>JARHVA010001223.1:2217500-2817500 GCA_037957365.1 Torreya grandis | reverse complement strand
CGCCAACCATGAAAAGAGTCCAACGAACACAAAAACCCACCGAAGATCACCCCTGAGGGCTCAAGGAGCAGAAGGAAACAAAGCAAGGAAGAATACAAGGTGTAGAAAAAGACAAAGTAGTTTAAGTGGCAAAGTGGTGAGTTATTTCCACATGATCATCAAACAGCGCAATCAGTGAGCGGTGCAGCTTGTTTTCTCCATTTGGCATTTATGAGGGGACAAACCATAGTCTATTTATAGGAAAAGAGCAATCTATTTGTAAAAAAGAGGTGCAATTATGTTTTCACATTAATGTGGAATGCCAAAGTCAAAGCAGGAGCTGACAATCAAACGGTTCTCTCTTCCCAAGGCTCAGAGCACACATGGGCCAGCTTGCAAAAAGAGTGCCAAAGTCTTTTCCAAGAAGTGACAAGTTATCTTCCTCTTTCTATATATTGTAAATTTCTCATTTGAAAAGTATCCACTCTCTTAGCCTTAAGGCAAAACTTTGCCCAAAAATCTCTCGGGCTTGTAAGGCAAAGCTCTGCCAAATTTTAACTTGAAGCAGGACTTAGCATTTTTACCTCTATCTGGACTTGCACTTTAAAGTATATGTTTGTGTTCTTCTTTTATGTTAAGTCATTGTCTTTCATGCTTTTCACAGATCGATTACAGCATGTCTAGTGCATTGTGAAGTCTCTTTTCTGCAGGTTTGCCAGAAGTGTCTACAGTAGGAATATAAGCATCTGTGAATAGGCTACCCAAGTGTGTCCCAGAGCACCTTTGGTAGTTCTTTCCTCCCTGTATCTATATGGACCCCTGAATCACTAAAACAGAAGAGTTTCCCATGTCAGATGAAGTGTATGGGCGCTTCTTCCTAGTGAAAGGTGTATGTTCAGGCTGAGTGGGTTAACATTTTTTGATGTATCACCTTTTCATTTTTTAGGCTTAGGTTTTATTTTTAGCATCTCTCTCTCCCTTTCCATCCCCCCCTTTTCCATTTATTTGTTAGCAGTAGGAGAAACCAAGGCCTAAAAGATACATCAGAGGGAGCTAGCCCTTATCTAGAGACTCTCCCTTCCAACTTCGCCAGTCTCATAGGCGAGAGGGGAGTTTCCATTGTTGTGTGTGGAAGAGTAGGAGCTAGGCATCCTGCCCCTAGGTGCAATCCACTATGTCAAAACATAGCTAGGGCCATAAGGGACCCCACTACGAGTGAACCTTTGAGTCATGTCTAGAAAGGTTTGCCTTATATGTTTGACTAAATTTGGATCAATGTTTTGCAAATGTGTAAACAAGGTATGAGTCTTGATATTTCTTCTAAACAAGTAAGGTACCAAAGAGACTATAAAAGGAGGGTGGCTTAAAACCACACACAATTAGAATAATGTGTTCATAAAATTACTCAACCTTGATTAGGGTTAAAATCATATAAATTGGAAGAGGGTATGATAACTCGAAAAGCCTAGAGTGTCACTAGTACACTAAAACATATATTTTTGAGATACATCAATACCATAAAAGCTATTCAACTTCAACAATTTGCTACTATAAAAACTAAAATAAATCCCTTCAAATTAGAAAATAGACAATGCAAACCAAGAAACTCATGATGTAGAAACATATAATAATTCTTAGGTATAAACCTATAACCAAATAGGTGGCACAACATTGCCACATGGTAATAGGAATGGTAGTATAAAATGTGCTATAAGACTCAAAGCATGAGTGATATGTAAGATTACTTGAGTCTACCAAATATGATAATGTGATGGTGATTCTATAAATGGCCCTCAATTCAAATGAGAAATTGAACCCAAGTTAAGACAAGTCAAGTGCAAATAGGAAACCCAATTTAACACATCAACTTTTAAAACTTAAAAAAATCTAATTTCAAATTTAAATTATTAATGAGAGACTTTAAAAAAATTTGGAAAATGATCTAGACTCAAATGGGAAGCATAATTGTAGAGAGGATTACATAACATAATTAGTTAAACATTAGTCTAATAAACCAAAGGAAGAATGCATAAGAACAAACCAAATTAAGTTTATCTATTCATGTGAGAATTACTAATGACAATGAAAGACAAATTAAAGAGAGTGAGAAATATATACCTTTCCAAGTGAATCCATTCTCCAAAATTATCTCAAAAGCATGTTCTCCCTTGATCAAGCATCCTTGTCTTTATCAACAATGGTGGTAAACTCCTTCATTGTCTCAAGAACACTCCACAAAACCTAGGCTCATGATTTGGAATCACTAAACTAACCTATCAATGAAGCTTACAAATAAAATCAATGATCAAATGCAAAGGATTTTGAAAACACTTTAACATTATAACTTTGTAATATTCAAGCTTAAAAATGATGTACATGGCCTCTCTATTTCTATATTTTTAAAAAAAGTCTAGAATCAACTTGAACTATCCATCTTGAGATCAAGATGTGTGGTTGAGGATGAATTCAATATTTAGAATTAAATCTATAATTATCTTCATCATGACCTTGGAATAAGGGACATTGAAGAGGTATGGGAGGCATTAACTAGGCATGGATGACCCATAATCCTGATATTTGTAGCATTTATTGTCTAGGGATGTCTTCCCAAGAAATGATGTCATCTAATGATGTAGTTAATAGAAATAAATTTCCAAAAATAAATATTCAACAAATCTTATGAAAAATCCACTTAAGCTCTTGATTTGAATTAATTAGTCTTAAATAAGGTTAATCAACATTTGTGCAATTATTTAGAAATTGGCCATCAATTAATCAAAATGGTTAGAAACTCATATTACTAAGTCATAATTTGACTTAGGAAGAATTGGAAGGTGATGTTAGATGTGTTAGAATTGTATTCTCATTTAGTATGTTTCCAACACAAAATAATAAAGGTATGTGACGTGTACCAATGAATTAGAAGAAAAAAGTGATCTAGAGCACAAAAAGGCAAAATTGTCATTTTGATTCGAAATGAATTGATCAAAGTTAGTTGGCCCATAAATTGTATTACCTCATTTAGGAATACTTTGACCTAAATTGGCACTTGTAAATGACAAGTTCAAACCATTTAGGGTGTTTTATAGATTTTAGCCTAAAATATGCATTTAAGTGCATTTCAAGTAAGATTGATAATTTCAACACAAATGGTGTTAGGAATTGGATGTCTACATTTTACCCCTATTTGAAAAGGCATAGTGAGACATTAAAATGAAGCAACATCTTTTCAAATAAAAGTGTTTTCAAGAAAAAATTTGAACAGACCCATGATGCCCCCTCGAGAGGACATACTAGGATGGAAGAGAAGGATGGACTCTCAAAAAGAAAGAGAAAATGAGAAATTAACCCATAGAATAGATCACATCTAGATGAGCTAATGCTTGCACACATGATTACCATCAATGATCAAAATATAATTAGAGGTGTAATAGGCCCCAAAGATAGGGGGAATGGGAAAGATACAATCCATAAATATAAGGGACACACTATAAATGTAACCAATCTGATAGTACAAGCTACGTGCTTAAAATATTGATCAATCTCGAGACAAGTTACACACTAAAATATTACCATCATGAGATTTAATGTGGAGATCTTGGAATTAGAGGAAAAGAGAGAACATTCTAGTTTATGAAGGAAAGCACCACTAGAACAAGGTCTCTAAAGAGAATATAATAAGTACTCTAGTAGAGTAAATATGATTATGATAAAATAGTTTTGCTCTAGTAGGGCTAATTTTGATCATTGATAAAGAATAAATAATGGTTTAACCTTGTAGATTTGATTTGATTCAGATGTGGTTTAGATGGTGGGCCCCATCATGAGTAATTACTAATCAAAATAGCTCAAAGATATAACCTAAAAGATAGATTAAAGTGAGTGGGTGCAAACATACATACGATGGTGTAATGGCTTAGAAAGCCATATAAAACCAAGCATATGAGAATGAATAAAGTGATGAAAGAGAAGAAAAGAAGAATGAAAGATAGCTGAGCTGACCTCAATAGAAATTGAGTGCTGCCTACATACTTTCATGGACTCATGTTCCAACATGAACTTCAGGCCAATGTAGTTCACCCATGTTTGAGAGAGAATGGAATGAGGAATGATGAAAAGTGACCAATAATTGATTATACTCACAATGTATGTGAAGAGATGCACATCTAAGCATAGATTTGAGTGATAAAATGCATATTACCTTGATGCCTAATTCCATATCATGAGCCTAGGTTTTGAAAATTATTTTAGAGAATCATTCATCAGAGTTGATGCTAATGTTAAGACTTTGAGACCTGAGTATAAAGTGTTTGTTATATCAAAATAAATTAGGCATCATAAGTATAAATTACTTAGAATGACATAATATTCTAATTACACTGATTTGGTTCAAATGTGAATACTTATAAGGATAATAATGACCAAAACTAGAATTACAGTTATTTACATTTAAACAAAAAAGCAAAGATAAACATAAAAATAAATGAACCTAACTAAAAATCAATATATGAACAATAAAGACTTAAAAAGGAACAAAAATGTTTAGAAACAAATAGCAAGAACATCTGAACAACATGAGACCAAGATATGAATAATCAAGATCCATGTGGACCATCAAGGCATTCTTAATCATAAAAGAGAAGCAAAATCAAACAAAAAAACAAGACACCAACAATAATCAATAAAAAAATGGTCCAAGAACAATGTAATAACATAGGATCAAGATATAAACAATCAAGATCCATGTGAATCATCAAGATGTTCTGAAACATAAAAGAGAAGCAAAAACATACAGGGAAATACAAGACCAAAATGTAACAAGAAGTAATAAAAAGAGAAAAAGAGAATAAATAAAAGGAGAGGTGTGAAAGCATAATAAAACACTAATAAAATACAACAAAACACCAAGAAAACTCAAATAAACACACACAAACAAAAACCAAGTTAGTGTGGTTTAAAGACAAATGTTCATGCATATGCGGTAGAGGTGTTACTTTCCATCATAACATAATAAAGAACAATGACATAACAATTGTTCCCTAATTAAAGAAGAAAAATGATAGAAAAAATGGGGGAAGAGAAAAAAAGGAAGTGGTTGGCTGAGCTAACTCCATATATAGAAGACAAGTGGATGTTGCCTACATAGTTCTATGGATGCATGTTCCAACATGAACTTGAGGCCAAATGTAGTTCTCTCGAGAAAAGGGATAGAAAAAAAAATGATGATCAGACCATGATGATTAATATTATAAAAGAAATGGAAGATATAACAAACAAATGAAAATGGTCTGAAAAAAAGAAACTAATGAGATGAGAAATTCAAAATGGCAATTCATGGAACAAGATGAACTGGTGTTTCTATGCTTGCAAAATGACAAGAGCATAGCATGGTGGAAGCAAAATGTACAAATATACAGAAGTGTGAGAAAATGTTTTTATTCTTTTGTGGATCATGTTCTAATGTTTTTGATATTTTCAAAGTATTTCTAATATTTTTGGTATTTTAAGGATAAAATATGCACAAGGTGGGACCATCTAGTCAAGGAGATGTATGTCTGAGAGTAGAAGTTCTAATAAAATAGCTGAGTCAACTACAATGGCCCATGCTCACAAATCAACGAGAGTGAGGTTCTTGATAAAATAATAAAGAGCAGCAAATGTAATATAGAATAATGTGCAGCATGAAGTAACTTCAAAGAATTATATGTATTTACTGATTTGTAATAGTGTGGCAAATGTCTTGAACTGAGAAGATGTTTTTGTTCATTTATCTGAAGCTACACAATATTGTTCTAGCTGAATTGCTTTGTATAACTACTGTTGAGGATGTTCATAATGTTCATGAGACATAATCAAGATCATAATTGGTCAAGGGATAAAAAGTGTTCAAGCTTACAACATGCCCTAGACATAATAAAGAATATGATTCTCAATGAGAATGGTCAAAAGAATAGGATTTTCAAAGAGAACAATCTAGAGTGGGATGAAGAATATGGTTCTCTTTCAATAATGGTCCAAGATAGGATAAAATGTGTTCAAAGTGCCAATGATTCAAAGTCTTCACTATCCAAATTCATGAAGAATGGGCCAAGGTAGTATAAAATGTGTTCAAGGTAGGATAAAATGATGGGATAAAATTACTTCAGCATAAGTCGCCCCTAAGTCAGGGGTCTTATAGACAATGGTTCAAAATTATTCATGCATAAAACCTCTTAAGCTATACAATGTTCATGGGCTCTGAAAGTTCTTCACCATTAGGTTTATCTAGTCGATATGGTCCTGATCTATAGTTCATCATGACAATATATGGTCCCAACCAATTAGGTTAAAACTTGCCTCTCTTTTTATGATCAACATTCATGTGATTTTGGTTATCTTTTAAAACCAAGTCACCAATCTCAAAATCTTGAGGAAGAATGTGCTTGTTGTAGCTTCTCTACAATCAATTTTGATAGGCCTACAAGTTTTTTAGGGTAGCCAAATGCTTACCATCAAAAAGTTATAGATCTTGCAGTCATGAGGCTCTATAGTCCTCATCATATTCAATGTGTTCCAGTGATATTCTTAATGATGGTATTGTTATAGCATAGAATTTCACCCCTGTGGGAGAGTTTTTCAAGCTCTCCCACTTTTGGCTATAAGCATGGGAACAAGCTCAGGATGTGGGTGTCTTATGGTGAGGTTGTGCCTCTAAGATTTTTAAAGAGGCTAGTTCCTCTTGGTGGATCACCTAAAACTAATGCTAAAATGAAACTTCACAAAAAAAGGTTTAAAAGGGAGACAAGGGATCCTAAGAGGGTTAACCAGGTGATGCATCAAAAATAAATGGACACTCATCTACGCTTGAACCCACAATAGATTAGTCATGAGGTGACTTGGGATTCCATGATCTTAGAGTCAAGCTAACACACATTGGAAGAGGTTTAGTTAGAACACTAATCCAGACCTATAGAACTTGAAAATACTTCAAAGAGGCAAGCAACAGGCTAATGGACTAGGAATAAATTCATTCACAAACCCACCAAGCAACAAACATACTAAAGTACTAATTGAAGACATGAAATAGGAAATAAAATCAAGTCTCATATATTCAAGAGGTAGTTATTATAATACTTTGATAGGGTTTAGCCTGGTCAAAGGAGCACGCTTTTACAAACATCTCAATGGGCATCTATCTCGTAGCAAGATGAAAAAACTCTAAAAATTGAGAACCATTACAATGGCTTGAAATCCCATATATATAGAGAAGAGAAGAGAGAGAGAGAGAGAGAGAGAGAGAGAGAGAGAGAGAGAGAGAGAGAGAGAGAGAGAGGTCTATGTGAAAAGACAAGAAGTTGTTGATTTCTACTTTTATCCTCATTTCCATGAAAATGCACCATTCAAGATCTTCTCAATCCTTCCTCATGCATTGAAGTCTCCCTTTGGCACATTTGAAGGAGCCATGTCATGAGTAGTTGGATGTCACTTCTGACATGGATGAAATGATCTTTGCATTAAAAATAGCATGGTGATCCTCCCCTTTTGCATGTCCTAAAAAATATGAGGGTCTCCATGTGTGGAAACTCAAGCCAACCCATTATGCATTCAAGTCAGATGACTATTTGTCAGAGATGATGGCCATTACTTTCACCTACTAGCTCCTACTTATGTCTAGACCAAACCTTTCTTATAGATAGAAAACCAATCTAAAGACATTGGTTTTCCATATCCATTTAACTTGGGTCTATTTGATCTTTACTTCCATGAACCATCGATTCTCTACCAACTGGAAATACTCTTAGATCATCCTCCATCTATTCCTTTGAAAGGTTAACCCTTGCTCCAACTTATGCCACATGCCACCCTTTTATTCATTTGACTAGGCCTGATGTCTAAAGGTTCCTCCACCTTGATGACTTCTAGCTTTCATGACTACTTTACTTATGAATTATCCTAAGTCAAGTAGCTTTCAAATCCTGATTTACACTTCATAGTACAAATTGGGTTTTCTTAACTACATGACTTATAAAAATCTATAAGTCTTTAGAGAATCCTAAATTACACTATGTAGTGTAATTTGGTTTCTCTGAGCCTACTTACTCATCAGACTTGTCCAGTTGTTCTACTTTGGAATTCTCTATATAGAAGTCTTCAAACATCTTGAGCTTGAAGTCTTTAAACTTCTAAAAGCCAATTACTTCAGACTTTTGGAGGCCAGCTACTTCAAACTCTTATCACTCCAAGTCTTCATACTTCTTTATCAAGCCTCCTTTCTATGGACTTTCCTCGGATAATTTTCCCAAAAGAATTCCTTTAGAAGAATTCTTTTGATTTTTTTTTGCATTCTTTGTCCTTCGCAATTATTTTCCTGAAGGAAATTCTCTTTTCTTATTTCCTTATTTCTTCGGCCCTATTCTTTCACCATTTCCCATGGGAAAAATGTTTGTGGGAATTCCCTTTAACTTTTCCAAAAGTTCCCTTCGAAAAATTGTCAAGTGGTCCTCCCGAAGGGAAAGATACCCTTAGGGAATTTTGAAATGGTCCTCTCGTAGAGAAAAGTGCCCTTCTATGCCTGAAAATGGTCCTTCAGAATTTTTGAAAAGGTCCTTCCTAAAGGGCAAGAGACCCTTCGACAAACTTGAAATGGTCCTCCTGAAGCTTGAAAAGGCCCTCTCAAAATTTTGAAAGTGCCCTTCGGAACCTTTATTTCAGATAATTTATCTAAAAGAATTTATTTTGGATAAATTTTCTGAAATAAGTTTGTCACTTGGAGACAAAAAAACCCAAAAAAGACTTGGCCAAATTAAAGAACAAAGGAAAGACTTGGCTAAAATAAAAAAACCCGAGGGAAAGAAATACTTGCTCCTATAAGGCCTAAAAGATGATAAATGACTTAGCCTAAAAATGAAAGCCAAATAAAAGAACTTTTCATAAGGCTTAGTCCATTAGCTTGATTTAAAACATCTCTATTAGCCCCCTGAAGAATTTACTCAAGCTTTATATGTGGGCCAAAAAAATGGCCAACATCTTTGGTGACTCACAAGGAAGCATGCCTGTTATGCTTGTAAAGCCTAGCTCACTTGCCTTACCTAGTCCATTGGGCATGAAGTTACTGCTTTCTTTGACAAGGCTAGGTGAAACTAGATACAAGGTTGACCCTTTCTATAACTCCTTCTTGAAGTAAAAAGGATAGCACAAAACAAAATGCCCAAGACACTTTGAGGAAAGAAAAAAAAGAATAGAAAGGAAATGTGCACAAGGCACTTTGAGGAAAGCATGAAATCTATCTTAATATGTATAAGGTTACACTTTACAAGTACTCCCTCCTAGATCAAATGGGAAAGTATGAGTATCATTCACCTGTAACAAATCAAGATGAAAGACAACTTGATTTGGAGGTACCAAAATTGGTGAACTAGGTATCTTTATGTTCAAACCTTTTGGTGTGGCCTCTAATGAAGGAAATGGAACAAACATGTCCCCAATATAGACATACTGGTTCATGTCCTCCAAACTTGGTTCATGTTGGACTATGGGGGCTCTTGTAATCTCCTCATTTGATGGCTCAAATTTTTTCTCTGAATTAAGCACATGTGACATCTCCTTTGAGTTGGTGCTTGGTTTGTTGCCTAGACTTAAGCAAAAAAGCTCCAAGTCATCCCAAAAGGCAACTTCTTCTTGGTCATCTGAGACAATGCCAACTTCAACTCCATATGTATTCAACTTGCATTGAAAGGAGTCATATGGTAATTTGTCAATCCATCTAAGGCCTTGGATGTCATATCTTTCTAGCTTTGTATATGACCATTCCCCTTCATTTTTGATGACATTCAGCTTCCTCAACCTCATCTGCAACTTTATCCTCAAACTCTGGAGGAGGCATAGGCTGGTTTAGAACCTCCACTTGATCCATGAAGTCATGGTACAGCTACTGTCATACCTCATCTTGATCCTCTTTCTCATTTGTACCCTCTCTAACATGGTCAACCAACTAATTGACTACATTAGTCTTTGTACCTTGATCATCTTCATCTGTAACCATGCCAAATGGAAGCTCTTAAGACCAAAAAAAACCCTTCTTGCTCTCAATTGCATTCTAAATACATTCCTTCTTAAGAATGAAGGCATCAGTACTACCTTTAGGATATAATTCCTCAAAGTCAAATCCATGCCATAGCTGGTCCAAACTTGATTTCTCCTCCCTTGATGGCTCAAACTTGACTGCAAGCTCCTCCTCTATTCCTTGAAAAATAGGTTCTTCCTCCAAGAGGGAGATGGTGGCTTGTAGCTTGAGAGAGTTCTTTTCCAGCTAGGGAATAGCTTCTTTGGTGGCTCTTGAGGGAGGGAAAAAGATTCTTAGAACTCTTGTAGGGTAAGCTCATTGAGTTGAGCTAACCTCTCTTTGTTACTTTCTTCAACCACTGACTCTTCCTTCTCTTGACTTGGCTCTTGGATCACCACATCTAACATCTCTTCTTAAAACTTTTCTTCTTGAATGGCTCTCCATGAAGGAAAGGCTCTAAGCTTTTGAAGGGAAAGGAGTGAAGGCTACAAGGCTCCTTGTCTGACTTCAAGAATCACTACTTCCTTCTTCGGCCTACTACTCTGAATGGATTTCCAAGATGGAAAAGATAGAGGTTCTTAAAGAGGGAGGGAAGGAGGCTGAATGACCTTGGATTTACCGAGTTGCGTAACTTAGTTCCAAGATGGGAAAGGTAGTGGTTCTACTTTCATATTCCTTCCTTGCCTTCAACTCTAACTCTCTGATCTGCTTTGCTATGTTCTCTTGAAATAGCTCCTCCTTAAGGTGGTCAAGAACAAAAGAAGGTTCTTGGAAAGGGATGAATTATTGGACCCAAATAGCAAGTTATTCCACAATAGGAACTTCATTTTTTTGACAGCCCCCTTAGATATATTTCTAAGAAGGAAAAGAGTGTGGAACATATGAAGAACTTGGAAGATTTGAAGGAACACTTGAAACAATCACTTGAGGAGGAATGGTTGACACATAAAAAGGCTGAGGCAATGTATATGTAGGCACCAAAGGTTAACGGGGCCACCCCTACTATTCCTCAAGTCCCTCCAACTTGTCCTTAATGCTCTGAATGTAACCACATATATCCATCATGTCATCAGTGAGGTTGTTCCAATTTACTCTCTCAACAGGGGCCCATTCTACTTTTATTTATTGTAATGAATCCCTCATATAATGAATCTGGTGAGTAGGGATATTTTGGCCATAACACTTTTGTGAGTGTAACTCTAGTGCATGCTTGTCAAGGCTCACTAAAATTTGGCTAAGTGTTGGTATAGATGGCTCATGATAGGGTTGATAGGTCATTTGAGGGCCACTTTGGGGGAACACATAAATATTATTAGCTTGATAAGTGTGATGCTGAGGTAAAGAATATGCATGTTGGTTAAAAGATGGCTGATTATACATACCAAATATGTTGATTAGGCACTTAATCTACTCAAACTAGCTGATAAATACTCAGAGTTACCATTGATGTTTGCAGAATGCCTCCAAAGGCTGATAAGTAGAAGGACAACATCAAAAATCCTTCCATTGCTTTGGACCTTAGTTCCACCAAGTGTGCCAAAAACTGTTATAGCATAGAATTAAACCCTTTTGGGAGAGTTTTTTAGGCTCTCCCACTTTCAGCTATAAGCATGGAAATAACCTCAGGATGTGGGTGTCTTATGGTGAGGTTAAGCCTTTAGGATTTTTAAAGAGGCTAGTTCCTCTTGGTGGATCACCTAAAACTAATGCTGAAATAAAACTTCATGAGAAAAAGGGTTAGAAGGGAGATAAGGGATCCTAAGAGGGCTAATAGGTAATGCACTAGAAATAAATGGGCACTCATCTATGCTTGAAGCCACACTAGATCAATCATGAGGTGACTTGGGCTTGCATGATCTCAGGGTCAAGCTAACATATGCTAAAAAAGGTTTAGTCAAAACACTAATTTAGACCTATAAAAATTGAAAATACTTCAAAGAGGCAAGCAATAGGCTAATGGACTAGGAATAAATGCACTCACAAACCCACCAAGCAACATGCTAATGGAATAGGAATAAATGCACTCACAAACCCACCAAGCAACAAGCATACTAAAACACTAATTGAAGATAGGAAATAGGCAAGAAAATTGAGTCTCATTACATTCAAGATGTAGTTCTTACAATACTTTGATAGGGTATAACCTAGTCGAAGGAGCACGCTTTTGTAAACGTATCAATGGGTATCCATATCCCAGCAAGATCACAAAAAATCTAAAAACTAGGAACCATTATAATGGCTTGAAAACCCATATATATAGAGAAGGGAATAGAGAGAGAGAGAGAGGTCTATGTGGAAAGAGAAGAAGTCATTGATTGCTACTTTTGTCCTCATTTCTATAAAAATACATCATTCAAGATCTTCTCGAGCCCTCCCCATGCATTGAAGTCTCCCTTTAGCACATTCAAAAGAGCCATGTTGTGAGCAACTAGATGTCACTTTTGGCACAATTCAAATTATATCTGCATTAAAATAGCATGGTGATTCTCCCCTTTTACGTGTCCTACTAGAAAGGATGTGAGTCTCCATGTGTGAAAACTTAAGCTAACCCATGCTACATTTAAGTTAGATGGTTTTTTGTCAAAGATGACTGTCATTACTTTCACCTACCAACTCTTACTTATGCCTAGACCAGACCTTTCTTATAGATGGAAAACCAATCCAAATACATTGGTTTTCTCGTATCCATTTAACTTGAGTCTATTTGAGCTTTACTTTCATGAGCTATCGATTCTCTACTAGTTGGAAATGCTCTTAGGTCATCCTCCATCTGTTCCTTTGAAAGGTCAACCCCTACTCCGACTTACACCATATGGCACCCTTTTGTTCATCTGACCAAGGCTGATGTCTTTGAGTTCCTCTAGCTTGATGACTTTGGGCTTTCATGACTACTTTACTTATGAATTCTCCTAAGTCAAGTAGCTCTAAAATCTTGATTTACACTTCACAGTACAAATTAGGTTTTCTTAACTACTTGACTTATAAAAATATATAATTAAAGTCTTTGGAGAATCCTAACTTACACTATGTAGTGTAATTTAGGTTCTCTGAGCCTACTTATTCATCAGACTTATCCAGATATTCTACTTCAAACTTCTCCATATAGAAGTCTTCAGACTTCTTGAGCTTGAAGTCTTCAAACTTCTGAAAGCTAGCTACTTCAAACTTTTGGAGGCTGGCTACTTCAGACTCTTCTCATTCCAAGTCTTTGAACTTCTTTGTCAGGCCTCCTTTCTGTGAACTTTCCTCAAACAATTTTTTTGAAGGAATTTTTTCAAGTTTTTATTTGCGTTCTTTATCTTTCAGGATTATTTTCTTGAAGGAAATTCCCTTTGCATATTTACTTATTTATTTGGTCCTTTTCTTTCACCATTTCCAATGAGCAAAATGTCTATGGGAATTCCCTTTAACTTTTCAGAAAGTGCCCTTCGGCAAATTGTCATGTGGTCCTCCTGAAGGGAAAAATACCCTTTAAATTTTTTGAAATGGTCCTCCCACCAAGAAAAGTGCCCTTCATCGCCTGAAAATGGTCCTTCAAAATCTTTGAAAAGGTCCTTTTCGAAAGGCAAGAGACCCTTTGGCAAACTTGAAATGGTCCTCCCGAAGCTTGAAAATGCCCTCTCAAATTTTTTGAAAGTGCCCTTTGAAATCTTTCTTTCAGACAAACTATCCAAAAAATATTTATCACTTAGAGATAGAAAAAACCCAAAAAAGACATGGCCAAAAGAAAGAAAAAGGAAAAGACTTGGCCAAAAGAAAAAAATTCCAGGGAAATAAATACTTGTTCCTACAAGGCCCGAAAGATGATCAATGACTTAGCTCAAAAAATGGAAGCTAAATAAAATAACTTTGCACAAGGCTTAGTCCTTTGGCTTGCTTTAAAACATCTCTATTATCCCTTGAAGAATTTTCTCAAGCTTTATATGTGGGCCAAAAAAATGGCCAACAGATATCTCAATCGCAATAGGGATGATAGCTTCAGTACTAAAAACAAGGGAATATGGAATGGCTCTAGTTGGGGTGCGATGATTGGTTCTATAAGCCCAAAGGGCAGGAGAGAGTCACAAGTTCTAATTACAACTAGCATCATTGACAACCTTCTTTAAGATGGTTATAATGGTTTTATTCGATGCCTCAGCTTGTCTATTGCCTTGCAGGTTATATGGAGTTGGTTTCTTATGATTGATCTTGAATTTTACACAAATATATTCCACATCTTGGTTCATAAAGAATCCACCATTATTAGATATAATATGAGATGGGATGCCATATCAACAGATGATATGGTAATGAATGAATTTGGTTATCTATTTATCGGTAACATAAGTGAGAGGGATAGCCTCAATCCACTTGGTAAAATACTCAGTTGCAGTGAAAATGTGCTTATGGACATCTAAAGATGTCGAGTTAATTTTTCCAATGAGATCAAGACCCCATGTTGAGAATGGCCAAGGTGTTGTGATCGACCATAGTGGTAAAGAAGGTACATGTATCAAGTTGCCATGCTATTGACAAGGAACACACTTCTTTAAATACTTACAAGCCTGTCTCCATTTTGGGCCAATAATATCTTGTTTTGAGGAGTTTCTTTGCTAGGACTACAACATTGGTATAGGCCCCACACATTCCTTCATGAACTTCCTTTAGTGTTATCTTGAATTCTCTCAAAGATAAATAATGAAGAATCATTTCATAATAGCCTTTATGACAAAGCATGTTTCCAAAGAGAGTATAATGTGTTAAGCGATGAAGGAATCTTTTTTGTTGGTTTTTGGAAAGCTTGGTGGGGAATACATGACTATGGAAATAGTTATAAAAATCTTGGTACCATAGTAGCTCAGGTGGGGGATTAGGACCAGCAATGGTACATACTCTCTTTGAATTTGTTATGTACTAGCTGAAGAAGATTTTCAATTAGGAACTGATACGCTTTATCATTGTCATGTATTTGAATCATGGACCTAATTTTTGCCATTACATCAGTGGATCTATTGTTGACTCTCAGAATTTATTTAAACTGCAGATATTTGAAACATGTTTTGAGTTTATCAATAATTTACTAGTAAGGAACAAGCTTATCATCTCTTGTTTGATATTGATCAATGTTCTGATGTATGAATAACTATGAATCTTTATAGACCTTTAAGCTTTGAATATCCCATTGTATAGCAAGATGAAGCCCTACAACTAATGCCTCATATTCAACCATATTGTTTGTATAATTAAATTATATATGGAATGCTTTAGGGATCAAATCCCCCTGTGGTGTGACCAACAATATGCCAGCTCCAAATTCCCAAGATGTGAAGGATCCATAAAAATAGAGTGTCCACTATTCAAGTTCTTATGATGTTTGTTCTAACGTCATGATAGAATCATCTAGAAAGTCAAACTTGAGAGGTTGAGTGGCCTCAATAGGAGCTTCTGTAAGTTGGTCAATAAGTACTTGCCCTTTAATTGCCTTTTGATTCTGGTACTCAATATCAAACTCACTAAGGAGCATAACCCATTTATCCATGCATCCTTGAAGAGCTAATTTAGATAAGAGGAACTTGAGAGGATCCAATTTGGCGATGACAATAGTTTTGTTATGTAGCATATAATATCATAATTTTTGAGTGGTGAACACCATAGCTAAACATGCCTTCTCAATAGGTGTATAATTATGTTCATAATCCACCAATGTACAACTTAGATAATAAATAGTGTGTTCCTTACCATGATCATCATGTTGGGCCAAAAGTGCCCCCATTACATGTTCTATAGTTGATATATAAACAAGCAGTGGCTTTCCCTGTGTTGGCAGTCTTAAGACTAGTGGATAGGCCAATTATGTCTTAATCTTTGAAAATGCTATCTAACAATCTTCATCCCATTGAAATATTACTCCTTTCTTCAAGATATGGGTAAATGGGTGGCACTTATCTGCCAATTAATAAATGAATCTGCGTATAGACTATATTTTTCCTTGTAGACCTCACAGTTGTTTAAGATTGTTAGGTGGAGGCATTTCCACAATAGCGTTAACCTTTACAAGGTCTACTTCAATCCCTTGTTGTGATACAATGAACCCTAGAAAATTTTTTGATGTGACTCTAAAGACACATTTATTAAGATTCAAGCAGACTTTATATTTATGAAGCCTCTCAAAGATTCTTCATAGAATGTTAGGATGTCCAGCTCTTGCTCTTGATTTTGCTAGTATATCATCAACTAATTCTTTGATAATGTCATGCATCATGTCATGAAAAATGATGGTCATTATATGTTGATATGTGGCTCTAGTATTCTTCAAACCAAACAGCATGACTTGGTAATAAAATGTCCCCCATGGAGTGGTGAATGTAGTCTTATGATGATATTTAGGGGCTATTTTGATTTAATTGTAACTAAAAATCCATCCATTAAGGATAACACTTCGTACCCAACAACTGAGTCGATGATCATGTCGATGTTGGGTAGAGGAAAATCATTTTTGGGTCATGCTTTGTTGATATCTTAAAAATCAGTACAAATATGTATACTCGAGGTCTTTTTACTCACTAGAACTATGTTGGAAACCCATTCAGAGTAATCCAATAGTCTAATAAAATTATCTCCTAACAATTTTTCCAATTCAGCCTTAACCAAAAGAAAGATGCATGGATGCATCTTTCTCAATTTATGGTTGACTAGTTTAGCATCGAGATGAACAACAAGATGATGCACAACTAAATTTGGGTCCAAGCTTGGCATGTCAAAGTCTGCCCATAAAAATATATCTATATAATTCTTAAGAATGGATATAATATGTTCACGTTCTTCTTCAGTAAGGGAAGTTCCAAGATAAACAATTTTGGGATCCTCATAGGTTCCCAAGTTCACTTCTATTATATTTTCCATAAAGAGTGTGGATCCATCTTCTAGAATTGTAGGCAATATTTGGTCATGATCATCTTTCTCTACTATATCTTCTTGTTGTTCCTCCTAAAGATCTAGATAGTATGAAGAATCAAAATCTCCCTTCTTAGTAAAGGCCAAGTAGCAAAAACCTCTGGAAACTCAAGAGCAAGACGCTCAAATATTTGATGTTGTTTTAAAGAGATGCTTGTAATGGCTATGGAACTTGGGCTAGATGGACCTTCTATGTCTTGATGGGATGGGCAAAATTTCTCACCTAAGAGCATCTAAAATAGGTTTTCACTCAAAGGCTTATCTTTTCCTTCACTTTTTCCCTGATCAGCAAGTGCCTCAAAGAGGTTTTCACTCAAAGATATCGATGTTTGTTCTTTATTATGACCAAGAAATTTTTCCTACTCTCTAAAGTAGGTAGAAGGATCTAATGAAAAATTAAATCCCTGTTTGTGATCACCAATGGGCAATCTATCTCATAAGCCCATGTATTCTACAATTGATTCCTCATTTTGAAACTCATCGAGCCATATGACCAAATTTTGTTGGTCTCTATCTATGAGTTTAGGATGGCAGATACATAGGGCAAAATGAGGGTTTTCTTTAGGATGGGAAGCTCCAATGGTGAAAATGTAATGTCTTTCTTTAGGAAGGGAAGAACCATTAGGATGGGTTCTTTCTTTAGGAAGGGAAGCACCATTAGGATAGGTTCTTACTTCAGGATGGGAAGCTTCAATAGGCATTATGGTCAATATGGCATTTGAATCAAATAAATCTAAGTCAGTAAGCTCATCAAAAAGGCTATAATGGGACATTATGTCACTGTTAGGATTCTCATCGCTAGTCACTTCGAAAGAGTCACTATCAAAAGTTATGAGGTCATCCTCTTGTGGTTTAAATCTAAGACTATGATTTCAATTAACAACTCCAGTTGATAAAGGTTCTAAAATTCCTTATGCTTGTGGGCCAAGGCCTTTCCCTATATAGTCAAGATGATCCATTATCTGGTTAGGGATAGGATACTTTGAATTCTAAAAAAATCAGCAAGGCCTTTAGAATATAACCAATCTCCCTCAGTAAAAGCCTCTCGATATTTCTTTGGCATGATTGGAGGTACAAAAACCACAAGAGGTTTTGGTTGTTTCTTCTTTGGATACCAAATCTAATTGAGTATATTAGGAGTCTGAAAAGTTTTAGGGTTACCAAATTATTTAGGGGGTTTAGGAAATTTTTTAATATGGAGGACATCCCTCAGATGGTACATGGAAATACCTACATATTTAATAATAACTTTCTTAGCAAGAGTTGTAGGTAATGGATCAGCTAAAATGGAGGCTAGATCACCAGGGTTGATATAATTAGATGGAGATGGATGAGAAATGATGGCTTTGTTCTTCTTCATAATGAATTTAAAACTTGGGAAATAGTTATAATTATGAAACTCAGCTTCAAGATTTTTTAATTTTGATATGGTTGTTGATCAATAGGAATAGTAATCTCAATCCCATTGTGGGGAAACTTAAGGCACAGGTAAAGAGTGGATGGAACTACCTATACTTCATAGATCCAAGGATGACCAAGAAGTATGTTATAAGGAAGCTCAATATCTATAATATGGAATAATGTGCGATGATAAATAGACCCAACCATGATTGGAAACCAAATTATACCAGATGATTCCCTCTCGATGTTGTCATAAGCCTTTATTGTAATAGTTCATGGTTGAATATCTTTATCCATGTAGTCCAATCATCATACCAATTTAAGAGATATGATGTTCAACCTTGAACCATTATCTATAAGAACCCACTTGATCTTATGATCCATAATGATTATCTCAATGTATAGTGGGTTATTGTGGTTTGGGCAAAGAGTGTAGATGTCTTTTTGATCAAATATGATTTGTTATAATGAAGACAAATGTCCAACTCGGTTCTATAACTGATCAAAGTTAATATCATTAGGCATAGTAGATTCTTTCAAAAGGTTATTCTTGATAGTTCTATGGACATCAGATGTCTGTAAGAGTTCTAATATATAAATCTATGCAGGGGTTTTGTTTAATTAGTTCATTAGACTATAAGGCTTTTCAATTATGGATTGAGCTAATTTATTCTTTTTTGGCACAGTATCTGGCTTTGAAACCATTAACACAATGTTCTCATTGGGTTTTATGGAAGAAGTGGGTAAAGGGCCTTGAATGGTAACTCATGGACATCTAGTTATGACTGCACAACCTAAGGGTGGCAAGGATTTATTATAATTGGAAGAGGAAGGAAAAGGGTCTTGGATGGTGACTTGCAGGTGTCTAACTATATTGATATAGCTTTGAGTCAATGAGAAGCCTTTATAACTAGAATAAGGGTGTTGTTATTCAGAACTAGTAATATGTGCAAATAGAGTCATAACATGATTATGCGAACTCAACATGGTATTACTAAGGGGAGAGGGTGTTGACCCTATAATGATGGGTCCCATGCTACGAGGAAGACAAGATTGTCCACATGGTTTTACATTAACATTGGCAATGTGGGTATCAAAAATTCACCCCATAGTATTATGATAGTCGTAAGGCATCTTGTTATAAGCCACATTGTTAGTATGGGCATTATGATCTTGATTGTGCTCATTACAATTTTGACCTTGTTGTTGGTTTTGATTCTACCTTTGTCCTTGATTATGACCATTTTGATTGTTTTTTGGTGGTGGTGGATCATGTTAAGGAAAGGGGTCTTTGTAGATTCCCATATCTTGATTTGTGTCCTAATTAGTGGCCAACTTAATTTCTAGTTCACCACTTTCAATAAATCCCTCAATAATATGTTGTAATTGGATGCAATGATATGCATCGTGACCAATAACATGATGAAAGTTACACCATTTGTTCTCTTTGTACCAATCTAATTTTGGTTGATCTTGAGGAAATGGTCTTGATACTGGCCATACAATTAAATTAGCTACAATAAGCTTTTATAACACTTTCAACTAATTCTCCTAACTTGTTAAAGACTCTAAAATTGCTATGAAATGTCTTTCATAGAGGTTGTCTCTACAAAATAGGTGGTGGATTTGGGGGAGTTAATTTTACATTTGGGGGAGGCATAGCCTACACTGTTTGTATGTGTCTTATTTCAGTCACCCCATTTTTAACCATGTTCTTAATTTTTATAAATCCCTTAAGCTTATCCTACATAACTATTTGAACCAATGATTTAGTTTAATTAGATGCTTGACCTTACACAACAATATTAACAAGGCCCTTAGCAATAAGAGCCTTCTTAATTTGCACTCCTTTATCAATAATTTCTTCAAATGAGTTAGCACAAGCTAACCATAGATTATGTGTGACTTCAGGATGCAAGTTCTATGCAAAGATATTAGCTAACTGTTTGTTTGGCAAGTTATGTTGAAAGTGGCCTGCTAATGCTCTTCACCTTTACAAATTTGTGGTAAAACTTTCACCATCATGTTGCTTAGCTTTGCATAAGTCAACAATAGTCAATTCATGTTTTATGTTATATGAGAAATGGGGAATGAACTTTTTTGATAAGTCATTCCAATTTA
Organism: Torreya grandis; assembly: GCA_037957365.1. Lineage (NCBI taxonomy): Eukaryota > Viridiplantae > Streptophyta > Pinopsida > Cupressales > Taxaceae > Torreya > Torreya grandis. Next base: position 2,797,024 of record JARHVA010001223.1, on the reverse strand, counting down.
GAATTGAACCCTTGGGTAGTTTAAGTAGCTAATCAAGAGCTTGCCTAGCTAAACTTCACAGAAACAGTCGTAGTAAGTACTCGCTACTATAAGCAACCTCTTGACGTAAGATAAAAAATTCCTATATGTGCTCACATAGATCTCCCTTTCATTTGTACTTGTCAAATTTGGATGCCTCAAAATGAGGTGGAAAGGAGTTTTGGAGAATAAATAAATCAAATAAATATGGACATATCTCATTGAATTTGTATTTTTTGACTCTATTATTCATCTCTAATACTGGAACAATTTCCTTCATAGAATCCCACTATTGCATGTTTGGTGCATTTGTGGATTGAATAAGATGTTTTTGTGGTGGAATGTGCCCTTGGTTTCATTTCTGTTGGGATGGAATGTGCCCCTGGTTTTATTGTTGTTGGGGTGGAATGTGCCCCTATTGTTGTTGTGTGAGTCTATAGGGAATGCATACCTTTCTATCTGTGTTTTGGTTCTGATTTGCTCTTTGGGTTAAGAAAATAGGCCATTGATTCTTAGATTGTAAAACATTCCTTGAATTTTGTTGTTTAGTACCTTGTTACTTTGGGATAGTTCTGTGTTTGTTTACCAATCGCTACATTGGTTGGAATGAACTAGCCAAATTATCTTGAGGGATTTCCTCAATTCAAACTAAATGTTTAGATATCTGATTTTGTAACATAACAAGAGGTTCTTGATGGTTAAAGAATGTATGCTCTGTGTCAAATATAACATTTTGTAAGATATTTTGTGATTTTACCTATTCGTGTAGGTTACCTTGATCCATTAAGGTTATGTTTTCATCGAATATTTGTTGCATACCTTCAACCACATTTTCATGTTCATTTAAAGCATCATTATGAATTGAAGTGGCAACTAATGAGTCAATTGAGTCTGCAACAAGTTGATCTGCATATCATTGACTTATTATCTTTATCTTGGTTAGAAGATCTAGATTTGTGGGTTTTAACTCTATTTATATTTATTTTCCTTTGTTAGAATAAGGTATGTCTATTTATGCAAAATCTTGCTCTTGTCATCATTGTTCTCCTTCTCTAACAAAGGTATGCAGTTACTCTATGGAAAATTTTGAAGGTAGTCTAACTCTTGATTCTATCAACCTGAGAAGTGCTTCATTTTGATCTTCCTATGGTTGATATTCATTGTAATCATCTTTATATCCTACTATTATAGGGATGTTATAAAAAACAATGGGGTTATCTTGACCATCATAAAATTGCTCATCCTCATAGTTAAGGCCATAAGAGGCCCCACTACAAGTGAACCTTTGAGTCATGTCTAAAAAGTGTTGTTCTCTACATTTGACTAGATTTGGATCAATGTTTTTCAAACATTTAAACAAGGTATGCATTGGTTCTTTTCAAACAAATAACTAGGGTCCCAAAGAGACTATAAAGGAGGGTGGTTTGGAACCACACATAATTAAAAGTTTTGGTTCATGAATTTACTCAAATTTTGGTGAATCTAAAATTATATAGATTGGAAAAGGGTAAGGTAACTCAAAGACACAAAGTGAAAATCAATACACTAAAGCTTAGATCTTTATGATACACCTATATCGTAAAATCTAGTTTCAATTTTAACAAGTTAACCTTAGAAAATTAGAGGAAATCTCTCCTGATTATGAAGAATACAAAATGAACTAAGAAACTCAAGATGTAAAAATATTTGTGAATCACTAAGTATAAAGCTAGGACCAAATAGGCAGCACAACATCGCCACATGGTTCTAGTAGGATAAAATATGTTCTATGACTCAAAGCATATGTAATACACAAGATGACTTGATTCCACCAAGATTATAATGTGATTTTGAGTCTAATAAATGGTCCTCAATCCAAATGGAAAATTGAACCCAAGTTAGAACAAATTTAGTGTGCAAATGGTGAACCCACTTTGACACACCAACACTTAAAACTAGAAAGGTTCAATTTTGAATGTGGATTATAAATGAGGGACTTTAAATAAATTGGGTAAAATATCTAGACTCAATTATGCAGCATGAATATGCCAAAGTGGGTGATATGACACAAATTTTTTAATAAAAATTTGAATAAGGAAAAGATAAATTTTCTAATTAGACAACGTAACACCTTGCTCAATTAAATTAAGGACAATGTGTTTTGGTTAAGTTCATTGAGTTAACAAGTATTTTTAGACACAAATCAAGACCAAGTAAGCTAATGACAAAAAATAAATGTCTTAAGTCTAAATTGATAAGGTATAATAAAGTGGGGTCAACTAAACTAGCAATGTTTTGATCATTTTAGGGGCATCAATTACATAATGACTTCTACATCAAATGATGCAAAATAAAAGCATGTAAATTAGGTGTCCATGACACTTGGCTTGTTACAAAAAAATCTAGTCATTTTTGTAACCACTACATCCTGATATTCTCTTAGTGTAGTACAATGTCCGAAGTGTAGGTACATACCATGTGCACTCCAATTACTAGAAGGTGGTTTAACTACTCAAACCTTTGATCCTAGTGGGAGCAATTTGAAGTGAATGTTGGAAGATAAAACCCCAGGTCAAGGCTTCCTTAAAAAACTCATGAAAGGTAATGATATCCCCCTCACAATCCAAGATGCAATGAAATGAATGACATAAAAAGAAAGACTTTTGGGTCATTTTCAAAGTCATCTTAACTTTGACGAGTTTTTGGGGAGTGCTTTAGATGACATTCTTTCTAATCTTTGAACTAGGCTTTTTTCAATAAGGATGGTGTTTTTGATTCCAAGGGTTCCCTAAAGGGGACAAATAGAAGAGAATACACGCACAAACCTTCTTTTTGTCAAACAAGTTTTAATTAAACAACTATTGAAAACAAGAATTGACAAGTGTGTTCAATTTTAAAACCCGAATGAAAGATGTAGTGGTATACTTTTGACCCCTTAGTTGTAAGTTGTAACTTTGAAAATATAACTATCAAACATTTATTTTAAGCACCTAAATGTTCCATTAAGTACTAAAACAAGATCCTAGTTCATTTTAAAAGTATGCAAAAGATGGTCTAAAACATGTTTTAACAAATTCAATGTCTATTGATTACCTTTCTACCTTTAAGGCATCACCCCAAAATCAAATGTATTAGATTAGAAACATTTAAAGAGATTCTTAAAATTTTATAAAAAATCTATGTAACTTGAAGCTAAACTAATATTAAATTTTAAAAATTTGGAACAAAACTCATGGTTTTTAAAAAAAATCATGAAAAATAGAGTTCGGATGACCTCAAACCATGCATTTTAAAATGGCTTATTAGCTCTTGGGTTTGTTAAAACAACATAGTGATCATCAACGGTTATACCTGACCATCAATGGTTAAAAATAACCATCAGTGATTGCACTGACTGTCGGTGGTTGAATGTGTAAATCTATGATTAAAAAAATAGTAAAACAAAGTTATAAAATCAAATTGCAAGAGTTTTAATAACCCAAATGAAGATTTTAAAGTTGCATAATGATCTTCTTCATGTGTGAGATGTGTTTTGTCCCATTGGGTGTGCCAAAATATAAAAAGGATTACATAACACGATTAGTCAAACAATAGTCCAATAAACCAAAGGAAGAATGCATAAGAACAAACCAAATTAAGCTGATCTATTCATGTGGAAATTACTAATGACAATGAAAGATAAATGAAAAAAATTAAGAAATCTATACCTTCTCAAGTGAATCCATTCTCTAAAAGTGGCTCAAAAGCATGTTCTTCCTTGATCAAGCATCCTTGTCATTATCAACAATGGTGGCAAACTCCTCCATCAAAAACATTCCACAAAACCTAGGCTCATGATTTAGAATCATTAAACTAGCCTATCAATGAATCTTTCAAACAAAATCAATGATCAAATACAAAAGATTGTCGAAACAATTTAACATTATAACTTTGCAATATTCAAGCTTAAAAATAATGTTCATGGCCTCTCTATTTATAGATTTTTAAGAATGACCAAAATCAATTTGAACCATCTATCTTAAAATGAAGATGTGTGGTTGAAGATTAATTCAATATTTAGAAGTAAATACATAATTATTTTCATCATGACCTTAGAAGAAGGGACATTGAAGAGGCATGGGAGACATTAACTAGGCATGGGTGACCCATAATCTTGATATTTATGACATTTATAGCTTAGGGATGTCTTCCCAAAAAATGATGTCACCTAATGATGCAATTAATAAAAATTAATTTATAAAAAAAAATTAATAACTCTAATAAAAAATCCACTTAAGCTCTTGATTTGGATTAATTAACCTTAAACAAGGTTAATCAATATTTGTGCAATTATTTAGAAATTCACCTTTAATTAATCAAAATGGTCAGAAAGTTATAGTACTGAGTCATAATTTGACTCAAAAAAAATTGAAAAATGACATTATATGTATTGGAATCATATTTCTATTTAGGATGTTTTCAATACAAAATAATAAAGGTACATAACATGTACCAATAAATTAGAATAAAAGAGTGATATAGAGCACAAAAAGGTGAAATCATCATTTTGACTTGAAATAAATTGATCAAAGTTAGTTGGCCCATAAATTACATTTCCCTATTAAGGGATAATTTAACCTAAATTGGCACTTATAAATGCAAGTTTGAACCATTTATGATGTTTTATGGTTTTTAACTTAAAATGTGCATTTAAATGCAATTCGAGTGAGATTGACAATTTCAACACAAATGGTGTTAGGAATTGGATATTTACAATAACTGCACAAAGATGGATGATATGATAGAATGTTTTTAGATGATAATTTGAATTAAAAAATAATAATTTTCACTTGGATAACGTAACATCTCCTTATTAAATAAATTGGTGGACAATGTGATACATTATGAGGTTTGGTTAATAAATAAGTTTTGACTCAAAATAAGATCAAGTAATCTAAAATAAATACAAATCAAATAATTAATTATCTTAAGCCCTAAACTAACAAGGTGTGACAAAGTGGGGTTAATTAAACTAGTAAGTTTTCAAAAAAAATTAGATGGATCAGATGTACAAGACTTTCATGTTAAAATGCAAGAAAAATAGCATGTCAATTGGGTCTACATCATAATGATTATTGTAAAAAAATCTTGCCCTTTTTACAACCACTATATTCGTTGCTTGCTTAGTGGAGTGTGATGTCTAACATGATCATACATCTTGGGCTTAGCCCTAGAGATAGGAGATAGTTTAATCGTTCAAACCACCATCTCAATGAGGCGATTCCAATTTTTATACCTTCATGGAGAGGGGTTGAAGATAATGTTAAGAGATAAAAACCTGAGTCAAAGATTCTATAAAGAACTTATGGAAGGTGATAAAATCTCCCTTAAAATTCAAGATACAATAAATTAAAAAAAACTAAGTAAAAGAGCTTTAAAATTTGTTTCTAGATCACTCAATCCATGCAGGTCTTAGAGAGAGAGTTTACAACATCTCTTTTACACTTCTGGACTAAGGTAATTTGTAATAAACATGTTGATTTTGATCTCACAAGTTCCTTATAGGGAATGGGGGGAAAGCATATACGTATAACTTTTTTTTTACATAATCAAAACTAACTAAACAAAAAATGATAAACAACTTATAGAAAAAACTTATTTTTTTTTCAATTTTAAAACATTAAATGAAAGGTTTGGTGGTTTTCTTTTAACCCCTTGGCTTTAGGTTGTAAAAACTTGTAAAGAACAACTATAAACTATTCATTAAACATCTAAATATTTTCTTAAGCACCAAAATGAAAGTTCCTAATCTTTTTTAAGCATCCAAAAAGAGGTTAAAAAGACAAGATTAAGATTATTTTGATCAACTTTTAAATGGGCCCTATAAGGAAAAAGTCAAAATTTTGTTTAACCTTGAAGCACTTTTTCAAATGAAATAAATAACTTTGCAAATTAAGCTCTCGAGTTCACACAATGCAATCTCGCTACTTTGCAAAACTATGACTGGTTAACACAATATCGCTACTCATGGGTTAGTCAATAAAAATCAACAATATCACTACTTAGGTTAATAATAATTCAAGTCACAACACAATATCATGATTATGAGAGTTGTGATATTGTTACTTAACTGTTAATGGTTCAACCATACTATCATAACTCAAATAGGTAATATTACGACTATTGAGTCATAGTATTGCAATATCATGACTTTCAAGTCACGATATTGCAATATCACCACTAGAAAATCATCGTATTGCAATATCATGATTATTGAGTCATGATATTGCAATATCGCTACTACCGAAACATGGTATTACAATATTGCTACTAGCGAGTAGTGGTATTACAATATCACTATTGGATTTGTAGACAGAGATAAAATTAGTTTGAAAACATAGTTAAACATAATATCATGACTAAAAATGACAAAATCATGATTGTGTCAGTAGCAAGATTGTGGTCTAGAGGACAAAACTATGACTCCATAGTGACAAAATCATGACTTCCAAAAAATTGAGTTTTTGCTCAAATTTTTTACTCTTTTTGCTCCCATACTTCAAGATCCTGCATTAAAATGGTTAATAGGTTGCTTGTAGGAGCTATTTGATAAAATTCATGGGGTGTGGTCCCATTAAGTATGCCAAAATATAGATTGGATTATGAGATTTGATTAGTCAAGCATTATTCAATAAATTAGAGAGAAATGCATAAAGAACTAAACATATCAAGCCAAACTATTCATGTGGGGCTTGCTAATGATAATGAAGAATAAAATGAAAGAAAGTAATACTAGTTATCTTTCTAAATTGATTCTCCCCTTGATCAAGCATTCTTGTCTTTGTCAATAATGATGGTAAAACTCCTCCAATGTCTCAAGAACACTTTGTAAAACCTAAGCTTAAACTAGAAAGAATTTCTAATCTAGCCTATTAATGAAGCTTATCCAAATGCAAATAATACAATAATCAAAACACAAATGACTTGTGGAAAGATTTTAGCATTATAAGTCTACACAATTTAAGCTTAAAATTATAAGTGTGAAGCCTTTTATTTATAGATTTTTGAGATTGGTTAGGATTAATCATGACTATCCATCTCAAGATTGAGATGTGTGGTTATGAATTAAACTCATATTTGTAATTAAAATCATAAATATTATCATCATGTTTTGGGAAGAAAAGGCATTCAATGAGGCATGGGAAGCCATGATTCAGATATTTTATGTATTTATAGCCTAAGGATGCCTTCTTCAAAAATGATGTTACTAGGTGATGCAGTTAATAGGAATCAATTTTCAAAAATAAATATTCAATAACCTCCATATAAAATCCACTTAAGCTCTTGATTTGAATTAATTAGCTTTGAACATGATTAATCAATAATTATGCAATTCTTTGAAAATTAGCCCTCAATATAAAATGGTCAGAAAGTCATATTACTAGGCCATAATTTAAATTGAAGAGAATTGAAAGGCAATGTTAGTTGCATTGGAATTGAATTCTTATTTAAGATGTTGCCAACACAAAATAAAAAAAAGATACATGATATGTACTAACGAATAAGAAGAAAAGAGTGATCCAAAACATAAAAAGACAAAATTATCATTTTGAATCAAAATGAATTGATCAAAGTTAAGAATCACATAAAATACATTTCCCCATTTAGAGATACTTTGACTTAAATTGACACTTGTAAATGACAAGTTCGAACCATTTAGGGTGTTTTAGTGGTTTTGACCTAAAATGTGCATTTGAGTGCAATTTAAGTAAGATTGATAATTTCAATATAAATAGTGTTAAGAATTGGATGCCTACAATAACAATACAAATGAGCCTCACAAAGAGTATAATTATTTATATATATAGCCATTGGTATAATTCTAAATGGTTGAATAGTTGAATAAATGGATAGCATCATTTGAGTGGTTTACCTCCAACCATAGATCGTCAGTCCCCCACACACCACCTTATTTGGAGTGGTCCTTCCCTTCATGTAAGGACACATAAGAAAAATGTGGATATTAAAAAATCAATCATAACCCATGTGTATGCAATCACTAATATATGCAGCAATCACATAGACCATAGAAACCAATCCTCTATCTAATATGACATCAACAAACATATATAAACTATAAAGTACAATAAAATGACAATGTCTCAGCGCTAAAATTACTTTGACCAAAATTTTCATTATATAAATTATATCTAGGGATCTGAGTCAATTCCACTCACATAACACTTTGATAATAAATCATAAACTATCAGATGATATTAAAGGGTAGATATATGAGTTGTAAGAAAATAACATCTTTTATCTATCACAAGTTATCCTATAAAATATGCTAATGATTTCTCATAATAAATCATGGTATAATGATACAAATTACAGCATATCAATTTAGAAAATTATGCAATGAAAGGTACAAACAATCATCATTCAATGATTTATTTGTCTCAACTCATGAAAGTCATATATAGGTTCTTCTACATTCAACCAAGAATACATAAATGACTAGAATGAGAATTCAAGAACATTATATCTATACCACGTATCTCTTTCTAATCACAATTCATGTATATTTGATGGTATAAAACTTAGTCAACAAAATAAACCAATGATTCTCAAATATCTCATAAAACTAAGTTTAATTTATACTTCAATAACCACTTATATATTCTAAACTTGTTCCATCATTCCTTTAATACAAAAAATGCTCATATATTAACTAATACATAAGTTCAACATATATGTGTTTTGTATACTAGATCTGTTATACTAATTATATATAAAAGGACCATTCCAATCATATAACTCAGACAAAACTCATAATAGCTTATGAATAGAAATAAAGTTCCCTAAACTCTTCTATACACCTTACACATTTACTTGTTGGGTCTTAATTCCAACATTTCCTTATCTCATACTTAGCCAACCTTATATATTTAATATATGTTCGACCCAAACTAGTCAATAGATTTTAAGGAAGTAATACACGTATTTATAACATCCAATGAGTATCAGCGTATATGAACTCCCTTCTCATTCTATTTATTCAAGTCCATTAAAACTAGAAGTATGTATAATGATTTCATCAACCCATTTGAATATATTTAAAGACCAAAATAACCCCACTTAAAATTCCCAAAATAACCTACAAACATACTAGTTCAATATCATCAAAAAAAAGACACACACACACACACACACATACACACACACACTGTGTGTGTGTGTGTGTGTGTGTGTGTGTGTGTGTGTGTGTGTGTGTGTGTGTTCAAGTTTAATATCTAAGGATACTTTTCTGCAATATCTATTTGCAAACACAATTTTGTATACCCTTTTATTTATATGTATATATAAATATATATACATATAAACATATTCATGTATGAATATCAATAAATTAATTTCTCTAAAACCAACATTATTAATGGTATAAACACAAATTTCATCATTCAAATAACTAATATACAGGTCTACAACATTCTCATTATAATGTGTGGTTGTACCAAAATAATTACATGTTCAGGTTTGATATCTCAGTGTTTGCTTAACCCTTGCATTATATTCATAGCTAAACGTATCCATTTCCCAAGTAGGTTAATACTAATAACACCATCAAATATTCTGCTAACTTCCCATAGTTGTAAATGAACCAGTTTAAGTTTCATAGCTTAGTCAAGTCACTAGAATATACAATTTGATCATGTATTAATAAAGGATCAAATGTATTTATTGGTATACATATGCATATGTATATATTTTATATACATATATGTTTACTTAGATTTCAAGAGGAAACCAATATGGTATAGGACTAAATAGTAAAACAAGTTACAGCTATAAAAGTCTTCCTAATGACCTTAAGTGGGTTTATCCTTTATGAGAACATCATTGCAAACTTTTATAGTTTCATGTATAACAAATCCCTCTAAAATATACAACAAATTGTTATGTGAAAAATATGCCCTGAAGTTTATTTGGAGCAATAATTAGTCTAAGGAAAAATATAGAAATAGAGTCTCTTATATTAGGAAAATGATTTAATTCTAACATAATATTGTAATAGTTAGATAAATAATTATGTGAGCTGATAACTCACGTAGATAGAAGAGAGAAATGTGTGAGAGAATAAAGGTGTAGAGAGTATTTTGTGGGAGAAGTTGACATATTGAGGATGAATATTGATTCCTTAGTTTTAGGAGGTCCTCAACTATTTATATGTACTCCTATCAGCAAATTATATATCCAAGATAATATTTAAAATATAAATTTAATTCGATGTTTTGTATGTGTTGAATGTGTGCAAATCTGAATCAGTTTCATTATGTGGTATCAAAGCTATGTCTAATCCTTAGCTAAAGGCATTTTTTAAATGGATTTGTTGCAAAAGCGTGCAATGAAGGAAGAAATAGGTTGAAAGCCTTTTCTAGATTCATGCATCTGTTTGAACCTCCTGTCCAAATCTGACTGCACTCTTATCACATCACAAGGACTCTTTATGCATAATTTTTTAGTGAATTTGTGATCTTTTATATATAGATCTGATCAGTTCATGCAAAGTTTAAAAAAAATTGAATAGTGAAAAGTTCATAGTTGAATCTAGAAAATAAAGGATTTTTTTTATTAGAGAATTTAAATGGAGTTTCAACTATCTATTGGCATCCTACTGCTATTCTAGTCACTCCAAATTTTAAAACCATGCAAGACCATGAGAAGGAGAAAATAAAATTAGTTATTATAGAATCAAATTTATGCGTGCAAAGTCCACCAATTGTTCATATGTCCACAAATTGTAGTGTGTCATTTGCCATCATGCATGTCAAATCAATTCTACGCAGCTTGGCATGCATTCTTGATCAAATTTTTTTAATGTGCAATATATATTCTCAAGTTTTTCCTTCTATCTCCATGTCATGCATTCTCCATCTCATAGCTAAACAACATATTCATAGGCATTATTTTTTTTCCATAAAAGAATAGATAATAAACTTGTGGAGTAATTTTGGAGATATTAATGTCGATGACAAATTTGATTGATCTTATCTATTTCTCTTCCACGTACTATGTTGATAGTCTCTTTTTGGTCACTCTTTTTCAGTTATGGATTTGTGAGTAGTCAATCATCAACTATCATGTGCAACAATTCAATTCCATGGGTCCATCATATGCATTGATGTCTCCCACATGCAGTGAAGTCTCTAACTTGTCAAAATCTTTGTCAATTTAGTTTTGCTTTATTTGAAGTTTGACTCTATATCATTAAGTATTTAATATTAGCTATTTATTTGTAAAGTTTGTTGAAGTGTCTTAATTTTATAAGTGGTGATTAAATTATGTGTCAATGTGTAAGTCTCTAGTTTATTGTTAAATCTTTATCATAGATTAGGTTAATCATTATCCATTAATAGTCTTTAGTCATCCTTATTATAACTTGTAATTGTAAACTCAAAATTTGTTTTCTTATGAAGTATTTAGGTAATAATCAACTCTTTAGGTTAGTTAATGTATTGGTTCATTGTAAGCTTGCTTCGTTAAATCCTAAACCTAGAAGTATTTAATGTTATTTAGGTTTATTTGTTTATATGTTAAGGATTAAATTCATTTTTTAAAAGGTGTGTCAATAGAAGTCTATAGATTTTTTTCAAACATATTTGTCAAAGTTATTTGTGAGTCTTGTCTAGGCGAATATTAAAATTAATTTTTATTGTTATGTTTTTTGAGTGATTTTTTTTTAAATATAGTTATTTATGCAATTTCAGTCTAAGTCTAGTTGTGATGGTAGTTATTTTGATAAAATTGTCAACGTCAAAAATCCTAAAGTGTCAATTTTTTGGGTATATTATCAAATCTTAATGTGTAAATTTTTTGGGTCTATTGTCAAAATAAAGAGTTAAAATTCATCAAGTCATATTTTATAGTTGAGTCATCATTATTGAAAATTATAAAAATAAAAAAAATTGCCTCACAAATGCATTATCACTTATACACAACGTCTTAATTATGGGGAGGATTGCTCCTCAAAAACTTCATGCATATGGAATTCATCGATTATTGGCTAAGTAATAAGCTTCACTTACATGAGGATGGAGGACACAGAGGGTTGGAGAACAAATAACGTCCTCTCATCAACCACAAGTGACGGGACCACATAATGCAATTGTGGCTTATTTTTTATTTTTTGCTTACAAGTAAAAATAGATGATACATTCATGTTCACATAATACAATAAATGAGATTATTTTTTTGTATTTCCCATTAGAGTAACATAGTGATGAAAACTAATAGAGTATTGTAGCATCATGATATTTAGGTTTGTGGTTATCCTATAAAACCATCTTTGTAGGTTATTGGTTAGATATTTTAGTTGTTGGTAAGCCACTAGGAAACCATCCTTTGATTGTAGGTTGTTGGTCATCTTAGTGTAAAACCATCCTTGATTTTATTGGTTGTCCTAAGAAAACCATCCAAATCATGAACAAGTTCCATTGGTGGGAGTTACAGTATAAAATATTATTTTTCTCATGTTCTAATTAAGGGGGGAATATTAGGAAAATGATTTAGTGTTCACATAATATTTTAATAGTTAGATAAATAATTATGTGAGTTGATAACTCACATAAATAATAGATAGAGATGTGTGAGAGAATAAAGGTGCAGAGAGTATTTTGTGGGAGAAGTTGAGATATTGAGGATGAAGATTGACTCATTGGTTTTAGAAGGTCCTCAACTATTTATACGTACTTCTCCTAGAAAATTATATATCCTGAATAATATATCAAATAGAAGTTTAATTCGGTTTTTTTTATGTGTTTAATGTGTGCAAATATGAACTAGTTTTCATTATCTTAACTAATAAGAGAAAGTCTACACCATATATAATACACAAGCCAAACAACCTCTCAAGTCATGTACAAATCAAATGTGTGGCAACGAAGGAATCTCATAGAGAACATTTTGGTAGTTAATAACTTTCGATTTGTTTTACAAAAAAGGATCAGTATCATTTTTATAGGCCTAGGGATCAAACTAGATTCCATCCTAAGGTCTATAAATATGATGCCCTAAACTTTATAGAGAAATCCACTAACATATGCAATCGAACAAGGTATAACCTAAGTCAACCATTCATTATTTTACTTTCAAATGGTTCTAATACTACAAATCAAAAATCCATAAATATTTTCTGTTTACAATTTCAAAGCTTACTTGTCTGGTTATAGCAATGTTTATCATTCCAATTGCAGGTTTTGGTAGCCTCCCTCTTTTTTTTGCCAAAAACTCTTTTATTCTCACTTTGCATCCCCATTCTTTTCTCTTCCTTCTACTTATTTTGTTTTCTCATTTCCTCTAGATTTTGCATGTCTTGGTAACTCTCCTACAACTCTATAAGTTCACCATAATGGAACTCAAATTCATCCATGCATGAATTAATCCAATGGTCATTAACTTATATTATTCACCCTATTTTTGGGCATGGCAACTGCATGAAACCCTCCATTACAAATGGCAAAGTCAACTCCTTCATCATAGAAATAAAAAACAAACCTAATTCCTTATTATGTTTCCCATAATACCTAATTTCTTTTCCTTTCAACTTCGTGGCTTTTTCCAATAATCAAATAAAATCCAAAGTTTTAAAGTCCCTTTTTAATTAAATTACTCTGGGGTGTTTTCATCTTAACTTGCCTCTTCACTATGTCACCAAAAAGGAGCATATAGTAAATAATTAATCAAGGTCAATAAATAATCAATACTCTCCTAGTGTTAAAACACATAATTAGTTTACCTTGCACACAATTCAACCTGATCCAATTCATGACGAGTTTTAATAGAAACGTGACAACCAACACAAAATCTACATAATATGTTCATCAAACCATCCAGTCAAGTAATTATTTAAAACAAATGCAAACATGCCTTACTATCTATAAAGATGAACAATGCAAGCATCATTTATCATTTTAATAGAATATTGATGAGCATTTATTTCACCTAAGAAAATAAGAATGAGGTGTGTGCAAGTTCGGTTTAGTTTTCTCAATCCCTAATGTTGATATCTACACCTCCCTCTTATGATACTCTCTATTTGTACCATTTATGAGGGTAGAATAGTCCTGCAACCACCTCAATCAAACAAAATGGTAGTTAGTCTGAGATTATAACAAATAATCATATACTCAGAGTATATAAGTATAAATAAACTATTGTAATGCAAATCATTTGCAAATGAAATCAAAGTAAACATGATCATAGAACATCATATAAATCTATGCAAATGTCCTCCATATAACTAATCATGAAAAAAAATGATTTTCAATCATGCAGTATACATATCTAGATCAGACATAAAATTCAGAACTACAATTTATTAGTTCAATGTCCCCTACTAGTACTTAAGTAGTTTTTGTAGAGTGGAACAAGATGTGACAAATACATAAATAAACTACATAGGTTATCAAATCAAATAGAATGCAATGGAAAAAGCCCTAGAAAACTAAAACTTTCCTTAAGAAAATTAAATCTACCATAAATGAAGTAATATCTACCCTTGGAGGAAATAAAACATGTAATAAAATATAGTTTCACCAGAATATATCATGGAAAAATGGGTTTTATATAAAAATCTGATACATATATCAATTCACATTTATTTAAGCTTAATCAAATTCAAAAAAAAAATCATACCTAATTAATATTTTAAATCCAAATAAATAAATGACTAAGAGACGATTTAGAAGAGTATCTTAATTTATAGGCAACCTAGAAATAGTTATTTGAATATGACAATATAATTAGGGATTTTGTGGGGAGATAAAGAGAACCTTGAAAATTGTCATGACCTAAGCACTCTCTCAAATTGTACACTCCATGTTTATGGGCACTAAAACCTGTTGGCCAAATTTAGCCTACATACCAAAAATTTGCCTAATCCAGACAAAGAAGCTGAGCAAGGTCCTGATTGAAGAGTGATCTAATGATAGGAGCAGACAAACTTCAGGAGAAGATCACTTGCTATTTACAAGCTTTTGAAACACTTTAAGCAGGATTAAAGTGTGAACTTGGTGATCTTAAGGAGCTGGACTATCACAAACACATCACACAGAGATAAATAGATCAATCTAGTTGCACATTTGATATATGCACTTGGGAGGTTGACCAAAGCCAAAGGAATACATGGACATGATGTTTTTCATGCCTAGATCATCCTCTGCAAATTTGGGGTCTTGATGCTTTTTCTATCTCAAGATACAAGTGTTCAAAGTTGAACAAGTAGATTGAGACATTCACAGGGACATTAAATAAAAGCCTCATAAAATAGTTATTTGGATTCAAAAGTTCTCAAGGTTGAATGCAAATCTGACAGATGTCAAGATCTTGGGGGCTCAAATCAAGATCTAATGGTGAGCGGGAAAGGATGAAGTTAGTGGGTCTAGGCAAATCCAATGGCATACATTCAATAGTATCAAAGAGATCAATGATAAGCATCGAGTCAAAAGGTCAGCATAAACACGTCAATGATAGGTGTCAAGATCTTAGGTACCTAAATAGAAATATAATAATGCACATCGACTAACAAGGCCAATGGACCCAAATAGATCAATGAAACACATTTAATCATGCATGTTGGCCAATTTTGGCCCACATATAAAGCTCTCACATGGTTTGACGAAGCAGTTGATCAAAGACGTAGAAATGGATCCAACATTTGCAAATAGAGAGGATCTAAACAAAGTTTTTCAAGGGTCAATAGCAGTGTTCAAGGATAAGCCTACAAGTCAAAGGGCTAACTGCAAAATATTTTATTCAGTTAAGTCCTTATTCATTCTTTCAGACTTTATGGGGACTAAGTGTTTCTTTTCTCTCAGGGCTTTTTATTAAGCTAAGTTTCCTAGTTTCTTTCAAGAAAATTATCCGCGCAATTTTCTCAAATGAATGTTTTCTTTCGGCTAAGTGTTCTCTCTTCAGGATTTTTGTTTCTGAATAAGTGTTAGAATTATTTCAAACAATTTATCCGAAAGAAAAGTTCTAAAGAAATTATCTTTTTCAAGAAAAGTGCCCCAAACAATTTCTCCAAAGGGTATTTTCTCGAGGAAATGAGTCTTATACAAAAAAAAGCCAAAGGGTCACTTTCTTTTCAAAGTGGACCATTGCAAATTTTTCAAAGGTATTTTTTAAAGGGAAAAGGACTCTTTCATCTTTATTGAAAGATCCATTTCATTTTTTTCAAAGGGCACTTCTCGGAGAAAGGGGCACTTTTCAAAAAAATCTGAAGGTCCATTCAAGTCAAAGGTCAAAGAATGAATTCTTTCGAGAAAATTATCCAAGTGAATTCTTTCAGAAGAATTGTCTGGATCATACCTCACCTTATAGCTAGTATCCTGATTTGGTAAGATATGTCCAAGATGTTCTTTATCCCTCTCACCTAACTCCTTCAAAAAGAAGACATTTTAGATTGCAATCCATTCCACTTTTTCTTGTTGATAGTGTTTTATTCAAGAAAGATTTCAATGGCATGTTGTTAAGATGCATTCAACAACATCAAAAAGAAAGAATGCTTAAAGAGTCCCATGATGGACATGGTGGAAGGCATTATTCAGCAAGGACCACAATCCACAAGATCATAAGAGGTGGGTATTAATAGCCAAATTTATTTGATGATTATCATGCATGGGTTAAGAAATGCAGATAATATGATATGTTTATAGAAAATATGAAAATTGTAGTCTTACCACTCCAACCAATTATAGTGGATCAACCCTTTGTCCAATGGGGATTGGACTTTATTGGTCTCATTAACGCCCTTCAAGCTCAAATCATGAATGGATACTAACTACCATGGATTATTCACTAGATGGACAGAAGCAGTGGCATTGAAGGAAGCAAACGAGTCCAATGTTTTAGATTTCTATGAAGGTTTGTTACTAGATTTGGAGTCCCTTCAACCATTATTTTCATGGCCTTTGTGAGGTCTAGAATAAGCCAATGGGAAGTTCAACATAGTATCTTTATCATCACTTCATCAAATTACTATCCATAAGGCAATGACCTTGTTGAGGCCACTAATAAGAACCTATTAAAGATCATAAGAAGAATAATTAAAGATAATTAAAGGTCATGATATCTCAAATTAAAGTTAACTCTATGGGCTGATAGGATCACGTACAAGAGGTCAATAGCCAACTCTCCCTACAAACTAGTACATGGTAAAGAAGCAATAATATATATTTTTCTTAAATTTCTTGCCATAGAATTGATGCACCAACTTGAATTATTGAAGAATGAACCTATGGAGATCAAATATGTTGAGCTTATGGAGTTGGAAGAGACAAGACATTAGTCCATGCTAGCCATAGAAAAATATCAAGCAAAAGTGAAGAGATCCTTTGACAAAGGAGCTTCTTCATGAAGTTTTAAAGAGTGAGATTTGGTCCTTAAGTGGGATGAGGATAGAGCTAAGCCAAAAAGGCATACAAAATTTGATTATCTTTAGACTGGTCTATACACAATCTCCAACTACAAATCCCATAATGCCTTCCAACTTACAAAGATGGATGGTGAGGAGCTTCTTATCCCAGTCAATGGGATACATCAGAAACATTGTTATTAAAGAAGCTAAGGTCCTTGTACATAGTTAGTTGTTTTGGCTTTCCTCCAAGTGTTGTCTTAGCACATTAGTTTGTTTGTTTTTGCTTTGTTTAGTTAGCTTATCTATTTTGTTTGTTTCCTTCCTTATTTTGGTGGAATTTATTGTCTTTGAGTCAAAAGGTTTCTTGCAGTCATGGAATAGATTCATCATTATTGGTGAATCCAAGATTCATGTAACTGGTCTGAGTTCTCTATAATAGCAGGCATGTTGTCCAACTAAGTCATCAAATATGTTAGCCAAATTTGGCCTACAGACCAAAATTTTCCTAATCCAGACTAAAAAGTTGCGCAGGGTCCTAATTAAAGAGTAATTCAATGATAAAAGGAGCAAACAGACCTCAGGAGAAGATCACTTACCATTTGTAAGATTTTGAAACACTTTAAGTAAGTTTAAAGTGTGAATTTAATAATCTTAAGGAGTCATACCATCACAAACACATCACATAGAAATAAATAGATTAGTCTGGTTGCACATTTGATATATGCACCTGGGAGATTTACCAGAGCCAAAGGAATACATGGACATGATGTTTTTCATGCATAGATCATCCTCTACAAATTTGGGATCTTGATGCATTTTCTATCTCAAGATACAAGCATTCAATTTTGAACAAGCAGATTGAGATGTTCATGGGGATGTCAAATAGAAGCCTCATAAAATAGTTGTTTGGATTCAAAAGTTCCCAAAGTTGAATGTAGATCCAATAGGTGTCAAGATCTCGAGGGTTCAAGTCAAGATCTAATAGCGAGCGGGCAAGGATGAAGTTAGTGGGTCCAGGTAGATCTAACAGTACATGTTCAATCATACTAAAGAGATCAACGATGAGCATCAAGTCAAAAGGTTAGCAAAAATGCGTTGATGACAAGTGTCAAGATCTCAGGCACCTGAATAGAGATCTAAAGGTGTGCGTCGACTAATAAGGCCAGTAGGCCTAAATAGATTAATGGAGTGTATTTAATCATACCAAAGCAGATCGATGGTGAGCAAAGGTCAAAGAGTCAAAGGATCCCAAGGATGAATGAGCTCTTGCCAAGTGTCATAAGTGCAACAATTGTTAGGTAAATCAATAGTACATGTTTAATCCATGCAAAATAAGATCAATGGTGCGTAGAACAAGGAGCTTGGATCAAACACAAGGCCACCACATGACACAAGCACAAAAGTAGATGGAACTGAAAGTAGGATCTTGGGAAGGGATGCGTAGCTAACAAGTGGCACATTTTTAAAAACCCAGATCAAGATCAAGCATCAATATCAAAATTTGAAGCTAAATATGGTTGACGTCAAACCAGAACAAATAATTCAAAGGGAATCCATGGATGCAAACACATTGGTTTCGATGGGTTCATCACCAAAGCCAACAACATGACTATGACCCTTTTTCCACTCTTGGCAATCCACACTGGAATAAGATCACAATAGATTAATTCAGCTATTGTAACTGTTTCGATGCTAAAATTCATCTTTCAAACAACTTGATCCCACTTTTATAACCATAAAAAGCATCAATACAAACTAAAAACATATTCAAAGGGATTGATATGGTTATTTTGGTTGCTTTCCAAAAATAGCCTTAGACACAATGATCTTTTCTAATGATATCAATGTTAGAATGATGGAAACTATGGATCATTATGCTCCCTTTTCCATCCTTCTATGCATGATACCCATTTCTCTCATCCCATTCTACTATAAATGCAGGCTTCTAAGCCTTGAAAATGATCCCTCTCTTTGCCATGACTAGACTCTACCAAGATTTTCACTGTAACACCTATTTGATGCAATAAAAAACTGAATTCCTCCATTTTCAAGTTAAATCAAAGTGTGTTTATGAGTTAATTGATGTGGTTAAGTGAATGTATGTTTTCCTTGCCTCTATCTGAATTTCCTCACCTTTATACAGTGTTTTGGTAGTTCTCATAGGTCATTCTAAATGCATATATAGTTTGTTGGTCGGTTTGGGAGTGGGCAACTTCCCTCCCATGCTAGGTTAATAGATGGTTCATGCCTTATTATGAAACACTTATGTGAAACTGATAAAGGAGTGAATGAAGTGATGTTTAACAGTCTTGAATTCATCTTATAGTGTGTTTTGTATGTGTATAAGGATTAAAACATTTGGTGTATCACCTCATTCTTATATGCTTTTATGAATCTTGTTAGTCTTGTTAAGGAGTGCACTAATAAAGGGCTTTGATAGACTCATGGTATTTTATGAGAGATATTTGTACACTATTTTTTTATACCTTCACTATTATAAGTCTAGCCTTGTTTATGTTTCTTTTTGTCTTCCTTATTTTTCTCATCTCTAACTAATAATGCTAGCCACCATGTATTCCTGTTGTATTAGTTTATTTCCTACCTATTTGTCCTTGTATTATATTAGCTTGGCCAATACAGTTATGATTATCTATATATTTCATACTATATTAGCCCAGTTGATCTAATTTTAAGACATCTAACATCTATTTGATTATATGTCCATGGTCAATACTATTGACTTATAGTTATAGGTGATTTTTGGGTTTGAAACCATATAGGGGTCCTAATTATCAATCCTAAACTATTTTACCATACTTCGTATTAATGGATTAGGTTTATATAATTCAAATATAACTGTGAAATGCAATTAAGATATTAAGATATATAGCATTCAAACATACATCTGAATGTAAAAAGTTGAAATTGATTCTTCTAATTTCAAAAGTGGCATATGCTAAATATAGAAATTACTAAGGAGATCAAGACATTTATATTTTATGGTTGATTATATAACTATGACTATATTCTAGTAGTGAAAATTAGGTTAAATCAAGCATGTCATTCATTTTATTTTACAATTGATTCACTAGTCTTGATAAATCAGTTTCATAAGATTGGGTCAATATTGCTAGTTGATACTAATATACTAATTAATACTCACCTACATGAAAATAGGTCATAGTGATTATATAGTCACTTACACTTATCTCAAATTTATATATGTTTTTGTTCTTGACTCCTGATGATGCATGCAACTCCATAAATCGACCTCCTTTACCTTGAAACCATAGGTGTGCTTGTAAGGGCTAGAAACCTACAAAATGGAGGAAAGTGTAATTAGTTGAAATGACCCTGATCACTCCTGTCTTATGATTGACCTCTTTCCACCTATATTATATTCTAAGGATGGAAATCAAGCCACATGTATTTCTCCCACCTATTATGATTGTGCAATTATGATCCTTCATTATTTGTATGTAGTTAATGATTTGACCTTGATACTTAATAATGTTTGATTTGACTTGAATTTAGAGTGATTTATACTTGGCTTATGGCTACTCCTAATAATAGGTTTGTAATTTGGAAAGAATCAAGTAGATCTACTCAATATGTAGTAGTGTATACATGTATTTCAAACAATTGCCAAGTCCCTTTTGAATTATACCTTTATTTGTTTATATATAGATCCAATTAAATAATTTCTTATGCCATTGACATGTTAAGCTGATGGGATAACTATAAATATGGGTTTGAATTTATAAAATAGATGTTTTTGGGAGTGAGTCAGTACTGACCAGATTAGGTCAGTATTGATAGGCAATACAAATTAAATCTATCTCAACTATCTTGTGTAAATACAAACTAAATTAAGAGCCTAGAGATGTTTGTATAGGGTATTTTATAGGTTTTAAATAGACAAAGAGATTATTGTATGTGTGTACCAATATAATGGAATATTTGACTCACAAGATAACATGCAAGTATGAGAGAATGGTGGATTAAGACCTTATTTTAGTGCTCAAGTCATGTCTTGTAAATGTTGTCAAAATGATCATTATCAAGTACCAAAATCAAAATTTTAGTGTTTACAAATGCCCCACTTTTATTTTAATAATATAATTGCTAGAGTAAAAGGATAAAATGTACCTCAGTGTATACAACACACTTTATCTTTGGTATGAAATTCTAAATGTGCATGTCACTCAATATAAAAACTTGTAATCATATGTAGTCATTGCCCATAGATTGATTATTTTAATTTTAAACTATTTTTTTTTAATTTTGAAAGAACAACAGTTAGAGCATACATATATGTTGATGAAAACCATGTTTCCCTTAAAACTTATTGGAGATAATATTTACTTGTTGAAGCACTAGTGAGATTGTGTTTTTTAAAAGCACATGGAGATTTGGGGTGTTTGTGCCCTAAATTTGTGTAACTATGCGAGATCTTGGTTTGGGAAAACAACATTCCCCAACCCTCTTGAATGTGGAAAAAAGATGTAATGTATTAACCCAAATAACTACATAGATAAATGAGAGAACAATCATGCCAAGTTTACTCAAATAAAGTGAATCAACTATTGTAGATGGCTTATATATGCAATTGTAATGCTTCACTCAAGTTTTCTCCACATAAACAAAAAGCATGATTGAAATGGAATTAATAAAGTTCATGCCCCTATCATCAATGCAAGTTTGATTGTATATTTTCATTTAATGTAGAATAGAATGTACAATCAAAAGAGAATGAGCCATGTTCATGCCCCCATCATGAATGCAAATATAATAAGTGAGGTTGAATGATAACTATTTTCCATTCAACTGCAAATTATGTTGTGTATGTGCATGAACTAGTAGCATGCCCCCTAAATATGTGTCAACTAATCTATAATGCCACGAACATATATGTTGAATTTGAGAACATATATCTCATATGTATGTGTATATGAAGACTTGTAATATATGTTCTATAAATTGTGTGCATATTCCCATGCATATGCACCCAAGTTTGTATCAATATGTGCTCACCCCTGTAATTTGTATCAATGTGCCAATATTTGTTTTATATCTAAATCATCTAATATCTAAACTATTCTAAATATCTAAAATCTTTAATTTGATTTGATTTTATATACATGGAGGCTTATGTTTTTATAATAAGCCCATTGTAATGCCCACCTTTTGAGATAAGGGATGTATCTTTTAATTCACGCATCTTAAAATAATATTTAATTATATCATGTCATGTATAAAAAAATATCATATAATATCCTTTGATCATCTGGAGATTATGTCATCATAGTAATGTATATATCAATAATAATGCAACGCATGTAAGTGTCATGTATAGATATATGTATCAATGAAGCTTGTAGTAGAAGTGTAACTGAATAAGACTATGCTATAACAATACATGATATAGATCATGGCACAACTTAGTGTCAGCAACCTCAACAAATGCAAGTGTTAGTGCCACACATAAGGCCAAGGGCCACATACAAGGGACATAGCATGTCACAACAAATAAGGCCAATGGCCACATAGAAGGGGATTAAAATGTTACAAAAAAGGAAAATCAAGGATGTCACATCAAGAAAATCTCAAAGGATACACAAAATAGTCATACACATAGCAACATATCATGTAAATGAGTAATAACATCAATGGAGCATAAAATAATGAACTAGTCTACATTATCCATATGTATCAATGTCATCATAATATAATGACATATCATTTATTATTCTGTAATAAATGAGTAACAAACAAGACATGGGTAAGAAATATTTGTAGCTCAACATGGTAAAAAGGTCATTGAAAGATATAACCTTTAATAGTGAAACATGTGGAATAAGATGCCCCTAGTATTAGTGTGGCCACTAGAGAGAGGGAAGACCAATGTCTATATGTCAATGTGTAACTTGTATGTCATACATAGAACTCAAATACTATAAAATACATGTGTGTATGTAAATAATATGATATCTACCAAAGATGTGATAAATAACATATGTAAATATTTGAATTTTTTTGTATTTTATGACTATTTAAATATTTTGTATTTTTGGAATATTTGGGATTTAAAATAGTTAACCAATGATCCTATCAATGGAAGTATCATGGAAAGTTCATGTATCGGGTGGTTATGGGGTACTATATCATGGACGGGAGGTACCAACTGTAGGTGGGTCAATATCTAATAAGGAGTCATGTAGTATGTAATATTTGTCATGATCGTTGTTCATGGAACTCAAAGTATGATGAGTAACTCTAAATGGTCGAGGATTGTATGGTGTTTGTTATATAGTAGGATTGTGTCTTGCTTCTTGTATCCACTATAGAACATGTTAACATGTTTAGGGTGCTAGCTAAGTATGTATTGTAGGATATGGCACCCTCAGTGGTATTTGAGTAACTCTTTGGTGTGATCGACATTGAATAGTTGGGTGTATAGATAGATCATGTATATGTGTGAACATCGACTCTGTATGTTCATCCTAGATATGTGTATCAACCTTATCTGAATAATGAATTTGAAAAGGTGTGTCAACCATCTCTAAATAGTGATCCTAAATATGTGTATCAAACAATCATGGTAGTGGCGGAGTGAATGAGATATTGATGACTGTAAAGGACACTCTTAATGTACACCTAAAGCTATAACTACTATGTTGTAGTATATGTACTTTATGCATTTATGCACTATAAATGTAATTGCATGAAATCTATACACCCAAGGGTGTCCTAAAAACATGTTGAAGATCACATTACTCTGTTAAACCAAGAATGGTGTGGCTAATATGGCTAAGCCCACTTGAAGAGGTAATACTATGCATCCCAAGGTATTCTATTTTTATCTATAGAATCTTTTAACTACATTTGATGTATCTTTTAAATCTTGTCGTGTATACCCAAGGGAGTGGATAAGTGACATCATGCAAATGTTGTCACTTGAGCCATTTTCAATCATAACACTATATATAGGTTGTTCATCGATGTAAGCTCATATGAAAAATGCTTGAAAATCTAAATTGTCATCAACTATGTCACTAAGAATTTTTCATCCAAGAATAAAACCAATAGAAAAGTCTAGCTAAAGAGACCATGATGGATGGGTTTAGTAGTCAAACGTTAAATCACTAAAGGTTAAGTCAAAATCACATCTACATAGAGAAAAATCATTTAGACATAGTCTAAAGCCCCTGCCAATTTGGAAGTTATTTCACAGAAATTTGAAGATTCCGGCCACCAAATCTCTTCTCCAAGGAACTTGGAAGCTTGGCAAAACATGCTAGAAGTCTAACAAACAATGGTTAAGTGATTTCTCCCATTGTGGTTTTCAAAATGTGTGTATAAATTTAGATGTAGAATTATATACTAGGAATAATGAACAAAATCAAAATTTATAATCTAATCCAATCTACACAACACCTCAAGAATGAGTAAAAGAGAAAAGGGATGCACATGTAAAATAGAAATGAAATGCAAACAAGTTTATACCTCAAGAACAAATGAATCATTTTCCCTTGACAAAGTAGATGCACTCAAAGTGACTTGGATTTTCTTGATGTTTGATTATGGATGTTGGATTGCTCTTTGAATGCTCAATAATTTACAGCTATGGAGCCAAAAGATTCCAAAGATTCAACAAAGATTACAAAGGTTCCAAAGATATAATATTCATGGGGGTGTAGTTGATTAAATAGTTATTTATGGAAGAAATGAATGATTATATTTCATCCATGGAGGATGAACATCTTGGGTGTATGAATTTTCTATGAATTAAAAATTCCTAGAGAATTATAGAAGAAGCTTGGTGAGGGGTTCTAGGAAGCTTAGAGATTTCTAGAGTCTATTAAGATATGTTAATGATGTTTAGAATGTAATTAAGATGAGGATTTGTAGGAGTGTTAGTGGGGTAGGTGAGGGTAGTTGAGGAGGAATTTTAAATTCTTTAAGAATTGTGGGAGCATGATTAATGGTTAAGTGGGATGTTAAAAGGGTGACTAATTGATGCAAAGGATGGTGTGATATAAATGTAAAGTTGGGCTAGTAAAAGAAACATTAGGGGCATGTAGTAGTATATTAGGATATATAATGGATTATGGTATAAAAATGATTAATAAGTGCATTAGTTATGGAATAAGGATGAAATTAGTCATTACAGAGGAGTGATGAATTTTAGATGTATAAAGATAGTACATCATCCACATGAAGAAATATCCATGTACCTTAGAGCTTAAGGATGATTATCTTATTTGCCACATTGAATTCATCGCCGCTTAACAAAGATCATGGTATAAAGACATCATCTAATTCATTAAAACCCAAACTTATCCTCATAAAGGTTTTTGACAATTTTTTATCGTACAGGTCAAAATTGCAACCTTGCAACCTCTATCATTCAGAACTTTGCTTAAGCATGCCTTTCGAAGAAGGGGAAGAGGACCAGGCTGAGGGAATACTTTGAAAAGGCTTAAGAAGAATTCCTTTGAACTTTTTTCCAAAGGAAATACAAGAGGAATGGTCCATTACAGAAAGGTCGAAGGACTATTTTCCAAAGGTCGAATGACATTAACATTTTTCCCGAAGGGTACTTGGCAAAGGGTCTATGTTCCGAAGGGCTCATCACGGTTCTGAAGGGACATTTGTATAAATCATGAAGGGCACATACCCTTCAGGAATATTCAAAATGAAAAGTTTGAAGGGTTATTAGCCCTTCGAAAAAGGACAGTTGAGAAAAATCCAAAGAAAATGGGACATTACAAAAATTCCAAAGGGCACAAACCTTTGAGAAGGTTCAAAACAAAAGTCTGAGGATTCATTGAGGAATCTCGAAGGGCACTTCATGGAGGACATTGGCAAGTTTTCCAAAGGTCATTGACAAGAAACCTTAAGGGTATATACCCTTCAAAAGAAGGCATTTCTCAAAGGGCAGAGTTCATTTGTAAAATCTAAAGGAAAAATGTATGAAGCAAAGCTTTGAACATTTTGTCCGAGAGACAAAAGCCGAAAGAAAGAGGACCATTTACATAATTTCAAAGGGCACTTGGAAAAACCTCAAGGGTCCTTTTCACAAAGTTGAGGGGACACACAAAAGTTCTGAGAGACACTTTTTGAGAGTCTTGAAGGGTATCTACCCTTGGGAAAGTTCATCAAAAAAAATTTGAAGGGTAATTTGGGAAGGCCCGAGAGATAATTCCCACGGACAATTTGTCCATAGGAAAATGACTTGATAGAAAGTTTGAAAGAAAAGAGAGGCCACAGAAAAAAGTCCAAAAGAATTTCTTTGAACAAATTGTGTTAGGTAAGGTGGAGGTAAATCCAAGAACAAACACACCTGTTCTAATTCCACCTGTTATGATCTTGCTCCTCAGAAAGAGCACAGTATGATTACCAAATATAAGCAATTGAATATGCGGAAATAACCAGAAACACAAGTAACTAGAATTCACCAATAGCACAGAATATGAGAGACAATACACTATCTTGTATTAACACTATACAGAAAAGAATACAACAAAGAGCTGCCACACTCTTTTACCTTACAGAGATTCGCCACACCTCAAGTGTACAGTAATTCTTCTCACACACACTCTCCTACACAAAAAATAGTCCCAACAACCAACTCACACACAGAATTGGTGTTCACCTCACCAACCAGTCAGTAATAACCCTGCCGGTACACCAAGCACTCTATAGCACTTCAAGCTGATCTCTCATGAACTTGCAACCTGCAATTCAAAGACCAAACTTACATGTAGATCCCCAATGAGCTTGCAACAACCTGCAACTCACAGATCTTACAACTAGAAGGAACTCTTCCTTTCTATCTCATACATAAACAATACATGCCAATAGGTCTATAAATAGATCCCTAACTCAAACAATAACTTAGACTCTTAATTTAGACAATTATCCTCGCAGCCCAAGACTCTAACTGGTCTCAACATGCAAACTCTTCGTTCACTTAACTAACTGTCCGTGAAACGAGCAGTTCTGGAACACACAGGCGACCGACGTCGGTCCTTGCTTGTCTGGTTCTGCCGACGTCGGCCGATTTCCTGCCGTCGCCGGTGGCCTTCTGCACTGGTCTCTGCCGACGTCGGTCCTGCTGCCGACGCTGGTTCTCCTGAATCTCAGCAACCATTGTTCCTTCAGTTTGCAAAGGGTTGAAGCTTTTAGCTCCACAACCTAACAATCTCCCACTTAGAGATAAACAGCTGCAACCTGTACCTGTACCTGTACACCATCTAGATTGTTCCCTTGGCTATGTATCCATCTTCAAAATCACCCTTGAAGACCAACCACCACAAAATCCGTGGTGCAAAAACCTGTCATCCAAATCACCTGCCACATCCACATCTACAACCATGTAGAAAATCACCTGAACCTGCATAGCATGTGCACCTGCTACTAGTCCCTGTAAGAATCCACTGAAGTGACCTCCAATGGTTCTCTCCCGGATTGGCTCCTAACTTGTGACAACTCCCACTACTTGGGAAAACTCAGGTTTAGTACATACCATGCACTCAACCCCATTATGTGAATCAAGACACCTGTTCATAGAACTGTCCAACCATCGGCGTGCTAACCGGTTTCACACAATCATCCTGAAACAAAGTCAACATATGACCTACCATGTCTCTAGAACACACTCATGCCAAAGAATCTTGCTGCTCCCAGATTCTCCATGACAAACACCTGAACTAGCTTTACCTTTAGTTCAGCAATCCTTGTATATGTAACCCTGCAACAAGCACATCATACAGAAATAGGATAGTGTAGCTAATACTATCCAACCTGGTAAAGAGAAACACAATGATCAAACCTCCATTGCCCTGCAGCTCACACAAGATCAAATACCCTGATCTTCCATCTCACGTATCCATTTTCGCTCTTCTTTATCCTTAACATCCATTCGTCTCTCAGTGCTTACTTCCAGCTGGCAACACTACCAAAAAATACCTGTTTGGTTCTCCTCCAAGGAATCACATCCTCATCCATGCCCAGCTCCCACTGTTTCCTGGATCTACCTGTTCTGCTTCTTCAACAACTTCCTGGTCCTATGCCATAAGTGAGCAACAAGTAGTGTAAAGAAGGGAAATGACGAATTTCAAAACTTACTTACACCTTCAGTCCTCCATATGGGCGCTTGAGACTCCATGACAGCTCGCTGTCCACCCAAAATTCGTCTCAGTGACCGATGTCGGTCACATCTCAGTCTACAGCCGACCGATGTCGGTTTCCTGCGATTGCCTCCCTGTCGACGTCGGTTTCCCCTGGCCGACGCCGGTCTCTGTCTGCCTCGAGTCACCGACGTCGGGCAGCACATAGCCGACGTCGGTCCCTGTCTGGACACCGACGTCAGTTTTCCTGCCGACGTCGGTCTCTGTGTTTTTCTTGTGAGACCTGACTTTTTTCCGCGAGCTCCTTTTAGATCAAACCCTTGTCTAAATCACCCTTGCTCTGCTCAGAATTCCTCTGCACCTTGTGCTGAACTCTGTCCGTCACTTTCTCTTTGAAAACCAAGGCTTTCATGTTCTTGTCACTAACATCGGATTCCTCAAGAAACCTCACCTTCTTCTTCTGCATACAGAAACCACGATCCATGCCTTCCAAATCTGAAAGCATACTCTTTGACTCAAGAACCAGCATCTCCTTCTTATCTATGTGATCAAGCCTATTAAGCCACATCTCCGAATCTACAACTGAAGTAGATAACCCAGAAGAAGAATCAGTAAAACAAGTAGATAGATAAAGCGTACCTACTTTCTTACCTCTAGCTACAACAAGTGTACCCTTGGTAACCTTCCAAGAGTCCGCTGTGAGAGTTACTGTGCAACCCTCTTCACCCAAACTTCTAACAGAAATCAGATTCCGCTTCAGAACTGGGACATGCATGACCTCCTTTAACACCCATGTGTCACCTGTCTGCAATTTCAGCTTCACTTTGCCTTTGCCAACAATCTAACAAGGCTTACCATCCCCTACACAAATTTCTCCAAAGTCTCCCTGGACATACTCATGAAAAAATTCCCTATGTGGGGATGCATGAAAAGAGGCACCAGAATCTAATACCCAAGATTCTACTTTATCCAAAGAACATACCAGAGCATCCTGTGCAATGTAACCCGCAACATCTGCTTCTTCTCCATGTCCTTCATGCTGATCTGTACCCGATCTGTAATCTCTCTTTAAGTGCCCTTGCTTTCCACATTTCCAGCAGGTTATTCTGCCATACCTGAACTTGGATCTCTTGCCCATCTTCGACCTTGATCTCCCACGCTCTATCTTCTCTCTTGGCCTTCCTCTTCTTTCAACACTCAAAGCATCTCCAGATGATTCACCTGTGCTTTTTTTGCGTATCTCTTCATTCAAGATCACACTCACAACATCATCCACTTTTAAGACTTTTGAAGGAGACACAGTATTAGAAACTGCCATTACCAAACCTTCCCAACTTTCAGGTAATGAACACAAGATTAAGAGAGCTCTAATTTCATCATCAAATACAATATTGACGAAACTTAACTGGTTTACCAAACCATGGAAATCACTAAGATGGCTATGAACAGATCCACCTTCCAACATTTGCAAATTAAATAAACGCTTCATAAGAAATACCTTATTAGAAGCCGAGGGTTTTTCATACAAATTTGCCAAAGATTTCATCAACTCCACCGTTGTCTTACACTGTGATAAGCTGGAAATCACAGATGATTCAAGACTCAATCTAACAGATCCCAGAGCCTTCCGATCAAGAACCTCCCATTCTTCATCTTTCATATCCAAGGGTTTGCTAGCAACCCCACCCAGCGGTAAGTACAAATCTTTCTGATACAGATAGTCCTCAATCTGCATCCTCCATAATTGGTAGTTCTTGCCATTAAACTTTTTCATTCGTAGTTGACTGTTTTCTGTCATTGCTCAACTCCCACTCAAACAGAAACCCTGTGAGTAACCTGTAATCAAAACACACTACCCAGATCTACACCAATTTGTTAGTATCCCAACCAAAAGCTCTGATACCACTTGTTAGGTAAGGTGGAGGTAAATCCAAGAACAAACACACCTGTTCTAATTCCACCTGTTAGGATCTTGCTTCTCAGAAAGAGCACAGTATGATTACCAAATATAAGCAATTGAATATGCGGAAATAACCAGAAACACAAGTAACTAGAATTCACCAATAGCACAGAATATGAGAGACAATACACTATCTTGTATTAACACTATACAAAAAAGAATACAACAAAGAGCCGCCACACTCTTTCACCTTACAGAGATTCGCCACACCTCAAGTGTACAGTAATTCTTCTCACACACACTCTCCTACACAAAAAACGGTCCCAACAACCAACTCACACACAGAATTGGTGTTCACCTCACCAACCAGTCAGTAATAACCCTGCCGGTACACCAAGCACTCTATAGCACTTCAAGCTGATCTCTCATGAACCTACAACCTGCAATTCAAAGACCAAACTTACATGTAGATCTCCAATGAGCTTGCAACAACCTGCAACTCACAGATCTTACAACTAGAAGGAACTCTTCCTTTCTATCTCATACATAAACAATACATGCCAATGGGTCTATAAATAGATCCCTAACTCAAACAATAACTTAGACTCTTAATTTAGACAATTATCCTCGCAGCCCAAGACTCTAACTGGTCTCAACATGCAAACTCTTCGTTCACTTAACTAACTGTCCATAAAACGAGCAGTTCTGGAACACACAGGCGACCGATGTCGGTCCCTGCTTGTCTGGTTCTGTCGACGTCGGCCGACTTCCTGCCGTCGCCGGTGGCCTTCTGCACTGGTCTCTGCCGACGTCGGTCCTGCTATCGACGCCGGTTCTCCTGGATCTCAGCAACCATTGTTCCTTCAGTTTGCAAAGGGTTGAAGCTTTTAGCTCCACAACCTAACAAATTGTCTGAAAGAATTCCTTCAGAAGACTTTCCAAGAGAGATAACCCAAAAGTAATGATAAAGATGAGAACTTGAATTCCCACGGATAATTTGTATGTGGGAAAGTGAAAATAATTCAAGCAAAAGAGAAGTCTGAAGGAATGTCCGAATAAATTCCTTCAGAAGGTTTGCCAAGTGAAAGTCCGAGCAAAAGACAAAGAGCCAAGAGAAAGTTTCCTTCAGACTTTTTGTCTGAAAGAAATAAAGAGAATAAGATGAAGAGAGAAGTCTGAGACAATTCCCATGGACAATTTGTTCGTAGAAAATTGACTTTACAGAATTTTGAAGGCCAATGAAAAAAGACAAAGAAAGGAGTTGAAAAGGCCTGAAATAATAAACCTAAGACAAATACATGCAAGGGGGAAAAGATATAGACAAACAACTAATGAACATGCATAGTAACAAAGAGCCAGATAAAGTGAGAGATGTCAACAATGAATATAGAGAGATTAAAGGGTTCTACGGCATGCAAAGTGGTCCAAACAAGATTAGACACGTCCAGGTGTAATCGTTTTAACACGACACCTTCAGTTCTAAAAATGATGACTCATTTACATGGACTCAAGTTGTTTAAGAGTTAGAGAGCTTAACGTGATTTACATGCATGCACTCTTGTTAGTTCCAAGGGTTTCAAACATTCCAATAGTTCAAATGGAATTCTAAGTTTGCAATTAGCGTTGTTTTCATGTAAAGAGAAGCCTTTCAAACATTCCAGCTACTCAAGAAGAGTTCCATTTTTGGAGGTGGGCGTGGATTTCATGCATGTTGAAAGAGCAGCCCAAGATGAGCCCACCGTCTATTTACAATGCCAAAGGATTTTTCATGCAAGACAAAAGACAAGAAAAGATAAATTTAGAAGGCTTTGTTATCTTGGCATAACAGAAATTGGACTTGGGCTAATGAAGGAGTTGTGTATTTTCAACGCCAACCTCTTGGTTGTGTATTTTTCTATATAAGTTGGCTTTTTAGCCTTGAATTGTATCCCTCTTTTGGCAAGATAAAATTATACCAAAGACTGAGTTATAACATTTTTCAGATTAATAGAAGGACTATTGTTTTCAATTTCTAGCAAGATGGTAAAGTGTATTTTGTCATTGATTTACATAAGTGATAGAATTTTCTTCCTTGCCAAGTATTGATTCTTACCTCGTTACTAGTTGGTCAAATTATGCAGGTCATGCTCTATGTTTAAGTGTCTTTTGGATGGAATTTTAGTGGATGCAAGTGGTTGATTAGTACCTTTAATCAAGGCTATTCTTTCATTTCTCTCAAGTTTTAGTTACGAGATCAAACCTTTTCGTGAAATACTTATGCATATTGGTCAATTGGAGTTGAAAGTTTAGCCTTTATATTGTCTAAATCAGTGTTTTTTAGGAGCTTTAATTGAGTGGATCAACCAATCATTTAGGCATATCACTGTCATTAGGTAGAAACTTCTTTCAAGTTTTCTTTCTCCCTTTTCCCAATTAGATTATAGCGTAGAGTAGTAAGATCCTAATTGATACACTAAAGGGAGCTAGCCCTTAGATCTAGAGACTCAATTCATTAATTAGGTTACCCACAACCTACAATTGTTTCCATGTTTCAGCAGACTGTGAAGGCCTAAAACTACCATCACAAGGGTGCAAGTTTGATTGACAACAAAGCTCTCTTGTGAAAATATTAGACTGCATAAACAAACCTTTAAATTTATCCTTAAGCATAACATAACATTGAGGTAACCCTACTCTGTTGTGTTAGTGAAGAAAAGTTTCCTTCGCTTCTTAATAAAGCACATGGGAACATTTGTAGAGGCCATTATAGTGAACATGTTACATCCTGCAAATGCCTATGTATGGGTTACTATTGGCCTACTCTTGAAAAGGATTCCATCACTTTTGCTAAGAAGTGCAATCCTTGCCATCTCCATGAAGTGCAATCCTTGATTATCACGAAAATACTAGACTCCATAAGCAAGCCTTCAAATTTATCCTTAAGCATAACATCCTTTACTATCGTAACATTGAGGTGACCCTACCCCTTTATGTTATTGAAGAAAAAGTTCTTTCTCTTCTTGAGAAATCACACGGGAGCATTTGTAGATGCCATTTTAGAAAAAATGCTACATCCTGTAAATGCATACACATGGGTTACATTTAACCTACCCTTGAAAAGGATGCCATCAATTTTTCTAAGAAGTGCAATCATTGACAACTCTATGATGATCTTATTCATTCTCAATCAGCTAAGAATTAGACACTTGAACCTACCTAGTCATTCTCTATATGGAGACTAGATCTTGTCAATAAGTTGTCTCAATCGTAAGATGGCCATATCTTCATTATTACTATCACCAAGTACTTTACCAAGTTCATAGAATCAATTACCCTTGCTAATGTTATGAGGGTCACTATCTCCAAATTTATTTTTAATCAGATTATCTATCATTTTGGAATTCCTCACACCATCATATCTAACAATGATGGGAATTTTAAAAACAAGGACATGAAGCAACTTTGTGCTAAATTAAAAATTACACAAAACATTTACAAATGTTATCACTCTCAGTGTAATGTCCAAGTTGAATCCACCAACAAAATATTTAATAAGATCTTTCAAAATACTATTAGGGATTCTTTTTTAGATTGGCATCTCAAGCCTTATCTTGCACTATAAGCCTATTGATGGCCTAGGGAGCAGCAGACAATAACTAAGAATTTACATTGCAAATGTAATTTTCAACACAAAAATGTCACCGTATTATTTTAAGATTCTAACATATTTAATGAATGCTTTTTAAAAGACATTCAAGTAAGTTACTGAGAGTAACTACCCAATGGGTTGAACCACTCGAACACTAAATAACAAGAAAATAAACTAACACTAAAAAATGACTAACAAAGTTAACACATAACAAAACTTTGGATCAAATATCCAACAAACCCCCTTGATCCAAAGGGTTATAGATGATGAAGATCTGGAGATATGACTATGAAGTCATCAATAAATCTTTGTTACATCTACAAGCTAGCACACTGTACATCATGGTACTAATCAAAATTGATGTCGCTCCATACAGAATCCTGCCCTGCAAGTTGTGTCATAAAAGGTTGATGAACATGACCAAGGCATGTCCATCCCCTATGATTATGATATTGTACTATAGTAGAACCTGATCAAAGCCTATCCAATTACATTGACCCACATAAGGTTTCACATAGGAACCCATCCAAATGATCTTCCAATACTATGTATGGACATCTCTTGGATGCCCAAAAATCACCAACATCACACACGTCTTTGATCAACACTCAAAATGCTATCAAATCTAATGCCGACTCATACAACCACCAACGACTGATCGAAGGTTACTAGCAATATCTTTCTCCCCTATCAGGCAAGAGGTGAGAAGTTGTGTAGCATAAAAATAAATTCAAACTAATTTTTTTGCCCCTCAGCAATCATATCAATGCACTAAAAGAAAATCAAAACTAAAAGCAAGGTACAGAAACCAAATATTGCTATCACAGCAGTGAACCCATACTCTGATCGAATAACGAACTGGAGAAGCAAAAGTATCCTCCAACCTCTCATAAGACAATTTATTAATCAAGAGGATTCTGAGGGACCTGTAAAAGATGTTATTTTCTCTGAAAGCATAAGCATGAGGTGTCATGAAATTTGGCATTTTGAAGGTGTCAATTTCCACCGATAATGCACCTTTAGACATCGTGGAATAGTTTTGTCACAAAAATCATATATGAAAGTTTCAAAACACAAAATAAACTATTCCATTGTGTTTGGAATGCCCAAAAACCTATAGTTTGACTGGTCACACAACCATCTTTGCATAAAATAATTACTAGTAAAAAAAAATCACAATATAAGGCTCTCAATGTCAAATGCGACAAAGACAATAACTAGTTTTTGAGGTTTTGAACCCTTGACTCTTCTTGTTACAAGAGACTAACAAAATACAATTTGACCAACTTGCCTTCAATCTAATTGAGTATAAAAGGGCAAGATAATTAAGATAACCTCCTTGACTTGGCAAATTGAAATAAAAATGTATGGTAAGTCTTTTACCAAGTTTTGTTTTTTACTTTGCATGTAAAAAAAGTTATTCGGTTGGTTTTGGAGCCCACAAAATGACCAGTGAAACCCTATTGCTCCATGTAGTTTAGAATGTCCATGCAAAAATTAAAATATACAATATCCAGTCATCACTACAAAAAAGATAGGTTTTTAATAAATAATGAACTTATCAGAAAAAAATTTGGATCAGATCAAACACCATTCTTTGCTCAAAAAATGGGATGTCGTACAATTGTGCCTCTTTGATGTGGATTTATTCACTGGCAGATGTATATTTAATCATAAATCATTGTAAAAAACTCTAAACCATGGCTTTTGTGGAGACTTTTCCAGTTTCAAGAAGAAAATTAAATTTCTTTTATCCTAGCCATGATGCACTGATTCGCCAACATGATAATAGAATAGCAGGAAAATCCACTACTGCCATACACATAAGGAACACAAGCCAAAAATGATTAAAAAAATTTCACTTTATGCTTTGTTACTAGCACACAATCAAATCCCTTCAAATTTTCATTCTTTTGAGAGCAATCAGGGTCTGATAAATCTTCAATTCTCCTCCATGTCTTCTTTCATCCAGGCTCTGATACCACTGATGTCCCAGGGAGCACCAGATAATAACTAAAAATTTATATTGCAAATGTAGTTTTCAACACAAAAATGTCACTATGTTATTTTAAGATTCTACCATATTTACATTGAATGCCTTTTAAAAGACATCTGGGTAAGTTACCGACAGTAAATACCCAACGGGTTGAACCATCCAAACACTAAATAACAATAAAATAAACTAACACTAAAGAATGACTAACAAAGTTAACACATAACAAAACCTTGGATCAAATATCCAACACCTATCACACTAGTATTCATATTATCACTAGGGAAACTCCATTCTATCTAGTCTATAGCTTTGAAGTCGTCATGCCATGAGAAGTGGAGTTACCTTCTTTTGTTGGAAATAAGCCACACCGAACCAATGATGGGTCGATCATAGAGGGGCCAATAGTTTAGTCAGTAGAGTACTCCAACAGCAAATGGAAGGTCCTAGGTACAAGTCCTAGATGGTCCATATGAGCTATAGCTCAACATGTGGTATTAGAGCCAAGCTAGGAGCCTTAAACACCTGCAGTGTGGCTTAAGGGGGGTGTTGGAAATAAGCCACACCCTAACCAACGATGGGTTGGCCATAGAGGGGCCACTAGCTCAGTTGGTAGGGTAGTCTAGTAGAAAATAGAAGGTCATAGGTTCAAGTCCTAACTGGTTCATATGATTTATAGCTCAACATCTTTGTCCATTTATATTCACGACATCATTACCGATGAAGAGCTCCATGAATCATGCCTTCACACCATATACTTATTTTTTGAGCGATGCATGGGTGTTCTCCAATTAAAAAACTAATGCAAAAAATGCATGATTGAGCAACATAGCATGAAATTCAAAGTTCGTACAATTGATGTCAGAGATTTAGTGTTGAAATTGGATTACACCCACGAAAAAAAGGTAAGTACGCCCAAAAGTGGTGGGTTCCTTACCTAATCAAAGACATCCTTGGACCTAACACTTACAGATTGCAACTAATGAAAGACATATCCTTAATGAACCAACAAATGCTCAACTCCTAAAGAAGTTTTCACTTGACCTATGTTCTTATTAACTTCATTTTATTTATGTTTTTCCATTTCATGCACATGTTATTTTATTACTTGTAGTTAGTTTATATTCTTTTGAGCTAACATTTCTTGTAGGGTCTTTTCTGATTCTCTTTTGTTGTGACTTAGCCTTACTTTATTTTCTACTTTTTGGTTTTTTTGTAGTGGCGTTAATATATGTTATTTGTACTTAGGTCTCTTGGTTTTCTAGTTTGTGAGTTGCATGGTAGGACCTGGAGAATCAACTAGATTCTCAAAAATGTCCATCCTCTTTATTTTCTTTTCACAGTCACCTTATCTTTATTTATTTTCAACCATTTTTTCCCTTGTGGTTCTTTGGTATCATTTATCTTTTCTATGCCTCGTGTCTTTATCCTAATTACACCTCGTAACTTTTCAATTTATGATTTGTATGGTAAGACCTTAGGGAATACAAGTAAACCCTCCTCAAAATGTCTATCTATTTTATATCATGTTTTTGCTCCCAACCTTAGCTAGGTGTCATTGTAGGAAGATAAGGCAATTGTTGAGAGTGGTTTTTTGTCACTTAGAGTCAGCTATATTTTCTTGTGGTTAAAACATTGTAATTTATTTACATATTCTCATCCACATTTTACACTCTTATGATGGATCCTCAAACAACTTGTCATTGTACTATCTTCCTTCATACATTTTTTGTAATTGGGGAAACCCAATCATTTTATGCTCATTTCCATGACCTTTATATTTTTCACCTCCTTTTGGGATCATCAAGCTTGGTTTCAAGATTGCACTCTATTCTAAGGTGCAAGTGTATGAGCATCTAGGTATATTGATTCTAAGGTACAAGTATAAGAGTATCTAGGTATCTTGATCACTAGGTTTCCCTCTTTAGTGACTAAGTGTAAGCTCTCTTGTGTTAGTCATGTTTAGCACCCATGGTTAGTTTTCAAAATCTATATGGAGGAAAACAGTAAAATTTAAATGATTCAAAAACCATATTTTCTTAAGTAAAAGTCATATCACACCAAAAGATGTGGTATTATGTCTAGTACATCCCATATCTTAATTGAAGCTCAAACTCCATAATTGACTATATTATAGAGTCGTGGTCCATTAAAGTGTGGTAGGCTAGTAGATTGGGTATTGATGCCACTTACTTTCTCATGCAAGTACATAATCCTTACATTAGATTGACGGCTCTATGAGTGGCCCTGAGAAATAGGGAACATGCCTCTGAAGGTAGGATCCATTTATTTTTCATAACATACTAGCCTTAATGTGCTTCACTAAATAGCTGAAGATTAGGCTTATTGGGTTGGTTCTTTAGGGCCATTGATGTTTAAAACTCTTAATCTTGCCAATATGATTAGAGTCTCTTATTTCTGTTAAAAACCATGTTATCAGTATGACAACTTTAGCATTTTCCAATTTTGAAAATAAGTTGCATCTTTAATTTATTGTGAGATGCTCTCTTAGTCATTGCCTTATCTTTTTATAATTTCTCTTAGTTATGTTTGGGACCTTGATTCTTATATTCACCCTTTTTACGATCCATCTGATCCCATTTTTACTTTTTCATGCCTATATTCTCTTTTTCCTTAGGTTTTTGAGTCCTAATTTAACCTTAACATTTTGGCTTGCCAATTTTCCCTTGTTATTATATGTTTCCTTGGATCTTTTAGATCTAATTTAGCCTTATCAATATCAACATGCCACATTTTTTTGGTCTTACAGTTTTCTCATGAGATTTTTTCATTTACATCCATTTATTAACTATCCTACATATTCACACATTCCTTTCATTTGGTTTTCAACCATGTATCTTCAGGGTTTCCAAATTCAATTTGTGAACCTATCACGATTGAGGCTAAAGTACCTACATGCATCATTTATTTGGAAAGGTAAGTCAAGGTATGTATACATTACTTTCGGTTAATTATTTATTAAAAGTTATTTGAACAATTCATTTATGTTTTTGTGTTGCTATGCATCTTTGCCAAAGCACCATCTCATGTTACATTGTTATGACACGTGATGAGATCTAGATAGGGCATATGCATACACTTGATATTTTTCATTTTTATCACTTTACTGATAATTTCTCTTACAAGACTCGTTGTCACATCAATCTCTCTTAGTGCACATCCTAAGGAGTGCACCAAGAAAGGGTTGAGGTCAGCTCGTGTTACTTTACCAGAGATGTTTGTATACCATTATGTCATACATTCAATATTATCAATTTGGCCTCCTCCAACTCTTCTTGTCTTCCTTCTCATCTCCTTTCTATGTAATTATGCTCGCCACCCTATATTTCTAATGTATCGGCATGGTCGATATAGTTTATTTCCTTCTTGTTTATCCCTATAATGTATTGGCATGGCCAATACATTTCTAAGTATGCCCCTCTATTTCGTAGTTCTAACTCAATGAACATTTGTTCGATTGTATCACCTTGATCAATGCTGTTAACTTATAGTTTCACGTGATTTTTGGGTTTGAAGTCATATATATAGGGGTCATAATCATCATTATTAAACACACACCACTCATTTGTTCTTCATGTGCTTACATTTCTACCCTTAATTAGTAAAAAGAGTAGTTAGAGTTTTAACTCTTATTCTTGGAGGTCAAGTCTTGTTCAATGTATTTGAATTTCAATACGAGGAGTTGATCCAAAGAGGTGTCTCATAGTCTTTGGAGTTCCCAACTAAGGACATCTAGGTCTTCATCCTTGCCATTTGAGGTATTCATCCTACAACACCTCTTTTAAAGTGCCACTAGAGCCAAGGGTTAGATTGATGCCAACAAGTCAATTCAAAGGTATCTCCATCCTTATTCTCTTTCCTTTATTCACTTAGTAGATAGATCTTGCTTATTTTTAAAGTAACAAGTATGTTGTTGTCCTTACTTAAGTTCTTCTTATACCAGTTAAGTTAGTATGGTATAGCGTGCTTAGGTTCACCATTGTCATTCTATACCTATAGATTGCACTTAAGATCCACCGATCCACTGTCTGTCTTTTGTTCAGTTTAATATTATTGTTATCTTGAATCTAGGTTACCCTTGTTTGTCAATCCTTACATATGGTCTCCTTATTATATCCTTGATATCCCTTTGTAATCATTGTTATATCATTGAATTATCTTAGGATCTAGTTGGAACCATACCCTATATCTTAGACATAGGCTTCGGAACCCTATACCCTTGATATTTAGTGTGGATTATCCTCTACTAGATCTACAACCACCTTGGATATTTACATTGTAGTTTTTAAGTATACGCATGCTCTATGTTATGGTCTCTTGTTTATATCCTAGTTTATAGAGAGAGGATTGTTACATTGGTCATCTTAGCCTGCGCATACAAAAATTACACCAAGTAAATGTAATAAAGATTTAGCCAAGCAATATAGTGTGATGCAATGTGTCTCAATTATGATCTTCATTGCTACAAAGAATACTCTCTAAATTCTTGATTTCCATATAATGCTTGTAAATGCTTAATAAAATGTTGTCATAGTAAATGTTATATGCTCTTTTAAATTCCATTTAGACTCTTCGATGATTTTTTAATATGATCTCATGTCTCAAATGCATTAACATAACTGTGTATTTATAAACCTATTAAATTCAAATTAGGACTCAAATGAGTGAAAAAGTAGACAGGATGGGACCACTAACCCCTGGAAGACCCTAACGAGGAAAATTGTCTCACCCCTAGAAACCTACACTATACACTTATTGGGGAACCATTAGAAACAAAATAAAACACAAAGAAAGGAGAGAGAATAAGGGGGGAGAGAGAGAGATAATGGGAGGTAGACATGACAGAAAACAATAAAAAAAAAGGTGCTAATAAAGTCTCATCTAGACCCATAATTGACCAACACATAGGGCCTAAAATTATACAATTTTGCTACCAATAAATTCCTAGTGGGCATTTTTAGGTGTCTATGCCAACCAAATCATACCTATTGAAATTCTTCTTGTGCAACAAACTAACTACCTACATCCAATGTTAAATTCACTCCTCCTTTTCCATTTTTTAAAGAAAATGTACTACTTTTTAATTTCTAACTAGTAAAATTCACTCTTCTGAGTCCAATTTAAATTCACTCATTCCTAGGGGAATGTAAATAAATGAATTACTTTGTAATTTTCAAGAGGAACTATAAAATAATCACTCAATAAAGGAGTTTATTCAAGGGAAGATATTATCTTCGTGTATGTTGAGGCAGTCAACAGTTAAATTGCTTATATATTAAACACTTTTTATTGTTTATTTATATTACCCTATGGTCATTTTAACTTTTTATTGTTTATTTATATCAACTCATGGTCATTTTATTGCTTGACTCATCGGAAACTTAATCTTAACATCTTTCAAGAGTTATATATTATAAAATATCTCTGTTAGCATAACAAATCTCAAGCAAGCTTTCCTTCTATTATATATTCTAAATTTTCTATTTGCTCAATGTTCAATTAATGATAAGCCATCTATACATTTGAAAGAAATAAGACTCATGTTGTGATCGCTATGCAGTTTTTTTTTTTTTTTTTTTGAAATAACCAATTATTATGATTTTCTAATATGTTACCATACAATGTTGTGACAATTTTAATTATTGTTTTATTATATAACTCCTTTACTTTCATTAAATTCTTATTGATTTATGTTTTTAAATTTAAATTCTGTCTTAACTTCAAAAATAAGAAAATCCTAAATTTCCAACCATTACATTTTAAGAGTTCTATTATATAACTCTTGTATTTCCATTAAACTTTTATTGATTTATGTTTTTAAATTTAAATTTTATCTTAGCTTCAAAAATTAAAAAATGCAAACTTTTCAACCATTACAATTTACGACCACGTTGTCATAAATCATAATAACTCCGCAAATTTAACTGTCAAAAAGAGTTTGCGGACAAGCCGTTGGAAAGTCCGTACTCCATCAATTAAAGGATTATTACGTATCGTGTCGTTTACGCCTAAAATTAGCTTTACGCCCAAAGCAAGTTACGTGCATCACCAACCTTAAACTTTGAGGCACCAAACTTGCCGTTTAAACCATTCTATCTTCCCTCTCATCTATAAATATATTTCATTGAATACAGGCACTCCACACTTCAACAACAAAGGTCTACTTACATTTTAGGCTGAGAGCTAAAGGAGGTTGAGGATGCAGCTTTTAATCCTGGTCAATCCATGCCTGTTCATCTTGAGCAGTTGCCTTTATC
The DNA here is from genome assembly GCA_037957365.1 of Torreya grandis. Taxonomy (NCBI): domain Eukaryota; kingdom Viridiplantae; phylum Streptophyta; class Pinopsida; order Cupressales; family Taxaceae; genus Torreya; species Torreya grandis. The sequence continues at coordinate 2,754,698 of JARHVA010001223.1, read as the reverse complement.
TATATTGTTCCGAAGCGGTAACACCAACATCTGGTTAGTATATTTATGATTGAATTCTAAAATAGTTTATAGTATATGAGATCACTTCATACAATAATAATATATAATAATATTTTCAATGTATGTTTAAACCAATTCATGGGTCCCCTTCTAGTTATTTTGAACGTGTTTTGCCCTGATATAATACAGGATATCCATATCCATATCCTTTCATGACTGTGGATGCTGAGAAGGCAGCTGCAAGAACATATGATTACATTATCGTTGGAGGAGGTGCAGCTGGTTGTCCCCTGGCAGCAACACTTTCACAGCACTATTCTGTTTTGGTATTGGAGAGAGGAGGCTCTCCTTACGGAAATCCTGACATTGAGAACGCCAACCTTTTTGGTAAGCCGTTTGGCGAAACCAATAAGTACACCTCTATAGCTCAGGGATATCTCAGCGAGGATGGAGTGCAGATGTACAGAGGCAGAGTCCTGGGAGGCGGAACTGCTATCAACGCCGGTTTCTACAGCAGGGCGAGTTCGCAATACATTCGAAAAATGAGATGGAATGAGAGACTTGTAAACGAGTCGTATGAATGGGTGGAGAAACAGAATGCCTTCAGACCAAACAAGCTTTCTCGTTGGTCGTCTGCTTTTGAACAGGGGCTTTTGCAAGCTGGAGTGCTTCCTGATAATGGATATACTGTGAATCATGTGGAAGGGACAAAGATAAGTGCCTCAACATTCGATAACAATAACAAGAGACATACAGCAGCAGATCTTCTCAAGCACGCAAATCCTCATAACATCGTGGTTCTTCTCAATGCTACAGTCAACAGAATCCTCTTCGACAGGGCATCAGGTTTGTAATTTAGGCATTGAATATGAATATTTTTTCATTTACTTGTGTGGAGAGATCTATGTGACGGAGAACAAAAACACTTGAGAGATTCTTCAATCCAAATGATTGTTCAGTCCAGTCTACTTATTCAATCCAATTTATCCCATCATGGTACCAACCCTTCGCTACGCTCATACCTCGACAATAGCATAAATATCGTCGACTCCATCTACAGATATCTGGGCGGTTGAGTGCATAAATCCTTGATATATATATTCTTGTTTGTTTAGAAATTGAAGTGACTGATTTTATTTTTAAAGCAGATTAGAAATTGAAGTAATGCTTCTCCTTCTAATAGTGCAACATAACTGGACATGCAAACATCATAGATTAAGGGGTTTGTGCTTGTCTTAACTTTTGATAAGAATTGTTTTTAAACATCTTCAACTTTCTTCCAAGATTCCTTTGAGAGACCAAACTTCAAAAACCAGTAACCATAGAAAGCTACTCTATCTACTAATATTCCAAACAAGAAATTTCACAATTTCCAACTTTACAATTGTAGTACTTAATAAATCAATCGTTATGGGTCGGTTTTATTTTTGTAAATTAAAAACAAATTAAAGAATTCGTAGGGTCTATAACGTTGGCTATTCGAATGGATATTGCAGGTAAATTGAAGGCTCGTGGGGTGGAATTCATGAACTCTGTTAATGGTGGTCGATCTTATCAAGTATTGTTGGATCAAACTTCAAGTTGTAGTGAGGTGATCTTGTCAGCAGGAAGTATAGGCACCCCACAACTCCTCCTCTTAAGTGGAATTGGTCCTTCCCAACATCTCAAACAATTCAATATTCCTACCCTTCTAGATTTGCCCTCAGTTGGCCAAGGAATCCAAGATAGCCCTCGTGCAACCATAATAGTGGAATCACCTATGCCACTCGAAATCTCTAGCATACAAGTTGCGGGAATTCTTCATCAATCTAGTGTTTATGTGGAGTCTGCCAGTTCTGTGCAACAAGTTCCCTTAAATGCCACTTCAAAGAAAACAATAACCCAATACCTTGGATTAATTTTTGCAAAGGTGGCATTTCCCTTATCAAGGGGAAATATCCAACTACAAAGTAGAGATCCCCGAGATAATCCTTCAGTTCGATACAACTATTATTCTCACCCTCTTGATATGCAGGCTTGCATGCATGGTGTGAAGGTAATGGCCAAGGTTACCGAAACCACTTCTATTCAACAATTTGCATTTAGGAATAGGTCAAGTGGCGCCTCTGAGCTTCGATACATAGGGGAAGCTTTGCCAAAATGTACATCAGACGATGATGATGTTGCAAAATTTTGCAAAGATACAAGGAATACAATGTGGCATTTCCACGGAGGGTGTCATATTGGTTGTGTGATTAATCGGAAGTATAAAGTGAAAGGGGTTCATGGCCTAAGGATTGTGGATGGTTCAACTTTCAAGGACAGTCCTGGAACCAATCCGCAAGCAACTACTATGATGCTTGGCAGGTGTGCAGAGTGCAAATCCCTTTTCAACTCTAAGCTCATTTGATTTTACTTATTAATGTCATTGATTAATTAATAACAAAAATGAATGTTTTCAGGTATATGGGAATGCAGATTCTTGAAGGATGTTTGAGACAAAACCATAACCAACTCTTACGAGACACACTGTTTTCAGGTATATGGGAATGAAGATTCTTGATCGGCGTATGATAGAACCATAACTAAATCTTATGAGACACCAATAACAAAGAAAATTTTACTGATGTGAATAAGGTTGATAACTTTTACATATATAGGTTCTAAGCATGTTTATAGGTTAACCTCTTAACCTTATTTTGACCATCATTTAAAAACTCCAGTCCAAATTGCTATGTTTAGGCCAAATAAAATGGTAATATCTATATATTCCATCCCTATATGTGCCCTTCCCTTTTAAAACAAATTGTAAAATCTTTTCGAAGGAAAAAAGGGGGTATTATTATGTTTGTAATTTCATTGAAATGCATACATTATTTATTGTTAAGACTTGGCTATATATGTTAAAGAGGGAAACTTATTTTTATAGAAAAATAAAATTGCTTTGAACTCTTATACATGACTTTTCATCAATAAATTAGTGTATTTTATGTTAATTGAAATGAAATTTATCAATAATAAAATTTTGAGAATAACTTACGAAAAACTCTTTATGTAACAAAAGATTTTTATTGGAATTTTTTTCAGAATATTACATTAGGTACAACAATTATAATTTGAAGAGCCTTGGAAGCATCCCAATTTATCCTAACAACTAACCCCAATAAACTCTCGTGTTAAAAAAATAATGTTTGTGTAGCAATAATAGAAACCTTTAAAATAACATTGAATGAGACAACTATTTTATGTTTCTACTACATGCACATTGATATATTTTAGAAATTCATTTTGAAAAAAAAAACAAAAATTTCAATGTCCCAACATGCATTTCATAACATAATGAATATATACTACCTTTAGGTCAGCTTTAATTACACCGACCAACATTGTAGGCCTGTGCATGGTTTTCTCTATCGCATGCATTCAAATGCAATTGAGATCAAACATATTTTACAATATCGTAAAATTATATGATGGAGGCAAGATAATCTCAAATTAAATGACGAAGAATGCTTTTAATCATTAAGACTCCTGTTCCCTCAAATATCTTCCATGTCTCTTGTTCAATAGTTTAGTAGCATTGGATCTATGGGAAAGCCACAACATTGCAAATTTGTAACAATAGAATCACCCAAAAGAATCAAATCATTCTTTTTTCAATTTAAGGAGATAAAGATGTAAGTAGTACACTACTTTTGTAACTTTTTTTCCTTCAAAATGGTTTCCATGAATATATAAAGAATTAAACTTCGTGTTAAAATATGCAAAAATAATTTTATAGGTGGAAGCAACCGAATCTATCCAAAAGGATAACTAATTGGTTGATAAACTTTAAAAATGCAGATAAATTGAATGGGTACAATAATAATAATAATAATAATAATAATAATAATAATAATAATAATAATAATAAAGAAATCCAAAAGTGAGTCAAAATATAATTATAGCTCAATACATATTTATTCATAATAATACATAAATGTAATAATAATAACTGAACCCAAAGGTAAGTTAAAATATATCTTTAGTTTAATACATATTTATGCATAATAAAAGATAATTTAAATAATAAAGAAATCTAAAAGTTAATTAAAATATAATTATGTTTTAATATATTTTTTATTCAGAATAAAAGATGCCAGTGAAAGAGATGAAACAAAAAAAATATTTGGATAGAGTGCAACTATCATCTCAAGTAGTTAACATGGAAGAGAGAAGATGAGTTGAGCTTTCACAATATAATAATAAAAAAATTATCACTACCTACAATGAGCATGATAAGAGGGTTATACACTATATTTAACTAACATCAAGACCACAGCGAACCAATTCACCAATCAACCAACTAGCTTGGTTAAAAACACATGAATGAATTAACCTTTTCAAAAGATGATATATGCAAGCATGTCAAAAGTAGTGCTAACTATAATAATAAGAATGTTATATGCTTTCTACAACTTTAAAATTGAAAAATTCTATGGTAGCCATTATGATAGAGACAATATGAAACTTAAACATTCATTTATAGTATAATGACCACTTATAGGTATAAGGAGACTTTTTGACACAAACACCACACCCCCACCTGGCCTTCTCCCTCCCCCACGCGCATATATGTTCATTTGGTTTCAACCTCATGATCAACCTTGAAAATATACAGTTTTGTGAATCCATAACCAACCAACTCTCCACCTTTGCACCAATGAAAGGTCCTTTATAAATATACCACAACAAAAGTATAGAAAGCAACTTGAAGATCTATTGGTGTGCACTGTTGATTTATATACAAGAGATCATATCCAAAAATATTGATTCCAAATTATAACAAAGTTAGGAAGTATCAATGTAGTCGGGTTTCAATCTCATGATCAACCTTGAAAATAAACTCAATCTTGCAAATCCATAACCAACAAAGTCTCCACCTTTGCACCAACAAGAGGTTCTTCATAGATATACCACAACAAAAGCTTAGAAAGCAGCGTTGTCATGTCCCCACTTCTGGAGTGATCATTCATGGAGTTGATGATCAACTTATCTCATCCATTCCCGTAGGCTAATATTTGTGGTAAGGAAATGTTGTCGTATTGAGCTTTTTACACTGCATAAAAACTTGAAAAGTTAGCTCAATTATGGTTTCTAGTGGATTTTTGGCTAAGTGTTATTTGTGGAGGATTCTATCTGGCCAAATTGTTCAAATTTGATAGCCAAAGTGATATTGATGGGAAATGCAAATTTTAATTGCATTTTTATTGAACTTGTCTAAGTGAAATCAACTCCTAGAGAAGGGGACTAGAGAGTTGTTTATTATTATATTATTTATCCATTAAAAATGGTCGATTGAAATTAAAAAATTAAAATAATTAAATATATTATTTTTCCAAGGTGTGAACGGTCAAGGAGTTATAGGGAATAATAAAAAATAATAAATAAATATTATTTATATCTTAGTCTAAATCAACACCTAAGAGCAGAAGCAAAAATTAAAATAAAATAATATGTATTGTGCCTTAGAGGAAATCGATGGTCAAAGGAGAAAAGAGTAAAATAAATATTAAAAATTAATAAAATAAGTCTCCACCAATGTAGCCACCAAAAGTGGGAAAAAAGAAATTATAAATGGAGGCTCTTGGGTTCATTTGTATCATCTTGAATTCTTTCGCAAATTGATATTGGAGAGTTTTCTTTTGGTTGGAAGAAATTTCAATTAGCTCAAGGTGGTGTTCCCTTGATATTTGTGGATTGGTAATGCTCCCTTTCTACCATTGAGAGGTGATTTCATACATGATCATCATAGAGCTTCAAGGATGGATTTCATGGTGATATGCATTTATTTTGCAAGGTTATAAGTCACTGATTTTAACAAAGAAATTGGAGATAAAGACATTTGATTATCATTCGTCAATACCTTGCATTCTTGACCAAATCACACTATTTTGGCATCATTTGTTGGTAGATTTATGAAGTTACAGGTTGTCAAAATTTGTATCAGACCTCTAATTTCTCATTATAGCGAGGGTTAATGATTGTAGGAGTCACTTGGCATTGATATTGGGCAATTTGGGCCTAACCGATTTCACTTTGGGCTAACCGATTTCATTTTGGAGTCATATTTCTTTGTGGCAGCAAGGGTTTGACATTTTTATCAAATATATTCAGCTACAACAGTGTTATAGGAGGATTTCAGACTTCAAATCGAGCCTACATCAGACTTTTCTTCATGGGGTTTGGCTGGAACCATCATTGGTTTCATTCCCTAGGGTTTGGGTATCATATAACAGCTCTATTGTGTATTTTCTAGACATATATCAGTCTGATATATTCTCTAATTTGTCATATCAAACCTTTGAAATTTGTAACAACAGTGGACCATTTCAATAAAGGAGACAAATTTGATTCGATTATTTGTTGTTTCACTTTGCAATGTGTTTCTTTATTATTCTAAAAGTTTAATTACTTGATTGTATTGCTCTGTATCAAGTTTATATCAATCAAACACTTGCATGCAAACACAAACATTAAAACCCTAAACCAAATCACAAGAAAATAAATCAGAAATTTACATCAGCAAAGGCAAAAAATTTCAGTGGTACAAGTAAGGGTTATACACTATATTTAACTAACATCAAGACCACAACTAACCAATTGACCAATCAACCAACTAGCTTGGTTAAAAACGTAAGAATGAATGAACCTTTTCAAAAGATGATATATGCAAGCATGTCAAAAGTAGTGCTAACTATAATAATAAGAATGTTATATGCTTTCTACAACTTTAAAATTGAAAAATGCTATGGTAGCCATTATGATAGAGACAATATGAAACTTAAACATTAATTTATAGTATAATGACCACTTATAGGTAGATGAAGACTTTTTGACACAAACACCCTGCCCCCACCCAGCCTAACCCCTCCCCCACATGCATATATGTTCATTTGGTTTCAACCTCATGATCAACCTTGAAAATATACATAGTGTTGTGGATCCATAACCAGCCAAGTCTCCACCTTTGCACCAACGAAAGGTTCTTTATAAATATACCACAACAAAAGTATAGAAAGCAGCTTGAAGATCTATTGGAGTGCACTGTTGATTTATATACAAGAGACCATATCCAAAAATATTGATTCCAAATTATAACAAAGGTAGGAAGTATCAATGTAGTTTGGTTTCAATCTCATGATCAACCTTAAAAATAAACTCAATCTTGCAAATCCATAACCAACAAAGTCTCCACCTTTGCACCAACAAGAGGTTCTTCATAGATATACCACAACAAAAGCATAGAAAGCAGCTTGAAGGCCTATTGATGTGCATTGCTGATTTACGTAAGTATCCAAAAATATTCATTCCATATTATAACAAAGGTAGGAAGTATCAATGTAGTTTGGGGCATTCACGGGCTTTCTAGAGACCTATTTTATAAATCATGTTGAAGGACTTATTTTATGGGATTTTATGTTCAGAACGATGTTATGCTTGCTTTTGGTACTCTAGAAAAACAACTCTTGATATTAAACTTGCTAATTAGTTTCTAACACCACATAAAATTCTTCAAATAAATAATCTCAAAGGATGTTTTGGCTTTACGCTTAGACTCTACATGATCACCGCATCACCAATCGTCAATGTAAACAATTTCAAATAAGGACGGAAAGTTATAATGAAATGACCCCGTCACATGACCCAAAACAGGCCTAAAAAGGAGTTTGACGCAAGATGAGCTGAAGCATCAGTATAAGGGCCCAACAGAGAAGTCACTATCAACTCGAAAAAACTTAAGCAAGTAAACTATCACATTTGGCAATGTTTTGAGATCAAAACATTCAAGAGAAATAGGGCATGTTATGCTCAAAATGACCTCTCACATCAACATAAAGAGGCCAGCCAGTCCTTGAATTTGATTTAAGTAACTAAATTCATTCTATGAAGAGGAGACGGGTGTGATTGTGGAATAGCCCTGGTTCATAAATTTTACTTGTAAATGATTGAGGTATTTAAAAATTAAAAGAAAGAAACATTTATAAAAGGAAAAAAAATTCATTGTTTTTAAGTATTGGTGCACCTTGATTTGTAAAATGTTTGATACAGTGCATGAAATTCATGCAAATCCCACTAGCAAGAGATAAAATTCATGATAAATTTTGTGTTTCTGAGACAATAATTATGAGTTCTTGATAATGCTTTATGCGATTGGTTCAATTTGAAAAATAATTAGTTTCCTGAAACACATCGCATTATAGGGTGGTGAGGGCTATTGCAACAACTAGGAGATAAAATGCGAGGCCAAATTTGATCTTTAATGGGGCTAAGGCTTCAATCCAATTATACCATGATTTCCAATTTTTTAATGAAATTAGAAAAGATATCTGTGAATTTGACCATAGAATTTTCTTGTCCTTCAACTTGTGAAGACGGATAAGAATTGAGCCTGAACATTCTGGTTTGTATATCATATGGTATCTCATATCCACAGCAACCATGTAAAAACAAGCACAGAAACTAAAAACAGAATCCTTTTTTTGTGGTGTTGTTTCAATTCAAACATATCAAAGTTCAAACTAGGTTCAATTTGTATAAGGTCTTGACATATTCTTTCAATGCATTGCTCTCAAAGAATGGGTCTTCACATTCATCCTTATTTACCTCAGACATAAGCGACCTTGAATTCCCATATAGGTAATTTCCATCAAAAATCATCTTTGACAAAACTTCCTTGTCAAATGAAGCTCTATGAATTTCTTCCTCTAATGTATCTGCAGCTATGAGACGATATGCATATAGTTTTTTCTTCTGTCCTATTCTGAAAGCTCTGCTTATTGCTTGCCGAGTAATGGAAGGATTCCATGGAATATCAAGGATGATAACCCTGCTAGCACCTGTAAGATTAATGCCTTCTCCACATGCCTTAATTGAGGCAAAAAGAACTTTTGTGTCCTTCGAATTGTTGAATTTATCAATTATTGTTTCTCGATCTTCTGAAGCAGTGTTACCATCAAGCCTTAGAATTTCACTACCTCTAGTCCAATTCTTTGTTCTAGTAATCATATTTTCAACTAAATCCAAAGGGGAAAGGAACTGACTGAAAACTAATAGCTTCTCCTCACTCACATTGCAAAGAGAAAGCATGTCAATAATGAATTTAGTCTTCACACCATCATTCGGATCTGCTACTATATCACTGATATTTCTACCATGCGAATCCAACCAGCCTGAAGCACTATCTTCTTTCCCAATACTTATTTTCTGCAGTGAGGGATGTATACAGACTGCATAAGATTGTATGTCTTTACTGAGTCTGGACCCTGTACAGTCTTTCATACTCTTGAGTGCTTCCTGCTGTGATGCATTGAGTTTTAAAATCACTGCATACTCTGTAAGGCCGGGCAATTTTTCAAGAATTCCTCCCTTATAATAGTGGACGAATGGTGAAAGCAACTCTTGAAGATTACCCACAGCATATGCTTTCATTTCCTTACTACCAGTCTGTAAACAATGCTCCATTTCATCACAGAAGATCTTTTGAATCATATAATGTTTTCTATGTGTTATTTTTGGATGTTTTTCACCTTCCAGTATCCGTTTGTAAATGGTTTCAAAATATTTCTCTTCAAGAATATCAGGCCTTACAAGCTTCAAAAGGTTGAATAGCTCTGTAATATTATTCTGGAAGAGAGTACCTGACAAAAGCACCCTACGCTTGGTATGTATCTGCATGAGAGCAGTTAATATGTTTGTTCTATTATTTCGTGGGAAGTGTCCTTCATCTAAAATTAGCAGTCCAGGACATTCTAGAAGAATTTTCCGGCTTTGGTGGCTAGCTTTCATGTCATTCCAAGGCTTCTCAGGCTTCTCAGACACTATGCTTGAAAACTGAGCATAACTGACAAGAAGAATGCTTTTCTTCTCTCTCCATTCTTTCAATATCTCCAGCTGGTTACACCTTGATGGTTCTAACCTGTTGTTGACCTCATAGAGGTTATACAGAGGAACTTCCTCTACTTCCCACTCCTTAAGTTCCTTCATCCATGTGCATAGCATACTCTTTGGTGCTACAATCAAGGGCCTCTCTTCTGGGTACTTAGCCAAAAAACTCTGAATAAAACTAACTACAAGAAAAGTCTTCCCAGTTCCTGGAGCATGAGCCAAAATGCATCCCCCAGGCTTTTCAGTTATTAAGCTTTTTCTCAAGAACTCAAACCCTTCAAGTTGATGCTGGTGCATGCGTTCTTCTAATAATGGATGGAGAACAAGGTTCGGTACAGGAAATCTCTCTGCTCTTTTTTTCATGTCATGTACCTCAATAATATTGCCTTCTGGAAAAATACTAGCATCTTCATTGCAGGTGTCTCTTGCCTGATTTGACCTCCTACGTGCCTGAAAATGAAATTTACATGCGGAGCAAACTTAAAGAGGGAAAAATGCATTTAGCATGTATGTATATTAAGACATGTATTTAGTTATTTAATTATTTATTATTTTTTACATGTGTGTGAGAGTGAAAGAGAGAGAGAATGAGAGATTGAGATTTAATGTATGTGTCTTTCCTTAAATATTCATATAAACACAAAATAATTTAAATGTCAATACACCTTTACAACACTTCCCAAAACCTATATTTTCTAGCTGGTAAATCTTTCAAAATGGAAATGATTACAAATTCTTGAAAAACAGTCCAAAACATTTTACAGGGCATCTTTTATCCTACAAGTGTTTTCTTCTACTAATTTATGAAAAAGCCATTTCCTCAGTTTTTTATTTCTTTCACTCAAGCCACAACTTAACAAGAAGAAAAGAGTAAAAAATATTTTGAGCAAAACCTAAACCCCAAAAGCACAGAACAAAGGCAAACCTTTGTTGTCTATTGTTTTTGTTTCCAACTTGAATGTTCCCTCTATCTTTGCTTTAAAATGAGCATTGAGAAATACATGGCAGTGTTCTTTTGCTTTTCCTACACGCTTCAAACATTTCCACCATATGGCTAACAATTTCTTGACACTTGGAGCCATCAAAAGAAAGAAATAAGTAATTCTATTGCTGTTTTATAAACTTCTGCAAGGAATTTGACACAGTAACTAGGCATCTAGGACAGGCTCAATGAACTACATGTACCTAATAGATGGTCACTTTGCTAATAACTCTTTATGTGCAAGTTGTTGGATTGATTCACACATTCACTAGAAAAAATGTCAAATATATGTACTATCAGTGTCAAGCGAAGTTATTGGATGTCAACACTGTTGACGCTGTGGATTGCACCCTTGAAAGAACGCTGAGCTTCTCCCTTCCACGCGGCACAATGGAGACTCCCCTCTTGCTGTGGGTTTGGCAAAACTGAGGGAAGAGTCTCTAGATAAGGGCTAACTCCCTTTGATGCATCTCTAAGGTCTTTCACTACTACTGCTAACAATGGGGGGGGCGGGGAGCTGAAAAGGGAGAAGGATATAACCAAAACAAAAAATATCTAAAAAGTGATGCACCAAATGATTTTTATCTACTCAGCTATATTAACACTTCAGGCCAAAAGGGGTGAACAAACACTCTATTTGACAGAAAGACCAGACTGTAGGGAGCTTTAACAAAGGGCTTAATGAAGACACACAAAAAATGAACTTACCACAGGCGCTGTAGAAAACACACTGTTAGATAACTACTCTTCTGTCTCTGCGCTCTAGATGCAACACTTCCTGTTAACCTACAGAAATGGTGCTTTGGCTACACTAGGTATGTTGGTGTCAATCTGTGAAAGCATCAAGCTAAAAATGACTGAGCACATAATTGATACACAGACACACTCAAAAATATAACCAACCAGATAGAGGTAAAACACATTCTTATTGATCAAAGGTAAAATTTTTGCAAGGCTTCGCCTTACAAAATGAGAGATGTCTTTCTCAACTGAGAGGTTATAATATATATAGCATGAAGAAGAAGACTTTGCCGCCTTCCAGAACAAGTGGCCCATGCTGTGTTGAATGCCTAGGAAGGAGGAAGTCCGCTGAAGGAACCATGCTGTGGCAGTCGCAAGTCTTGACTTTGGTGCTTAACTCGTATTAAATGTCACTGCAAAAGCATAGGTCGCTTTGTCTCATCCGTAGCAATAACTTCTTGTGTCGACGCTTTTTGTGTCACCTGGACTATTCTATTTGCTCATGCACTTGGCTTTTGTCCTTTCCCTAGCTCTTTGGCCCTCGGGGCTATCCTCTGTCATTTCTTGGCTCTTCGGGCTCCTTTCTCGGCTGATGCATCCCATCAAATTTGACGTCTGCGGCCCTATCACTATTCGAAAACCAACGGCTATTTTGCTTCCTTGAATTTGATGTTCGCGCGTCCGTCACCGAACGTTTGAAACTCCAACGGCTAGTTCACTATGTTAAGATTGACGTGCTCAAGCCCGTCATCCCCTTGGTTATTCCTTCGGCCCTTTGCAAACGAACTTTCCCGAAGGGAAGGTGTCCCTTCGAAAAAATGGAAAAGGTCCTTTTTTGGTCATTGATAGTCCCCTGCAAGGGCACTTGCCCTTCGGGCTCCCTTGTCTTCTCAATTCCTTCGGACAAAATGTCTGAAAGAATTCCTTCGAACATTTTTTGCCCGAAGGAAAACCTGCCTTCATGTCTTGGTCTTTTCCTTTGTAAATCCCTTCAGACAAAATGTCTAAAGAAATTCCATCGGGCATTTTGTCCGAAGGAATTTACCCTTGGTTCTACATGGATTTTCTTCGGACAAAAAGTTCGAAGAAATCCTGTCTTTTTTTGCTGTCATTTCTTCCGAAGGAAAACTTCCCTTTCTGCCTTCTCTTTGATCTCTTTTCAAAATGTGTTCCCTGCTCTCCGCAAGGCACTTTGGGTCCAAAATGTCCTTCGGAACTTGCTTGAATGGGGCCCCATTTGGCACCTTCCTGCCCTCCGCAAGGGCACTTGCCCTTTGGAGTGTTTATAAAAGACTTGCATTTCTTTAAAACTGACCCATTCCTTTGCAATAAAAGGCATGCTCGAGGTAATTTTCTGAAGCGAAACAAGCCTCAAATCAACCTGAAACCGACAGGACTCAAATCACTCAGTTCTTTCGTGGAACAGGGCTACGACAAAGGGAAAAAACCACGATTGCAGCAAGGTGAAGGCATCAAAGACTGGGACAGCAAGAAAAGAAAGGGAGACTGATTTTTTGGCTTGCAGGACCAAAAATGGTCAACAAACACATTGCTTAAACTATAATTAGCAATCTATAACAAATAATGTAAAACTCGTCAGGGCCATATGATAGTTGAGTACACTCTTCAAATTGATTATTTTTATCATGCATTTGATCAATATCTATCAATGATGCATACTACTGCATGTCTCCAATGACAACTTGACAAACTGATCATAGTTTGTGATTCTCACATGTCACAAGTTTATCTACAGAAATTTCAGATCATGCCTTTTAATATGTCCAAGAAAGAAGCCCAAATTTTCAAGCCGGCTTATAAAAGGTACACAGTCAAAGTGATACCCTCCTACACATGCCTAGGTGTTTTGTGGGCCATCTTTCAATGTCATCAATTATTGTAGTTGATTATGTTATCGTTTATACATCACAAAAACAGTATTTCAAATTCTAGTTCTAGGAAATCAAAGCAATGATTTGAATTTTCCAATCCCTTGTATCACCCACATCATTGAAAGGTTTTGAAATCTGGAGACCTGCATTACGACATTCCAACTGGTCTGGCATCGAGAAGTTAAGAAACCCTTCTTTCAATGCTTTCCAAAATCATATGTACCAAGAGGATAGCAGTGCATGATATGTTTTCATTGTCCTCTATAGACTCCAATGCATGAGAGTTAGACAAGTTGGTCAAACCAAATATGTGATGTCCCATTTTCATATGAATTTAATAATTAATAAAATTGTCCAAATAAATGATTTTAATCATTCAAAAATATAAGGTAATTAATTAATTATTAAAATAGCACTATCTTGGATAATTATTCGAATTACTAAAAAAGTTGTTTTAACCATTTGGAAAATTAAGGCAATTTTAATGATTGTTCTAAGAGGTTTTATAATTAATAAATTGCTTGAAAAGTGATTTTATCACTTTAATTATTAGAACAATTTAAATAATTATTTGAGGACCTAATTATTTAATTTGCCAAAAAGTAATTTTAATTACTAATTTATTTAGGCAAGTTATTCAATTAATTCAAAAAGGCCTAAAATGAAATTAAAAAGAATGTCGGCATGGGAGCTAAAGCAAAGAAAAATAAAGGTGTTTTATCTTCTAGAAGTGGTTCACCCTCTTTGGAAGTTAAAAATACATGGCGAAGGCTACAATGGAGGATATGCTGAAATTGATATTTTTGTTCTTCTTGCGTGAAGAATGCTATTGGAATGCATGCCCAATAGAAGTTCGCTATTGTTGGTGATTGATTAATCTAAAAAGTGTCTTTTGACACCACCTTTGCTAAGAAGATCTTGTTTGTGCCCTAGAAGTGGGGTGATTTGCTTTGAGGAGTTCGTGTGGAGTTTTGTGAGGGTTTCGTGGTTTTTTTCTTGCATGTTAACATTGCTAAATATTTATCCCAATTTTGCAAGTGGAACGAACCACCTTAAAAACTTAGATCTAGGGTTTGGAAGCCTCTTTTGGTCTATTTTATTAAAATTAAATATTCTAATTTTATTTGTTAATTTTCTACGTGTTAATGTGAGGGATTGGAGGTGTTCGTCAAGCGTTTGAAGTAAAAAATTAAATAATAATTTTCAGAATTATTATTGTTGACGCTGTGGATTGCACCCTTGACAGAAAGCTGAGCTTCTGTCTTCCACACGGCACAATGGAGACTCCTCTCTTCCCTGTGGGTCTGGCAAAACTGAGGGGAGAATCTCTAGATAAGGGCTAGCTCCCTTTGATGCATCTCTGGGTTATTTCACTAATACTGCGAATATATATAAAAGGGGGGGTTCAAAAGAGAGAAAGATGCTGAAAATAAAAACTAACCTAAGACGGTGATGCACCAAACAAGTTTGATCTACTCATTTACTCACACTTCAAACCATAAGAGCGCATACATACACTTTATTTGATAAAAAAGACCAGATTGTAGGGAGCTTACCAAAGAGACTTAATGAAGACACAAAATGAACTTACCACAGGCGCTGTAGGGAAACACATTATCTGGTAACCTTCTTCTGTCTCTGCGCTCCAAATACAGCTCTCTTTGTTACCTGCACGAATGGCGCTTTGTCTATACCAGGTATGTTGGTATTAAGCCTGTGAGAGCATTATGAAAATATAACTGAACACAGCTTAATACTCAGGCACACTCAGAGATATATCCAACCAAATAGAGGTCAAACGATTTCTATTGATTCAAGGTGAAAATTTGGCAAAGCTGTGCCATACATAAAATGAGAGATCCCCTTTACAAAATGAAAGATTACAATATATATCCTTTTGGAAAAGACTTTGGTGCCTTTTTTACAAGTGGCCCATGTTGCGTTGAGAACATTGGGAAGAGGAAACCGCTAAAAGAACGTGCTGTGTCAGCTGGCAGTTTTGACCTTTGACATTTAAATTATATTAAACGTCATGTTTGAAAACATGGGCCGCGCCGTTTGTCTGCTAACAAGACCCCTTCTTCAAGACATTCACGCGGTTGTCTACTCATTAATGCAAAATGAGGAAAAACAGGCCGCAGTGTTTACTGTTTGCGCTCCTTGATGACCATTTCCTAGGGACTATTCCAATCGTTGTAATAACTCTCCTGCCCACGCCTCCCTTTTGCCACCTGGGCTATTCCCGTCTTTCCTTGTTATTTTTGTCTCTTCCTGGCTTGTCTTTTCCTGGTTTTGTCTTTTCCTAGCTTGTGAGCACTCGGGGCTATTTTCTCGGCGGGTCGCTGAGTTGACTTGCGCCCTGTCCTTAAGCATTTCAAAATCAACGGCTATTTCACCGCCTTAAATTTGATGTTTGCGTGCCCTTCGTGATTTGAAAGCCAACGGCTATTTCGCCATGCTCAATTTTGACGTCTTCGGGCCCGTCACCCCCTTTGGCAATTTCTTTGGCTTTCTTTCCTTCGGCCTTTTCCCTTCGGACTTTCTGTTCCTTCGGCCGTTTTTCTTTGTCCGAGCCTTTGTCTTTTAACTCTCTTGAAGGGAAGGTGTCCCTTCAGGGCTTGGAGAAAGGTCCCTTTTGGCAGCCGAGAGTCCCCCGCAAGGGCACTTGCCCTTTGGGCTCCTTCGGGCTGCCTTAGCCTCTCAATTCCTTCATCCGAAGGAAATGTTCCCTTCAAAAGTCTGGCCCTTTCTTTCGAAAAAATTCCCCAACGAATGCCTTCGGACATTTTGTCCGAAGGAATTGATCCTTTGAATTTCCGTGTCTTTTCCTTCGGACAAAATGTCCAAAGGACTTTTGAGCTTTACCTTGGATTCTTTCGGATTTATTCCTCGGACAAAAGTCCGAAGGAAATCCTTCCTTTTGCCTTCGTCTTTTCCGAAGGCAAACTCTGCCTCGTTTCGGCCTTCTCTTTGATTTCTTAGCAAGTGTTCCCTGCCCTTTGCAAGGGCACTTGGGCCCCAAGATGTCCTTTGGGCCCTGCTTGAACAGCCCCATTTGGTACCTTCCTGCCCTCTGCAAGGGCACTGGCCCTTCGGGCTTTTGAAAATGATCCTTTGGCCTTTTGAACTTGGTCTTTTTGCCGATTAAAAAGCCCTCTGAAGCAGTTTATTTGCTCTATTAGACTCGAGAACACATCATGGAGCTCCTTGAACGCTTGAAAGCCCAAAACTTGCACTCAATTTTGGAACTCTCATGAAACTAGCACCTCTTGCAAACCTCTATATAATCACTCCTTCCAACTCTTCCTGTACCTTGCATACCAAGTGCTTAAAGTTGAGCCCTTTTGTATGCTAAGAGGAGAAAATGAGTTGCAGAAGCATATTTCGCATTATCCTTCATGTCTAGGCGTGGAAATGGCAAGAACCGAAAAGGGAGACCGATTTTTTGCTCACAGGACAAAAAATGGTCAACAAGTTGGCGATTCCTAGGGGAAGCATGCCTGCTATGCTGAAGAAGACTGGTAGCCTCAAAGTCCATTGGGCATGGAGTCAAGATGTAGCTTTGAAAGAGTTAGCAACAACGTTGAGATATCCAAGAATCAATCATGAAGCTTTTACCCCAAAAAGGAAACAAAACACACACAAGGCTAAGAAAACTACTAACATGTGCAAAAGCACTTAGGAAAAACAGAAAAAAAAACAAGGAAAACATGTACATGATGGGAGAAGGCCTAGTGATAATGTTTAAGATGTATCCCATTAACTGGGATACGTAGTTCTTCACCATCCAACCTGGAGAGTTGGAACGCATTGCGCTGCTTGCACTGAGTGATGACATATGGACCACTCCATAGGGCGTCGAATTTCGTGTGCTTTCCAGGCTTAGCTCGGTCCTCATCCCATTTCAAAACGACGTCTCTCTCAGAGAAACCTTTTGACGAGGATTTCTTGTCAAAGTGCTTCTTCGTCTGCTGTTGACCGCTGGTTATAGAAGCCATAGCCTAGTCCCTTGTCTCTTGAAGTTCCATCAGCTCACATAGCCTAACCTCCATGCTGTTTCCTTCTAATTGCAGCTGGTGAGCAAGGTCCAAGGCTAGCAATTCAAGTGAAATAGGAAGTCTAGCTTCCCTCCCATACACGAGCGTGTATGGTGAATTGCCAATTGCCCCCTTTGGAGTGACCCTGTCTGCCCATAGCGCTGTTTTCAACTAGGCGTGCCAAGTTCTCTGATTTTCTTCCATCGTTCTTTTGATAATCCTGATCAGATTCTTATTGGTGGACTCAGCCAGCCCATTCCCTTGTGGGTAGTAGTTGGAAGAAGTGCTGAGATAAATGCCGTATCTCCATGCTCATTCACTCATTCTGGTCTCCAAGAAAGCCAAAGCATTATTTGAGATGATGGTAGTTGGAACTCCAAACCTTGTCACCAGACCTTCATAAAAGTCTAGGACTGCACTTTCGTTGGCCTCCTTCAAAGTGATAGCCTCTACCCATCTCGTGAAGTAGTCTGTGGTGGTCAAGACCTATTTGTGACTAGCACTGGAGGGAGGATTGATCATCCCTATGAAGTCTAGGCCCCATTGCATGAATGGTTGTTCCACTTGAATCGGCTATAGAGGCATTGCAGCCAGCCGTTGTTTCCCATCAAAGAGCGCACACTTCTGGCACTTTCGTACCCAGGCATGGGTGTCTCTGAATAAAGTGGGCCAGAAGTAACCAACTCTCATAATTCTTGTAGCTGTACGCTTAGGAGCAAAGCAACCACCAGCTGGCCCATCATGAAACTCGGACAGCACCTGATTGCCTTAACCTGGGTCTATGCACCTTAAAAGTACTCATGAGAAATCCCTTTTGAACTGCACTCCATCAACTAGGACATAAGGGAGAGATTGGAGTCTGAAATATCTCCTCTTGGTCCTATCAAGGCCCTACGGGCACTCACCAGTGAGAAGGAAACGCCTCATGTCTGATGTCCAATCCTTCATGACTGTTGGTTCTTCTGTTGTGGCTTCATCATGAATGAGCAAATTGTCTCCTTTCTGTTGTTTAAAGTCTGCAGCAACGTGTTCACACAGGCCTTTTTCTCTTACCAGCTTGGTAGTTTTGATATCCACGTCATATTCCATTACTTTCGTGATCCATCCCACTCTGTTTTCATTCAGATCACGGTTGATCAAGAAATCTTTGACGCTGAGATGTGGAACCATGAGGTGAACCTTGCTGTTGGACAACATATGTCTGAATTTCTTCAGGGTCCGTATAACCGCAAGGACTTGCTTCTCCACATATGTAAACCTGACCTTAAAACCCTCTAGACCTTGGCTAAAAAATGCAAGAGGTTGTTCAAGGTTCTCACCATTCGCTTGGGTAAGCATAGCGGAGATTACCTCTTCATTTCTGAAGGTGTAGAGGTTGAAATCCTTGGTGAAATTGTGACTGATCAAGGTAGGAGCCTGGGCGATAGCCTGCTTGATCTCTTCAAAACTATCATTCCTTTGCGCTGTCCACACGAATTTCTCATCTTTCTTCAACATAGAGGTCAATGGCTTGACTACCTCTGCAAAATTTAGAATAAATCTTCTGATGAAATTTATCTTGCCAAAGAAGCTCTGCAGACCTTTCTTATGTTTAGGCAAGGACAGCTCTAGGATGGAGCGAACTCTTTCTAGATCAATGGTCAAGCCTTCTTTTGAAACAACATGGCCAAGGAGTTTACCCTCATGGACAACGAACACGCATTTCTTTGGGTTGAAAGAGATACCGAACTCTCTACACCTCTCAAAGATTTGCCTGATGTGCTTCATGTGTTAGCCCGCTTCCTTAGAGAATACTGTCACGTCGTCAAGATACACCAGTACAATGTTATTTATCAGGGCTTGAAAAGCCATGTCCATGGCTCGCTGAAAAGTGGCATCGACATTGGACAGTCTAAATGGCATTTTTCTATAAGCAAACGTCCCCCATTTGGTAGTGAAGACTGTCTTGTACTGGTCACAATCTTGCACCAAAATCTAGTTGTACTCTGAATATCCATTCAAGAGGGAGAAACGCTCGCTGCCTGTCACCATTTGGAGGATCTGCTCCATACTTGAGAGAGGATAATGATCTTTCAAAGAGACTCTATTGAGGTCTCTGAAATCTACACATAATCCGATCTCCCAATTCTTTTTTTGGACATGAAAAAGATTGGCCAGCCAAGAAGAGTGTTTGATCAAAAATATGATTCTAGACTCAATTAGCTTGGTGAGTTCCTTCCGCATGAGAGGCTCAATCTTTGGGTTGACAGGCCTTTGTTTCTTCTTGATCGGCTTGGTGCCTTCCTCCAGCTCAATAGTGTGTTGGGCCAAGCTTGGGTCAAAACCCTTCGAGTCGTTATACTCCCAAGAGAAGACATCAGCAAACTCTTCGCACAACAAGATGAAGGCCTGTCTTTCATGATCCGTACACACTTTTCCAAGTGCAAGCAGCTTATTCTTAAATATTTCAACTTTCTCATAGTTCTCCTTCATTGTGATGCTTGCTTTATCATTTTTCAATTGGTCATTCTCGTTGAAGATACTTTCGAGAGTGACCAAGCCTTTGGGAAGTTTATTGTTCTTCAACTGAACAATCTGGCCGCCATATTGCTGTTAACGCAGTGGATTGCACCCTTGGTAGGAGGCCGAACTCCTGCCTTCCAGACGCAACAATGGAAACTCCCCTCGCCTGTGGGACCAGCGAAGTTGGAGGGGAGAGTCTCTAGATAAGGGCTAGCTCCCGTTGATGTATCTTTTAGGTCCTGGACTCCTACTGCTAACAAATAAATGGAAAAGGGGGGGATGAAAAGGGAGAAGGATGCTGAAACAGAACCTAAACCTAAAAAATAAAAAAGTGATACATCAAAAAAGATGACCCACTCAGTCTAACATACACTTTTCACCAAGAAGACACTGTCATACACTTCATCTGGTGTGGGAGACCCTTTTGTATCAGTGAGTCGGGTCCATAGAGATACAGGGAGGAAAGAAACTATCAAAGGTGTTCTGAGACACACTTTGGCAGCCTATTCACATGCGCCTATACTCCTACTATAGACACTTCTGGCAGACCTGCAGAAAAAGAACTTCACAATGCACTAGACATGCTGGAATCGATCTGTGAAAAGCATAAAAAAAAATGATTTAACACAAAAATAAAACGTAGACATATGCGTCAGTGCAAGTCCAAATGGAGGTAAAAATGCCAAGTCTTGATTCAAAGTAAAATCCGGCAGAGTTCTGCCTTACAAGCCCAAGAGATTTTTGGGCAGAGCTTTGCCTTACAGGCTAAGAGAATGGATCCTCCTCAAAAAATGAGAAGTTTACAATATATAGAAAGAGAAGAGAACTTGGCGCTTCTTTCTGGAAAGACTTTGGCACTCTTGACAAGCTGGCCCATGTGCATTTGTGAGCAGCGGGAAGAGGAAGTCACTGTTGCTGATGTCATTCTTCTAGAAGAGCCCTGCTGGAACCATGCTGTGTAATCGCCGATCTTGACTTTGGCGTTCAAACATTGATGTGAAAGCACGGGCCGTGCCTCTTTTCTATAGACAAGACTACTCCTAGATTTTCACGCAGTTTGTCTGCTTATAAATGCAAAATGGAGAAAACAGGCCACGCCGCTTACTGTTCGCGCCGTTTGATGACCATTTGGCAGTCACTGTTCCAACCACTGGAGTAACTCATTTCCCTTTGACACCTGGACCGTTTGTCCGCTTCTACACTTTGTCTCTTCCTGGTTTTGTCTCTTTCTGGCTTTGTCGCTTTCTAGCTCCTTCGGCGCTCAGGCTATCTCCTTGGCGGGTCGTTGAGTTCCTTGGGCTCTCCTTTAAGCTATTTCAAAATCAATGGCTATTTCACGAGCCTCGAATTTGATGTCTGCGCACTCATCACTGCATTTGAAAACCAACGGCTAGTTCGCCATGCTTGATTTTGACGTCTTCGAGCATGTCACCCCTTGGAATTTCTTTGGCTTGCTCTTTCTTTTGGGCTTCTTGTTTTGCATCCTCTCGAAGGGAAGGTGACCTTTCAGCTTTTGGAGAAGCGCCTTTCATTTGGCAGTCGAGGGTCCTCCGCAAGGGCACCTACCCTTAGGGGTCCTTCGGCCCCCTTGGTTTTGAAATTCTTCGGAGCTTTCCCACGGACTTTTCCCCATGGACTTTTTTCCCGCGGACAAAAAGTCCGCAAGAATTGTTTCGAGCATTTTGCCTTTGACCTTCAGAATTTCTCTCGGGCTTTTCCTCCTGTGGCCTTCCTCTGAATTTCTTCGGACTTTTTGTCCGAAGAAATTATTCTAGCCTTTGCCTTTGTCTTTTTTGCGGGATTTTTGTTTGTGGCCCTTCCGAATACCTTCAGACATTTTGTCCGAAGGAATTCCTTCAAACAAAAAGTCCGAAGGATTTTTTCCTTTGCTTCTTCGACAACGTTTGAAAAGTGCCCTTTGAAAAAATTGGAAACGACCCTTCCGAAGAGTACTTCCTTTGCCTTAAGCAAATTTTTGAAAGAAATTTCCCTTTTCGGCTTTTCTCTGTGGCCTCTTTTGAAAGTGTTCTCTGCTTTCCGCAAGGGCTCTTGACATGGTCCATTTTGCGCCTAAGTGGGAACTTGCCTCTACCTGCGGAGTCCGTAGTTTTCCGCCTGCCGAGTTCGTAGAAGTCCATCCTTGTAGAGTCCGTAGAAATGGACCTGCAGAGTCCATAGAAATCTCTAGACTTGTGCAAAATCAAGAAATGAACTAGCTCAGAACAAAAAGAAAAGAAGGGGACCGATTTTTTGGCCTGTTCGGCCAAAAATGGTCAACAAATTGGCGACTCCCAGGGAAAGCATGCCTGCTATGCTTAGAGACCAGTTGCCTTTTAGTCCATTGGGCACGGAGTCAGAATGCAGCTTTGAAGAAAGGTTAACAATAGCCTTGAGAGATCCTAGAATCAATCATGAAGCCTTTTACCCCACACACAAAGGAAAACACACACAAGGCTAAAAACACTACTTGTGCAAACAACACTTAGGGAAAGCAGGAAAAAAGACTGAAAGCAAACTACTATGTACAACTAACTAGGTATGTTTGCTTCCCTCCTGGATCAAAGGCAAAACTTTTCAAGTCCCCTTCCTGGTTAGGAAACCTACAGTGCTAGACAAGTGGCTGAATGGAATGGAGACTTGGTGACCTGCTCCTCTTGCCTGCCACCTTGATTGGCTTGTATCCGAGTGGATCAGATTCAAACATGCTTCCAACATATATGTACTCTTTTTGTTCTTGGAAGCTTGTTGAATGCTAGCTCTTCATGCTGGTGCGTTTCACCAAAAAATCTATGGTTGTTGGCTCATCACCATAAGCCCTTTGATATGCACAGTTCCTCTGCAATGCAGCATGGTTTGACTCGTTCCCTTCTGCTTTGTTGAAGACCCTGTCAAACTCATCCTCTGCTCCCTCAAGGCTTTCTTGAAGAAGGGTGACTGTTGTGATGTCTGAAATGGAATCACAAACTGATTGCTCGTCCCACAGAGCATCACCTCTTTGTTCAAAACTCTCTTTTTCAAGATTTTCCTCAAGAGAGACCAGCGTCTCCTTTTCCTGCTCAAGGATTAGAGTCTCTAGTTCAAAGACATTCGTCTGATCCTCCTCCAATTCAGGGTCCTCGGCATAGTCGTCCTCATCGAAGCACCAAGGAAGTTCATCAAACAAAGGAGGAGAGAGCTCACCATGCTTATGTTTCTCTTCGTATTGCTGGAACATCTGCATGTATGCATGCCCTGTACCTACTCCATCGTCGATGATGTCTTCAAAGGGAGCATCGATGATGATTTCTTGTTCTTTGTCGCTCATGATAGCCTCTTGGAAAACTACAGATTGGATCTTCTGCTCCTCACTCGCCTCCTGCAAAATAGGTTCCTCCTTGAGAAGGGGTGAAGTGGAAAAACCATGTGGAAGAGAAGGCAGTCCTTGAGCTAGAATCGAATGATTCTCCTCCTTCCATCTGGCTAGCACTTCATCAATATCAGGTGTGGCCTGATAGCTCTCTTGGGAGTGTGTAGATGGGGTGTGTTCAGACATGGAATGTGCCGTTGGGTCTGAACCATCCATCACACATTGGCTGAGGAATCTCTCCCTGGATTCCAACTCTGCAATTCTTCTGGCTATATCCTCTTGGAAGAGCCTTTCCTGGAGGTCATAGGAATCATCATGGTGATTAGGAGTAGTTTCGTCATTTTCAAGGTTTTGAGCAAAACCTTTCTTCTCCTCTTTCCTGCCCCATGATTCCACTATTTCCCTTCAAGTTAGGATCGTGCCATCAGGATCAGTGACCTGAGGGATTTGAGGAAAACTAGGAAAGCTGCTTGAGGGGATTCCATGAAAAATGTGAGTTTGATCATGGTAATATGAAGGAACACAGGGCCCATGATGTCGGGCGAAGGGATTATACATACAAAAAATGCGATTTCTTGATGGCATCAGGACTGCTTAACCAGCGGATTCAACTCGGAGTCGCCATTGGTGTTCATGCAAAAGCCTCCAAACATTGGTTGGTTGAAGAACACATCAAAAATTCTTCAACTCTTTGGACACAACTTGTCCTAGTTGGTCCCACCGGGCGTGCCAAAAACTGTTGACGCAGTGGATTGCACCCTTGGCAGGAGGCCGAGCTCCTGCGTTCCACACGCAACAATGAAAACTCCCCTCACCTGTGGGACCAGCGAAGCTAAAGAGAAGAGTCTCTAGATAAGGGCTAGCTCCCTTTGATGTATCTTTTAGGTCCTGAACTCCTACTGCTAACAAATAAATGGAAAAGGGGGGGGATGAAAAGGGAGAAGGATGCTGAAACAAAACCTAAACCTAAAAAATAAAAAGGTGATACACCAAAAAAGATGACCCACTCAACCCGATATACACTTTTCACCAAGAAGAAGCTGTCATACACTTCATCTGGCGTGGGAGACCCTTATGTATCAGTGAGTCAGGGGTCCGTAGAGATACAGGGAGGAAAAAAACTATCAAAGGTGTTTTGAGACACACTTTGACAGCCTATTCACATGCGCCTATACTCCTGCTGTAGACACTTCTGGCAGACCTGCAGAAGAACTTCACAATGCACTGAACATGTTGGAATCGATCTGTGAAAAACATAAAAGGAAATGACTTAACAAGAAAAAAAAACATAGACATGCGTGAGTGCAAGTCTAAATGGAGGTAAAAATGCCAAGTCTTGATTCAAGGTAAAATCCGGCAGAGTTTTGCCTTACAAGCCCGAGAGATTTTTGGGCAAAGCTTTGCCTTACGGGATAAGAGAATGGATCCTCAAAAAATGAGAAGTTTACAATATTTAGAAAGAGAACTTGGCACTTCTTTCTGGAAAGACTTTGGTGCTCTTGACAAGCTGGCCCATGTGCGTTTGTGAGCATCGAGAACAAGAAGTCACTGTTGCTGATGTCATTCTTCTAGAAGAGCCCTACTGGAACCATGCTGTGTAATCGCCAATCTTGACTTTGGCATTCAAACATTGATGTGAAAGCACGGGCATGCCTCTTTTCTACAGACAAGACTGCTCCTTCCAGATTTTCACGCAGTTTGTCTGCTTATAAATGCAAAATGGAGAAAACAGGCTGCATCGCTTACTGTTCACACCGTTTGATGACCATTTGGCAGTCACTGTTCCAACCACTGGAGTAACTCCTTTCCCTTTGATACCTGGACCGTTTGTCCGCTTCTACACTTTGTCTCTTCCTGGTTTTGTCTCTCTCTGGCTTTGTCGCTTTCTAGCTCCTTCGGCCCTCGGGTTATCTCCTTGGTGGGTCGCTGAGTTCCTTGGGATCTCCTTTAAGCTGTTTCAAAATCAACAGCGATTTCACGAGCCTCAAATTTGACATCTGCGCACCCGTCACTGCGTTTGAAAACCAACGGCTAGTTCGCCGTGCTTGATTTTGACGTCTTCTGGGCTGTCACCCCTTGGAATTTCTTCGGCTTGCTCTTTCTTTCGGGCTTCTTGTTTTGCATCCTCCCGAAGGAAAGGTGACCCTTCGGCTTTTGGAGAAGCACCTTTCATTTGGCAACCGAGAGTCCTCCGCAAGGGCACCTGCCCTTCGGGGTCCTTCGGCCCCCTTGGTTTTGAAATTCTTCGGAGCTTTCCCACGGGCTTTTCCCCACGGACTTTTTTCCCGCAGACAAAAAGTCCGCAAGAATTGTTTCGAGCATTTTGCCTTTGACCTTCGGAATTTCTCTCGGGCTTTTCCTCCCGTGGCCTTCCTCCGAATTTCTTCGGACTTTTTGTCCGAAGGAATTAGGGCCACAAACAAAAATCCCGCAAAAAAGACTAAGGCAAAGGCTAGAATAATTTCTTCGGGCTTTTTGTCCGAAGGAATTCCTTCGGACAAAAAGCCCGAAGAAATTATTCTAGCCTTTGCCTTAGTCTTTTTTGCGGGATTTTTGTTTGTGGCCCTTCCGAATTCCTTCGGACTTTTTGCCCTAAGGATTTCTTCCTTTGCTTCTACGACAGCCTTTGAAAAGTGCCCTTCAGGAAAATTGGAAACGACCCTTCCGAAGGGTACTTCCTTTGCCTTAAGCAAATTTTCGAAAGAAACTTCCCTTTTCGGCTTTTCTCTGTGGCCTCTTTTAAAAGTGTTCCATGCCTTTTGCAAGGACTCTTGAAATGGTCCATTTTGCGCCTAAGTGTGAACTTGCCTCTTCTTGCGGAGTCCGTAGTTTTCCCCCTGCCGAGTTCATAGAAGTCCATGCCTGCAGAGTCCGTAGAAATGGACCTGCAGAGTCCATAGAAAACCTGCAGAGTCCGTAGAAATCTCTAGACTTATGCAAAATCAAGAAATGAACTGGCTCAAAACAACAGGGAAAGAAGGGGACCGATTTTTTGGCATGTTGGGCCAAAAATGGTCAACAACTACCGTTGTAGCTTAGCTTGGTTTCTAGCAGCAAACTCAGCTTCCTCTTGCAAGAAGATTGCTATTTGTTGATCGCTGTCAAACCCCTGACATTTGGTGATGTTGTCAGGTACGGAGGGCTTGATTACCACTTTCAAATGGCATGGAGTGTTGTCGCAGCCTATCTGCGTGGGGATATAAAACTGAGCACCAACTGCTGCTAGTCTGTCAGCTTGCTTATTTTGCTCTCTTGGAATGAAAGTAACATTGAAGGCAAGGAAACTCTCCACTAAGTCCCATGCCCTGTGCTTGTAAGACTTAAGCAAGGAATTCTTTGTGAGATTTTGGCCTCTCACCTGATTCACGATCAACTCGATGTCTCCAAAAACTTGCAACTCCCTAATTCCTCTTTTCCTCGCCCACTCCAAACCATAGATGAGAGATTCATATTCTGCAACATTGCACGTGCAAGAAAATTGGAACCTAAAAGCCGAAAAGTACTCCTGTGAAGCAGAAACTAGCACCACTCCCCCACCAGCTCCCAGCTTGCTTCTTGAGCCATCAAAGAAAAGCTGTCATAAACCTGAGCTCTCTTGACTTGCTTTCATCAAATTTGGTACAAAAGTACCCTCTTCATGCATGCAATAATCCCAAGGCCTGCCTCTTCTATGAACTTATAAGGGTCATGTTCAAAGTTGGCACTCCCCCATTCGTCTAAGAGCAGGTCAACAACTCCTTCAAGGGCAAAGGGTGGAGATTGATCCACTTGGAATTCTTCTTAATGAATAATGGTGTAGTTGACATTTGTTGCCTTGAGTATGGTTCCAGATGTTCTCTGTGGATTGGCTCCGACTCAATTTTGACCTTGGTCCCATATTTGATTCTAAAAACCAAGTAGGACCAATTTGCTGCTAGGTACCCGCCTATGTTGAATGTAAAATCCCTGGACAAGCAAATGGCAAAGTAGGGGGGAACATCCACTATTACCACATCGTGGGGAACTGAAAAAGTCAAGCAGGCGTGTAGCGTCAAGTTCAAACCTTTCATCACTCCAACTGTCTTTGTTGGTGATCCATCCAACTGCAGGACTCCCTTAGTCATTTTTTCATATTTGAGCCCCAATTTATCCACTATGCATTTAGACATCACCGAGGTGCTTGCTCCACTGTGAAATGATACAATTGTGCACCAGAAAATCTCCTATAACCAAGGACAAATAGAAAGGGGGGACCTTTTCTTCTTTCTTAACTTGCCTTGATGTGGAACGCTGCCCATTCGTGATCAAAACATTATCGGCTTTTGCTAGGATAGCTTGTTCATTTAGCCCGTGCAATTCCTTTTACAGCATGTCTTTTTGTCCCGGTATTGATAATGAATCCCACAAGGAAATATTCATGTGCAGCTTCTTCATCTGGTCTACCACATTGATCTGAGGGTTGCTCCCTTTCAAATTTTCTTTGGAATCGCTTGCAGCATTTTGAGGCGCAGGCCGAGGAGCTGAGGGTACAATTGGCAGCCTAAAATTTGGAAATTTTTGGTTCACCTGTGGTGAAGAAGATGGTGCGGACGTTTGAGCAGCTGCTTGAGCTTCTTTCATGGCTCTCCTTTTGGAACTTGTGTTGGCTGCGACATAGTCGCCTTGATTGTTTGCACTGCCCACGTAATTGACTACATAGAATTCACCTTCCAGGTGATTCATGAGAGTGGAATCGGGCTGAGCCTGATTGTTGCCTATGCCGGGTTGCACTGAAGTCTCAAAGCTTGGGAATTGGGCGGCTACCTGATTGTCTTGTACATTCGTGTATTGACTCAGAATCTCATTTGTATAAACAACCTGATCTTGACCATATCCCATGAGTGAACAATTTGGCTGTTCTTGTATCAGATTATTTTGAGCGAGCATCAAAGCCTTTGATGAAAAAAGAGCGCCTGGATTATATCCTTGATAAGGTCTGGCTTGTGTAAATTGACCCTGTCCTTGATTGTAATTCTGGAAAGGGGGCCTATTTGTTTGCCCAAATTGCTGATATCCCTGATTTCGCTGATAGTTTTGAACCTGTTGTCTTTTGAGAGCCACTAGTTCATTTGTCACATTTTGTAACAAGCTTTTGACTTCATGGAGGTCATTGGACAGAGTAGCAGCCGGCTTTTCTGTGCCAGGCAGGAGAGCTAAGGTGGGTGCAGCAGTCTAGACTGGAGGTGGCAATTCTGGGAAGAGTGGCATATGAGGTCTAGGGGCTATCTTTCCTGCTTGCACCAGGCAATTCTCAGCGGCTATGGCTATGTCATAGGCAACGGGCAGCACATGTCTTCCCATAGACTATATCATGACAACAATGTCGCTGTTCAACACTTTCAAATAATAAAGGAAAGCATAGCTTAGAGTCGGTCTTACCAAAATGGAAATTCTATTCCATGTCTTCTAGAACTGAGTATTGAAATCTTGCATGAATTCGTGTGGAGCTCTTTTCATAGTGGTCAACTGCTCGACAAGCGAGAGGTGGTCACTCTTCTCCCCGAATCTGTTTGTTAAAAGGGTACCCAATTCATTCCATGTATTGACTGAATTCATGGGCAAAGTCCCATACCAGTGTAGAATCTTGCCCTTAAAGACAATCCCAGCAATCTGATAGCAATGTTTTCCTCAGTGACATTGTGAATATTGCAAAGGTTAGCAATATTTCTAATGTGTTCAATAGCAGTGATAGGCCCTTCTCCGTTAAAGGGAGGCACACTCTTAAGGGCTGCGCCTGGGATTGGGTCATAATGCAAAAGATTCAAAGGACTCTGACCATGAAAGGCCACAAAAGGTAAATCCATAGCTATGACAAGATTCAACCGAGGCCTTCTTGCGTAAGTGTATCTTATAGCAGGTCTAGGAAAACGACTTGCTGAATAAGGATGAGTCCTTGCAAACCCAGTCGCCTTACTGAGTTTAAAGGTAGTTCAACAAATTCAAAAGGGACACCCTTAGCAGCAGATCGTGTGGTGACCTTAGGCATAGGACGTTAGACTGATATTTGACCAGAGATTGATGTTCTTAATAGTGGAGTCGTCAGATGCTGAAAAAATGGTTGATTTTGCTGTAACAGGACCAACATCAATCCTGGAACTTTTCTGAGGGTTAAAAAAAGTGTCCCACCAGGTGTGCCAAAAACTGTTTACGTTGTGGATTGCACCCTTGACAGAACGTTGAGCTTCTGTCTTCCACGCGGCACAATGGAGACTCCTCTCTTGCTTGTGGGTCTGGAAAAACTGAGGGGAGAATCTCTATATAAGGGCTAGCTCCCTTTGATGCATCTCTGGGTTATTTCCCTAATATTGCTAAAATATATAAAAAGGGGGGGGGTTGAAAAGATAGAAAGACGCTGAAAACAGAAACTAACCTAAAACGGTGATGCACCAAACAAGTTTGATCTACTCATTTACTCACACTTCAAACCATAAGAGCGCATACATACACTTTATATGATAAAAAAGACCAGACTGTAGGGAGCTTAACAGGGAGGCTTAATGAAAACACACACAGAAAATGAACTTACCACAGGTGTTGTAGGGAAATACGCTGTCTGAGAACCTTCTTCTATCTCTGCACTTCAGATACAGCTCTCCTTGTTACCTGCAGCAATGGCGCTTTGTCTATACCAGGTATGTTGGTATCAAGCCTATGAGAGCATTATGGAAAAATGACTGAACACAGCTTAATACTCAGGTACACTCAGAGATATATCCAACCAAATAGAGGTAAAATGCTTTCTATTGATTCAAGGTGAAAATTTGGCAGAGTTGCGCCATACATAAAATGAGAGATCCCCTTTACAAAATGAAAGATTACAATATATATCCTTTTGGAAAAGACTTTGGCGCCTTTTTTACAAGTGGCCCATGTTGCGTTGAGAACATTGGGAAGAGGAAACCGCTGAAAGAACATGCTGTGTCAGCTGACAGTTTTGACCTTTGACATTTAAATTATATTAAACGTCATGTGTGAAAACATGGGCCGCGCCGTTTGTCTACTAACAAGACCCCTTCTTCAAGACATTCATGCGGTTGTCTGCTCATTAATGCAAAATGAGGAAAAACAGGCCACATCGTTTACTGTTTGTGCTCCTTGATGACCATTTCCTAGGGACTATTCCAACTGCTGTAATAATTCTCCTGCCCATGCCTCCCTTTTGCCACCTAGGTTGTTCCCGTCTTTCCTCGTTATTTTTGTCTCTTCCTGGCTTGTCTTTCCTTGGTTTCGTCTTTCCTTGGCTTGTGAGCACTCAGGGCTATCTTCTCGGCGGCTACGTTGTTTAGATACGAGTACGGGTACAGGTACAATTCGGGTACGCGGGTACGTCATTTTTCAAAAACCTTGATTTGGATACGTCGTGGGTACGTCTCTATATATATATTTAAAATATATATATATATATATATATATATATATATGCATATTACTCAATTTTTTTGTAAAACACTTGAAAATAGTAAATACATAGTGTTTGTTCATTCATTGCTTCAAATTTCAAAATGTTCAAAGTATACGATTACAAATTTTAACATTGTAGAAAATTTAAAATAAATAAATAAATTTAAATTTAAAAAAAATTTAAAATTAAAAATATTAAAAATAAAATTTAAATACTACTTAAGTAAACTGTAAATTTAAAATAAAATATAAATTATAACATTAAAAAATTTTAAATGTAAAAACTAAAAACTAAATAGTATTTAATCTAAATTTTTAATATTATATTTTATTTTATTTTTAATAGTTATATTCTATTAACTGAAAAATTTTAAATTAATTTATTAAATACTATTATACTAAATACAAAATTAAAAAAATTAAAACTAAATAGTAAATAGTAAATGAAAAAAAAAAAATAACATACCTGGGTCTTGGAGCACATGCAGTGCTCCCAGAAGGGCCGGCTTCACTCCACACTATCTTCACTTGCAGGGTGCACACTGTCTTCTCCTCTTCACTGTCTTCTCCTCTTCACGTTTTCACCTACAAACTGCCGCTGCGAAACGCAAACAAGGGTCGCGATTTTTTTTTGGTGTGTTTTGAAGAAGGGACGCGCTTGTTTTATAGGGTTCTCTGCGTTTTTTGGTTTTCGCGTTTAGGGTTTTTTTAGTGTTTAGGGGTTTTTTTCGCACGTTTTCTTTTTTTTCTCGGCTACAGTCGCCGGAAATTTTCGGGGACGCCCGGAGTCGTCCCAGAGGCGCCCGCCGGCATGCCGGACGTTTAGGGTTTTTTTTGCACGTTTTTTTTTTCCTCGGCTACAGTCGCAGGAAAATTTCGGGGACGCCCCGAAGGCGCCCGCCGGCGTGCCGGACGTTTTGGGCATCCCTGTGCCGAAGGCGCCTCCGAACAGGAGGCGTCGGCCTGGGGGGCGTACCCCTACAACACAGCTCAGCGGGTCACTGAGTTCACTTGCAGCGTGTCCTTAAGCATTTCAAAATCAATGACTATTTCACCGCCTTAAATTTGACGTTCGCGTGCCCTTCGTGTTTTGAAAGCCAACGGCTATTTCGCCATGCTCAATTTTGACGTCTTCAGGCCCGTCACCCCCTCTGGCAATTTCTTCGGCTTTCTTTCCTTCGGCCTTTTCCCTTCAGACCATCTATTCCTTCGGCCTTTTCCCTTCAGACCATCTATTCCTTCGGCCTTTTTTCTTTGTCCGGGCCTTTGTCTTTTAACTCTCCCGAAGGGAAGGTGTCCCTTCGGGGCTTGGAGAAAGGTCCCTTTTGGCAGCTGAGAGTCCCCTGCAAGGGCACTTGCCCTTCGGGTTCCTTCAAGCTGCCTTAGCCTCTCAATTCCTTCGGACATTTTGTCTAAAGGAAATGTTCCCTTGTAAAGTCCGGCCCTTTCTTTCAGAAAAATTCCCCGACGAATGCCTTCGGACAAAAAGTCCAAAGGAATTCCTTTGGACATTTTGTTCAAAGGAATTGATCCTTTGAATTTTCATGTCTTTTACTTTGGACAAAATGTCCGAAGGACTTTTGAGCTTTACCTTGGATTCTTTCGAATTTATTCCTCGGACAAAAGTCCGAAGGAAACCCTTCCTTTTGCCTTAGTCTTTTTCGAAGGAAAACTCTGCCTTATTTCGGCCTTCTCCTTGATTTCTCTGCAAGTGTTCCCTACCCTCCGCAAGGGCACTTGGGCCCCAAGATGTCCTTCGAAACCTGCTTGAACAACCCCATTTGGTACCTTCCTGCCCTCCGCAAGGGCACTGACCCTTCGGGCTTTTGAAAATGATCCTTTGGCCTTTTGAACTTGGTCGTTTTGTTGATTAAAAAGCCCTCTGAAGCAGTTTATTTGCTCTGTTAGACCCAAGAACACTGTTGACGCAGTGGATTGCACCCTGGATAAGAGGCCGGGCTCCTGCCTTCCACACGTCAAAATGGAAACTCCCCTCTCGCTTGTGGGACCGGCAAAGCTAGAGGGGAGAGTCTCTAAATAAGGGCTAGCTCCCTTTGATGCATCTGAGTTATTTCAATAAGTGTTAATACATATATATATATATATATATATATATATATATATATATATAATGGGGGGGGATGAAAAGGGAGAAGGATTACAAGAAAACAAAACCTACTCTAAGAGGGTGATGCACTAAATAACTTTGACCTACTCACACTCACACTCTGAACCATAAGACACATACATACACTTTAATTGGTAAAAGGACCAGACTACAGGAAGCTTAACAGGGAGGCTTTAATGGAACACACAGAAAAAGGGACTCACCATAGGTGCTGTAGAAAAAGAACACTGTCTAGTAACCTCCTATCTCTACACTCCAGATACAGCTCTTCTTGTCACCTGCAGGAATGACGCCTTATAGATACCAGATGCGTTGGTGTCAACCCTGTGAAAGCATTAGGAAGCAATGACTAAACACAAGATTAACACTCAGACACACTCAGAGATATCTAACCAGAATAGAGGTAAAAATGCATTTTATTGATTCCAGATGAAAATTGCCAAGGCTTCGCCTTACAATGTGAAAGATCCTTTAAAATGAGAAGTTACAATATATATAGAGAAGAGGGAACGACAACGCCTTCTTTGAAAAAGACTTTTCGCGCCCTTTGACAAGTGGCCCATGCGCATCCCAAGGGCGTTGGGAAGAGGAAGCCACTAAAATATAAATGTTGTGTCGGTTCCGATTCTGACTTCATGCGTTTTAAAACATAGACCGCGCCGTTTCTCCATAACCAAGACTGCTCTTTGAAGGCACTCACGCGGTTTGTCTGCTCATAAATGCAAAATTGAGAAAAAATGGGTCGCGCCGTTCACTCTTTGCGTCCCATTTATGACCACTTGGCGAGCACTGTTCCAACCGCTGGAATAACTCCTTGAGTCGACGCCTTCCTTCGCCACTTGGACTATTTTGTTTGTTTCTACACTTGGCTCTTTTGTCTTTTCCTTGCCTTGTCTCTTCTGGCTCCTTTGGCCCTCGGGGGCTATCTTCTCGTCCTTGCTGGCTCCTTGGGCTCTTTTATTAGCAGGTCGCTGAGTTCATTCTCAACCTGTCTTTTTCCAGCGTCGTCTTCCTGGTTGTCCTTTTTGCTGGCTTCCGTCTCTTTGTCTCTTTGTTCTCTGGGCTCTTTTCTGGTTGGCGCTCAAGAATTCAAAGATCAAACGGCTGTCTCTGCTGTAAAAATGACGTTCGTGGGCCTGTCACCATTTGAAAAACAACGGCTAGTCTACTTCCTTGAAGTTGACGGCTTCAAAGACGTCACCGTTCTTGGCAATTTTTGCGGTCTTTTCTTCTCGGCCCTTTGTCGTTCCCTTACCTTCGGGCTTTGCTTTGGACCCTCCCCAAGGGGAGGTGTCCCTTCGTTCGGCAGCCGAGAGCCCCCCGCAAGGGCACCTGCCCTTTGGGGTCCTCCGGCGGCCTTTGTCTTTTCAGCTTTTCTCTGCGGACATTTTCCCGCGAACAAAAAGTCCGCAAGAATTGTCTTGCTCGTTCCTTTGGAGATCACTTTGTCATGGAGGAGCATGGACACTTCCATCAGCTTCTCCTCCCGCGGCCTTCCTTCGAACTTTTTGTTCGAAGGAATTCCTTCGGACAAAAAGTCCGAAGAAATTATTTTGGCCTTTGCCTTAGTCTTTTTTGCGGGATTTTCTGCTTTGTGGCCCTTCCGAATTTCCTTCGGACTTTTTGTCCTAAGGAAATCCTTCGGACAAAAAGTCTGAAGGATTTCTTCCTTGTCTTCTTCAACTGCCCTTTGAAAAGTGCCCTTCGGGAACGTTGAAAACGACCCTTCCGAAGGGTACTGTTGCCGACCAAGTGCCCTCTGCAAGGGCACTTGTCATTCGAGAGGCTTTCTTGAACCTTTTGATTGAACCGCTCCTTTGAACCAACAGTTGAACCGAACGTTGAACCAACACTTTGAACCAAGCTTTGAACCAAAGCATTGAACCGACTGATTGAAACAAAGCATTGAACCAACTGAATTGAACCAAGCCTTGAACCAAGTCGATGAACCATTTGATTGAACCTCGCCGTTGAACTTTGCCGATGAACCAAAGCATTGAACCAAAGCGTTGAACCAAGGCATTGAACCGGTTCAATGCTTCAACGGTTCAAAGATGCTAACTCATGGAAAGATCATGTCGTTGAACCACTTTCCCAACCTTAAGGAAAAGTGTCTTGAACCATTTAGCTCTCTTTCCTTATAAATTTCATCGGACAAGAGTCCGGAGAAGCTTTGTAAAACCTTGCACTCTTTGAACTGGTTCTTCATCTACCGAAAGAACTGCCTGTAGAGTCCATAGAAATGGACCTGCAGAGTCCGTAGAAATGGACCTGCAGAGTCCGTAGAAATTTGCAAGACTCGTGCAAAATCAAAAAGTACTTGCTCAGAACAACAGGGGAAAAAGAGGGGACCGATTTTGGCCTGCAAGACCAAAAATGGTCAACAAATTGGCGACTCCCAGGGGAAGCATGCCTGCTATGCTTAGAGACCAGTTGCCTTAAAGTCCATTGGGCATGGAGTCAGAATGTAACTTAAAAGATCAGCGACAGCCCCGATAGATTCAAGAATCAATCGTGAAGATTTACCCCAAAAGAAAACAAAAACACACACAAAACTAAGAAAACTACTAACATGTGCAAAAGGCACTTAGGGAAAACAGGAGGAAAGCAAGGGAAAGAAAAACTGGAAGCAAACTACTATGTATAGCTAACTAGGTATATTTGCCTCCCTCCTGGATCAAAGGGAAAATTTCTAAAGTCTCCTTCATGGCAAGGAAACTTATGGTGCCAGACAAGTGGCTGAATGGAAAGGAGATTTGGTGACCTACTCCTCTTGCCTGCCACCTTGATCGGCTCATATCCAAATGAATCAGGGGCAACCATGCTTCCAACATATATGTATTCTTCATGTTCTTGAAAGCTTGCCTCCTGTTGGTTCTTCATGCTGGTGTATCTTATCAAGAAATCAATCGTTGTTGGCTCATCACCATAAGCCCCTTGATATGCATCATTGATTGGCTTATCCCCTTCTGCCTCATGCTTGGGTTCCATGGCATGATCATCCTCCTTGATGACTTCAAAAAAAATATCTTCAGATTCACCAACCTCTTGAAAGGATAAATCTGAAAGCTTGCAGCCCCTTTGCATACTTATTTGAGTCCCAATGCTGCCTTCTCCACTCTTAGCCATCTCATAGCCTCCTTGAAGAATAGTGTAATCTACCCCAATGACTTCAAACAAATCGTTCAAAACATGATTAAGAAAGTGTCCATGCTCCTCCATGACGTCTTGCAAAGTGAGAAAAAGGTCAGAGATCACTTCTTCCTCATCAGAGATAGAGGCAAAAGCTTGTGACTTGTCTTCTTGTTCATCAAAGGGGGTACCTATGGTGATCTCCCCCTCATCCGCACTCATGAAGTCTCCCTGATCAGTCATAAACTGAGCATACTCCTCTTCACTTGCTTCCTTCAAGATGGATTCCTCAACACAAGAGAAACATTCTTCATTCATCAGGCAAGGAGGTGGAACACAAGGATTGTCAAAATCAGGTTGGGAATGGGAAGCAGGGGATCCTTTTAAAAACTTATGAGAAAATGGGGGCAGACTTTGGGCCAAAATCACTTGATTTTCGTCTCTCCACTTTACCAACACTTCATCAATATTGAAATTAGCTTGAGGATTGGTGGAAGGGGTATCTTTTGGCGTAGGCTCCTCTACAAGGTTTGAAAGTTCCATCTCTCTTTCACTAAGCAGTCTCACCTTAGCCTCTAATTCCTCAATTTGCGTAGCTAAATTATCCTGAAAGAGTCTTTCTTGGAGCTCATAGGAATCATCATAGAGATGGGGAGTGCATGAAGGTTGCCATGAAATACAAGAAGCTTCCTGAGGAAGGGTTGGAGGGACTTGAAAAGGACTAACCTCATTTTGTACCTCACACTTTTGGGCAATGCCTTTCTCCTCCTTGCTGTTCCATGACACAATCACTTTATTCCAGCTCATGATATTAGGACTGGGCATCTTTTGGGGTGATGGGGCCACAATTTGAGAGGGTAGTGAGGGTTTGGATTCCACTTCCCTTGCTGCCAAAATAGACTGCTGCATTTGAAGATTTGCCAATTCAATCTATTTATCAAGATTAGCCTTAAACACAAGATTTACTATTTCGGAACTCTCCTCAACATGATTGGGGAAAGGACTTTGACAGGCTTAACTTGGCTCATAAGCAGGGGCTATGTATGACTGATATGATACTTGGGGCAGCAGGTATGCAGGTTGATAGACTTGGTAAGGCTGCCTCTCATGAATACTCAACCTCCCTTCCAAAGATGCAATCAAACCACTCACATTCAGCATCTCACTTGTAAGCCTTTGCCAATTGGCTCTTTCAATGGGAGTCCATTCACTCTTAACCAGATCCAATGCATTTCTCACTTGATGGATGACATGATCAGGGATTTCTTGGCCACATCCCCTTCTGGTGTCAAGCTCTACTACATACTTTTCGTATCCCAGCAGTGCTCGTTTGAAGGTGGAAACGGGTTGATTGGCAAAGAGATTAGGTTGAGTAGGAGAAGTGACACATTGAGAAGACTGGGCATAAGGCTAATATAGCTCATGACAGAGCTGAGACTAGTCATATTGGACCTGATAAGGATCAACACAAGGCTGGTAAGGATCATAGCCAGGCTGGCCAAGGAAAATAGGGTCCATGGTTCTGAACGATGGAATTATACATACCAAAATACTATTTCTTGATGGCACCAGAACTGCTTAACCAGTTGATATAACTCGGAGTCGACATTGGTGTTGATGAAAAAGCCTCCAAAGGCTGGTTGGTTAAAAAACACATCAAAATTCTTCAACTCTTTGGACAAAACTTGTCCTAGTTGGGCCCACCGGGCATGCCAAAAATTGTTGACGCAGTGGATTGCACCCTGGGCAGGAGGCCAGGCTTCTGCCTTCCACACATCAAAATGGAAACTCCCCTCTCCCCTGTGGGACCGGCAAAGCCGGAGGGGAGAGTCTCTAGATAAGGGCTATCTCCCTTTGATGCATCTGAGTTATTCCAATAAGTGCTAATACATACATACATACATATATATATATATATATATATATATATATATATATATAATGGGGGGGGATGAAAAGGGAGAAGGATTAAAAAAAAAAAAAACCTACTCCAAGAGGGTGATGCACCAAACAACTTCGACCTGCTCACACTCACACTCTGAACCATAAGACACATACATACACTTTATTGGTAAAAGGACAAGACTGCAGGAAGCTTAATAGGGAGGCTTTAATAGAACACACAGAAAAAGGGACTCACCATAGGTGCTGTAGAAAAAGCACATTGTCTAGTAACCTCCTATCTCTGTGCTCCAGGTACAGCTCTTCTTGTCACCTGCAGGAATGACACCTTATAGATACCAGATGTGTTGATGTCAACCCTGTGAAAGCATTAGGAAGCAATGACTAAACACAAGATTAACACTCAGAGATATCTAACCAGAATAGAGGTAAAAATGCGTTTTATTGATTCCAGGTGAAAATTGCCAGGGCTTCGCCTTACAATGTGAAAGATAGATCCTTTAAAATGAGAAGTTACAATATATATAGAGAAGAGGGAACGACAACGCCTTCTTTGAAAAAGACTTTTCGCGCCCTTTGACAAGTGGCCCATGCGCGTCCCAAGGGCGTTGGGAAAAGGAAGCCACTAAAATATAAATGTTGTGTCAGTTCCGATTCTAACTTCAGGCATTTTAAAACATAGGCCGCGTCGTTTCTCCATAACCAAGACTACTCCTTGAAGGCACCCACGCGGTTTGTCTGCTCATAAATGCAAAATGGAGAAAAAATGGGTCGCGTCGTTCACTGTTTGCGTCCCATTTATGACCACTTGGCGAGCACTGTTCCAACCACTGGAATAACTCCTTGAGTCGACGCCTTCCTTTGCCACTTGGACTATTTTGTTTGTTTCTACACTTGGCTCTTTTGTCTTTTCCTTGCCTCGTCTCTTCTGGCTCCTTTGGCCCTCGGGGGCTATCTTCTCGTCCTTGCTAGCTCCTTGGGCTCTTCTATTAGCAGGTCGCTGAGTTCATTCTCAACCTTTGTCTTTTTCCAGCGTCGTCTTCCTAGTTTTGTCCTTTTTGCTGGCTTTCATCTCTTTGTCTCTTTGTTCTCTGGGCTCTTTTCTGGTTGGCGCTCAAGAATTCAAAGATCAAATGGCTATTTCTCTGCTTGAAAAATGTTCGCGGGCCCGTCACCGTTTGAAAAACAACGGCTAGTCTACTTCCTTGAAGTTGATGGCTTCGGAGACGTCACCGTCCTTGGCAATTTCTGCGGTCTTTTCTCCTCGGCCCTTTGTCGTTCCCTTACCTTCGGGCTTTTCTTTGGACCCTCCCGAAGGGGAGGTGTCCCTTCGTTCGGCAGTCGAGAGTCCCCCGCAAGGGCACCTGCCCTTCAGGGTCCTTTGGCGGCATTTGTCTTTTCGGCTTTTCTCTGCGGACATTTTCCCGCGGACAAAAAGTCTGCAAGAATTGTTTCGAGCACTTTGTCCTTCGGAATTTCCGTCGGCTTCTCCTCCCGCTGCCTTCCTTCGAATTTCTTCGGACTTTTTGTCCAAAGGAATTCCTTCGGACAAAAAGTCCGAAGAAATTTATTTAGCCTTTGCCTTAGTTTTTTTTGCGGGATTTTCTGCTTTGTGGCCCTTCCGAATTTCCTTCGGACTTTTTGTCCGAAGGAAATCCTTCGGACAAAAAGTCCGAAGGATTTCTTCCTTGTCTTCTTCAACTGCCCTTTGAAAAGTGCCCTTCGGGAAAGTTGAAAACGACCCTTCCGAAGGATGTTGTTGCCGACCAAGTGCCTTCTGCAAGGGCACTTGTCCTTCGGGAGGCTTTCTTGAACCTTTTGATTGAACCGCTCCTTTGAACCAACAGTTGAACCAAACGTTGAACCAACACTTTGAACCAAGCTTTGAACCAAAGCGTTGAACCGACTGATTGAAACAAAGCATTGAACCAATTGAATTGAACCAAGCCTTGAACCAAGTCGATGAACCATTTGATTGAACCTCGTCATTGAACTTTGCCGATGAACCAAAGCATTGAACCAAGGCATTGAACCGGTTCAATGGTTCAACGGTTCAAAGATGCTAACTCATGGAAAGATCATGTCGTTGAACCACTTTCCCAACCTTAAGGAAAAGTGTCTTGAACCATTTAGCTCTCTTTCCTTATAAATTTCTTCGGACAAGAGTCCGGAGAAGCTTTGTAAAACCTTGCACTCTTTGAACTGGTTTTTCATCTACCGAAGGAACTGCCTGCAGAGTCCGTAGAAATTTGCAAGACTCGTGCAAAATCAAAAAGTAATGGCTCAAAACAGCAGGGGAAAAAGAGGGGACCGATTTTGGCCTACAGAACCAAAAATGGTCAACAAACACATCATGGAGCTCCTTGGACATTTGAAAGCGCAAAACTTGCACTCAACTTTGGAACTCTCATGAAACTAGCACCTCTTGCAAACCCCTGTATAATCACTCCTTCCAACTCTGCCTGTACCTTACGTACCAAGTGCTTGAAGTTGAACCCTTTTGTATGCTAAGAGGAGAAAATGAGTTGCAGAAGCATATTTCACATTATCCTTCATGTCTAGGCGTGGAAATGGCAAGAACCGAAAAGGGAGACCAATTTTTTGCTCACGGGACCAAAAATGGTCAACAATTATTTAACTATTTTGAAAGGAAACCAGGGTTTTCAGAATTTTGGAGCAATTTTTGATAAGCTTCCTATGGAAGGAAAATTTCAAAATTATTTTTATTTGATAGTCATTATTTTTATAATCATTTTGAGCTCTTGTTTGCATCATAATTTCCAATATTGAGGGAGTTATGAATTTTTGAAGTTTTCAGTGATTCGTAGAAAATAATATTTGTGGAGGGCATATTTTTGGCGAAAATTTGAAGTGAAAAAATATTCATAACAGTTGTGTTTTTGGAATTAAATCAGATTTTTCGACCATCATAAAGTGGCATTTGAACTTCAGAAATTAGGGAAAAAGGTACTTGTTTTGTGCAATTTAATTTCTGGTTATTTTCTATCAATTTTCAGTTATTTTGGAGTTAAGTTATTGGCCGGGATTCATCCATAAATTCCTACTATTTTGGCTTATAGGGTTTCTAGAGCCTAACAAGGGTTTTGAGAGCTTATTTTGCAAACTAGGGTTTGTCGATTGCATTTTCAAAATTGTGGATTTAAGAGAAAACCCCTTTTATGTGAAATCGTCCCATTTGGGGACATTACAAAATATCTATATCTAACTATTTTTAACTTCAAATGCTTTGGCCAACCAAGAGTTTCATTCTAGTTGGTAAGTACAATGAACAACTTTGCTCAATAACCTAGATGGACAGGTTAGATCCTTTGCCCTCTAAACTAGTCATTGATGTACTTCGTACACAGTAGCACATGGAGAACAACCTTGTCCTAAGAAGGATCAAGGTTATAAGAGTGTGCTTGTTTACATACATGTGATGGATAGCTGCAAAGTACAAAAGACAACCAAAGAAAAAATGTGTTATAGCACTCAATTAAACATATAGAAAAATTATAGCATTATAGCTTGTAATGTTATTTTAACAAGAACAATATCTGTTCAATTACGATCAGTCACCAACCTCAAGTAGAGGCACAATTCCACATACAAAGCATAAGAAACAATCCCATGTCAATGCATTGATATCAACTTTCTAGTTTTCTATGAATACTAGCTAACTCTACCATGTTGCATAAAGCCTTGTTAATGCATCTATGAAGTGATGAGAAGTTACATGGATTCAGGATGGATTAAACAGATTCAGCCCTGTTTCCGTATCTCCTTATGTATTTTCTGTCTTTAAGATATCTCTCAATGTGGGATTGGTATATGGTTGAGGTGTTGCATGTCAATGCTTGACACTGCCAAACCTCCAAAAGTAGTTAGCTCCTTTGCAAGTGTGCCTATCTATGAGGAGTCCATCAATGTTTCTATAAGGTCTAACAAGGTTGGCCCGGTCCCATAATCCAGCAACCTATCTTTGATATATATTTGATTGATTTTGATGGGTTTAGAAGGGTATTTTTTCGTAATCTGCAAAACTATGAGAGTCTGTCAGCAAAACCATGTGACTTTGAAGGTTCAGCAGGAGAGATGGTCAATGAATGTCAATAGAGACTTTAGAAAAATGTCAATGATAAAACTTCAACCTGTCAAACAAATCCTAATTATATTAATACCAAACATTATGAGGTGCCTTCAATGAGCAATGGAATCCCATCATCCTCAAACAGGTACCATTGGAATTTGGTAAACCAAAGGAGATAACTATTGAATGATATGGAATTCTGTCAATCTAAGTGGAGATGACTTGCTCTACAAAGAGGATGCACGGAAGATGCATTTGGCAGCCTATGATGTATTGATTGTCATCCGACATGGAGTGTGAATCATCATATTGGAAAGCTTGTCAACAACCACAATCATGTTTTTGCTTAATTGTCAATACTCCCATCAGCTATAATCCATGAAGATGAATTCCCACGAAGTGAATTGGGCCAAACAAGGAGTAAATAATGACCTTGCTTCTGATTGGTAAATTAGGGGATGAAACATGTTATACATGATTGATTTTGCTTCAATATCTTTATAACACATATCAGGCCAATAGAACTACCAAGGATCCTGTTATGGATCGTCCTCTTCCTAGTGCTTTCTTGAAAAAACATCGGTGAAGAATTTGTTTGCTTCTTCCTAGTGCTTGCTTGAAAAAACATCAGTGAAGAAATATACATGATTGATGTTTGCTTCAACATCTTACTTTATTATCAAGCTAGTAGAACTACCAAGGATCCTTTTATGAATCGTCCTCTACCTAGTGCTTGCTTGAAAAAACATCAGTGAAGAAACCAAAAAGGTTTAGTTCAGAGTTGTAATATGTAGACAAGCATCCCTTGATGTTCTTTGTCATTAAGGCTCTTTAATTTAGCACATCGACATGTTTATCCAATTATCCTCGGTATAAAAATATGTAAAATACCTAGAGATTATATTGGTGCTTGAAACCTTAATGGCACAAAGGCGATACTTAAGACTGCACAATTTGTTTATGTGCTTGAGCTTACCCAATGGGGCCGTAGCTCAAGGAGAAACAACAACTTTGGTCCTCAACATTACCCAAACACATAGCTTTGTCTTGGGTTGGAGCAACAACAAAAATATAGCTTGATCTTACCCAATAACAAGGCTTTTGTCCCAAGAAAACAACAACTTTGGTCCTTGACCTTATCTAATAATCGGGCTTCATCTCAAGTTGGGAGCAGCAATCCAAATATAGGTTAACCTTAACCAATAATAAGGCTTCATCCTCAGCAACATGTTAATTTTGTGGTTTTAGCTGATAGCAGGCCTCTATCCCGAGTTGGAAGCAATGGTAAAAGTAGACATCCATGTTATTCAATAACCGATCTTATTCTTAAGAAACAAAAGCTTTGGTCCACAATCTTACCCAAGAAGAGGAATTCATCCCAAGCTAGAAGTGACAATAAAAATACAGCTTGACTTTACCCAATAACAAAGCTTTGTTCTAAGAAAACAACTTTGTTTCTTGAACTTACCCAAGAATAGGGCATCATTCCAAGCCAAAACAAACATTTAAAGTATAGTTGAACCTTACCCAATAATAAAGCTTGTTCTAAAAAAACTACTTCAGTTCTTGACCTTACCCAAAAATGGGTCTTCATCCCAAGACAAAAGCAACATTTAAAGTACAGATCAACTTTACCCAATAGCAGTGCTTCATCACAAGTTTAACAATCATATTGGAATGGCACACATATATCTTGGGTTTTCATTGTACCATGTCATGATTCCTCTATATTTAGCAACATAATCGCATAGTCATTTGTGTCCTAGAGTCTACCCTCAAGCTCCTAGCAATAGCTTCTCCCTTTCTTATCAGTTACCTCACTCTACGACACCTCTCCTACCACACTGAGTTTCCCAGTCACAAATCCTACAGGACTTAGCATCATTTTACAACTTAGAGTAGGTCCATTATATCCCTTTGTGCCTCAACTCTTCGAGCATCTAGGGCTTCCTTTCGGGATTCTGCACACGTTGCTCTTCCCTAGGATTTTCTATGTCCATATTGTTCTACTTGGGGATGAAAGTGCAACTGCGCTTTTGGGGAGGCTATCATGTCACAGCGCTGTCGGGGGCAATAATATCATTACTTTGACACAAACCCACAATGTCACTTTTCTTTACATCGCAAATTTCGGAATAAGTCCAAAGTGGCACTACATGGTCAACTGAAATATCCAAAAATGGAATAAAACACTGAAATCTGGAATTTCTGCAAAACCCTAGCCAAAACAAATATTTTTCTGATTTTTTCAGCAAACCCTAGTTTGCCTCTAACCCTTACAAGCTGTAATAAATATCACCAAAACCCTAGCAGCAGTTCAGCCAATATTCTAAAGGAAATTAAGGCATAAAATTGATGTACCAACCTCCAACCCTAGGTGCCACTGGTGCTGAAAATTACCAGAAAAGTACAGCTGCCTTTCCAAGCCAAACTATCAATGAAACCATCACAAAACTATGCAAATAATTATGCGACACTCCACCAAAGATTTATCAAGTAATCTAGAAACTATCAGGGTATCAAATCACCCTACAAACTCAGCCAACAAGTTGCCCTTGTGAGGAAAATTACAGGAACATGAAATAACTGTTTTTTAGCAATATCCTTCCACCAAAAGGGCTGGAAATGATCAACAAAAATCAGAATAATTATGAGAATTTACAACAATTATTTAAGGCAAAAACTAGCCAATCAAAAACTCAAATGGGCCTTAAAAGCAAGTCACCCAGCTGCAATTAATTATATTAATTGCTTG
Source organism: Torreya grandis (assembly GCA_037957365.1). Lineage (NCBI taxonomy): Eukaryota > Viridiplantae > Streptophyta > Pinopsida > Cupressales > Taxaceae > Torreya > Torreya grandis. The sequence goes on along the minus strand of JARHVA010001223.1, from coordinate 2,709,866 downwards.
ACATTAATTCTAACCTTAGGAGACCAATCAGATGTGGGTGAGTTGGTTGCTTCAAGTACCACTGAGGTTCAAATCTCAATTTGGTATAGGAGGCCGGTTGTGGTCAATCGTTGGTATTCTTGGGTCGGTTGTGGCCATTGATGGTATTCTCAGACCGGTTATGGCCGTTCATTGGTATTCTCAGGCCGGTTGTGGCCATTATTGGTAATTTTGGTACTTGTAATAGATGATCACTTGGGGATCTCGACCCTCGATTGTGTCCTAGACCGGTTAGAGCTCAAGTCAAAAGCGAATAAGGTAAGGATCCCACCAAAACCAATAACTATTAAAAAAAAAATCTAACCCTAGGAGAGGGTTTCCAAGTCTCCAAATGTAGAACCACCCTAGTTTAAGGGGTCTTCAACACAAGCAAGGAGTTCGCCACCCTCAAGGAGGCTCCAAACCCATGCAAAAACCCTTCAAGCCAAGTCATTCCACTTCATGCTCTAGTCACCACCCTTGGATCAATTCACCCCACCCTTGGAAGGGTCAACAACCTGAAAATTTTGAATATGAAGCCCAATTGCAGCACCTAAAATAATGCTACCCTAGATGAGGAATAGGGGTTTTTGTCCCTCCACCTTCCTTGGCCTTGAAGGAATTTGTCTTCAAGTCCTTGGTTAAGCTTTTTCGTGTTTAATCTTCAATTTGATTATCATAAATGCATAATGCTTTTCAAATGATCCCTCACTTGCCTTTATACCCATCTCCCAAAGGGGTGTGTTCACAATGGAGGGAAGACCTTTTTGAAAATATAAAAAGAGCAATCCTTATGATTCCCACTTAGGTCCTTGGGTGCCCATGACCCTCAAAAGACCACAACTTAAGTGAAAATTAGAACAATAAAGTACTTTTGCAATTGCCCTTAGAAACCTCCGAGTGTTTCCCTTTTTCTTTCTTTTTCCTTAGCCTTTTGGAAACCGAAACAAGGTTAAGGGTCCTCGTTCGATCTATGTCCCAAAGGGGGACATGACATCCCCACCACAAGGCCCAAGTTTCCGGTGCGGTGGACAACCTAGTACTTTCCAGCAAGCTACAAGGTGTAGAATGTACAAAGGAAAATTAAACAACAATAAATCAATCACACATTCAAATGTGGAATTATTTGCATGATGGTGCAACATCTACTCATTGGAAAGAATTGAGAAAAGTACAAATACGTACAATGTGCAGAAAGGCTAGGAATGTAGGTTCCCATGATTAGAAGAGGAAACATTTCATTTGATTTGCCTAGACTAAATGTGAGTTATAGATGTGTGTGATACGTTGGATACTCAAAGCATGCTAAACTATCTCATATGTGCTTGTGTGGTCTTTCTCGTCTTGTGGGTCAGATGGTGTCAGAATATATACATCATTGCAAGAAGGTAGTTGCAACAAATGTTAGCAAATATAAACTTTGAAAGAATAAAGAGAAATGGAATGCATACAACACACACACACACACACTTGAATGTGTTTGGATTTTATTAAGCAAAAAAGAAGTTACATCAGTTGGGAAGATTGATAACCGGCCATTAGTTAATGTTTAACTAATAACTAATTAATAACTTTAATAACAAAAAATGGTTACAAAATAGAAGGCAGTTCATCTTCTAACTGAGTGACGGTTGGTCGTCTTCCACATGTGGCGATTGGACTTCCAACTATGTGGTATTGCTAATAAGTTCTCTAAAATGGCATATAGCTAGAGAGTGACACCTGAAATGTTGCACAACAAGGGGATGACACATGGATGTTGAGTGTAGATGTTCTTGCATGGTGCAAGGGAACTGCACCATAGTTTGTGCAGCTCTACAGTAGATCTCAAAGGTACCATGAAGCATATGCAAATGATGCACGATGCAACAAGGTGGTGCATAGGATGTAGAGTTCAAAAGACACTAAATGGCACAAGTTTGTTACACAATATGCCACAAGGCGATGTGCTAGTGCAGGGAGATGCCACGAGAATTTTGCACATGGAGCGAATTGTTGCAAGCTTGGAGGACTCAAAGTCCTCGTGAGGAGTGTGCAGACCCACATAGAAGCTGCATACGGATCACTTCGGTCAACTATGGAAACGAACATATTCACTCTGCTGAAAGGCGTTATAGACTTTTGCAAAGTTGTGGTCTATTAAAAAGAAATATACCTAGTCAAAGAAGTTGTGGCCACACATGTCTAGCATTGTGATGAGTGTGTGTACCTAGAGTTGGTTAAGGCAATCTGCAGTCTTATTCTCCTTTCCCTTCTTGTGCTTAATCACTAGATCGAACTGTTGCAAATAGGTCGTCCACTTCATGTTGTGTGCATTCTTTAGCTTACTTTGTGTATGCAGGGATTAAAGTGGCATATGATCAAAATAAATGATTGTCTCCTTACCCAAGTTGTAGTGGCACCATTGCTATATTGCTTACACAATGGTGTACAACTCATTTTCATAGATGGAGTATCATTGAACCATGCCAATGAATGTCTCTAAGTGATAGGCGACTAGATTTCCATGTTATGTGAGCATCGCACAGAGTGCATAATCAGATGCATCAGTCTAAATCTCAAAGGGGTGGACGATGTCAGGCATTCCCAAAACAAGTGTTGTGCAGAGGTGTTGTTTGAGTTACTCAAAAGCACGTTGTTATGCAAGTGTCTGGTGAAATGTTACTCTGGCATGCATGGCCTGACTAAGGGACCGTCTTATGTGCAAGGAACCAAGAATAGACTTGTGGTATAAATTAGCAAGTCCAAGAAAGATCCTTAATTCAATGAGCTTGCATGGAGTTGGCCAATCTTGGATTAACTTGATCTTCTTTGGATCTACATGGATACCTATGTGGTCAATGAGATAGCCCAAGTAGTGAATCTGTGCGACACCAACTATATATTTTGTTAAGTTGGCTTGCAACTTGTGTTTGTGCAATGTGTATAAGACGTGCCTGATGTGTTCCACGTGCTCCTCCCTAGTCTTACTGAAGATGAGGATGTCATCCAAGTAGACAATGACGAAGAAGTTGAGAAAGGACCTAAGAATGTCCTCCATCAAGCACATGAATGTTGTTGATGCATTGGTCAAGCCAAAAGGCATGATTAGCCATTCGTACAAGCCTTACCTTGTTTTGAATGTTTTCTTCCAAACGTCTTTAGGATGGACCAATACTAATGATATTCTAACTTCGGGTTGATCTTGATGAAGTATTGTGCACCTCAAACTTTGTCCAAGAGGTCATCAATCTGGGGCATTGGGTATTGATTCTTATGTAATGTCCCCTTCCGATTGAAATACCAAATTATTGGATTTGTCAGCAAACCCTTTTTAAGAATAAATCTGAGATTCTAAATAAACCTTGAATTCTGAAAATTAAGGAAACATCCCTTTTAACTTGGAATTTTATAAAAATAATTAAAGTAGTTGAATGCCCATGAAGGGTAAATTTTTTATTGAAATCAAATTGCAATACAAAGTACAAAACAAAATATATTGGTTGAAACCCTAGCCAAAATTATGCATGCAAAATTCAAAATTGTAACCCTAGATTTTTATGCCCACTTGGTATTTACAAACAACAAACCCTAAGGGTAGAAACTGTGCTTGTATGGCTGACCATACAGATAAATTAGTTGGTTGGAAATAGCATCCAAGTTGGCCGATGATGACGTCAGAAGTTGAATATGATTGAATGGGAGGTACGACTGGCTAGAGATAATGTACGGATTGCTAAAGAATGATGCCCTAACTACCAACTATGTCTAGAAGTCTGAAACGATAGGTTTGAAACCCTAGTACGTCTATAACATAATTGTAGCAATCTTATTTAGTGTTGATATCATTGCAGCAAATGATTTAGGGCTGAAAATGATGACATCAGTATTGGAGGGATGTATGGCTGGTACGGTTCATCAAAAACCCTAGCACGAACCTGGGAAGGAGCTGGAAATATGATAAATTTGCCTATTGATTCTCCCAATGTTGAATTATGATGGTAACATGATTTGAAAATATTGTGGTCCTAAATGGAACCACCTTAAAAGACTGGAGGGTTTTCGTCCTCAAGTCTCCTTATCGACTGAAGGGTTTTCATCCTTGGTCTGAAAGTTGAATCAGGTGCTCAAACTTGCAAAAGTGTAATTGATATGAGGCAAAAGATCATCTCCCACGAACCCAACACCCCTCTTTATAATTTTACTTTCACTTTCTCCTTTTCTCACCCTTTTAATTTATTTCTAGTAATATTAAGTTCACTTTTTAATAAAATAAAAAGTAAGTCACTTAGCAACTTAAAATATTAAATTTATTATTTTTTACTTTTTTTGAAAAGGGGACATGGCTGTCCGCCCTTCCCAAAAATTGATTGTCCTCAAGCAATTGCAAGTTCAACAATTGTGACTTTCCCCAACTGGTTGTCTCTATAATACCTGGATCCCAATTCATCCTTGGGAACTTGCAAGTCTATGTTCTAAATTCCTCGTGTGATGCAGTGTGTTCCTTTGACTGCATCACTTTGGCTGCCCTTGAAACCTTGTCCATACATCCATCTGGGAGATCAACATCATTATTGGCCAAGGATGAAGGAGCAATACAAACATTTGCTTCATATTTGATCAAGAATAGTTTGAATGTATTAACAAGCACATTTGCTTCTTTTACTAAATACATGTAATCTTTATCAAATAAGTGCTCTAGCAATCCATTGACAAATATAAATTGCCCTGAATCTTGAATGTGATATATGCCTCTGTCTAAAGGTGCTTTGAGTCCTAACATTAAAACATGAAATTCCACAAGCACGTTCACTGTTGTACCTTTGAAAATATGGTGCAAATCAGATTGTATAGGCTGAAAACAAATTACAAGAGTCACAAACCACTTGGAATTTCACCCGAATCAAAACTATGGTGCGCTGACATGTTTGTTTCCTTCAACTGAGACCTTTTGCCCATATCATTCAGTGATAAGACCCTCTTAAAATGTGCAAAATTGCAGCTGTTCATGTTTGATAACAGCAGCTCATGATCTGAAATTATCAAAACCGATAACATGACACTAACACAACTGCAAAACTGCATATCCACTTGTATGAGTGCAACTGAAATAATGTGGTGGCTGATAATGGTGATGACATCAGCATTAATGGTGCCAATTTGGTTCATCGCTGCCCTAGGTATGTTTCCTCTTTCACTTGACAGTAGTATCCCATCACCACGCATTCCTTTCATGTCTTGTTGGTGATCCTCTGCACAAATATCCAAGTTTGGATTTACTCCAACATACTTATGCTGCGCTACTCTAGTATCCATGCGAAATTTCCCTTGAGGTTGGTCTTCTTGTGGTGCTTATAGCTTCCTCAATAGGATATATCCAACACAATTCCTCAACTCTTGATGGTACTCTTTACTCAAAAGGCAATCTCGGAAGTGCAAAATCAAACACCATGCAAAACTAATCTAAAGTAGACCAAATATCATCATGAGAAGATATCTCACCTAAACCAATGTCATAAGAGTCATTGCACACCTTGTGTCTACCCCAAGTGCCGACAAGTTTTTGTGCCTTTGTGATGCAAGGAATGGTGAAGCCATCTTGTAGTATCTCATCCTTCGTGAATTCTCCTTCACACATCCAAGGGTGGCAAACATGTATGTAGCTTGATTCCAAAAACACCATGCCATGCTTAGTCATAAAATCATGAACATCAAAATGACACCCATTTTGCTTACAATCATCGAGCATCAAGCATCCCGTTGTGAATATCTTTGTTAGGTCATCATCTATAACCTTGACTTCAAGTGTAGAACTTGGCTCCAAGGAGTGATCTATGAATTGTGAGCATTGATCCTCCACAACTTCATTAGAATGCAACAACAAACTCTATATGTTTCCTCATGAACTTCCTTTCTATCCAAATGCATGGGATGAAGAATTCACTAGAAATAGTAATATTGATCTCATCAAAGCCTTTATCCTTATTATATCTCAAAAGATCACCTGTATCTTATATGTAAAAACAATTCTGAACTTGAATCAAAGAATTTATATGCCTTATGCTGCAAGTTGTATCCTTGACCCTATCACCGTTTTTAGAATGCTTTCTATGGTGACAAGAATCTCGTAATGGCATAGCATGAAGCAACAAATCTAAAATATGACCATCCTTTACATACCTTGGGTTGTAATCAAAGTGTTCACCTTCCTTTGTTGAATTAGAAATTGTTGAGATATCATCAACACATCCATCCTTGTGACTCAAAATTTCTAAGTTATGATCAACATTCTCCTCAATTGCATGCTTATCAACATGGCTATCCTGAAATTCAATCATATACAACAATGACTCGCCTTTTGGAAGATCGTTGGGTAGCTCATGGATTGGCACATCTATTTCCATCTTCAGCTCTTTGCATTCAACTAGTGATGTCTTTTCCTCCTTGACTTCATTGATATACATGCAATCATTAGAAGCCAATAAAACAACTTCTACTATCAAAGGATCTTTACCCTCACCATGCGTGTTGGCTCCCTCATGTTCTTGCTCAATGATGTCTTGTGGCTCTGAATTTCACTGTTCTTGCTTCTTGATTTCTTCCTTAGCAATCTTTTGAGGTTTTGACTTTTTCTATTTTGTTATCAACAGTGGTAGCTCTTCAATCATCTGCTCTACTTTCTTTGTTTTCTCTTGGCTGAACTATTGTAATTCAACGAACTTTGAGGTTGTTGATTTCTCATCAATTTATGCTTCCTCAACCCTTTAAGATTCTGCTACATCTAACACTTTTTCTAGTTCTTCATCTGGCCATACTTCTACATGTCCTTTGCCTACACAACTATAGCTTAGCTCCCAAGGTTCTTTGTATGAGAAGAAAAGTTTTTGTCTTTTAAGATCATTTTTACTGCTATTTTTCTTAGAGTTCTTATTCAGTTCAGCTATCATTTTTGTTGTTAAGTATGATTTCAACTTTTCTTCACTTTGATCAACCACACTTTTTACCTAGTGCACATGCTACTGGTGAAACTTCCCACACATCCTTTCTTACATTAGTCAATAAAACTGATAGGAGTGGCTAGAAAATACTGTCACTCTTATTCAGAATCAATGCCATAATTATTTGCATTGAGGCAAAAATATTTTTTGCATGATTCTTATGAACAATAGCAAAGAAATGTTCGAACATTTGGAGAATAGGATCACATTCAAGATCTAACATTAGAACACAAGACCTGACTTTTGCAACAATTTCTAAAATTATAACCCTCTTAGCAAAATAAGGACTTTTGATTTTATCCATACCTCGGAAGCTTTCCACAATCAACTAGAATATTTCCCTCCTGGTGTTGTATGGCTTTTCAGAAGCTATTATTCTTGTAATTTCACTAATACAAGTGATAACTATAAGTCTCACATATGGATCTGGGTGACTCAAAACCTTGGGCGTAGCCAAATGAGTCATCGATGGATTCATTGCCCGTAACATAGATTCAGAATCTAACTGTCTTATCATGGACAAATAGTTTGCCACTTCCTCCAGAATACTGAGTAAATTTTTGTTTTGAATAAGACGGCTGCTCAAGTTTCTTCCTTGCTCTATAAAGCTTTATTCCCAGAGCATCTTTACTCATTAACTCCATGATTCACAGCCTATGCATCAGATACTATTTGCAAAATATTAACTCTTCCCAATAGGCTAGCAAGATTACCAGCTCTGATACCATTGTATTGTCCCTGTTCGGTTGAAATACCAAATTATGAAATTTGTCAGTGAACCCTTTTTAAGAATAAATTTGATATTCTAAATAAACCCTAAATTCTAAAAATTAAAGGTAAATTCCTTTTAATTTGGAATTTTATAGAAATAATTAAAGTAGTTGAACATCCATGGAGAGCAGAGTCTTTATTGAAATCAAATTGCAATGTAAAGTACAAAACAAAATATATTGGTTAAAACCTAGCCAAAATTATGCATGCAAAATTGTAACCTTAGATTTTTATGCCCACTTGGCGTTTCTAGTAAAGTGTATCATATGCAATGTAAAGTTTGAGCGGATTGTCAAAATTCTAGAGGATGTAATAAAATATACTATCTTCGTTGTTTACTTTCCTCTACTATGAGTTGTACTTGCATTTGGAGGGCAACGTTGAATAAATAACAGTCTTGAACCAATAGAATCCGAGTGTGGAGTGATCCCTGGCCTTCAAATTTGAAATTATTTTACCCAAAATAATGCACTTCGGAAAATATTCATTGTGGATATAAACTAAATGCACAGCTCTAAAAGGAGATTATTGTTGGAAGCAAAATGACTAAGAGGGGAGGGTGAATTAGTCTTCAAAACTTTCTTGACAATCTCACTTAAGCAATCATGAAACATTCAAACAAGCATATAGATCTTGCAAGCATAAACACCTATCCATATAAGCATGCAACATTCAAACACATCACATATGTGGGAAACCCTCAAGGGTAAGAAAACCCAATGATATCTTCAAATGGACTACAGTCTTATAAGACAAACACCAAATTTAGTGAAGCACCCACTTCACATGGAGCACCAATGCCAACTCTAGCTAAGCACCAACTCAACTAGGCTTTAGCAAGCACCAACTTGTAAGGAGGCACCAACCCCCTAGATGACTCAACACCAACTCTACCACCTGATTGATTTGATCATCTTCAGGAAACCTTGTACCTCAACTAACTAATGATGACCACCTCTTCAACTCTTCACACTCTTAGCCCTCTCAAACTACCTTCTAGGTCTCTTTGCTCAACTAGCCCTCTTTTTGACTTGATTAGGTGATATGACCTTGATCCTCATACACAGAACCTCTGTCAAATCTTCGTCACAAATCCTCTATACTCTTTTGATGGTCTATAAGACATCCTACTCTGCATAAAGTTATTTTATTCACTTGCTCTCTACACACTCAAATAGGCCTAAAACTGCCTTGTATTTATACATGTCTCTTGTTCATATCCTTCTTGGTCGGCCAAACGCCCTTACCCTCTTAGGTCAACCATGGAATAGATCTTAAGACAACTCATAAACATGGATCAAATGTGCTTTGAGTCCCTTTAGGTATGACATACTTCAATTACGCCTCATTTCATTTTTAGGTCTCATGGAGACCTAATCCCATTAGGTCTACTTTAAGACATGTTCTTATTGGCCTTTCTTGGAACACATTAAAACACTTCACATGGAAAGAACATATCATATGTCATTCCAATAGATCCCTGCTAAGCACATCTAAGCTTCATAACACTTTTTAGCTTCAACCACGACTTGAAGCACACCATTAGCATTGTTCACAATTAAGCCTGTGCATACCCAGAAAGTTTGTCTTGAACTACTGAAGATAAAACACAATTTTGCCAAACCATGGCGACAAAACACATATACAGAAGCTACATGACCTCAAGGTCATTAGCATATGCTTTAGACTTCACAACTCAGGGTATACAGGCTCAAAGCCTTCTCTGCAAATAGCACACTCAGAACTACCAATTAACCTCAAAACACAATCATGGAAACTTGAACTTATGACTCCTGAAAGAACACAATCAAAGATTTCTAATGCATGAACATGATCTTAAAACATCCTTAGAACAACCTCCAACAAACACATCATAAGCTCTAATGACAATTATTGGTCTTGTTGGCCAAATTCGGCCCACATACCAAGTGATGCCTAGATGGATCAAGTTGCTAATGGATGAACGGATGAACAAATGCTCTGGATGGAATGAGTGGACTAGAGAGATCTTATAGTGCTCATAAAGCTTTTGAAACACTTTAAGTTTGCTTAAAGTGTATTTTGTCAAATTCCAAGGGACCGGTCTGCAGAGCAAAGATAAAGGTTCTTGAACATGTTTCATGGTGAAACCAAGCAGTTCAAGGTCATGGATCAAGCAACATTTCAAGCATGAGTTCGGAAGAACATACAGGCCTTGGAAAAGCTAAGTGCAAAACCCTTCTTTTTTGGCTAAGTCCTTGGCATAATTGTTTCGGGTTTTTTTTGGCTAAGTTCAATTCTTGCAGACCTTTTTATTCGGCTAAATGTTGATATTTTGGTCCAAGTGCTAATATTTGTTTCAGGCAATTGTGTTGAGTTTTTTAACCAAGTGTTGGGGACTCTTTCGGGAAAATTGTCCAAGGCAAGGATCCCGCATACTTATTTCTTTCGGGCAAAAATTCCGCAACAATTTTTTCGAAGACTCTTTTCTTGGGGAAAGGGTATTTTTCAAATTTCTAAAGGGGCACTTGCATTTTTACGAAGGGCACTTCCAAAGGGAAAATGGTTCTTTTCAAAGTTTCGAAAGATATCTTTTCTTAGGGAAAAGGGGACCCTTCAATTTTTCCGAATGACTATTTCAAAGAGGCCGAAAGCATTTTCAAATTCCAACAGTCCATTCAAAGGAATCTGAAAGGTACTTTTCCTTCACAAAGGGCCAAAACATTTTTTCCGAAAGATCATTTTCACAAAGTTTGAGGGTTCTTTTCAAATTTTCGACGGGGTCTTCTTTCCAAAAGGTCCAAACATATAAGCCAAAGGCTACCTCCCTTTTGGAAAGGGGCATTTTCATAAAGTCCGAAGACATGAAGTCCTTCGGACAAATTGTCCGCGAGAAGGGTCTAAGCAAATTGTCCAAAGAAAATGGCTGAAACAAGTTGTCCAAAGGAACTGATGACGGGCACACAAACATCAAAATTTGAACCCCTGCAAGTAGCCGTTGTCATTTAAAAAGATCAAAAGAAGCTACGCAATCTATAGACTTGTATCGACATAAATGGATATAGGAAAACCAATGTCCTTAGATTGATTTTCCATCTATAGAAAAGATTTGGCCCAAGTTTCAGAGCATGAGCTGGTGTATATAATTAATGGAGAGGCTCTCGTCCTTCGACATGGCCATCATCTCCGACAAACAGCCGTTCAATTCAGAGGCAGCATGACTCAATCCAGATTCAAAGTTATGAGGATTTTGCCCTTACACATGCAAGACAAGTGAAAGATGGCATGGAAGTGAAAGATGAAGATCAGAGGATTAGAAAAGATAGCTCGAGCAATAAAGACATTCCTGGACTTTTTTTTAGTGGATCATGACATCATCATCCTCAACAAGTTCTTGTCTTCTAGTGTGTTTTTCAACCAATGGGAGGGCTTGAAGACTATTAGAGCTAATCTATGGGAGAGTTTTTCAAGCTCTCTCACTTATGGCTATAAGCATGGGAACAACCTCAGGATGTGGGTGTCCTATGGTGAGGTTTCTCTAGGATTTTTTAAAGAAACTAGTTCCTTTTGGTGGATCACCTAAAACTAATGATGAAATAAAACTTCATGGGGAAAAGGGTTAGAAGGGAGATAAGGGCTCCTAAGAGGGCTAACCAGGGGATGCACCAGAAATAAATGGACACTCATCTATGCTTGAACCCACACTAGATCAGTCATGAGGCGACTTGCGCTTACACGATTTCAGGGTCAAGCTAACACACGCTGGAAGAGGTTCAATCAGAACACTAATCCAAACCTGCAAAACTTGAAAATACTTCAAAGAGACAAGCATTAGGCTAATGGACTAGGAATAAACACATTCACAAACCCACCAAGCAACAAGCATACTAAAACACTAATTGAAGATAGGAAATAGGCAAGGAAATCGAGTCTCATTACATTCAAGAGGTAGTTCTTACAATACTTCGACAGGGTTTACCCTGGTCAAAGGAACACACTTTTGCAAATGTCTCAATGGGCATCCTTCTCCCAGCAAGATGACAAAAACTCTAAAAACTAGGAACCTTATTAAATGGCTTGAAAGCCCATATATAGAGAAGGGAAGAGAGAGAGAGAGGTCTACGTGGAAAGAGAAGTCATTGATTGTTGCTTTCGTCTTCTGATTCCACCTTTCCTCTTCCTTCCTTGCCTTCAGCTCCAACTCTCTGATCTGCTTTGCTATGTTCTCTTGAAATAGCTCCTCCTTAAGGTGGTCAGGTACAAAAGAAGGCTCTTGGAAAGGGATGAAGTCTTGGACCCAAATAGCAGGCTGTTCCACAACATGCACTTCATTTTTTTGACAGCCCCCTTGGATAGATTTCCAAGAAGGAAAAGACTGCGGAACATGAGGAACTTGGAAGATTTGAAGGAGCACTTCAAATAGTCACTTGAGGAATGGGCGACACATAGGAACGCTAAGGCGATGTATATGTAGGCACCAAAGGTTGGTGGGGCCGGCCCTGTTGTTCCTCCAGTCCCTCCATCTTGTCCTCAACGCTCTGAATGTAATCACATATATCCATCATGTCATCAACGAGGTTGTTCCAATTTGCTCTCTCAATAGGGGCCCATTCTACTTTTATTTGCTGCAATGAATCTGTCACATAATGAATCTGGTGCGTAGCGACATTTTGGCCATAACACTTTTGTGAGCGCAACTCTAGTGCATGCTTGTCAAGGCTCACTAAAGTTTGCCTAAGTGTTGGTATAGATGGCTCATGATAGCACTGATAGGTCGTTTGAGGGCCACTTGGGGGGAACACAAACATTATTAGCTTGATAAGTGTGCTGATCAGGTAGGGAATATACATGTTGGTCAAAAGATGGTTGATTATACATACCAAATATGTTGATTGGGCACTTGGACTGCTCAAACCAGCGGATAAATACTTGGAGTCGCCATTAATGTTTGCAGAATACCTCCAAAGGCTGATAAGTAGGACAACATCAAAAATCCTTACACTGCTTTGGACCTTAGTCCCACTGGGCATGCAAGAAACTGTTATAGCACGGAATTGCACCCCTGTGGGAGAGTTTTTCAGGCTCTCCCACTTCCGCCTAGAAGCATGGGAACAACCTCAGGATGTGGGTGTCCTATGGTGAGGTTGAGTCTTTAGGATTTTTAAAGAGGCTAGTTCCTCTTGGTGGATCACCTAAAACTAATGCTGAAATGAAACTTCACGGGGAAAAGGGTTAGAAGGGAGATAAGGGCTCCTAAGAGGGCTAACTAGGCAATTCACCAGAAATAAATGAACAATCATCTACGCTTGAACCCACACTAGATCAGTCATGAGGCGACTTGGGCTTGCACAATCTCAAGGTCAAGCTAACGCACGCTGTAAGAGGTTTAGTCAAAACACTAATCCGGACCTGCAAAACTTGAAAATACTTCAAAGAGGCAAGCAGCAGGCTAATAGACTAGGAATAAACGCATTCACAAACCCACCAAGCAACAAGCATACTAAAGCACTAATTGAAGATAGGAAATAGGCAAGGCAATTGAGTCTCATTACATTCAAGAGGTAGTTCTTACAATTCTTCGACAGGGTTTAGCCTAGTCGAGGGAACACGCTTTTGCAAACGTCTCAATGGGCATCTGTCTCCCAGCAAGATGACAAAAACTCTAAAAACTGGGAACGTTTTTAAATGGCTTGAAAGCCCGTATATAGAGAAGGGAAGAGAGAGAGAGAGGTCTGCATGGAAAGAGAAGTTGTCGGTTGATGCTTTCGTCCTCCTTTCCATGAAAATGCGTTGTTGAAGATCTTTTTGAGCCCTCCCTGTGCATTGAAGTCTCCCTTTGGCGCATTCGAAGGAGCCATGTCGTGAGTAGTTAGATGTCGCTTCTGACAAAGCTGAAATGATCTTTGCATTAAAAATAGTATGGTGATCCTCCCCTTTTGCGTGTCCTGCTGAAAAGGATGCAGATCTCCATGAGTGGAAACTCAAGCCGACCCATGCTGCATTCAAGTCGGACGACTGTTTGTCGGAGACGACGACCATTACTTTCACCTACCAACTCCTGCTTAAGCCTGGACCAGACCTTTCTTATACACGAAAAACCAATCTAAAGACATTGGTTTTCCCGTATCCATTTAACTCAAGTCTATTTGAGCTTTACTTCCGCGAACCGTCAATTTTCTGCCAATTGAAAATGATCTTGGACCATCCTCCGTCTTTTCCTTTGAAAGGTCAACCCCTGCTCCAACTTACGCCATGTGGCACCCTTTTATTCATCTGACTAGGCTTGATGTCTTTGGGTTCCTCCAGCTTGACAACTTCGGGCTTTCGTGACTACTTATAAATTCTCCTAAGTAGCTCTGAAAGCCTGATTTGCACTGCGCAGTGCAAATAGGGTTTTTTTAACTACTTGACTTATAAAAATCTATAAGTTAAGTCTTTGGAGAATCCCGACTTACACTATGCAGTGTAATTCGGGTTCTCTAAGCCTACTTACTCATCGAACTTGTCCAGCTGTTCTACTCCGGACTTCTCCATATACAAGTCTTTGGACTTTTGAAAACCAGTTACTTCAGACTTTTGGAGGCCAGCTACTTTGGACTTTTGTCACTCCAAGTCTTCGGACATCTTTGTTGGGCCTCCTTTTTGCAGGCTTTCCTCGAACAAATTTCCCAAAGGAATTCTTTCAGGTTTATTTTTTGCTTTCTTTGTCCTTCGGGATTATTTTCTCGAAGGAATTTCCCTCCGCTTATTTCCTTATTTCTTCGGCCCTTTTCTTTCACCATTTACTGCGGGCAAAATGTCCGCAGGAATTCCCTTTCACTTTTTCGAAAGTGCCCTTTGGCAAATTGTCAACTAGTCCTCCCGAAGGGAAAGATACCCTTTGAGAATTTTGAAATGGTCCTCCCGTTGAGAAAAGTGCCCTTCGGCGCCTGAAAATGGTCTTTCGGAATTTTTGAAAATGTCCTTCTCGAAAGGAAAGAGACCCTTCGACAAACTTGAAATGGTCCTCCCGAAGCTTGAAAAGGTCATCTCGGATTTTTTGAAAATGCCCTTCGGAACCTTTCTTTCGGACAATTTGTTTGAAAGAAATTTATCACTTGGCGACAGAAAAACCCGAAAAAGACATGGCCGAAAGAAAAGAACCCAAGGGAAAGATATACTTGCTCCTACAAGGCTCGGAAGATGATCAATGACTTAGCCCAAAAAAGGGAAGCCGAATAAAAGAACTTTGCACAAGGCTTAGTCCTTTGGCTTGTTTTAAAACATCTCTGCTGGCCCACTGAACAATTTGCTCAAGCTTTATATGTGGGCCGAAAAATTGGCCAACAGGTGGTTAATTTATTGAAGAAGGATTAGTTATAATTAATCCAAATATGAGTGAGAATTCACGAAGGATGGTTGGATCTCATTTATTGAATTTTGTTTGCTTGCCTCTTCTCTTTTCTTCCCTTTTTTCATATATCTTTGTTGGCTCCTGTTATAGCTTGGAATTGCACCCTTGTGAAAGAGTTCTTTAGGGTCCCTCACTTCCAGCTACAAGCATGGGGACAACCTCAGGGTGTGGGTATCCTATAGTGAGGTTGAACCTCTAGGCTTTTTTATGAGGCTAGTTCCTTAGGTGCTTCACTTTAGCGCTTAATCTCACACTAAAATCTACTATTAGCTAAGGAAAAGGGGTAGGAAGATGACTGAAAAGGAAATCTAAGCTAAGGGAGGTGATGCACCAAAAAGAAGTGATCCACTTGGTTTGGGAAAAGAGCCAACTACTGATGAACCCAAATAAGACACAAGCTATTCAGGTTCTATCTCAAGGCCATAGGCATGGAGCTTTTGCGTGGAGATTGAAGGGAAGCCTTGCACTTTGAAGGATAACAAAAATAGGTCTACAGGAGACACTATGAACTGGTAACACTTCAAAAGAGTTCAACACACAGATACTTCACACAATCCTGCAAAAACCGAAAGGATCAAAAGCAAGGTGCTGGAAAAAATCGCAGGGGATGAATAACAATCATACATTCTGCAAATGAAACCAAATGTGCACACTTGTTTTAACTAGAAACAAAAAAGTATTCCTTGTATTGCTTCAAAAAAGTCTTTTACAAAGCGATTTCTGTAGAGTAACTCTATTGCCAATTCGGGGATCATTTGCTTGGCTCCAAGGCCTCTATTTATACAAAAAAAGTGGGGAGAGAGATGGGGAAGAAAGAAGTCACTGATGGCTAGAACTCTGATGTTGTACTTGTTGTCCCTAAATGCGTCGCTCAGGTTCACTAAATCCTCTCTAACCCCTCCCGTCTTTAAGTTTTTTCTTTGGCACATCTGAGAAGCCATGTTGTGAGCAGCTGGAATGTCTCTTCTTGGCATGATGCATTTAATCTTTGCCTTCAAGATTGACGTGGTTTCTTTCTCTTTACGTGCCCTGTTGAAAGGATGTGGTCTCCATGTGTTTCAGCCATGCTGCATTTAAGCGTCGAATGGCGATTGTGAGCGAACTATGGCTAATGAGAGCCTTTATAATTTCTAGCTACCAGCCGCTTGGACTCTCCCATGCTCATTGATCATCCTTGTGCCACTTGTCCTTTACTGATTGGCCCCTTCTGCACCAGCTTATGCCATGTGGTAGCGTTTCATTCGTTGCCTCATGATTCTCGCATTGCTGGACCAAGCTTAAGTCAAGCACTTGAAGAACCCCGATTTACTCTATGCAGAGTAATTCGGGTTCTTTGATCTCCAACTTCGGACTTTCCTAGATCCTTTACTTATAAAGCCTTTTAAGTAAAGTACTTGGAGAAACCCGATTTACTCTATGTAGAGTAATTCGGGTTCTCTAAGCTTACTTACTTCGGACTTGTCCATCTTGAAGTCTTCTCACTTTGTTGTTTCCAAGCTTTAAGACTTCGAGCTTTTCAAACCCGATTACTTACCCGATTACTTCCAACGGCTAGTCGCTTACCCTGATTTTGACGTCCATTGGCCCGTCATTTTCTTTGGACACTTGGTCTCGAGCTTTTTCTCCATGACTCCTACTCGGCTTTTCTTCCGAAGGAATTCCTTCAGAGGAATTACCTTGGCCTTTTCTTTCAGGGAAATCTTCTGAAGGAATTTCTTCGAACAATTTGTCCGAAGAAATTCCTTCGGAATTTTGTCTGCGTCTATCTTCGGAAATTTGCTTTGGCTCTTTCCCGAAGGAATTCCTTTGGAATTTTTTCCCTCGAGCTTTTGTCAAGGACTTTCTCGAAGGGCTAGACACCCTTCGGGCTTTTGCAAACGGTCCTTTCCTTTGAGAATTGCCTTGTTTTTTGCCGAAGAAAGTGCCCTTCGGCATTTGAAAAAGGTCTTTTCGAAGGGAAAGATACCCTTCGGGAAACTTGCAACGGTCCACTTTTGAGAAGAAAGTGTCCTTCAAAAATTTGAAAGTGACCTTCGAAAAAGTTGACTGGTCTTTCGGAAATGTTGAAAATATCCCTTTTGCCTAAAAAAAAACCCTTCGGCATTTTGAAAATGCCCTTCGGATTTTTGAAGTGTACCTTTGGGTTTTTTGAAAGACCCTTCGGAAAAGTGAAAAGGACCTTTGATTTTTGGAGAAGACTTGTCCCTTGAATCCGAGAAGCACTATTTTTCGATACCAAATCAGGTTTGTCAAGCCCTTTTACTTATTTTGGGTTTCTAACTACTCACAACTTATGAAGTAATCAAGTAGTGCTCCTTGAAGAACCTGAAATACACTGTCCATGAGTAATTCGGGTTTGTCCACCCGAATTACTTCTACTTATAAAACATTTAGAAGTTGAGCACTGCTGAAAACCCGATTTGCACTGTGCCCTCAGAAACCCAAAGTTGTCGCTGCTGGAAAACCCGAAGTCTTCCCAAAGACTTGTCATTTTCTTGCCTGAAAGCTCCCTTTTTCATACTTAGGCAAATTTTGATATGTGGAACAAAAATGATCAACATTTCTGGCAACTCGCAGGGAAGCATGTCTGTTATGCTTGAGAACCTAGCTCATTTGCTTCCTTCGATCCATTGGGCATGGAGTCACTGCTTTTGTACAAAGCTAGCTCAATCTGGAAATTTCCCTTGAAGCAATAAGAACAACCGAAATGAAACAAACTGTGTCCAAGGCACTTAGGAAAGGGAAAACACACAACTGAAATGGATATGCACAAGGCACTTAGAAGAAAACACGAAAAACTATACAAAAGGTACAATATATAGAATGACTGCAAACTCATTTAATAGCAAGTCTTTAGATGAATCCCATTGATTGGGATGGGTAATACCTCCCCATCTAGTTCGGCAAGCTGAAAAGCGTTATGTTGTTTGCGTTCATGGATCATATAAGGGCCACTCCACAAGCTGTCAAACTTGGTATGGTTGACTGGTTTGGCCTTTTTTTAATCTCATTTGAGAACCAAGTCTCCCTCCTTGAAAGTCCTTGTTGTAGCTCTCTTGTCAAAAACCCTTTTGACCTGAGCTTGATGTGCCTCCAGCGTCTTCATTGCAAGGTCTCTTGTCTCCTCAAGCTCTGTGAGTTTTGCCAATCTCACATTCATGGGTTCATCTTCCAGCAGCTCCAACTGATGGGCTAGTTCTAATGCGGGCAGCTCAAGAGAAATGAGTAATGTTGATGCAGTGGATTGCACCCTCTAAAGGGAGGCTCAGCTCTCTTCCTCCACGCGGCACAATGGAGACATTCCTCTTGCTGTGGGTTGTAAACGTGAGGGATGAATCTCTAGATTAGGGGCTATCTCCCCTTGATTCACCTTGAGGCCCTGGATTTCCTACTACTAACAATGGGAGGGATGAAAAGGGAGAGAAATACTGAAATCAGAACCTAAACTAATGTGGTGATGCACAAAAATGGTTGGTCTACTCAGCTTTGACATACACTTTACACCAGAGAGAAGCAAGCATACACTTCATTGTAATGAGAACCTTTCCTGCATCAATGTTTCAATGGGAAATCCTATGGAGATACAGGGAGGAAGAACTACTAGAGGTGTTCTAAGACACACTATGGACAACCTGTTCACATGCATCTGTACTCTGCGCTGGACACTTCTTGTTGACCTGCACGAGAAGAACTCACAATACACTAGATATGTTGGCATAAACTTATGAAAGCATGAAAAAGAAATAACTTAACATAAGATAAAACCATAGACATGCCACAACGCAAGCTCAAATGGAGGTAAAAATGTTTCTTTTGATTCAAGGTAACTTCCTTCAAGGCTTCGCCATACAATGCTGAGATAAAAATCTCAAATGAGAAGTTACAAATATATAGAGAACTTGGAAACAAATAGCTGACAAATCAAGGGATGGAAACCCATGCTGAGTTAAACACTTCTGCAGAGACCACAAGCCCATACTGCTGCCGTATTCTTCCAATTGCGTATGGGAGAGCCATGTTGTAGATGTTCAAGTCGTTGCCCTTGTTGTCCTGGGCCTGCAAAAGCTTGGGATACTTTTAGCAATTGACAAAGCCATCCCCAAATTGTGTTGACTGGACCATGCTCTCTTCAATGCTGGGCACAACTGGTTGTGCATTAATGGCGAAGCGTGAAAACATGAGCTGCTCTCTACTATAATTCGAAAACCAATCTATTTTATTGGTTTTCGATAGATATATTTCACCAAATGTATTAATTCTCCTTATTGAGTTGTCCATGCCACTTGTCTTGGTCTGAGTTGTCATTGATTTTGTCCTTTGTCTTTGTCAGCCACTGGTACTGTTCCTTGTTTTGTCTTTGCCCGTGTTTTGTCTGCTTCCTTCGACTTTTCCTTTGCCTTGGCCTTTTCTTTGCTTGCTTTTTGACTTATCGGGCCTTTTGCCGCACTTTCCTTCAGACAAAATGTTTGAAGGAATTATTTCTTTTGAGTTGCTTCTTTTCTCGAAGGGCACGTGCCCTTCGAGACTTTGCAATTTGTCTCCTTCAGCTAGTTGCCCTCCGCAGGGGTTTCTTTCATCCAAAAGTGCCCTTCGGGCTTTCTGAAATGGTCTTCACCTTTCTCAAGGTGCCCTCCACAAGGGTACTTACCCTTCGACTTTTTGCAAACGTCTTTCAAGTTGTCAAAATGCCCTCTGAAGGAAATCCGTTGCCTTTTGCGAACTACCATAGACCATTTCGGGTCCTTCAATCGCTTCTACTTATAAAAAGACAAGTAATGCACCTGCACAAACCCGATTTGCACTAGACTAAGCAAAATGACAAAACACTTGCTTTTTTTCATTAGAAAGGTCTGGCAAAGAACATCTTTTGCACAAGGCAGCAGAGGGATGATCTAGCCAAACATGGAATCAATGACCTTTGTAAAGAAAAGGAGGGGGTGCCAAATTTTGGTTTGTAGGACCAAAAATTGGTCAGCACAATTGGCGACTCACGGGAGAAGCATGTCTATTGTGCTTGGGAAGACTGGTAGCCACAAAGTCCATTGGGCATGGAGTCAAGATGCATCTTGGAAAAGTCAACTTTGTAAGGACCTACGAACCAACAAGGATTTTACCCCAAACAACAAGGAAAAAACACACACAAAGGCTAAAAACACTACTCACATGCATAACAACACTTGCGAAAAACGAGGAAAAACAAGGAAACTATGTATATGACAAAAGAAACCTAGTAACAATGCTTAAGATATATCCCATTGACTGGGATATGTAGCTCTTCACCATCCAACTTGGAGAATTGGAAAGCATTGTGTTGTTTGCATTGGGTGATGACATATGGGCCACTCCACAAAACGTCAAACTTTGTGTGCCTTCCAGGCTTGGCTCAGTCCTCATCCCACTTCAAGACAATGTCGCCTTCTTAGAATCTCCTTGGCATAGACCTTTTTTCAAAATGCTTCTTTGTTTGTTGTTGGCGGCTAGTCATGGCACCCATGGCTTGGTCGCTCGCTTCTTGAAGCTCCATTAGCTCACAATACTTGACTTCCAGGCTGTCACTCTCCACTAATTGTAACTGATGGGCAAGATCCAAGGCTAATAACTCAAGTGAGATAGGAAGTCTAGCTTCCCTTCCATACACAAGTGTGTATGGTGAATTGCCGATCTCCCTCTTTAGTGTGATCCTATCTGCCCAAAGAGTTGTCTTCAACTTGGCATGCCAAGTCCTTTGATTTTCCTCCATTGTCCTTTTTATGATCCTAATCAAATTCATGTTTATGGACTCGGCCAGCCTATTTCCTTGTGGATAGTAGTTGGAAGAAGTGTTGAGATAGATGCCATACTTCAATGGCCACTCACTTGTCTTCGTTTCCAAGAAAGCCAATGCACTGTCTAAAATGATTGTGGCTGGGACCCCAAATCTTGTCATTATACCTTCATAGAAGTCTAGGACTGCACTCTCATTGGCCTCTTTCAAAGCTACGGCCTCTACCCACCTTGTGAAATAATCCGTGGTAGTCAAAACCCACTTGTGGCCAGCACTAGGAGGATTGATCAACCCTATGAAGTCCATCTATATAGGATGAAGAGGCATGGCAGCCAGTCGTTGCTTCCCATCAAAGAAAACACATTTTTAACATTTCATCACCCAAGCATGAGTGTCTTTAACCAAACTAGGCCAAAAGTAACCAACCCTCATAATCCTTGCAGCTGTGGCCTTGAGAGCAAAGTGGCCACCAGCTAAGCCATCATGGAACTTGAATAGTACTTTGTCGACTTGGTCTGAATAAATGCATCTCAAGAGCACCCCGAAAAAGTCTCTCTTCAACAGCACTCCAATTGGGGCATAAAGAAGATATTGGAGTCTAAAATACCTCATCTTGGTCCTATCAAGACCTTGTGGACACTCACCAGTTCGAAAAAAATGAGCCATGTCTTGTGTCCAGCTCTTCATGACTATAGGTACAGCTACTGTAGGTTCATCATGGAGTACCAAAACGTCCTCCTTCAGCTCTTTCAAGTCTGTAGCGAGGTGTTCACACAGCCCTCTTCCTCTTACCAGCTTGGTGGTCTTGATCTCTACGTCATACTCCATTACTTTGGTGATCCAACCTGCCCTTTTCTCATTCAAGTCTCGGTTCAGCAAAAATCTTTTACACTAGGATGTGCACCATGATGTGAATTTTGTTGTTAGACAACATATGTTTGAACTTCTTCAAACTTCGTATGACTGCAAGCACCTGCTTCTCAACATACGTGTATCTAACCTCATAGCCTTCTAAACCTTGGCTGAAAAAAGCAAGAGGTTGTTCTAAATTTTCACCATTTGCTTGAATGAGTAGAGCAAAGATTGTCTCTTCATTCCCAAAGGTGTATAGATTGAAGTCCATGGAGAAGTTTGGACTAGCTAGGGTAGGAGCTTGGGCGATAGCTTGCTTGATGCCTTCAAAGCTTTCTCTTCTTCTTGCTGTCCACGTGAACGTCTCGTCCTTCCTTAGCATGGAAGTTAGTGGCTTGAAAAGCTTAGCAAAGTTAGGAATGAATCTCCTAATAAAATTTATTTTACCAAAGAAACTTTGCAGGCCCTTCTTGTGCTTAGGCAAGGACAATGCTACGATGGTGTGCACCCTCTCTGAATCGATGGACAGGCCTTCCTTTGAAATGACATGGCCCAAGAGCTTGCTTTCGTGAATGGCAAACACACATTTCTTTGGGTTGAGAGAGATGTCAAACTCTCTACACCTTTCAAAGATTTGCCTTAGGTGCTTCAAATGTTCACTTGCCTCCTTAGAGGAGACCGTCACATCATAAAGATAAACCAGCACAATGTCATTGATCAAACCTTGGAAAGCCATATCCATAGCACATTGGAAGGTAGCTCCAACATTTGACAATCCGAATGGCATCTTTCTGTAGGCATATGTTCCCCACTTGGTGGTGAAGGTTGTCTTGTATTGGTCACATTCTTATAGCAGGATTTGATTGTACCCAGAGTAGCCATCTAAGAGAGAATCTTTCACTATCTGTCACCATCTGAAGAATTTGCTCCATACTTGGAAGGGGATAGTGATCTCTCAATGAAATTCTATTCAGGTCACTAAAATCCACACACAATCTGACCTTTCCATTCTTCTTACTAACAGGGACCAAATTGCCCAGCCAAGAAGAGTTTATGATAGAGAAAATGATCCTGGACTTGATCAGTTTGATGAGCTCCTTCCTCGTGAGAGGCTCGATCTTTGGATTGATTGGCCTTTGTTTTTGTTTGATGGGTTTGGCACCTTCCTCCAGCTCAATGGTGTGTTGGGCCAAGCTCAGATCAAAGCCATTCAAATCACCATACTCCCAAGCGAAGACATCAGCAAACTATTGACATAACATAATGAAAGCATGTTTTTCTTCATTGGTACACACCTTCTCAAGTGCAAGCAGCTTATCCTTGTAGATCTCTACCTTTCATAATTTTTCTTCTTGGTTGACATGCTTGCTTTGTCTCTCTTGAGTTGGTCATCTTCGTTGAAAATTCTCTCAAGAGTTACCAAACATTTGGGAAGCATGTTGGTCTTTAGTTGAACAATCTGCCCATCATACTGCTGCTGTAACTTGGACTGATTTTTTGAAGCAAACTCAGCTTCTTCCTGCAAGAAAAGTGCTATTTGTTGGTCACTTTCAAACACTTGCCAATTGGTGACATTGTCTGGTATGGAGGGCCTCACAATCACCTTTAAATGATGTTGATTCTTGCTGTCTCATCCCCTTTGGGATATCAAACTGAGCACCAACTGTTGCTAGTCTATCCAGATGCTTGTTCTCCTCTCTTGGAATGGAAGTGATGTTGAAAGCAATGAAGTTCTCTACAAGGTCCCACACTCTGTGCTTGTAAGACTTGAGTAAGGAATTCTTGGTCAAACTTTGACCTCTCACTTGGTTCACAATCAACTCGCTATCTTTAAACACCTGCAAATCTTTGATTCCTCTCTTCCTTGCCCATTCTAGGCCATGAACAAGGGCCTCATACTCTGCTACGTTGTAGGTGTAGGAGAACTGAAACCTAAAAGTTGAGAAGTATTTATCCTTTGAAGGTGAAACCAACATTGCCCCACCACCAGCTCCCAACTTGCTTCTAGATCCATCAAAGAACAGATGCCACAAACCACAGTCCTCTTGGTTTGTCTTCATCAATTTCGGCATGAAAGCATCTTTCTCATGCATGCAGTAGACTCCAAGACCAGCTTCTTCAATGAACTTGTAAGGATCATGCTCAAAGTTGTCATTTTCCCATTCATCTAGGAGCAGGTCAGCAACTCCTACAAGGGAAGATGATGGAGATTGGCCCACTTGGAGCTCTTCTTCATCAATGATCATGTAGTTCACATTTGCCACTTTAGGCGAGTATGGCTCCAAGTGATCCTTGTGGATGGGCTCTGACTCAATCTTTACTTTAGTTCCATACTTTGTTCTGAAAACCATGCAAGACCAATTGGTTTCCAAGTATCCACCTATCTTGGATGTGAAATCCCTTGACAAGCAAAGAGCGAAGTAAAGAGGAACATCTGCCACTACCACATCATGGGGAATTGAGAAGGTTGGACATACATGGAGAGTCAGATTCAAGCCTCTTGCCACTCCCAAGGTCTTCGCTGGTGATCCATCCAACTGTAGAACTCCTTTGGTCATTTACTCATACTTGAGGCCTAGCTTATGAGCTATGCATTTGGGCATAATAGAGGTGCTTGATCCACTATCAATGATGCAATTGTGGACCAAGAAATCCCCAATAATCAGAGACAAATAGAAGGGAGGGACCTTTCTCATCTTTCTTTGCTTGACTTCCCATAGGAGGAGCCCCATTTACTATCAACACATTATCATTTCTTGCTAGGACAACTTGCTCACCCAGCCCGTACAATTATTTTTGGAGTATATCCTTTTGTCCTAGCTGCTAAAGAATCCCACAATGAGATGTTCATGTGCAGCTTCTTCATTTGGTCCACTATATTGATTGAAGGATCGCCCCCTTTAGAGTTCTCCTTAAGAACATTCGTAACTTGAGGAGCTAAAACTGCAACCGCTGCCCTATAATTGGGAAACTTTTGATTTTCTTGTGGTGGAGACGTTTTAGGTGCTTGAGTCACTGCTTGAGCTTCATCAATGGCTCTCCTTTTGGACTTGGTGTTGGCTGCAACACCAACATTCTGATTACTTGTGCTCCCCACATAGTTGATTGCGTAGAACTCTCCTTCCAAGTGATTCATAAGAGTGGAATCAGATTGAGCATGCCTGCTGTCCATCCCAAGTTGTGTTGACAACTCAAAATTTGAGAATTGGGTTGCTTGATCACCTTGTGCAGTCATGCTTTGATTTGGTAGCTCACTGGCATAAGCAACCTATTCTTGGCCATGCTCCAAAGGTGGATAATTGTGCTGCTCCTGCACCAAATTATTTTGAGTGGGGACGAGCCTTGAAAGATGAAGGGGCATTTGGATTATAGCTTTGATAAGGCTTGACATATGTAATTTGACCTTGCCCTTGATTATAATTCTGGAAGGGAGACCTATTTGCTTGTCCAAATTGCTAGTAGCCTTGATTTGGCCTATAATTCTAAGCTTGTCTCTTGAAGGCAACTAACTCATTGGTAACACTCTGCAGCAGTGTCTTTAACTTCATGGATGTCATTTACAGGGGTAGCAGTCGGCTTCTCTTGATTAGGTAGAGGAGCTAGAGTGGGCACAACAGGCTGGACTGAGGGTTGTAAATCAGGAAAGAGTGGCATGAGGTCTAAGAGCTATCTTCCCTGCTTGAACAAGGCAATTTTCAGCAGCTATGGCTATCTCATAAGCAACGGACAGATTGTTTCCACCCATGGACTGTATCATGACAACAATGTCACTATTTAGGGCCTTTAAGTAGTAAAAGAAAGCATAGCTTGGAGTTGGCCTCACAAGAATTGGGATTCTGTCCCAAGTCTTTTGGAACATAGTGTTAAAATATTGCATAAACTCATGTGGGGCTCTCTTCATGGTGGTTAACTGCTCAACTAGAGACAAATGGTCACTTTGTTAAGCACACGCTTATACTGAGAGGGGGGGTGAATCGGTATAAGATATTTTTTCACTTTCGACTATTAATCTTAAATCCAAAACCTCAAATTACTCTGCAATTAATATATTCAAAGCAATCAAAGAATACAATGCAAATAGACAGATTTGCATGGAAACCGTTTTGGGAGAAAACCACAAAGAAATTCTCTTAATATAAATATTTCTAGGCACCAACCAACTGGAGCACCAACCCCAAAAACAATTTTGTAGGCACCAACCTACAGAAGCACCAACCCCTTTCACCGAGCACCAACTCAGCAAGAGACACCAATCTCTTCAAAACGAAGGCACCAACCTTCTCAGAAAAAATCACTCTTCTATCTCAAATTTGTTGTCAAAACAACGGATGATAGAACACTTGCTTTATCTCCTTTAGATTCGATCTACACTTGAGTGTTTTCGCTGCTATACTCTTCTTTATACTTGCTTCTGCCTTGCATGCTTGGCATTGGCCTCCAACTCTATGGTATGTTGAGCTAACTTAGAATCAAAACCCTTTAGGTCGTACTTCCAAGCAAAAATGTTTGCATGCTCTTGGCAAAGTGCTATGAAAGCGTGCCTCTCAGCCTTGCTGCTTACCTTCCCAAGCTTGAGAAGTTTGTCTTTGAAGATGAGGACTCTCTCATAGTTCTCTTCGTTATTAGACATTACTGTCTTTTCTTTCCTCATATGGTCTCCTTCATGAAAAAGGCCCTCAAGTGTAACCAACCCCTTAGGAAGTTTGTTCGACTTCAGCTGAACAATCTGATCCTCATATTGACGCTGCAATTTAGCTTGGTTGGAGAACTCAACTTCTCGCTGTAAGAAGCAAGCAATTTGTTTGTCACTCTCAAAAACCTACTAGTGGGCTTCATTATCCTATATTGATGGCCTCACCACCACCTTGACATGTGGTTGAACCTTGGTTTCTTTCAACTCACTTGGAATGTCAAACTAAGCTCCCACAGCTACCACCCTGTCAACATGTTGGTTCTGATTTCTTGGAACAGCTTGAATGTCAAAGGCCTCAAAATCTTCAATCAAGTCCTACACTATTTTTGTAGGACCTCGTCAAAGGGTTTTTTGTGATGTTCAAGCCTCTAACTTGGTTAACTATGAGATTGCTGTCCCCATAAGCTTGCAGTAGTTTGATTCCTCTTTTCATGGCCCATTGAAGGCCACGGATCAAGCCTTCGTATTCTGCTGCATTTGAAGAGCAGCTGAAATGAAACCTGTAGGAAGAGAAGCTTATTCCCTGAGGGTGAAATCAACATTGCCCCAGCACCTGCATCGTTTTGCCCATTGAGCCATCAAAGAACAACCTCCATAAACCATTGGGGTCTTCTTTAGGTCTAGTGAGGGAAGGCATGGGTTGATTCTCTTCATGCAGTAGATAGACACCCATGTCTCTTTCCTCAACACCTTCCAAAGGGTTGAAAAATTGGTTATCTCCCTATAGCTCATCCAAGAACAAGTCTGGAACTTCTTCAAGATGAATGTTCAACTCTTGACCAATTGTAAACTCATCCTCATCAAGGATGGTACAATTAAGGTTTATGTTATCTGACTGATGGGGTTCAATGTGGAATTGTGCCATGGGTTCAGCCTTGATTGAGACCTTAGTCCCATACCTTGTTCTGAACTCCATGTAAGACCAATCTATTGCAAGGTAACCCCTAATCTTGGGTGTGAACTCCCTAGAAAGACACAATACAAAGCGAGGAGTGACATCCAATCTTAACTTTAGTCCCATACTTGGTTCTAAAAACCAGATAAGACCAATTTGCTGCTAAGTAGCCGCCTATCTTGGATGTAAAATCCCTGGATAAGTAGATGGCAAAGGAGGGACATCTGCCACTACCACATCATGAGGAACTGAGAAGGTCGGGCAAGCGTGTAGCATCAAGCTCAAACCTTTCACTACCCCAACTGTCTTTGCTGGTGTTCCATCCAACTGCAGGACTTCCTTAGTCATTTCTTCATATCTCAACCCCAGCTTGTCGGCTATGCATTTGGGCATTACTGAGGTGCTTGCTCCACTGTCAATGATGCAATTGTGCACCAAGAAATCTCCTATGACCAAGGACAAATAAAAAGGGGGAACCTTTTCTTCTTTTCTGACCTGGCCTGAGGTGGAAGGCTGTCCATTCATCATCAAGACATTATCGGCTTTTGCTGAGACAGCGTGTTCATTCAGCTCATGCAATTCCTTTTGCAGCATGTCCTTTTGCCCTAGTATTGACAACGAATTCCACAAGGAGATGTTCATGTGCAGCTTTTTCATCTGATCTACCACATTGACTCGAGGGTTGCCTTCCTTCAAATTTTCTTTGAAATTATTTATAGCCTGAGGCACAGGCCGAGGAGTTGAAGGTACAACTGGCGGTCTGAAGTTTGGAATCCTTTGATTTACGTGTGATGAAGAAGGTATTGCTGACATTTGGGCAGTAGCGTGAGCTTCTTCCATTGCTCTCCTTTTGAATCTTGTGTTGGTTGCGACACAGTCGCCCTGATTGTTCGCAGTACCCACATAATTGACTGAATAGAACTCAGCTTCCAGGTGATCCATGAGAGTAGAATCAGGATGAGTCTGACTGCTGTTCGTGCCGAGTTGCATTGAAGCCTCAAAACTTTGGAATTGAGCGGCTACCTAATTGTCTTGTACATTTGGGTAATGACCTGTCATTTCATTTAGATAAACAGCGTGCTCTTGACCATATCCCATGGTTGAACAACTTGGTTGTTCTTGCACCAAATTGTTTTGAACGGGCACCATAGGCTTGGATGATGAAGGGGTGCCTGGATTGTAGCCTTGAAAAGGTATAGTCTGTGCAAGCTGACCCTGCCCTTGATTGTAATTTTGCAAAGGGGGTCTATTTGTTTGACCATACTGCTGATATCCTTGATTTGGTCAGCGATTTTGAGTTTGCTGCCTTTTAATAGCCACTAGTTCATTTGTCACATTTTGCAACAGAGTTTTGACTTCATGGAGGTCATTTGATGAAGTAGCAACCGGCTTTTCTGTGCTAGGCAAAAGAGCTAAAGTGGGAGCAGCAGTCTGAATTGGAGGCAGCATTTTAGGAAAAAGTGGCATATGAGATCTAAGAGCTATTTTTCCCGCTTGTACTAAGCAATTCTCAGCCGCTATAGTTATGTCATAGGCCGCAGGCAGCACATGTCCTCCCATGGACTGTATCATAACAGCGAATCGTTGTTCAATGCTCTTAAGTAATACAGGAAGGCATAGCTAGGAGTCGGTCTTACCAGAATGGGGATTCTATCCCATGTCTTCTGAAATCGAGTGTTGAAATCCTGCATGTATTCATGTGGAGCTTTTTCATTGTAGTCAGCTACTCGGCAAACGAGAGGTGGTCGCTCTTCTCCCCAAATCGGTTTGTCAAAAGAGTGCCCAATTCATTCTAGGAATCGACTGAATTCATGGGTAAAGTCCCGTACCAGTCCAGAATTTTGCCCTTGAGAGACAATGCCAGCAATCTGGTTGCAATATTATCCTCAGTAACATTGTGAATATTGCAGAGGTTAGCAATATTTCTAATGTGTTCAATAACTGTAATGGGCCCCTCTCCATCAAAGGGAGGCACACTTTTGAGGACTGCTCCTGGAATTGGGTCATAACGCGGGAGATTCAAGGGACTCTGACCACGAAAAGTCACAAAGGGTAATGCCATAGCTATGACAGGATGTAACCGTGGCCTTCTTGCATAGGTGTTCTTTATAGCAGGTTTGGGAAAGTGGTTTGCTGAATAAGGATGGGTCCTCTCAAACCTCTGTCGCTTTGCTAAGTTCAAAGGCAATTCAATGAATTCGAAAGGGACACCCTTAGCAGTAGACCGTGTGGTGATTTTAAGCATAGGAAGTCAAAGTGGCCTTTGATTAGAAACTGAAGCTCTTACCAGTGGAGTCGCCGGATGCTGAAAATAGTTGATTTTGCTGTAACAGGACCAGCATCAATCCTAAAACTTTACTAAGTGTAAAAACTGAGTCCCACCGGGCATGCCAAAAACTATTGACGCAGTGGATTGCACCCTGGACAGGAGGCCGAACTCCTGCCTTCCACACGCAACAATGGAAACTCCCCTCTTGCCTGTGGGCAAGGCAAAACTAGGGGGAGAGTCTCTAGATAAGGGCTAGCTCCCTTTGATGCATCTGAGTTATTCCAATAAGTGCTAATACATATATATACATATATATATATATAATGGGGGGGATGAAAAGGGAGAAGGATTACAGGAAAACAAAACCTAATCTAAGAGGGTGATGCACCAAATAATTTCGACCTACTCACACTCACACTCTGAACTATAACACATACATACACTTTAACTGGTAAAATGACCAGACTGCAAAAAGCTTAATAGGGTGGCTTTAATGGAACACACAGAAAAAAGGACTTACCATAGACGCTGTAAGAAAAGCACACTGTCTAGTAACCTCCTTCTGCCTCTGCGCTCCAGGGACAGCTCTTCTTGTCACCTATAGGACTGGTGCCTTGTAGATACTAGATGCGTTGGTGTCAACCATGTGAAAGCATTAGGAAGCAATGACTGAACACAAGACTAACACTCAGACACAGAGATATCTAACCAGAATAGAGGTAAAAATGCGTTTTTTATTGATTCCAGGTGAAAAGTGTCAGGGCTTCGCCTTACAATGTTAAAGATAGATCTATTAAAATGAGAAGTTACAATATATATATGGAGAAGAGAGAACAAAAGCGCCTCTTTTGAAAAAAGACTTTTGGCACCCTTTGACAAGTGGCCCATGTGTGTCTCGAGGGCATTGGGAAGAGGAAGTTGCTGAAATATAAATGCTGTGTCGGCTCCGATTCTGACTTCAGGCATTTAAAAACATAGGCCACGCCGTTTCTCCACAAACAAAACTGCTCCTTGAAGGCACCCACGCGGTTTGTCTGCTCATAAATGCAAAATGGAGAAAAATGGGTCGCGTCGTTCACTGTTTGCATCCCTTGATGACCACTTGGCAAGCACTGTTCCAACCACTGGAATAACTCCTTGAGTCGACGCCTTCCTTCGCCACTTGGACTGTTTTGTTTGTTTCTGCACTTGGCTCTTTTGTCTTTTCCTTGCCTTGTCTCTTTTGGCTCCTTTCTCTTTGTCTCTTTGTTCTCTGGGCTCTTTTCTGGTTGGCGCTCAAGAATTTAAAGATCAAACGGCTATTTCTCTGCTATAAAATTGACGTTCGCGGGCCCGTCACCGTTTGAAAACCAACGGCTAGTCTATTTCCCTGAAATTGACGGCTTCGGAGACGTCACCGTCCTTGGTAATTCCTTCGGTCTTTTCTCTTGATTCGGCCTTTTGTCGCTCCCTTACCTTCGGGCTTATGCTTGGGTTTTTGTCCCGCGGCCATTTTTCCCCACGGACTTTGTCTCGGCCACTTTTCCCGCAGACAAAATGTCCGCAATAATTGTTTCGACCACTTTGCTTTACCCTTTGAAATTTCTTCGGGTTTTCCTCCCGCGGCATTTTCTCTGAATTTCTTTGGACTTTTTGTCCGAAGGAATTCCTTCGGACAAAAAGTCCGAAAGAAATCAATTTATGCTTTTACCTTAAGTCCTTTTTCGCGGGATTTTTTGGTTTGTAGTCCTTCCGAATTCCTTCGGAACTTTTGTTCGAAGGAATTCCTTCAGACAAAAGTCCAAAGGAATTATGTCCTTGTATTTTCCTTCGACTGCCTTTGAAAAGTGCCCTTCGGGAAATTTGCTTCGGTACTGTCGCCGACCAAGTGCCCTCCGCAAGGGCACTTGTCCTTCGGGAGACTCTATTGAACCGTTCCTTTGAACCACGCTGTTGAACTTTGACGATGAGCTTTGCCGTTGAACCAAAGCAATGAACTAAGCGCTTGAACCAAATCGACTGAACCAGACTATTGAACCAAGCACTTGTCCATTTTGTGCCTAAGTGTTGGGAACCCATTTATTCTCTGCAGAGTCCATAGAAAACATGCCAGCGGAGTCCATAGAAATGCCTGCCTGCAGAGTCCGTAGAAAATTCCAGACTTATGCAAAATCAAAAAAAATGAACTGGCTCAAGACAGCAGGGAAAGAAGGGGACCGATTTTGACCTGTTGGACCAAAAATGGTCAACACAAGGGATGGAAACCCATACTGAATTAAACACTCCTGCAGAGACCACAAGCCCATGATGTTGTCGTATCCTTCCAATTGCATATGGAAGGACCATGTTGTAGGTGTCCAAGTCACTGCACTTGCTTTCCTGGGCCTGCAAAAGCATGAGATACTCCTAGCAACTGACAAGGCCATCCCCAAGTTGTGTTGACTGGGCCATGCTCTCTTCAATGCTGGCCGCAACTGGCTGTGCATTAATGGCGAAACGTGAAAACACGGGCTACTCCCCTTTATAGTTCGAAAACCAATCCTTTAATTGGTTTTTGGTAGAAATTATCACCTAAGCGCATTTACTCCTCTTGCTGACGACGCCTATGCCACCTACCTTGGTCTAGTTCATCTTTGGGTCTGCGCTTTGACTTGTCACGCCACTTGGAACGTTTTGATCTTTTCTTTTATTGTGCATGTGGCCGCGTTCTGGGTTACCCTCCCTGTTTTTCTTACTTTGCTATTTCCCTTTTGTCCTTAGCCATTCGGGCTCTCGGGTGCTTGTTATTTTCTCCCGAGTTCCTTTCTTTGCTTGCTCGTTCATTCGTCCTTCGGGCTTTCGAGCTTTTGGTTCTAAATTCCTTTGAGCTTTCGAGCTTTTGGTTCTAAATTCCTTCGGACAAAATGTCCGAAGGAATTCTCTTTTGGGCTTGCACTCCTCAGCTTTCTTTTGGCAGGCCTTCGGAATTTTCTTGATTACTTCCCAACGGCTAGTTTATCACCCCGAAGTTGACGTTCATAGGCCCATCATTGGACATTTGAATCCCAACGGCTAGTCCTCCATCACATAATTGACATCCATACAGTCGTCACTCACTAGGACAATTCCTTCGAGTTTTTTTAAGTCTCTTCAGAATTTTGACAATGAACTTTCCCGAAGGGAAAGAGCCCTTCGAAAATTATGAAATAATCCTTCGGCATTTTTGCAAACGAACTTTTTCGAAGGGAAAGTGACCCTTCGAAAAGATTGAAATGGTCCTTCGACATTCGAAAATGACCTTTGCCTTTAGAAAAAATACCTTCGGAAAATCTACAATGGTCCACTTTGAAAAGAAAGTGACCCTTCGGAAAAAATGAAATGGTCCACTTTCATGGCCAAGTGCCCCCCCCCCCGCAAAGACACCTACCCTTCAGACTTTTTGTGACTGTCGAATTTCTTCAGACAAAATGTCCGAAGGAATTCTCTTTTGGCTTTTCTTCTTTGGTTTTCCTTCGGACAAAAATTCCAAAGGAATTTCTTCGGACATTTTGTCCGAATGAATTCTTTTCGCTTGTCACTTTTTTCCGAAAGGCAAGTTCCCTTCGAGCTTCCTGTCTTTGTCCCTTTGCTTCAACTGGCTGCCCTTTGCAAGGGGGAAGTGCCCTTCGAAACTTTTGTACTGGTCCTTGTCAACCTGGTGCTGCACCCTGAATCGAAGACATGCATGAAATGGCCAATCATCTATCCGGTTGAAACAATGGGATCTTCTCACAAGGGTGGGTGCCTCAATAGTGAGAAGAACCTCCAGAGAAGGCTAGTTTATGTAAGATGTATTTGTTGTCAACCTGGAGCTGCGCCCTGATTCGAAGACGTGCATGAAATGGCCAGTCCTCTATCCAGCTGAAACAATGGGACCTTCTCACCAGGGTGGGTGCCTCAATGGTGAGAAGAACCTCCAGAGAAGGCTGGTTCCTGTATGATGTATCGATGAGGATCTCTACTCTACACTGCGGACTACCATGGAAAAGGGAGAAGGAAACTTAAAGGGGAAATCCTACCTAAAAGGGGTGATACACCAGAAGTTTGATCCACTCAACTTGGAACCTTGAACACTGAACGAACAAGAGAGAAGGAAGACCTTAGATTTCAATCAATCATTTATGCATAAGTATTTCATGAAGAGGTTCGATCCAATAACTAAGACCTGAGAAAAAACAATGGAAAGAGGTCTGATACAAGACACTTGGCAGCCACCTAACATCCACTTACAGCTTCAGCAAAAGACAATAAAGAACACTTTAACAAGACCTACACAAGGATAATCTAGCAACTAGGTATGAACCAAAATTTGGGAAGGGAGAGAAATCTACCACTTATGCAAATTGCTAAATGAAATATACACTATGCCAACGCTTGAAATCTGAAAGTACAGTCTTTCTATTGATCGAAGAGGTTACACAACTTACCAATGGCAGAGTTTGGTCTAACCAAGAGAGATTGGATCATATTTTAATCAAAGCTGAAAGCCATTATATAGAAAATTACAAGAGGCCAAAGATTGGCGTTGAAAATTTGAAGAGAAGGATTCGCTTCGGTTAACTCAAGGCTTTACTTGGCCTTTCAATAAAATATGTTTTCTTTTATCTTTGTATGAAGCTTCTTGCACTTTAGGAAGTGAACTTGTCTTTGCTATGAACCGCCCACCTCTCTTTGCATGGAAATCCACACCAATGTTAATTTTAGAACTCTACGTGAGCTGCTTGATGCCGAATTGTAACATTTGAACGCTGAGTTAACCGTTTGGTAAGCTAAGTTGGACGAAGAGATCATTCTCCTCATGGAAAGCTCCTAGTGAATGCGGTGTTTAACAATTCGTCAAGTCTAAATCTCGAACAGTCAACTCGACATTCGAATTCAGAACTCCGGTTGAAGTTGAGTTGGACCCTAGGATGCGGGAGATGATCTGGAGATGAGCGGGACTTCAATAACCAGTCAACTGAAGCTTTGACCGGTATTCGAAAATAGCTCCCGCTTGCATGTATTTTGTCCTATTCTGGTCTGCCTGTTCATGTCTATTTCTGGCGGGATTCTATATTTAGATGTGTTAGTCTATATTTCCTCCGAGATGCTCTTATTTCCTGTTACTTTTGGGTGTCTCGGCTTGGCTGTATTTTCTTCGGGTTTATTTCCGTAGAATTCCTTCAGACTTCTCTCTCTTCAGATACCTTCCTTTACTCTTATTTGTTTGGGCTCCTTTTCATAGTCGGGCCTCCTTTGGTCATTTCCCCGAATTTCTTCGGATTTTGTCCCTTTGCCTTTGCTCTGTTGGCCTTTTGTATTGAATGCTACGTCATATTCCCGTGGAAAAATGTCCGCAAGAATTATCTCGGTCTCTTCGGGTTAGTTTTATTGGGCTTATTTTGCGCGGTCTTTCTCCGAATTTCTTCGGACTTTTTGTCTGAAGGAATTCCTTCGGACAAAAGTCCGAAGGTTTTCTTTGGTCTTCGTTCCTTACTCTGCTTGTTTTTCCTTGCTTTTCCTCAGACCTTCTTGCTTCGTGGCCTTCCGAATTTCTTCGGACTTTTTGTCTGAAGGTATTCCTTCGAACAAAAGTCCAAAAGAATTCCTTATCTGCCTTCGCCTTTTAACTTTTTTGAATTTCTTCAGAATTTCTCATCGGCTCTTTGTCTTTGTTATCGGCTTTTGGTCCTCCATGTGTCTTCCGAATTCATTCAGACTTTTTGTCCGAAGGAATTCCTTCGGAGTTTTTGTCCGAAGGATTTCTTCCCTTGCCTCTTTCTCCGAATGTGCCCTTCGGCTTTTGAAATGTGCCCTTCCGAAAATATGCCATGGTCCCTTCCGCCGACCAAGTGCCCTCCGCAAGGGCTAGTAACTGTCCCTTTTTGCCCTTCGAAAAAATTGGAGGACACCCGGGTTATTTGCAAAGGTTCCGAATCTGCTCTTGTGCCTTTCCGAAGGGTACGCGCCCTTCGGGATTGTTGCAAATGACCCTTCCGAAGGGTACCCTACCCTTTGGGATTCTTGTAATGGACTCTTCCGAATTAATCCTTGGCTTTTCCTTGCCTTTCCTTCGGACTTTTGTCTGAAGGACCTCTCCGACGACCTGTCTTTAGCGAAACCTTTTTGATGAACCATACCCTCGGAATTTCCCTGTTGTAGCAAAGGCCCCTTACCAAGGAAAACAATGTATTCTTCCTCCCTTGGCTAGAGACGTGAACTTTCTAAATGGCAAAAGACAATCTGACTTGTGGAAGAATTGTCAACAGTATCAATGGATCTCTATTCTGTGCTGCGAATCTACCATGGAAAAGGGAGAAAGAAACTTGAAAGGGAAATCCTACCTAATAACGGTGATACACCAAAAACGTTGATCCACTCTACTTGGAACCCTGAACACTAAATCAAACAAGGGAAAAGGAAGACCTTTGATTTCAATTGATCACTATGCATAAATATTTCATGAGAAGGTTCAATCCAATGACCAAAACATGAGAAAAAACGATGCAGAGAGGTTTGATACAAGACACTTTGCAGCCACCTAACATCCACTTACAGCTTCAACAAATGACATAAAACACTGAACATAACCTGCATAATATGATAAGCTAGCAACTAGGTACGAATCAGAATTTGGAGAGGGCGAGAAATCTACCACATATGCAAATTGCTGAATGAATATACACTATGCCATCACTTGAAATCTGAAAGTACAATCCTTCTATTGATTGAAGAGGTTACACAACTCACCAATGGCAGTCTGGTCTTGCCAAGAGAGGGATGATAAAATCTAAGGTTGAAAAGCCATTAATACAGAAAATTACAAAAGCTAAAAGATTGGCATTGAAAAATAAAAGAGAAAGATCAACTTAGATTAACTCAAGACCAACTTTGCCTTCCAATAAAATATATTTTCCCTTTGTCTTTGCATGAAGCTCCTTGGCATTAGAGGAACTGGACGGCTGGGTTTATTGAAACGCCCACCTCTCTTTGCATGGAAATCCACGCCAACCTCTAAATTTAGCTTCTTCATGAGCTGCTGGAACGTTTGAAAGTATGAGATGACAATAGCATGCATGAAATCCAACGCCAATGTCAATTTTAGAACTCTGACTTGATCCGTTGGACGCCGAGTTGGAACGTTTGAAAGGCTGAGTTGACCTTGGCATGCATGAAATCCAACGCCAATGTCAATTTTAGAACTCTTACTTGATCTGTTGGAAGCCGAGTTGGAACGTTTGAAACGCTGAGTTTACCTTGGAGATAAACTTGACTTCAACAACCAATCAACTGAAGCCTTGACTAGTCAACCGTAATTAGCTTTTGCTTGCATGGAATTCCACATTGACTCCGTCTTTTGTTTTTGATTGGGTTTCTCTCAGCCCAACTATCCATGATTTCTCTTGGCTAAATCAAGAATTCTTCTTCTTGACCTCTGTTTGTATGTCTTTCCACGAGCTTTCCCTTCTTACTTATTCCTTCGGCCTAATGTTCATTCTCTTCGGGTCTTTATTATCTCGGGCCTCTCCCTTTTGTTTTATTTCTTCGGATAATCCATTGGTCTATTTGCTAAGTCATTTTCCCTTCGTGTTCATTCTCTTCGGACTTCGCTTTTGTATCTCTCTGCCCTTGGACTTTCCTTTTTTTGACCAAGATTTCCGAAGGAATCCT
The DNA here is from genome assembly GCA_037957365.1 of Torreya grandis. Taxonomy (NCBI): domain Eukaryota; kingdom Viridiplantae; phylum Streptophyta; class Pinopsida; order Cupressales; family Taxaceae; genus Torreya; species Torreya grandis. The sequence goes on along the minus strand of JARHVA010001223.1, from coordinate 2,672,608 downwards.
TCAGACAATTTCTCCGAAGGATATCCATTTCTTTCGGACTTTTTGGCTTCCCCTTGGTTTTATCTCTCTTTGATTTTCTCAGACTTTTTCCAGCCAATTTTCCCGAATTTATTCTCGGATTTGTCTTCTCACTTTCCCGCGGGTTTTATCTATTTGCATTTTTCCGAATTAATGCTTCGGACTTTTGTCCAAATGATATCCTTCAATTTTGTTTTCTCTTTTTGCTTGTGTATTTTCCACAGGTTTTTCTTTGTCCCGAATTTCTTCGGACTTTTTGTCTGAAGGAATTACTCCTTTGTCTTTATTTGGCCACCGGCAAAATGCCCTTCGAGAAAAATGCAAAGGTCTTGCCACCGACCAAGTTCCCTCTGCAAGGGATTGTGTCCTTCCTCTGTGCCCTTTGAGAAAGTTGGAAAGGTCCTGTCACCGACCAAGTGCCCTCTGCAAGGGCTTCTGTCTATCTCCCTGACTTTTTGGAAAAATTGTAGGACACCCAAGCTTTTTGTAGGGAACTCGAGTTTTTTGTAGGTGTCCTTATTCCTTCGGACTTTTTTGGAGGTTGTGGACTTTGTCTTTTCTTTCCTTGTTGGCTGCGGGTTTTTTTTGTTTGCAAATTCTCTGAAGTATTCCTTCGGACTTTTGTCCGAAGGATATCTTCCTTCCTTTTAATTTCCTTTGCTTTGTTGGCTTCTTTCTAACCTTGCCTAAGGCATTAATGTATTGTATGCAGTAACCCTATAAGAATACCATGTTTGCGCATCGTATGCAAAACCTTTGCCTTTTCAAACAGTCTATATATGCAATATGTCTCAACAAGTAGAACATATGTATCTTTAGTTGCAACCCAGGGCACCTATAACATCCTCAAGTAGATCATCCCATGCTTTATATGAAGGCTATAGATGGCTATTTAAGGCCCCCAAAAAACTGATTTACAAGACAAACTGGTACCATAAGACCATCTTTCGAATAGCAAGGTTGAAAAATTTTTGCCCTGTGGAAGAATTGTCAACATTTCTGGTGACTCAGCTGGCCCAACATGCCTGCTATGCTTGAGAACTCAGACCATGTATATGCTATTCGAACTACCAAAACAATGATAAACCTGATTTTTGACTGAAAATCTCCTCTTGACCATGGCTGAAGTAACCTTCCTCCTTCAAAATAAGAAGGGAAATACACGAAAGCAAGAAAACTAACTAAGAAGCAAATGTGCAAACAAGCACTTTTTGGATAAAATTGAAGCAAACTACTGTGCTTGAACAGCACTTGGAGGAAAGCAAAAACAACTATGTACATAGAGTTTTGCTCTTCAATAGCAATGTTTCAGATGTATCCCATTGACTGGGATTGGAAGCTCTTGGCCGTCCATCTTGGCAAGTTGGAAGGCATTGTGGGATTTGCAGCTGGAGATCATGTATGGGCCATGTTGATGCTGTGGATTGCACCCTTGAGAGAAGGCTGGGATTCTCTCTTCCACGCAGCACAATGAAGACTCTTCTCTTGCCTGTGGGTCTGACAAAACTGAGGGGAGAATCTCTACATAAAGGCTAGCTCCCTTTGATGCATCTCTGGGTTATTTCACTACTATTGCTAATATATAAAATGGGAGGTTGAAAAGAGAGAAGGGTTACTGAAAACAGAACCTAAACTAAACGGTGATGCACCAAAAATGGTTGATCTACTTAGCTTGAACATACACTTTCCACCAAGAACAAGATGATATACACTTCATTTGATATGAGAAATTATTCTACATCAGTGAGCTAGGGGTCCTCTGGAGATACAGGAAGAACTCCCAGAGGTGTTCTAAGACACACTATGGCAGCGTGTTCACATGCACCTATACTCTGCTGTGGACACTTCTGGCTAACCTGCAAAAGAACTCACAATACACTAGACATGCTGGAATCAATCTGTGAAAGCATGAAAGAAAATGACTTAACACAAGACAAAGCCATAGACATGCAAAAGTGCAAGCTCAAATGGAGGTAAAAATGCTTCTTTTTTATTCAAGGTAAATTTCGGTAGAGCTCCGTCTTACAAGCTGAGAAATCCCTTCTCAAATGAGAGTTTACAATATATATATAGAGAGAGAAAGCAAAGGCACCCCTTTTTGGAAAAGACTTTGGCGCCATTTTTCAAGTGGCCCATGTGCGTTGAGAGCATTGGGAAGAGGAAGCCGTTCGAAAGAGAATGTTGTGTCGGCTCCAGCTTTGACTTTAGCGTTCAAACATTATTGTGAAAGCATGGGCTGCGCTCCTTTGTCTGCAAACAAGACCGCTCCTTCAAGACATTCACGTGGTTTGTCTGCTCATTAATGCAAAGTGAAGAAAAACAGGTCGCATCGTTCACTATTTGTACTCTTTGATGACCACTTGGCAGAGACTGTGTCAACCGCTGGAATAACTCCTTGTGCCGACAGCTTTTGCCACCTGGGCTGTTTTGTCCATATCTGTGCTTAGTTGGGTGCATTTTTTGGAACATTCCAGATGTTGTCGTATGTGTGCATGGCCGCGTTCTGGATTCTCTGCTTTGTTCTGTCTTTCCTTACTATTTTTTGTCCCTTTCTGGCTTTGTCTTTTCCTAGCTTTGTGAGCACTCAGAGATATCTTTTTTGGCGGGTCGCTGAGTTCACTTGCGGCCTGTCCTTAATCTTTTCAAAATCAACAGCTATTTCACTGCCTTAAATTTGACGTCTGTGAGCCTGTCACCGGACTTTTGAACCTCCAACGGTTAGTTCGCCATGCTCAATTTTGACGTCTTCAGGGCTATCACCCCCCTTTGGCAATTTCTTCGGCTTTTTCCTTTGTCCGAGCCTTTGTCTTTGAAACCTCCCGAATGGAAGGTGTCCCTTCGGGCCTTGAGAAAGGTCCCTTTCGCGGTTGTTTTCTGTCGGCTTTCCCTTCGGTCGGGCTTCCCCTTCAGGGAATTCCTTCAGACTTTTTGTTCGAAGGATTTGCTTTGTCTTTTGCCGCGGCACTTTCTTTCGAAAGGATTTCTTCGAACAAAATGTCCAAAGGAATTTGTTCGAAGAAATTCGGCCTTTACCTTTTCTTCTATCTTTGCCTTATGAAAATTTCCTTGGTCTTCCTTCCGAAGGGCAAGTCCCTTTTGGGCCTTTTGACCAGCTGCCCTCCACAAGGGCTAAATCAAACCCAAAGTTACCCTTCGGAGCTTTGTAATGGTCCACTTTGCTCATCACCTGTCCTCCGCAAGCGCTGTTTGGTCTCCAAAATTGCCTTTCGAAAAAGTTGCAAAGGCCTTTTGTTGCCGGAGTGCCCCTCGCAAGGGCTACTACCCTTCGGGCTTTTGAAAATGATCCTTTGGCCCTTTTGTCTTTCGAAAAAAACCTTCGACGAATTGCTTCAGACAAAATCCGAAGGAATTTGTTCCTTGAATCCCCTTGGATTTCTTTTGCCTTAGTCTTTTTTTGAAAGAAAACTCTGACCCCTTCAAGCGTTTTCTGCACTCTGAACTTGGTCTATTTTGCCAATAAAAGTCCTCCGAAATAGTTCATTTGCTCTGTCAGACCCGAGAACACATCATGGAGCTCTTTAGACGTTTGAGACACGGAACTTACACTCAACTTTGGGAACTCTCATGAAGCTAGCACCTTTTGCAAACTCCTATATAATCACTCCTTCCAAGCTTCCTTCTGCATTATCCTTCATGTCTAAGCGTGGAAACGGAAGGAGAAGAAAAGGGAGACCGATTTTGGTCTGCAGGACCAAAAATGGTCAACAGGCCACTCCAAAGAGAATCAAACTTTGTGTGCCTTCCTGGTTTGGCTCGATCCTCATCCCACTTGAGGACCAAATCTCTTCCATTGAAGCTTCGTGAGGGAGCTCCTTTGTCAAATGTTCTTTTCACCTGTGCCTGATGACTTTTCATGGCTAGCATGGCTTGATTTTTTGTCTCTTCCAACTCCATAAGCTCTGCATACCTGATCTCCATAGGCTCATTCTCCAACAACTCAAGTTGATGCATTAGTTCTAAAGCTGGAAACTCGAGAGAAATAGGTAACTTTGCTTCCTTACCATAGACTAGCTTGTAGGGAGAGTTGGCTCTTGACCTCTTGTAGGTGATCCTATCAGCCCATAGAGCTGACTTCAACTTGAGATGCCATGACCTCTGATTGTCTTCAATAGTCCTTGTATGATCCTTAAGAGGTTCTTGTTTGTATATTCAGCAAGGCCATTTCCTTGTGGATAATAGTTCGATGAAGTGTTGAGATAAACTCCATGTTGGACAGCCCATTGGCTGATCCTAGATCCCACAAAAGCCATTGCATTGTCAGAAATAATGGTCGAAGGAACTCCAAACCTAGTAAGCAAACCTTCATAGAAATCAAGAACGCTAGTTTCATTTGGTTTTTTCAATGCAATTGCTTCCGTCCAACGTGTGAAGTAATCCGTCGCTGTTAGAATCCACTTATGCCCTGAACTCGAAGGAGTATTAATGAGACCAATAAAGTCCAATCCCCACTAGACAAACACTGATCCACTGCAATTGGCTGAAGGGGCAGGGCTGCAAGTTTAACTTTTCCTACAAACATAGCACATTGTTTGCACTTCCTAATCCATGTATGGCAATCACCAAATATAGTAGGCCAATAGTACCCACCTCTCATGATTTTAAGTGTTGTAGTTATTGTGGAAAAGTGTCCTCCACCAAGTCCATTATGGAATTCTTCAAGTAATCTTTGAGTTTGGCTTCGTTCCACACACCTTAGTAACATTCCATTGATATCTTTTTTGAACAAAACGCCGTCAACGAGCAAGATTGGAATTGATTGCAATCTGAAATATCTTCTATTTGAAGCACTTAGGTGAGAAGGGTAACAACCATCTTGCAGATAGCTTACCAAACACGAAACCAGCTGGAAGGTGAAGTGTGAACAACAATCTCTTCATCATTTGACACTAAAACAACTTCATTAGTTTCTTGCAAGTCCTGAGCTAGATGCTCACAAAGCCTTTTGCCTCTAACCAGCTTTGTAACTTTAATTTCTACGTCATATTCCATTACTTTGGTTATCCAACCAGCGCTCTTCTCATTTATGCCTTTGTTCAGAAGAAATTCTTTGATGCTTGGATGAGTAACCATTAGATGTATTTTATTATTAGACAACAAGTGCCTAAATTTCTTCAGAGATCTTATAACTGAAAGGACATGTTTTTCAACAAAAGAATATCTTGTCTCATACTCCTCCAAGCTTTGGTTGTAGAAAGCTATTGGTTGCTCCAAATCTTCATGATTCTACTGCATAAGAATGCCTGAAATGGTGTCCACATTAGCATACGTATACAGAATGAAATCTTTTGTAAAATTTGGATTTAAAAGCATAAGAGCATTTGATATGGCTTTCTTAACATCTTCAAACCCTGTTATTCCCTCCTTGGACCAGCTGAAGTTCTGATTTTTCTTTAACATGGCTGTAAGTGGTTTAGCTACAGTAGCGAAATCTGAAATGTATCTCCTTACAAAATTGATTTTTCCAAAAAAACTTTGCAAAGCCTTTTTGCTTTTAGGCAAGGAGAGTGCACGAATGGATTGAATCCTTTCATAATCTATGTTTAAATCGTGCTTTGAAACAACATGTCCAATAAACTTACCTTCATGAACTGAAAATACACACTTTTTGGGATTTAGAGATATCCCAAATTGCCTACACCTTTCAAAAACTTGCTGGAGGTGAACCATGTGATCTTCTGCAGCTTTGGAAAATACCGTTATATCATCCAAATAGACAAGCACAACCCTGTTAAGGACTTGGAAGGCCATATCCATGGCTCTCTGAAAGGTTGTTCCAGCATTGGACAAACCGAATGGCATCTTTTTGTATGCAAATGTCCCCCACTTAGTAGTGAAGGCTGTCTTGAATTGGTCCTCTTCTTTGACCAAAATCTGATTGTAACCACTATATCTATCCAACAAGGAAAACCTCTCTGAACTTGCAACAAGCTGTAAAATTTTCTCCATTAATGGCAATGGATAGTGGTCTTTAAGCAAAGCCCTATTTAAATCATAGAAATCAATACACAAACAAATCTCACCATTCTTTTTCCGTACTGGAACGAGGTTCACCACCCAAGTTGAGTGTTGTTGATGCTATGGAATGCACCCTTGAGAGAAGGCTGAGCTTCTCTCTTCCACGCGGCACAATGGAAACTCCTCTCTTGCCTGTGGGTCTCGCAAAACTGAGGGGAGAGTCTCTAGATAAGGGCTAGCTCCCTCTGATGCATCTCTGAGTTATTCCAGTAATATTGCTAATACCTATATATAAATATAATGGAGGGGGGAGGGGTTGAAAAGAGAGAAGGATTACTGAAAGCAGAACCTAAATTAATGTAGTAATACACCAAAATGGTCGATCTACTTAGCTTGAGCCTACACTTTTCACCAAGAACAAGCTGGCATACACTTCATCTGATATGAGAAACTCTTCTACATCAGTGAGCTAGGGGTCCTCTGGAAATACAGGGAGGAAGAACTACGAGAGGTCTTCTAAAACACACTATGGCAGCCTGTTCACATACGCGTATACTCTGCTGTAGACACTTCTGGCTGACCTGCAAAAGAAAAACTTCGCAATACACTAGACATGCTGGAATCATTCTGTGAAAGCATAAAAGAAAAATGACTTAACACAAAACAAAACCATAGACATATGCAAAAGTGTAAGTTCAAATGGAGGTATAAATGCTGTCTTGATTCAAGGTAAAATCCAACAGAGCTCCCCCTTACAAGCCAAGAGATCTTTTTCTCAAATGAGAGATTACAATATATATAGAGAAAGAGGAAGCGAATGACGCCCCTTTTGGAAAAGACTTTGGCGCCCTTTTTTAAGTGGCCCATGTGCGTTGAGAGCATTGGGAAGAGGAAGCCGCTTGAAAGAGAAAGCTGTGTCGTCCCCAGTTTTGACTTTAGGCGTTTAAAATATATTAAACGCCATATGTGAAATCACGGGCCGCGTCGTTTGTCTGTAAACAAGACCGCTCTTTCAAGACATTCACGCGATTTGTCTGCTCATTTAATGCAAAATAAGGAAAAACAGGGCATGTCGTTCACTGTTCGTGCTCCTTGATGACCACTTGGCGGAAACTGTTTCAACTGCAGGAATAACTCGCCTCCCCTTTGCCACCTGGGCTGTTTTGTCCATACTCATAATTTTGTCTTTTCCTGGTTTTGTCTTTTCCTGGAATTTGAGCTCTTGGGGCTATTTTATCGTCCTTTGCTGGCTCCTTGGGCTCTTTCATCAGCAAGTCACTGAGTTCATTCTTAACTTTTGTCTTTTCCCAGCTTTGTCCTCTCCTGGCTTTGTCTTTTGTCATCTCTTTTGTCTTAACCCCATTGAATTTCCTCAGGTTCGCGTTCAAGCGTTTGAAGATCAACGGCTATTTCATTGCCTTGAATTTGACGTCTACGGGGACGTCATTTCACGTCCGGATTCCAACGGCTAGTTCATGATGCTCAATTTGACGTCTGCGGGCCCGTCACCCATTTGAATTCCTTCGGCTTTTTCTTTTCCTTTGGCTTTTTCTTTTGGTCGGGTTTTGTCCTTGAAACCTCCCGAATGAAAGGTGTCCCTTCGGGCCTTGACAAAGGTCCCTTTTGCGGTCACCAAGAGTCCCCCACAAGGGCACCTGCCCTTCGAGGTCCTTCGGGCTCCTTGGTCCTCAAATCCTTCGGACAAGCTCCTTGGTCCTCAAATCCTTCGGACATTTTTGCCTGAAGGAATTGTTCCCTTCATTTTAAACGCTTGCTTTTTGTCAGCTTTTTTGCAGACAAATTCCATCGGACTTTTTGTCTGAAGGATTTGCCTTACCATTTTCCGCAGATTTTCTTTCGCAACGGACAGTCTTTTGCTTTGCGGGCTTGATTTCCCTCGGCTTTTTGCGCGGCCATTTCTCCAAATTTCCTCAAACTATTTGTCCGAAGGAATTCCGTCAGACAAAAGCCCGAAGGAATTCATTCTCCATCTTTGCTTTTGCCGCCTTTACTTGTCTTCAAAAAGAAACTGCCCTTTAGAAAATTTGCAATGGTCCTATCGTCAAACATGTGCCCTCCGCAAGGGCCCTTGTACCTTCCCGAAAGGTACCCTACCCTTCGGGTTTCTTGAAAACGACCCTTTCGAAGGGCCTTGGCTTTAAACCTTGTATCTTTAGGTGGACTTTTGGATTCTCCGAAGTATTCCTTTGTCTTAGGCGCTTTGGCCTTGTCCTTTGCCTTGCGAACAAATTCCTTAGAACTTTTCTGGAGGCTCTTTTTTGAAGTAAAAAACCTTTTTGATGAACCATTCCTTTGGAATTTTCCTGTTCTAGCAAAAGGCCATTACCAAAAGCAATGTATTCTTTCTTCCTTGGCTTATGTGTGCGTGGACTTTCTAAATGGCAAGAGACAATCTGCCCTATGGAAGAATTGTCAACAGAAGCTTTGTAAAAGCCTTGCATCCTTGAACTGGTTCATCTTTTTGCCAAAAGGCTTGTGCAAACCACATTCATGACTGATGGCTCAAAACAACAGGGGAATGAGGCCGATTTTGGCCTGCAGAACCAAAATGGTCAACAAATTGGCGATTCTCAGGGGAAGCATGCCTGCTATGCTTAGAAACCAGTAGCCTCAAAGTCCATTGGGCACGGAGTCAAAACGCAACTTGAAAAGTTAGCGACCGCCTCGAGAGATCCAAGAATCAATTATGAAGCTTTTTACCCCAAACACAAAGGAAAACACACACAAGGCTAAAAACACTACCTGTGCAAACAACACTTAGGGAAAACAAGGAAAGAAAAACTGAAAGCAAACTACTATGTACAGCTAACCAGGTATATTTGCATCCCTCTTGGATCAAAGGGAAAACTTTTTAAGTCTCCTTCATGGCAAGAAAACTTATGGTGCCAGACAAGTCGTTGAATGGAATGGAGGCTTGGTGATTTGCTCTTCTTACCTGCCACCTTGATTGGCTCATATCCAAATGAATCGGGGGCAAACATGCTTCCAACATATATGTACTCTTCTTGTTCTTGGAAGCTTGCCTCCTGCTGGTCCTTCATGCTAGTGTGTTTTATCAATAAATCGATCGCTGCTAGCTTGTCACCATCATCCCTTTGATATGCGTCATGGATTGGCTTGTCCCCTTCTGCTTCATTAAAAAGACTGTCAATTTTATCTTCTGCTTGATCATAGCTTTCTTGAAGAAGGGTGACCGTTGTGATGTCTGAAATGGAACCACAAACTGATTGCTCATCCCAAAAAACATCACCTTCTTGCTCAAGGCTCTCTTCTTCAAAACTTTCCTCAAAATGGACTCTCCTTTCCTTGCTCACAGACCAGAGTCTCTAGTTGTTCCCAGTCACGCTCCTAATCCTCCTCCAGCTCGGGTACTGTTGACGCAGTGGATTGCATTCTGGAAAGGAGGCCGAGCTCCTACCTTATCCACACACAACAATGGAAACTCACCTCTTGCCTGTGAGCCTGGCAAAACTGGGGGGAGAGTCTCTAGATGAGGGCTAGCTCCTTTCAATGTATCTTTTAGGTTCTGGATTCCCTACTGCTAACAAATAAATGAAAAAAGGGGGGGGATGAAAAGGGAGACGGATGCTGAAAATAGAACCTAAACCTAAACTAAAAGGTGATACACCAAAAAAAAGTTGATCCACTCAGCCCGAACATACGCTTTTCACCAAGAAGCTGCCATACACTTTATCTGATGTGGGAAACTCTTTTGTATAAGTGAGTCACGGGTCCGTAGAGATACAGGGAGGAAGAACTATCAAAGGTGTTCTGTGACACACTATGGCAGCCTATTCACATGCGCCTATATTCGAGCGATAGACACTTCTGGCAGACCTACAGAAGAAGAAACTTCACAATGCACTAGACATGCTGGAATCGTTCTGTGAAAAGCACAAAAGAAAATGACTTAACACAAAAGAACATAGACATATGCGTGAGTGCAAGTTCAAATGGAGGTAAAAATTGCTAAGTCTTGATTCAAGGTAAAATCCATCAGAGTTCTACCTTACAAACCCAGAGATTTTCGGACAGAGCTTTGCCTTACGGGCTAAGAGATCACTTCTCAAAATGAGAAGTTTTAAAATATATAAAAAGAGAAGTAAAGGCGCCGCTTTGGAAAAGACTTTGGCGCTTTTTGACAAGTTGGCCCATGTGCGTTTGAGAGCATCGAGAAGAAGTCACTGTTGCTAATGTCAGTCTTCTAGAAGAGCCCTGCTAAAACCATGTGTAATCGCCGATCTTGACTTTGGCATTCAAACATTAATGTGAAAGCATGGGCCGCGCCCCTTTTCTGCAAACACACTGCTTTCTTCAGATATTCACGCAGCTTATCTGCTCATAAATGCAAAGTGGAGGAGACAGGCCGCGCCGCTTACTGTTTGCGCCGTTTGGTGACCACCTGGCAAGCACTGTTCCAACTGCAGGAATAAATCCTTGAGTTGACACCTCTCTTTGCCACCTAGATTGTTTGTCCATTTCTGCACTTTGTCTCTTCCTGGTGCTGTCTCTTTCTGGCTCCTTCGGCCCTCGGGGCTATCTGCTTGGCGGGTCGCTAAGTTCCTTGGGCTCTTCTATAAGCTTTTCAAAATCAACAGCGATTTCACCGCCTTAAATTTGACGTCTGCGCACCCGTCACTATGTTTGAACTTGCAATGGCTAGTTTGTCGTGCTTGATTTTGACGTCTTCGGGCCTGTCACCCCTTGGAATTTCTTCGGCATTTTCCTTTCCTTTGGCTTCTTGTTGCTTCCCTTTCCTTCGGGCTTCTTGTTTTGAACCCTCCCGAAGGGAAGGTGTCCCTTCGGCTTTGGAGAAGTATAATTCATTTTGGCCGAGAGTCCCCCGCAAGGGCACCTGCCCTTCGGGGTCCTTCGGCTCCTTGGCCTTGAGACAAAATGTCCAAAGGAATTCCTTCGGACATTTTGTTCGAAGGATTTCTTCCTTTGCTTTTAGCTTATTTCCCCAAGTCCTTTCACTCGGCTACTTTTTCCGCGGATTTTCTCACGGCTACTTTTCCCGCGGACAAAAAGTCCGCAAGAATTGTCTTGCGCGTTCCTTTCCTTCGGAGACTTTTTTCGGGTTTTTTGTCTCGCGGCTTCTTTCTCGAATTTCTTCTGACTTTTTGTCCAAAGGAATTCCTTCGGACAAAAGTCCGAAAGAAATCGCTTATGTCTTTTGCCTCGGCCCTTGTTTATTTCCGCGGAACTTTTTCGAAAGATTTCTTCAGACAAAAAGTCCGAAGGAATTCCTTCGGACATTTTGTCCGAAGAAATTCTCTTCTTTGCCTTAAACAAAATTCTGAAGGAGACTTACCTTTTTGGCTTTCTCTGTGGCCTCTTTGCAAATGTTCCCTGCCTTCCACAAGGGCACTTGAGTCCGGAACTACCTTCCGCAAGGGCACTTGGAATGGTCCATTTTGCGCCTAAGTGGGAACTTGTCTCTTCCTTGCGGAGTCCGTAGAAATACATGCAGAGTCCGTAGAAAACTTTCCTGCAGAGTTCGTAGTAATCCCTGTAGAGTCCGTAGAAACTCTCTGCAGAGTCCGTAGAAACTAGATTTGTGCAAAGAATCAAATTTTGGACTAGTTCAGAATAGCAAGGGAAAAAAGGGGGGACCGATTTTGTCCTGCAGGACCAAAATGGTCAACAAATTGGCGACTCCCAAGGAAAGCATGCCTACTATGCTTAGAAACCAGTTGCCTTAAAGTCCATTGGGCACGGAGTCAGAATGCAGCTTTGAAGAAAGGTTAACAACAACCTTGAGAGATCCCAAAATCAATCATGAGCTTTTAACCCAGACACAAAGGAAAACACACACAAGGCTAAAAACATTACTTGTGCAAACTGCACTTAGGGAAAACAGGAAAAGAAACTGAAAGCAAACTACTATATACAGCTAACCAGGTATATTTGCCTCCCTCCTGGATCAAAGGGAAAACTTTTTAAGTCTCCTTCATGGCAAGGAAACTTATGGTGCCAGACAAGTGGTTGAATGGAATGGAGATTTGGTGACCTGCTCCTCTTGCCTGCCACCTTGATTGGCTTGCGTCCGAGTGGATCAGAGTCAAACATGCTTCCAACATATATGTACTCTTCTTGTTCTTGGAAGCTTGTTGAATGCTGGTCCTTCATGCTGGTGCGTCTTATCCAGAAATCAATGGCTGTTGGCTCATCACCATAAGCCCTTTGATATGCACAGTCCCTTTGCAGTGCATCATGGTTTGACTCATTCCCTTCTGCTTCATTGAAGACCCTGTCAAACTCATCCTCTATTCCCTCATGGCCTTCTTGAAGAAGGGTGACTGTTGTGATGTCTGAAATGGAATCACAAACTGATTGCTCATCCCACAGAACATCATCTCTTTGTTCAAAACTCTCTTCTTCAAAGCTGTCCTCAAGATGGACAGGTCTCTCTTTTTTTCTGCTCAAGGATCAAAGTCTCTAGTTGTTCAAAGACATCCGTCTTATCCTCCTCCAACTCAGGTTCCTCGGCATAGTCGTCCTCCTCATCGAAGCAACAAGGAAGTTCATCAAACAAAGGAGGAGAGAGCTCACCATGCTTACATTCCTCTTCGTATTGCTGGAACATCTGCATGTATGCATCCCCTGCGTCTTCTCCATTGCTGATGATGTCTTCCGAAGGAGCCTCCATGATGATTTCTTCTTCTTTGTCGCTCATGATAGCATTTTGGACAACTGCAGATTGGATCTTCTGCTCCTCACTCGCCTCCTGCAAAACAGGTTCCTCCTTGAGAAGGGATGAAGCGGAAAGCTGATGATTAAAACCATGTGGAAGAGGAGGCTGTCCTTGAGCTAGAATCGAATGATTCTCCTCTTTCCATTTGGCCAGCACTTCATCTATATTAGGTGTGGCCTGATAGCTTTCTTGGAGGTGTGTAGATGGGGTGTATTCAGACATGGAAACTGCTGCGTCCATTACGCGTTGGCTGAGGAATCTCGCTCTGGACTCCAACTCTACAATTCCCCTGGCTAGATCTTCTTGAATGAGCCTTTCTTGGAGGTCACAAACATCATTATGAGCAGGAGCAGCCTCGACTTCTTCAACGTTTTGAGCAAAACCTTTTTCCTCCTCTTCCTCCCTAACCCAGGATTCCATTGTTTCCTTCCAGCTCATGATCTTGGGATTGGAACTTTCCCCTTGTGAACAAGGAGTAACTTTATCCTCTCCAAGGTCCTGGGCTGGTTCATGACTTTTCTTCTTCCAACTTGGGATTTGGAGATCATGTTGAAAGACTTGAGGTCAGGACAGATTTGGGAGAGTCTGCTCATGTACAGGAAGAGTTGTCTGAAAAGAGGCGTGCTGGAAAGCTATGCGCACGGGATTAAGAGCAGGATCGATTGATGCATCAGATGAGCCAGAATGAGCAAGTGCTATCTGATAAAAAGGATTTGGTACACAAGAGGGGGCTTTCTTTAGAATAGGAGGGGGCGCGCAAGGCTAACTGCCTTGCATGAATGGATTCCTCCATTTTGCTACTTCCTCCATGGATTGCAAGCCAGAGCTTGCATGAACAAACATTCCTCTTTATACATCAGCGCCTGTTGATATCCATACTGTCCATCCAGTCTGTCGATCTCCATTACCTGCTTCTCAAACTCCACTGCTACTTCCCTTATTGTTGAAGGGCAACTAGGAGGGCTGCTTGGGGTGATTCCATAAAGATTTTGAGCTTGATTAAAACTCTATGAAGGAAAAAAAGGCCCATTATGCCGAGTAAATTTATACATACAAAAATGTGATTTCTTAATGGCACCAGAACTGCTTAACTAGCTGATTCAACTCAGAGTCGCCATTGGTGTTGATGAAAAGCCTCCAAAGGCTGGTTGGTTGAATAACACACCACAATTTCTTCAACTCTTTGGACCAAACATGTCCTAGTTGGTCCCACCGGGCGTGCCAAAAACTGTTGAAGCAATGGATTGCACCGTGGACAAGAGGTTGAGCTCCTGTCTTATCCACACGCAACAATGGAAACTCCCCTCTTGCCTGTGGGCCTAGTAAAACTGGGAGGAGAGTCTCTAGATAAGGGCTAGCTCCCTTCGATGTATCTTTTAGGTTCTGGATTCCCTACTGCTAACAAATAAATGAAAAAAGGGGGGGATGAAAAGGGAGAAGGATGCTGAAAACAGAACCTAAACCTAAACTAAAAGGTGATACACCAAAAAAAGTTGATCCACTCAGCCCGAACATACGCTTTTCACCAAGAAGAAGCTGCCATACACTTCATCTGATGTGGGAAACTCTTCTGTATCAGTGAGTCAGGGGTCCGTAGAGATACAGGAAGGAAGAACCATCAAAGGTGTTCTGAGACACTATGACAACGTGTTCACATGCGCCTATATTCCTGCTATAGACACTTCTAGCAGACCTGCAAAAGAAGAAACTTCACAATGCACTAGACATGCTGGAATCATTCTGTGAAAAGCACAAAAGAAAATGACTTAACACAAAAAGAACATAGACATATGCGTGAGTGCAAGTTCAAATGGAGGTTAACACAAAAAGAACATAGACATATGCGTGAGTGCAAGTTCAAATGGAGGTAAAAATTGCTAAGTCTTGATTCAAGGTAAAATCCAGCAGAATTCTGCCTTACAAACCTAGAGATTTTTGGGCAGAGCTTTGCCTTACGGGCTAAGAGATCACTTCTCAAAATGAGAAGTTTTACAATATATAGAAAGAGGAGAAGTAAAGGCGCCGCTTTGGAAAAGACTTTGGCGCTCTTTGACAAGTTGGCCCATGTGCGTTTGAGAGCATTGAGAAGAGGAAGTCACTGTTGCTGATGTCATTCTTCTAGAAGAGGCCTGCTAAAACCATGTTGTGTAATCGCCGATCTTGACTTTGGCATTCAAACATTAATGTGAAAGCATGGGCCGTGCCCCTTTTTTGCAAATAGACTACTTCCTTCAGATATTCACGCGATTTGTCTACTCATAAATGCAAAGTGGAGGAGACAGGGTGCGCCGCTTATTGTTTGCGCCGTTTGGTGACCACCTGGTAAGCACTGTTCCAACTGCAGGAATAAATCCTTGAGTCGACACCTCTCTTTGCCACCTGGACTGTTTGTCCATTTCAGCACTTTGTCTCTTCCTGGTTTTGTCTCTTTCTGGCTCCTTCGGCCCTCGGGGCTATCTGCTTGGCGGGTCTGTGAGTTCCTTGGGCTCTTCTTTAAGCTTTTCATAATCAACGGCTATTTCACTGCCTTAAATTTGACGTCTGCGCACCCGTCACTGCGTTTGAACTTCCAACGGCTAGTTCGTTGTACTCGATTTTGACGTTTTCGAGCCCGTCACCCCTTGGAATTTCTTCGGCCTTTTCCTTTCCTTCGGCTTCTTGTTGCTTCCCTTTACTTCGGGCTTCTTGTTTTGAACCCTCCCGAAGGGAAGGTGTCCCTTCGTCTTTGGAGAAGTGTCATTCATTTTGGCCAAGAGTCCCCCGCAAGGGCACCTGCCCTTGGGGGTCCTTCGGCTCCTTGGCCTTGAGACAAAATGTCCGAAGGAATTCCTTCAGACATTTTGTCCGAAGGATTTATTTCTTTGCTTTTCGCTTATTTCCCCAGGTCCTTTCACTCGGCTACTTTTCTCGCGGATTTTCTTACGACTACTTTTCCCGCAGACAAAAAGTCTGCAAGAATTGTCTTGCGCGTTCCTTTCCTTCGGAGACTTTCTTCGGGTTCTTTGTCTCGCGGCTTCTTTCCCAAATTTCTTCGGACTTTTTGTCCAAAGGAATTCCTTCGGACAAAAGTCCGAAAGAAATCGCTTATGTCTTTTGCCTCGACCCTTGTTTATTTATGCGGAACTTTTCCAAAGGATTTCTTCGTACAAAAAGTCCAAAGGAATTCCTTTGGACATTTTGTCCGAAGAAATTCTCTTCTTTGCCTTAAACAAAATTTCGAAGGAAACTTACCTTTTCGGCTTTCTCTGTGGCCTCTTTGCAAATGTTCCCTGCCCTCCGCAAGGGCACTTGAGTCCGGAACTGCCCTCTGCAAGGGCACTTGGAATGGTCCATTTTGCGCCTAAGTGGGAACTTGTCTCTTCCTTGCGGAGTCCGTAGAAATACCTGCAGAATCCGTAGAAAACTTCCCTGCAGAGTTCATAGTAATCACTGCAGAGTCCATAGAAACTCTTTGCAGAGTCCGTAGAAATAAACCTGCAGAGTCCATAGAAACTAGACTTGTGCAAACAATCAAATTTTGGACTGGTTCAGAACAACAGGGAAAAAAACGGGGGACCGATTTTGTCCTGCAGGACCAAAATGGTCAACAGGGACCATGGCATGGTCATATTCCTCATCAAAGCAACAAGGAAGTTCATCAAACAAGGGAGGAGAGAGCTCACCTTGCTTACTTTCCTCTTCATATTGCTAGAACATCCGCATGTACGCATGACCTGTGTCTTCTCTCCATTGTTGATGATGTCTTCAAAACGAGCATCCATGATGATTTCGTTTTCATTGTCGCTCATGATAGCCTCTTGGGCAGCTGCAAATTGGATCCTCTCTTCTTCAATTGCCTCCTGCTAAACAGGTTCCTCCTTGAGAAGGGATTAAGTGGAAGGCTGATGGTTAAACTCATGTGGAAGAGAAGGCAGTCCTTGGGCTAGAATCGAATGATTTTCTTCCTTCCATTTGGCCAGCACTTCATCTATATTAGATGTGGCTTGTATAGCTGTCTTGGAGGGGTGTAGATGGGGTGTGTTCAGTCATGAAATCTGCTCTTTGGTCTAAACCGTCCATCACACCCTCGCTGAGGGATCTCATTCTGGATTCCATTTCTGCAATTTTCCTGGCTATATTCTCTTGGGAGAGGCTTCCCTGGAGGTCACAAGCATCATCATGATGAGTAGGAGCAGCTTTACCTTCTTTAAGGTCCCGAGTTGGTTCATGATAGGCACTCCTCCAACTTGGAATCTTGACATCATGTTGAAAGACTTGAGGATTGGTAGAAGGGGTGTCTTTTGCTGTAGGCTCCTCTCTAAGGTTTGAAACCTCCATCTCTCCTTCACTAAGCAATCTCACCTTTGCCTCTAATTCCTCAATTTGCTTAGCTAGATTTTCCTGAAAGAGTCTTTCTTGGAACTCATAGGAATCATCATGGAAATGGGGAGTGCATAAAGGCTGCCATGGAGTACAAGAAGCTTCTTGAGGAAGGGTGGGAGGGACTTGAAAAGGACTAGCCTCATTTTGTACCTCACACTCTTGGACAATGCCTTTCTCCTCCTTGTTCTATGACTCAACTACTTTACTCCAACTCATGATATTAAGACTGGACATCTACTTTTGAGGTGATGGGGTTGCAATGTGAGAGGGTAGTGAGGGTTTGGATTCCACTTCCCTTGCTGCCAACATAGACTGCTGCATTTGAAGATTTGTCAATTCAATCTGCTTATCAAGATTGGCCTTAAAAACAAGATTTACTGTTTCGGGACTCTCCTCAACATGATTGGGGAAAGGACTTTGACAGGCTTGACTTGGCTCATGAGCAGGGGCTGCGTATGTCTGATATGAAACTTGAGGCAGCAGGTATGCAGGTTGATAGACTTGGTAAAGCTGTCTTTCATGAATACTCAACTTCCCTTCCAATGATGCAATCAAACCACTCACATCTAGCATCTCATTTGTAAGCCTTTGCCAATTGGCTCTTTCAATAGGACTCCATTCACTCTTAACCAGATCTAGTGCATTTCTCACTTGGATGACATGATCAGGGATTTCTTGGCCACATCCCCTTCTAGTGTCAAGTTCCACTACATACTTTTCATATCCCAACAGTGCTTGTTTGAAGGTGGAAATGGGTTGATTAGCAAAAAGATTAGGTTGAGTAGGAGAAGTGACACATTGAGAAGACTGGGCATAAGACTTATATAGCTCATGACAGGGCTGAGACTAGTCATATTGGTCCTGCAAAGAGCAAAACTCATAACCGTACGCGTCCTTGTTGCTTGAGGTGATTTCATGAACAACTTGAGCTTGATCAAAACTATATGAAGGAACACAAGTCCTGTGGTTCTGAGCACTGGAATTATACATACCAAAATACGATTTCTTGATGGCACCAGGACTGCTTAACCAGCTGATTCAACTCGGAGTCGCCATTGGTGTTGATGAAAAAGCCTCCAAAGGTTGGTTGGTTGAAGAACACACCAAAATTCTTCAACTCTTTTGACAAAACTTGTCCCACAATCGCCTGATTAAAGGTCGGAAGCTGGATTAATGGTTTGTTTTTTGCTATAAAAGGACCGGCACCAATCCTGGAACTTTTGTGAGTGTTAAAACATGGTCCCACCAGGCATGCCAAAAACTATTGACGCTATGGAATGCACCCTTGAGAGAACGCTGAGCTTCTCTCTTCCACGCGACACAATGGAATCTCCTCTCTTGCCTGTGGGTCTCGCAAAACTGAGAGGAGAGTCTCTAGATAAGGGCTAGCTCCCTCTGATGCATCTCTGAGTTATTCCAGTAATATTGATAATACTTATATATAAATATAATTGGGGGGTTGAAAAAAGAGGACTACTGAAAGCAGAACCTAAACTAAAGCAGTGATACACCAAAATGGTCGATCTACTTAGCTTGAGCCTACACTTTTCACCAAGAACAAGCTGGCATACACTTCATCTAATATGAGAAACTCTTCTACATCAGTGAGCTAGGGGTCCTCTAGAGATACAGGGAGGAAGAACTACCAGAGTTGTTCTAAAACACACTATAGCAGCCTGTTCACATACGCCTATACTCTATTGTAGACACTTCCGGCTGACCTGCAAAAGAACTTCGCAATACACTTGACATGCTGGAATCATTTTGTGAAAGCATAAAAGAAAAATGACTTAACACAAAACAAAACCATAGACATATGCAAAAGTGTAAGCTCAAATGGAGGTATAAATGCTATGTCTTGATTCAAGGTAAAATTCAGCAGAGCTCCGCCTTACAAGCCAAGAGATCTTTTTCTCAAATGAGAGATTACAATATATATAGAGAAAGAGAAAGCGAACGACGCCCCTTTTGGAAAAGACTTTGGCGTCTTTTTTTAAGTGGCCCATGTGCGTTGAGAGCATTGGGAAGAAGAAGCCAATTGAAAGAGAAAGCTATGTCGGCCCCAATTTTGACTTTAAGTGTTTAAAATATATTAAACGCCATATGTGAAATCACGGGCCGCGCCATTTGTCTACAAATAAGACCGCTCCTTCAAGACATTCACGCGGTTTGTCTGCTCATTTAATGCAAAATAAGGAAAAACAGGCCGCATCGTTCACTGTTCATGCTCCCTGATAACCACTTGGCAGAGACTGTTTCAACTACAGGAATAACTCGCCTCCCCTTTGCCACCTGGGCTGTTTTGTCCATACTCATAATTTTGTCTCTTCCTGGTTTTGTCTTTTCCTAGAATTTGAACTCTTGGGGCTATTTTATCGTCCTTTGCTGGCTCCTTGGGCTCTTTCATCAGCAGGTCGCTGAGTTCATTCTTAACTTTTGTCTTTTCCCAGCTTTGTCCTCTCCTAGGTTTGTCTTTTGTCATCTCTTTTGTCTTAACCCTGTTGAATTTCCTCAGGTTCGCACTCAAGCATTTGAAAATCAACGACTATTCCGTTGTCCTGAATTTGATGTCTACGGGGACATCATTTGACGTCCGGATTCAAATGGCTAGTTTATGATGCTCAATTTGACGTTTGCGGTCCCGTCACCCATTTGAATTCCTTCGGCTTTTTCCTTTCCTTCGACTTTTTTTTTTAGTCGGGCTTTTGTCCTTGAAACCTCCCGAAGGGAAGGTGTACCTTCGAGCCTTGAGAAAGGTCCCTTTTGTGGTCACCGAGAGTCCCCCACAAGGGCACCTGCCCTTTGGGGTCCTTCGGGCTCCTTTGTCCTTAAATCCTTCGGACAGGCTCCTTGGTCCTCAAATCCTTCAGACATTTTGCCCGAAGGAATTCCTACAGACATTTTGCCCGAAGGAATTGTTCCCTTCATTTTAAACGCTTGCTTTCGGTCGGCTTTTTTGCGGACAAATTCCTTCGGACAAAATGTCCAAAGGATTTGCCTTACCATTTTCCACAAATTTTCTTTCCGAATGGACAGTCTTTTGCTTTGCGGGCTTGATTTCCCTGGGCTATTTGCGCGGCCATTTCTCCGAATTTCCTCGGACTATTTGTCCCAAGGAATTTCGTCGGACAAAAGCCCGAAGGAATTCATTCTCCGTCTTTGCTTTTGCCGCCTTTACTTGTCTTCAAAAAGAAACTGCCCTTCGGAAAATTTGCAATGGTCCTATCGCCGAACATGTGCCCTCCGCAAGGGCTCTTGTACCTTCCCGAAAGGTACCCTGCCCTTCGGGTTTCTTGAAAACGACCCTTTCGAAGGGCCTTGGCTTTAAACCTTGCTTCTTTAGGTGGACTTTTGGATTCTCCGAAGTATTCTTTTGTCTTAGGCGCTTTGGCCTTGTCCTTTGCCTTGCGGACGAATTCCTTAGCACTTTTCCGAAGGCTCTTTTCCGAAGTAAAAAACCTTTTTGATGAACCATTCCTTTGGAATTTTCCTGTTGTAGCAAAAGGCCATTACCAAAAGCAATGTATTCTTTCTTCCTTGGCTTATGTGTGCGTGGACTTTCTAAATGGTAAGAGACAATCTGCCCTGTGGAAGAATTGTCAACAGAAGCTTTGTAAAAGCCTTACATCCTTGAACTGGTTCATCTTTTTGCCAAAAGGCTTGTACAAACCAAATTCATGACTGATGGCTCAAAACAGCAGGGGAAGGAGGCCAATTTTGGCCTGCAAGACCAAAATGGTCAACAAATTGGCGATTCCCAGGGGAAGCATGCTTGCTATGCTTAGAAACCAGTAGCCTCAAAGTCCATTGGGCACGGAGTCAAAACGTAGGTTGAAAAGTTAGTGACCACCTCGAAAGATCCAAGAATCAATCATGAAGCTTTTTACCCCAAACACAAAGGAAAACACACACAAGGCTAAAAACACTACCTGTGCAAACAACACTTAGGGAAAATAGGGAAAGAAAAACTGAAAGCAAACTACTATGTACAGCTAACCAGGTATATTTGCATCCCTCTTGGATCAAAGGGAAAACTTCTTAAGTCTCCATGGCAAGAAAACTTATGGTGCCAAACAAGTGGCTGAATGGAATGGAGGCTTGGTGATTTGCTTTTCTTGCCTGCCACCTTGATTGGCTCGTATCCAAATGAATCGGGGGCAAACATGCTTCCAACATATATGTACTCTTCTTGTTCTTGGAAGCTTGCCTCCTGCTAGTCCTTCATGCTGGTGTGTTTTATCAAGAAATCGATGGCTGCTAGCTTGTCATCATAAGCCCTTTGATATGCATCATGGATTGGCTTGTCCCCTTCTGTTTCATTAAAAAGACTGTCAATTTTATCTTCTACTTGATCATAGCTTTCTTGAAGAAGGGTGACCGTTGTGATGTCTGAAATGGAACCACAAACTGATTGCTCATCCCACAGAACATCACCTTCTTGCTCAAGGCTCTCTTCTTCAAAACTTTCCTCAAAATGGACAGGCATCTCCTTTTCTTGCTCATAGACCAGAGTCTCTAGTTGTTCCCAGTCACGCCCCTGATCCTCCTCCAGCTCAAGTACCATGGCATGGTCATATTCCTCATCCAAGCAACAAGAAAGTTCATCAAACAAGGGAGGAGAGAGAGCTCACATTGCTTACTTTACTCTTCATACTACTGGAACATCTGCATGTATGCATGCCTTGTGTCTTCTCCACTGTTGATGATGTCTTCAAAAGGAGCATCCATGATGATTTCATCTTCATTTTCGCTCATGATAGCCTCTTGGGCAGCTGCAAATTGGATCCTCTCTTTTTCAATTGCCTCCTGCAAAACAGGTTCCTCTTTGAGAAGGGATGAAGTGGAACGCTGATGGTTAAACTCATGTGGAAGAGGAGGCAGTCCTTGAGCTAGAATCGAATGATTCTCTTCCTTCCATTTGGCCAACACTTCATCTATATCAGATGTGGCCTGATAGCTATCTTGGAGGGGTGTAGATGGGGTGTGTTCAAACATGAAATCTGCTCGTTGGTCTAAACCGTCCATCACACCCTAGCTGAGGGATCTCATTCTAGATTCCAATTCTGCAATTTTCTTGGCTATATTCTCTTGGGAGAGCCTTCCCTAGAGGTCACAAGCATCATCATGATGAGTAGGAGCAGCTTTATCTTCTTCAAGGTCCCGAGTTGGTTCATGATAGGCACTCTTCCAACTTGGAATCTTGACATCATGTTGAGAGACTTGAGGATTGGTAGAAGGGGTGTCTTTTGGTGTAGGCTCCTCTCTAAGGTCTGAAACCTCCATCTCTCCTTCACTAAGCAATCTCACCTTTGCCTCTAATTCCTCAATTTGCTTAGCTAGATTTTCTTGAAAGTCTTTCTTGGAGCTCATAGGAATCATTATGGAAATGGGGAGTGCATGAAGGCTGCCATGGAGTACAAGAAGCTTCTTGAAGAAGGGTGGGAGGGACTTGAAAAGGACTAGCATCATTTTGTACCTCACACTCTTAGACAATGTCTTTCTCCTCCATGTTGTTCCATGACTCAACTACTTTACTCCAGCTCATGATATTAGGACTGGACATCTCCTTTTGGGGTGATGGGGTTGCAATGTGAGAGGGTAGTGAGGGTTTGGATTCCACTTCCCTTGCTGCCAACATAGACTGCTGCATTTGAAGATTTGTCAATTCAATCTGCTTATCAAGATTGGCCTTAAAAACAAGATTCACTGTTTCGGGACTCTCCTCAACATGATTGGGGAAAGGACTTTGACAAGCTTGACTTGACTCATGAGTAGGGGCTGCGTATCTCTGATATGAAACTTGGGGCAGGGGGTATGCAGGTTGATAGACTTGGTAAGGCTGTCTTTCATAAATACTCAACTTCCCTTCCAATGATGCAATCAAACCACTCACACCTAGCATCTCATTTGTAAGCCTTTGCCAATTGGCTCTTTCAATAGGAATCCATTCACTCTTAACCAGATCTAGTGCATTTCTCACTTGATGGATGACATGATCAGGGATTTCTTGGCCACATCCCCTTCTGGTGTCAAGCTCCACTACATACTTTTCATATCCCAACAGTGCTTGTTTGAAGGTGGAAATGGGTTGATTGGCAAAAAGATTAGGTTGAGTAGGAGAAGTGACACATTGAGAAGACTGGGCATAAGACTGATATAGCTCATGACAGCGCTGAGACTGGTCATATTGGTCCTGCAAAGAGCAAAACTCATAACCGTATGCATCCTTGTTGCTTGAGGTGATTTCATGAACAACCTGAGCTTGATCAAAACTATATGAAGGAACACAAGACCTATGGTTCTGAGCAATGGAATTATACTTACCAAAATACGATTTCTTGATGGCACCAGGACTGCTTAACCAGTTGATTCAACTCGGAGTCGCCATTGGTGTTGGTGAAAAAGCCTCCAAAGGCTCGTTAGTCGAAGAACACACCAAAATTCTTCAACTCTTTGGACAAAACTTGTCCCACAATCCCCTGATTAAAGGTTGGATGCTGGATTAATGGTTCATTTTTTGCTATAACAGGACCAGCACCAATCCTGGAACTTTTCTGAGTGTTAGAACATAGTCCCACCGGGCTTGCCAAAAACTGTTGACGCTATGGAATGCACCCTTGAGAGAAGGCTGAGCTTCTCTCTTCCACGTGGCACAATGGAAACTCGTCTCTTGCCTGTGGGTCTCGCAAAATTGAGGGGAGAGTCTCGAGATAAAGGCTAGTTCCCTCTGATGCATCTCTAAGTTATTCCAGTAATATTGTTGATACCTATATATAAATATAATGGGGGGGGGTTGAAAAGAGAGAAGGATTACTGAAAGCAAAACCTAAACTAAAGCAATGATACACCAAAATGGTCGATCTACTTAGCTTGAGCCTACACTTTTCACCAAGAACAAGCTGGCATACACTTCATCTGATATGAGAAACTCTTCTACATCAGTGAAGTAGGAGTCCTTTGGAGATACAGAGAGGAAGAACTACCAGAGGTGTTCTAATACACACTATGGCAGCTTGTTCACATATGTCTATACTCTGTTGTAGACACTTCTGGCTGACCTGCAAAGGAAGAACTTCGCAATACAATAGGCATGCTAGAATCACTCTGTGAAAGCATAAAAGAAATATGACTCAACACAAAACAAAACCATAGACATATGCAAAAGTGTAAACTCAAATGGAGGTAAAAATGCTATGTTTTGATTCAAGGTAAAATCCGTTAGAGCTCCGCCTTACAAGCCAAGAGATCTTTTTCTCAAATGAGAGATTACAATATATATAGAGAGAGGAAGCGAACGACGCCCCTTTTGGAAGACTTTGGCGCCCTTTTTTAAGTGGCCCATGTGCGTTGAGAGCATTGGGAAGAGGAAGCCGCTTGAAAGAGAAAGTTGTGTCGGCCCTAGTTTTGACTTTAGGCGTTTAAAATATATTAAACGCAATATGTGAAATCATGGGCTGCGCCATTTGTCTGCAAACAAGACCGCTCCTTCAAGACATTCACGCAATTTGTCTGCTCATTTAATGCAAAATAAGGAAAAACAAGCCGCACCATTCATTGTTCGTGCTCCTTGATGACCACTTGGCGGAGACTGTTTCAACTGCAGGAATAACTAGCCTCCCCTTTGCCACCTGGGCTGTTTTGTCCATACTCAGTTTTGTCTCTTCCTAGTTTTGTCTTTTCCTGGAATTTGAGCTCTTGGGGCTACTTTATCGTCCTTTGCTGGCTCCTTGGGCTCTTTCATAAACAGGTCGCTGAGTTCATTCTTAACTTTAGTCTTTTCCCAGCTTTGTCCTCTCCTAGCTTTGTCTTTTGTCATCTCTTTTGTCTTAACCCCATTGAATTTCCTCAGGTTCGCACTCAAGCATTTGAAGATCAACGGCTATTTCGTTGCCCTAAATTTGACGTTTGCGGGGACGTCATTTGACGTCCGGATTATGGCTAGTTCATGATGCTCAATTTAACGTCTACAGGCTCGTCACCCCTTTGAATTCCTTCAGCTTTTTCCTTTCCTTCGGCTTTTTCTTTTGGTCGGGCTTTTGTCCTTAAAACCTCCCAAAGGGAAGGTGTCCCTTCGGGCCTTGAGAAAGGTCCTTTTTGCGGTCACCGAGAATCCCCCGCAAGGGCACCTGCCCTTCGGGGTCCTTCGGGCTCCTTGGTCCTCAAATCCTTCGGACAAAATGTCCAAAGGAATTCCTTCAGACATTTTGCCCGAAGGAATTGTTCCCTTCATTTTAAATGCTTGCTTTCGGTCGGATTTTTTGCGGACAAATTCCTTCAGACTTTTTGTCCGAAGGATTTGCCTTACCATTTTCTACGGATTTTCTTTCCGAATGAATAGTCTTTTGCTTTGCGGGCTTGATTTCCCTCAGCTTTTTGCGCAGCCATTTCTCCGAATTTCCTCGGACTATTTGTTCGAAGGAATTCTGTCGGACAAAAGCTCGAAGGAATTCATTCTCCGTCTTTGCTTTTGCCGCCTTTACTTGTCTTCAAAAAGAAACTGCCCTTCAGAAAATTTGCAATGGTCCTATTGCCGAACATGTGCCCTCCACAAGGGCTCTTGTACCTTCCCGAATGATACCCTGCCCTTCGGGTTTCTTGAAAACGACCCTTCCGAAGGGCCTTGGCTTTAAACCTTGTTTCTTTAGGTGGACTTTTGGATTCTCCGAAGTATTCCGTTGTCTTAGGCGCTTTGGCCTTGTCCTTTGCTTTGCGGACGAATTCCTTAGCACTTTTCTGGAGGCTCTTTTCCGAAGTAAAAAACCTTTTTGATGAACCATTCCTTTGGAATTTTCCTATTGTAGCAAAAGGCCATTACTAAAATCAATGTATTCTTTCTTCCTTGGCTTATGTGTGCGTGGACTTTCTAAATGGCAAGAGACAATTTGCCCTGTGGAAGAATTGTCAACAGAAGCTTTGTAAAAGCCTTGCATCCTTGAACTAGTTCATTTTTTTGCCAAAAGGCTTGTGCAAACCAAATTCACGATTGATGGCTCAAAACAACAGGGGAAGGAGGCCGATTTTGGCCTGCAGGACCAAAATGGTCAACAAGTGCTTGAGTGGAAATATGATCGTTGATTCTATGAGCTTGTGAAGCTCAGCTTTCATCAAAGGCTCAAGCTTTGGATTGATTGGCCTTTGTCTTTGCCTTACTTGTTTAGTTTCGTCTTCTAACTCAATAATGTGTTGAGCCAAACTTGGATCAAAACCTTTGAGATCACTATACTACCATGTGAATATATTAGCAAAATTGGTGCATAAATCAATGAAAGCTTTCTTTCGTAGAGTGCATACCTTGCCCAATTTCAAAATCTTACCAGCTGCAATCTCTACATTGGCATAGTGGTCTTCCTTTGTTGACAAGGATGTTCCTCTTTTCTTAGCTCATCATCCTCACTGAAAATATTTTCAAGAGTGACCAATCCCTTGGGTAGCTTATTAGTTTTCAGTTGTACAATCTGATCACCATACTGTTGTAAGTGTTTCGACGTATTCTTTAAAAAACTCAGCCTCTTCTTGCAAAAATCTCACAATTTGATTGTCATTTTCAAACACCTGCCAATTTTCTTGGTTATCCAAAACAGAAGGCCTTACAACTATCTTTATATGTGACTGAAAAATGTCACTTTTTACATCAGCAGAGATATCAAATTGTGCCCCAACAGCAACCAATCTATCAGCATGTTTATTCCTATCCTTTGGTATTACCTGAATATTAAAAGCCTGAAAATCTTCAAGTAGATCCCAAACTGTGTCTATAAAATTTAAGCAACGGATTCTTGCATATGTTCAAACCTCTTACTTGGTGGACTACAAGTTCACTATCTCCAAACACTTGCAAACAATTTACTTTCTTCCTAGCCCACTGTAAACTGTGAATTAGTGCTTCATATTCAGCAAAGTTGTTTGAACAACGAAACTAAAATTTAATAGAGGAGAAATATCTTTGTTTTGTAGAAGAAATTAACATCATTCCATCTCCAGTCCCATGCTTATTTCTTGATCCATCAAAGTATAATTGCCACAATCCTTCATTAGATTTGTCCTCTTTGACCATGGCTGGAATTGGTGCATCATTTTCATGAAGACAATACACACCAAGACCTTCTTCAATCAGCTTGTAGGGATCTTGCTCATGCAAGGTGGAAGCCCACTCATCTAAAAACAAATCTGAAACTCCATCCAAAGGCGAGTCCTTTTCTACATCACTAGTTTGTAGTATTTCATCTGAAATGATACAATTTGCATTGACCACACTTGTCGTATAAGGCTCCATGTGAAAACGTGCAATAGGTTCTGAATGAATTGTTATCTTTGTGCCATATCTGGTCCTGAACAACAAGTAGGTCCAATCAGCTGATAAATATCCCCTAATCTTTGAGGTGAAATCCCTTGAAAAGCACATAACGAAATAAGGAGGCAGGTCCACTACAACGCCCTGCTGAATAGTCACATTAGGACAGGTATGTAATTGCAATTTCAAATATTTGATAATGCCTACCTTTTTTGTTGGTGAACCATCCAATTGCAATACCCCTTTAGTATTTGGCTCATAAACAAGGCCAAGCTTGTTTGCAATCTGTTTAGGCATCACTGTACTGCTAGCTCCACTATCCACCATACAATTATAAACCAAAGTATCACCCATTATCAAAGAAAGATAAAAAGGAGTTTCGTTTTTACCTCAGTTTTGTCCACTTTTGATATTTTATCTCCTTGCTACATCTGTTGCTTAGTTGGCTGATCCAAATTTGTCAAGACAACACCTTTCTTAACTGGTTTTGGAGACAATTCAAGAGCTGAAAGTTCTTGAATGAGTTTATCCTTTTGCCCTGGAATTGAAAGAGAATTCCACATGCTAATGTTGATATTAGACTTCTTCATTTGATCTACAATACTGAACTAAGATGCACTAACCTTTGATTGCGCTTTCTGTGGTACTTGCTGCTCATGAATTAGAGGTATCTGCTGCACTTTACTAACCTCTATATTCTGATTTTTTTGGGCTGTGGGAGCAACAAGCTGCTCTTTTGTACCTTGAGCAATAATACTAAGAGCACCTGAAGTATTTCCTACCGCTTGGGCATCCTCAACAACGCTTCTTTTAGCTCTTTAATAGGTTATAGCTGCAACTTGACCACTTGAATCATTAGTTTTGACATCCTGAATAAAAGCAACATGATCATCTATCTGTCAATTTACATTAATAGCATCAGGGTGCCCTTGAATTTGATGAGTCACTCCTTGTGGTGTCAAACCTGTATCTTGATATTGACCTCCTTGAAAAGAGAACTCTTCTTGTATCATCTGTGGCATGGTGATGTTCTATGATACCAAGTTCTAGTTTTGAACATCATTGAGATTTGAGAGCTGCCAACTTGAATCCTACACCAAATTATTTTGTGGGGTTGGAACAATGGCTTTTGAAGTGGAAGGAGCATTCGGATCAAGAGCAGCATATGGCTTGGCTAGAGTTATGGCTCGTCGTGCTTGATAGGGTGGTCTATTTTCTCTGAAACCTTGATAAAGAGACCTTTGATCTTTGAAGGGCTGATAGTTGTTTTGATTTTGTTGTTTATAGAGCCTATTTGATTGAAATTGCTGCCTTTTGAGCTGTACTATTTTATTTCCAAAAGATTGTAGCAAACTTTTCAACTCTCCTATCTCACTAGATTGACCAGTAGGGGCTGCAATAGGAACTTGAGGTGCTAGAATTGGAGCCAAAGATGGAATTTGAGGAACTTGAGGGGCTGGTACAGAACTTATTTCTGAAAATATGGGCATTGAAGGTCTTGGAGAAAGCTTTTCTGCCCTTATTGCAACTTCATAAGCATCTGGCAAAGTAATTCCACCCATTGACTGTATCATCACACTAATGTCAAAATTGAGAGCTTTCAAAAAATACAGAAATGCATATTCAGGGGATGGTCTAATCAGAACCAGTATTCTAGTCCATGTCTTCCGAAATCTGAGATTAAAATCGGACATGAACTCATGAGAAGCTCTCTGTATGGTAGTTAATTGCTCAACTACAGATAAGTGAGATTTGTCTTCAAACTAACTAAGGCTACACCCAATTCATCCTAGGTGGAAACGGATCTAAGTGGGAGGGTTCTATAACATTTTAATGCTTTTCCTTTGAAAGAAGTAGCTAGCAATCTGATAGCAACATTATCCTCAACAACATTATGAACTAAACAACGATTAGCCACATCCTGGATATGCTCAATAGAGATTGTTTGATTTTCTCCTAAGAAGAATGGAATACTTTTGAGGGCAGATATAGGAATGTCGTCTAACTGTGCTAGATTCAGTGGACTTCCCCTATTGAATGGAGCAAACACTTGATTTCTAACGGCGATCTGGATGGTGGGGATTGCAGTGTCTAGAACGATAGGATGAGGGGGAGGTAAATATTCCCTTTGAGGATATGGATTTGCCCTCCTAAACCTTGCTCTTTTATAAGTTACAAATTCAAAAGGAATACCTTTACTTGTTGATCTTGTGGTAACCTTTGGCATGAACAGATTCCCTGAATGATGCTATGAATTTTGCAACTGGATGTAGATGAATATTCTCTGCTGCTGCTAAAACTCTATGCAAAGAACTTTTTTCGTGGTCCCGCCGGGCATGTCAAAAACTATTGTCAACCTAGAGCTGCACCTTGAATCGAAGACGTGCATGAAATGGCCAATCCTTTATTCGATTGAAACAATGGGATCTTCTCATAAGGGTGGATGCCTTAATGATGAGAAGAACCTCTAGAGAACGCTGGTTCCTGTAAGATGTATCAATGGATCTCTAATATGTGCTACAAATCTACCATGGAAAAGGGAGAAAGAAAGTTGAAAGGAAAATCCTACCTAATAACGGTGATACACCAAAAACGTTGATCCACTCTACTTGAAACTCTGAACACTGAATCAAACAAGGAAAAAAGAAAACCTTTGATTTCAATTGATCACTATGCATAAATATTTCATGAGAAGGTTCGATCCAATGACCAAAACATGAGGGAAAACGATGGAGAGAGGTCTGATACAAGACACTTTGCAGCCACCTAACATCCACTTACAGCTTCAACAAAAGACATATAGAACACTGAACATGCCCTGCATAATATGATAAGCTAGTAACTAAGTACGAATCAAAATTTGGAAAGGGAGAGAAATCTACCACATATGTAATTGTTGAGTGAATATACACTATGCCAACACTTCAAATCTGAAAGTACAATCCTTCTATTGATTGCAGAGGTTACACAACTCACCAATGGCAGAGTCTGGTCTTGCCAAGAGAGGGATGATAAAATCTAAGGCTGAAAAGCCATTAATATAGAAAATTACAAAAGCCAAGAGATTGGCATTGAAAAATAGAAGAGGAAGATCAACTTAGATTTGTTTTTGCATGAAGCTCCTTGGCATTAGAGGAACTGGACAGCTGGGTTTATTGAAATGCCCACCTCTCTTTGCATGGAAATCCATGCCCACCTCTAAATTTAGCTTCTTCATGAGCTGCTGGAACATTTGAAAGTATGAGATAACAATAGCATGCATGAAATCCAACACCAATGACAATTTTAGAACTCTGACTTGATCCATTGGAAGCCGAGTTGGAACGTTTGAAAGGCTGAGTTGACCTTGGCATGCATAAAATCCAACGCCAATGTCAATTTTAGAACTCTTACTTGATCCATTGGAAGCCGAGTTGGAACGTTTGAAAGGTTGAGTTGACCTTGGAGATAAACTTGACTTCAACAACCAGTCAACTAAAGCCTTGACTAGTCAACTGTAATTAGCTTTTGCTTGCATGGAATTCCACGTTGACTCCGTCTTTTATTTGTGCATGGGTTTATCTCAACCCAACTGTCCGTGATTTCTCTTGGCTAAATCTACAATTCTTCTTCTTGACCTCTGTCTATATTTGTCTTTCCATGGGCTTTCCCTTCTTATTCCTTCGGCCTAATGTTCATTCTCTTCGGGTCTTTATTATCTCAGACCTCTCCCTTTTGTTTTATTTCTTCGAATAATCCATTGGGTTATTTGCTAAGTCATTTTCCTTTTGTGTTCATTCTTTTCGAACTTCGCTTTTGTCTCTCTCTGCCCTCGGACTTTCCTTTCTTTAACCAAGCTTTCCAAAGGAATCCTTCAGACACATTGTCCGAAGGATATCAATTTCTTTCGGACTTTTTGGCTTCCCCTTGGTTTTATCTCCCTTTGATTTTCTCGGACTTTTTCCTGCCAATTTTCCCGAATTTATTCTTGGCTGCATTTCCTTCGGATTTTTGTCTTCTCACTTTCCTGTGGGTTTTATCTATTTGCATTTTTCCAAATTAATCCTTCGGACAAAAAGTCCGAAGGAATTCCTTCGAACTTTTGTCTGAAGGATATCCTTCAATTTTGTTTTCTCTTTTTGCCTTTGTGTATTTTCCACGGGTTTTTCTTTGTCCCGAATTTCTTCGAACTTTTTGTCCGAAGGAATTACTCCTTTGTCTTTATTTGGCCACCGGCAAAATGCCCTTCGGAAAAAATGCAAAGGTCTTGCCACCAACCAAGTGCCCTCCGCAAGGGATTGTGTTCTTCCTCTGTGCCCTTCGAGAAAGTTGGAAAGGTCCTGTCACCGACCAAGTACCCTCCACAAGGGCTTCTGTCTATCTCCCTGGCTTTTCAAAAAAATTGTAGGGCACCCGGGCTTTTTGTAGGGTACCCGAGCTTTTTGTAGGGAACCTAGGTTTTTTGTAGGTGTCCTTATTCCTTCGGAATTTATGTTTTCCTGCAGACTTTTTTGGAGGCTGCGGACTTTGTCTTTTCTTTCCTTGTTGGCTGTGTGTTTTTTTTGTTTGCAAATTCTCCGAAGTATTCCTTCGAACAAAAAGTCCGAAGGAATTCCTTCGGACTTTTGTCCGAAGGATATCTTCCTTTTAATTTTCTTTGCTTTGTTGGCTTCTTTCTAACCTTGCCTAAGGCATTTAATGTATTGCATGCAGTAACCCTATAAGAATAACCATGTTCGCGCATCGTATGCAAAACAACCTCTGCGTTTTCAAACAGTCCAAATATGCAATATGTCTCAACAAGTAGAACATATGTATCTTCAGTCGCAACCCAAGGCACCTGTAACATCCTCAAGTAGATCATCCCATGCCATATATGAAGGTTGTAGATGGCTATTTAAGGACCCCAAAAAATTGATTTACAAGACAAACGGGTACCATTAGACCATCTTCCGAATAGTAAGGTTGACAATTTTTTGGCCAATGGAAGAATTGTCAACAGTCCTCATGTCGATGAAAAGCCCTCCACAAGGTCCATTCTGCCTTCCAACAGACCCTTCGGAAGTTTCGTAATGGTCCGTTTTATCTTTGAAGTTTCTACCGCAAGGGCAAATACCCTTCAAGGAAATTGCAAATGACCCTACAAAACGCCCAGGTGCCTTCTGCAGAAAAACACTTGCCTTAAGAAGCATCTAAGACCAATTCGAGCTCTTCTGAAGGACTTACTCAAAAGCTTTGAAGTAAAGACATCTCAAAACCCGATTGCTTCTTCCCTACCCTTTCGGGTTTGTGAATGACTCCAACTCATGAAAATTGGCAAGTAAAGGACCTAGAAAAATCTAACTTGCACTAGAACTGGTCATAGACCCCTTCAAGTTTATCAAGTGCTCTTGATTATTACTTGTAAAGCTTACAAGTAGTGGTGTTCTGAGAACCCGATTTGCTCTGTGAGTGCTAGAAAAGACCAATGCCTAATGAGACAACAACTGCACCTATACAAAAGCAACTTTTTCATTGATTTTTAAAGGGTTAAGACCAGGTTTCAGAACAAAAGGTCATGAAGAACAAGGAATCAAGGCAAAAGAAGAGGTGGTGCCCATTTTGGCATGCAGGATTCACAAAATGGTCAACACAATATGTTGACCATTTTTGGCCCAACAGGCCAAAATCGGTCCCCTTCCTTCCCTGCTGTCCTGAGCCAGTTCATTTTTTGATTTTGCACAAGTCTTGGAAATTTCTACTGATTTTGCACAAGTCTTGGAAATTTCTACGGACTCTGCAGGCATTTCTACGGACTTTGCAGGAGAAGTTTCTACGGACTCTATACATAAGTTTTCTACAGACTCTGCAGGTAGAGACAAATTCGACACTTAGGCGCAAAATGGACCATTTCAAGTGCCCTTGCGGAGGGCAGTTTGGGACTTAAGAGCCCTTGCGGAGGGCAAGGAACACTTTTGCGTTGAGGCCACAGAGAAAAGCCAAAAAGGTAAATTTCCTTCGAGATTTGTTTAAGGGAAATACCCTTCGGAAGGGTCGTTTCCAATTTTTTCGAAAGGCACTTTTCAAAGGCAGTCAAAGAAGCAAAGAAAGAAATCCTTCGGACTTTTTGTCCAAAGGAATTCCTTCCGACAAAAAGTCCGAAGAAATTTGGAAAGGCTACGAGCAAAAAATCCGAAGACAAGTAAAAAGACTAAGGCAAAGCGAGAATAATTTCTTCGGACTTTTTGTCCAAAGGAATTTCTTTGGACAAAAAGTCCGAAGAAATTCGGAGGGAAGCCGAAGGAGAGGAGAAAGCCCGAAAGAGAATTTCCGAAGGAAAGCAAAGTGGTCGAAGACAATTCTTGCAGACTTTTGTCTGCAGGGAAAAAGTCCGCAAGGAAAGAACCCGAGGAAAAGCTCTGAAGTTTTTCAAGACCAAGGGAGTCAAAGGACCACGAAGAGCAAGTGCCCTTGCGGGGGACTCTCGGCTGCCAAATGAAGGACACTTCTCCAAAAGCCGAAGGGTCACCTTCCCTTTGGGAAGGTTCAAAACAAGAAGTCCGAAGGAAAGGGAGCGACAGAAAAGGCCGAATCAAGAGAAAGCCGAAGAAATTCCAAAGGGTGACAGGCTCGAAGACGTCAAAGTCAAGCACGGCGAACTAGTCGTTGGAAGTTCAAACGCAGCGACGGGTGCACGAACGTCAATTTCAAGGCTCGTGAAATAGCCGTTGATTTTGAAAAGCAAAATGGAAGAGCCTAAGGAACTCAGTGACCTGCCAAGAAGATAGCCCCAAGGGCCGAAGGAGCCAGAAAAAGACAAAACCAGGAAGAGACAAGGCAAGGAAAAGACAAAACAGTCCAAGTGGTGAGGGGAAGCGAGTTATTGCCAAGTGGTCAACAAACGGTGCGAACAATAAGCGGCGCGCCCTGTTTTCTCCATTTGGCATTTATAAGCAGACAAACTGCGTGAATATCTGAAAGGAGCAGTCTTGTCAGCAGAAAAGAGGCGCGGCCCATGTGTTCACATTAATGTTTCAACGCCAAAGTCAAGACTAGCGATTACATAGCATGGTTCCAGCAGGCCTCTTCTAGAAGAATGACATTAGCAACAGTGACTTTCTCTTCCCGATGCTCACAAACGCACATGGGCCAACTTGTCAAAGAGCGCCAAAGTCTTTTCAAAAGGAGCACCAAGTTCTTTTCTCTTTCTATATATTATAAAACTTCTCATTTTGAGAAGGATCCATCTCTTAGCCCGTAAGACAAAGCTCTGTCCAAAAATCTCTTGGGCTTGTAAGGCAGAACTCTGCCGAATTTTACCTTGAATCAAGACTTAGCATTTTTACCTCCGTCTGGACTTGCACTCACGCATATGTCTATGTTTTCTTTTTGTGTTAAGTCATTTTCTTTTATGCTTTTCACAGATTGATTCCAGCATGTCTAGTGCATTGTGAATTTTCTTCTTCTGCAGGTCTACCAGAAGTGTCTACAGCAGAAATATAGGCGCATGTGAACAAGGTGCCAAAGTGTCTCAGAACACCTTTGATAGTTCTTCCTCCCTGTATCTCTACGGACCCCTGACTCACTGATACAGAAGAGTTTCCCACATCAGATGAAGTGTATGGGCGCTTCTTCTTGGTGAAAAGTGTATGTTTGGGCTGAGTGGGTCATCTTTTTTGGTGTATCACCTTTTTAAGTTTAGGTTTAGGTTCTGTTTCAGCATCCTTCTCCCTTTTCATCCCCTCCTTTTTTTCATTTATTTGTTAGCAGTAGGAAGTCCAGGACCTAAAAAATACATCAGAGGGAGCTAGCCCTTATCTAAAGACTCTCCCCTTCAGCTTCGCTAGTCCCACAGGTGAGAGGGGAGTTTCCATTATTGCGTGTAGAAGGCAGGAGCTTAGCCTCCTGCCCAGGGTGCAATCCACTGTATCAACAGTTTTTGGCACGCCTGGTGGGACCAACTAGGACAAGTTGTGTCCAAAGAGTTGAAGAATTTTTGGTGTGTTCTTCAACCAACCAGCCTTTGGAGGCTTTTGCATCAACACCAATGGCAACTCTGAGTTGAATTAGCTGGTTAAGCAGTCCAGGTGCCATCAAGAAATCATATTTTTTTTTGTATGTATAATTCCTTTGCACGGAATCATGGACTTTGTTTTCCTTTCATATGACTTCGATCAAACTCGAAATTTTCATGCAATCACCTCAAGGAGCTCTCCTAGTTGCCCTTCAACGATAAGGGAGGTGGCGCTGGAGTTTGAGAAGCAGGTAATGGAAATCGACAGATTGGATGAGCAGTATGGATATCAGCAGGAACTGATGTATAAAGAGGAATGTTTGTTCAGGCAAGCTCAGGGCTTGCAATCCATGGAGGAGGTAGCAAAATGGAGGAATCCATTCATGCAAGGCAGTCAACCTTGCATGCCCCCTCCTATTCTAAAGAAAGCCCCCTCTTGTGCACCAAATCCTTTCTATCAGATGGCACTTGCTCATTCTAGCTCATCCGATGCATCAATCGATCCTGCTCTTAATCCCGTGCGCCTAGCTTTCCAGCACGCCTCTCTTCAGACAGCTCTTCCTGTACATGAGCAGACCCTCCCAAATCTTACCCAACCTCCTCAAGCCTTTCAACATGATCTCCAAATTCCAAGTTGGAAGAAGGAAAGTCATGAACCAGCCCAAGACTTTAGAGAGGATAAAGTTACTCCATGTTTTCAAGGAGAAAATTCCAATCCCAAGATCATGAGCTGGAAGGAAACAGTAGAATCATGGGGCAGGAAGGAAGAGGAGGAAAAAGGTTTTGCTCAAAACCTTGAAGAAGATGAGGCTGCTTCTGCTCATGATGATGATTGTGACCTCCAAGAAAGGCTCTTCCAAGAAGATCTAGCCAGGAGAGTTGCAGAGTTCGAATCCAAAGTGAGATTCCTCAACCAACGTGTGATGGACCTGTCTGAACACACCCCCAAGAGAGCTAACAGGCCACACCTGATATAGATGAAGTGATGGCCAAATGGAAAGAGGAGAATCATTCGATTCTAGCTCAAGGACCGCCTCCTCTTCCACATGGTTTTAATCATCAGCCTTCCACTTCGTCCCTTCTCAAGGAGGAACCTGTTTTGCAGGAGGCGAGTGAGGAAGAAAAGATCCAATTTGCAGCTCTCCAAGAGGCTATCATGAGCGACAACGAAGAAGAAATCATCATCGATGCTCCTTGTGAAGACATCATCAGCAATGGAGAAGACTCAAGTCATGCAATACAAAGAGGAACGTAAGCATGGTGAGCTCTCTTCCCCTTTGTTTGATGAACTTCCTTGTTGTTTCGATGAGGACTACTATGCCGAGGACCCTGAGTTGGAGGAGGATCAAATGGATGTTTTTGAACAACTAGAGACTCTGATCCTTCAGTAGGAAAAGTAGAGGCCTGTCTACCTTGAGGAAAGCCTTGAAGGAGAGAGTTTTGAACAAAGAGGTGATGTTTTGTGGGATGAGCAATCAGTTTGTGATTCCATTTCAGACATCACAACAGTCACCCTTCTTCAAGAAGGCCATGAGGGAGCAAAGGATGAGTTTGACAGGGTCTTCAACGAAGCAGAAGGGAACAAGTCAAACCATGATGCACTGCAAAGGGACCATGCACAACAAAGGGCTTATGGTGATGAGCCAATAGCCATTGATTTCTTGGTGAAATGCACCAGCATGAAGAGCCAGCACTCAACAAGTTTTCAAGAACAAAAAGAGTACGTATATGTTGGAAGCATGTTTGATTCTAATCCACTCGAATGTAGGCCAATCGAGGTGACAAGCAAGAAGAGTAGGTCACCAAGTCTCCATTCCATTCATCCACTTGTCTGGCACCATAAGTTTCCTAGCCAGGGAGGGGACTTAAGAAGTTTTCCCTTTGATCCAGGAGGGAGGCAGATATACCTGGTTAGCTGTATATAGTAGTTTGCTTTCAGTTTCTTTCCCTGCTTTCCCTAAGTGCTGTTTGCACAAGTAGTGTTTTTAGCCTTGTGTGTGTTTTCCTTTGTGTGTGGGGTAAAAGGCTTCATGATTGATTCTGGCATCTCTCAACGCTGTTGTTAACCTTTCTTGAAAGCTGCATTCTGACTCCGTGCCCAATGGACTTTTAAGGCAACTGGTCTCTAAGCATAGCAGGCATGCTTCCCCTGGGAGTCGCCAATTTGTTGACCATTTTGGCCCAATAGGCCAAAATTGGTCCCCTTCCTTCCCTGTTGCCCTGAACCAGTTCATTTTTTGATTTTGCACAAGTCTTGGAAATTTCTAGACTCTGCAGGCATTTCTACGGACTCTACAGGAGAAGTTTCTACGGACCCTATAAAGTAGTTTTCTACGGACTCTGCAGGTAGAGACAAATTCAACACTTAGGTGCAAAATGGACCATTTCAAGTGCCCTTGCGGAGGGCAGTTCAGGATTTAAAAGCCATTGCAGAGGGCAGGGAACACTTTTGCGATGAGGCCACAGAGAAAAGCCGAAAAGGTAAATTTCCTTCGAAATTTGTTTAAGGCAAGGGAAATACCCTTCCGAAATACCTTCGGACAAAAAGTCCGAAGAAATTCGGAAAGGCCACGAGCAAAAAATCCGAAGGAAGACAAGTAAAAAGACTAAGGCAAAGGGAGAATAATTTCTTCGGACTTTTTGTCCGAAGGAATTCCTTCGAACAAAAAGTCCGAAGAAATTCGGAGGGAAGCCGAAGGAGAGGAGAAAGCCCGAAAGAGAATTTTTGAAGGAAAGCAAAGTGGTCGAAGACAATTCTTGCAGACTTTTGTCTGCGGGGAAAAAGTCCGCGGAAAAAGTCTGTGGGAAAAAAATCCGCAGGAAATAACCCGAGGAAAAGCTCCGAAGTTTTTCAAGACCAAGGGAGCCGAAGGACCCCGAAGGGCAGGTGCCCTTGCGGGGGACTCTCGGCTGCCAAATGAAGGACACTTCTCCAAAAGCCGAAGAGTCACCTTCCCTTCGGGAAGGTTCGAAACAAGAAGTCCGAAGGAAAGGGAGTGACAGAAAAGGCCGAATCAAGAGAAAGACGAAGAAATTTCAAGGAGTGACGGGCCCGAAAACGTCAAAGTCAAGCACGACGAACTAGCCATTGGAAGTTCAAATGCAGCGATGGGTGCACGAACGTCAATTTCAAGGCTCGTGAAATAGCCGTTGATTTTGAAAAGCAAAATGGAAGAGCCCAAGTAACTCAGTGACCAGCCAAGAAGATAGCCCGAGGGCCGAAGGGGCCAAAAAGAGACAAAACCAGGAAGAGACAAGGCAAGGAAAAGACAAAACAGTCCAAGTGGCGAGGGGAGGCGAGTTATTGCCAAGTGGTCATCAAACGACGCGAACAATAAGCGGCGCGGCCTGTTTTCTCCATTTGGCATTTATAAGCAGACAAATCGCGTGAATATCTGGAAAGAGCAGTCTTGTCTGCAGAAAAGAGGCACGGCCCATGTGTTCACATTAATGTTTGAACGCCAAAGTCAAGACTGGCGATTACACAGCATGGTTCCAGCAGGCCTCTTCTAGAAGAATGACATCAACAACAGTGACTTCCTCTTTTCGATGCTCACAAACGCACATGGGCCAACTTGTCAAAGAGCGCCAAAGTCTTTTCAAAAGGAGTGCCAAGTTATTTTCTCTTTCTATATATTGTAAAACTTCTCATTTTGAGAAGGATCCATCTCTTAGCCCGTAAGGCAAAGCTCTGCCCAAAAATCTCTCGGGCTTGTAAGGGAGAACTCTGCTAGATTTGACCTTGAATCAAGACTTAGCATTTTTACCTCCGTCTGGACTTGCACTCACGCATATGTCTATGTTTTCTTTTTGTGTTAAGTCATTTTCTTTTATGCTTTTCACAAATCGATTCCAGCATGTCTAGTGCATTGTGAATTTTCTTCTTATGCAGGTCTGTCAAAAGTGTCTACAACAGAAATATAGGCGCATGTGAACAAGCTGCCAAAGTGTGTCTCAGAACACCTTTGATAGTTCTTCCTCCCTGTATCTCTACGGACCCCTGACTCACTGATACAAAAGAGTTTTCCACATCAGATGAAGTGTATGGGCGCTTCTTCTTGGAGAAAAGTGTATGTTCGGGCTGAGTGGGTCATCTTTTTTGGTGTATCACCTTTTTAAGTTTAGGTTTAGGTTTTGTTTCAGCATCCTTCTCCCTTTTCATCCCCCCCTTTTTTTCATTTATTTGTTAGCAGTAGAAAGTCCAGGACCTAAAAGATACATCAGAGGGAGCTAGCCCTTATCTAAAGACTCTCCCCTCCAGCTTCGCCGGTCCCACAGGCGAGAGGGGAGTTTCCATTGTTGCGTGTGGAAGGCAAGAGCTCGACCTCCTGCCTAGGGTGCAATCCACTGCATCAACACAATATTCATCAACTCGTAGAGAATGAGCTCTTAAATCCCTTTTATCCTTTCCTTGTGAGGGCTCAAACACTTTGCTAGCCAATGTGGGATAAAAGATATATTCCCACTTAATATTTTCACTTACCACTCTTTATAAAATTATAGTGACTTTATTATTATAAAGTTACATTATAACTTTATAATAACATTTAAATATTTAAATAAATCCTTAGTCACTTTAGAAATTAATAACTCCTAGAATAATTATCCATTCGAGCCATCTGAAGTAGGAGTTAACTCTATCAATTCCTCATGTGACTAGGTGCCAGTCTAAAAATAGTGACCTGGCAAAGTGACTTACTATAAATAGTAAGTCCTCCAAACTGAGTTAGGAAGGGGACATTACATTCTACGAGAATCGACACAAACTTGTCATTGCATTATAAGAACACAACAAAAAATACGAATGGAATACCTTCATTGACCATCATATTCGTATCAAAACATCTTGCTTTAGCACATACATATAGAAAATGGAATAGGTAGGTGTGATAGTTTGCCACAATCAAGGTGTTGAGTGCCCTCATAACTCAAATTTTATTATCTCGTACTAAGCACATCAAACACAATGAAAAGTAATCATTCCTTTATTAATGTACTTGTCTTGTTATGGTACAAACAATGAAAACTCACGCTTATATCAAAACTGGGCTCCACAATTGGTTTGATATCATATTTAATTATCCAATTGTCTGTAGCAATGTACCAACCTATTTATTCATTAACTCTTAATAGTTGTTGACGCTGTGGATTGCACCCATGAAAGAACACTGAGTTTCTCTCTTCCACAAGGCACAATGGAGACTCCCCTCTTGCTGTGGGTTTGGCAAAACTGAGAGGAGAATATCTAGATAAAGGCTAGCTCCCTTTGATGCATCTCTAAGGTTTTTCACTACCACTACTAACAATAGGGGGTGAAAAGAGAGAAGGATATAACCAAAACAGAAACTATCTAAACGGTGATGCACCAAATGATTTTTATCTACTCGGCTATTTTAACACTTCAGACCAGAAGAGGGCAGACATACACTTTATTTGATGAAAAGACCAAACTATAGGGAGCTTTAATAGGGGGCTTAATGAAGACACATAGAAAATGAACTTACCACAAGCGTTGTAGAAAACACACTGTCAGATAACTACTCTGTTTCTGCGCTCCAAATGCAACACTTCCTGTTAGCTTGCAGAAATGGTGCTTTGGCTACACTAGGTATGTTGGTGTCAATCTATGAAAGCATCAAGCTAAAAATGACTGAGCACAGAATTGATACACAGACACACTCAAAAGTATAACCAGCCAGATAGAGGTAAAACGCATTCTTATTGATCAAAGGTAAAATTTTGGCAAGGCTTCACCTTACAAAATGAGAGATATTCTTCTCAACTGAGAGGTTACAATATATAGCATGAAGAAAAAGACTTTGGCGCCTTCCAGAACAAGTGGCCCATGCTGGGTTGAATGCCTAGGAAGGAGGAAGTCCACTGAAGGAACCATGCTATGGCAGTCGCAAGTCTTTACTTTGGTGCTTAAATCATATTAAATGTCACTGCAAAAGCATGGGTTGCTTTGTCTCATCCGCAGCAATAACTTCTTGTGCCGATGCTTTTTGTGCCACCTGGACTGTTCTAATTCGTGGTTGTGCTTGGCTGGGTGCGTCCTTTGGAACATTCCAAATGTTGTCGTATGTGTGCGTAGCTGTGTTCTGGATTCTCTGTTTTGTTCCCTCTTTCCTTGCTATTTCTTGTCACTTTCTGGCAATTTGAGCTCTCGGGCTATTCTTTTCCTTTTTTTGGGCTCCTTTTCTAGCAGGTCGCTGAGTTTATCCTCAGGTCTTATGCCCCTTTGAATTCCGTCGGGCCTGCACTCATGAATTCTTTCGGGCAAGATGTCCGAAAGTGTTTCTTGTTGGCTTTTCCTCAATGGCTAATGCATCACGTTAAAATTGACATTTGCGGGCCCGTCGCCATTCGAAAACCAATGGCTATTTCACTATCTCGAATTTGACACCCACGGGGACGTCACCAGACGTTTAAACTGCCAACGGCTAGTTCATCATGCTAAAGTTGACGTCTTCGCAGCCGTCATCATCTTTGGTAATTCCTTCGGCCTTTACAAAGTGAACCTCTCTGAAGAGAAGGTGTCCCTTCGAAAAAGTGGAAAAGGTCATTTTTGATCACTGGGAGCCCTCCACAAGGGCACTTATCTTTCAGGCTCCTTCGGGTTCCCATTTCCTTCGGACAAAATGTCCGAAGGAATTCCTTAGGACATTTTGCCCGAAGGAATTCTTGCTTTCATGTCTTGGCCTTCCTTTGTGGAATTCCTTCGGGCATTTTGTCCAAAGGAATTCACCCTTGGTTCTACATGGATTTTCTTCAGACAAAAAGTTCGAAAAAATCCTATCTTTTTTTGCTTTGTCATTTCTTCCGAAGGAAAACTTCCCTTTCGGCCTTCTCTTTGATCTCTTTTCAAAATGTGTTCCCTGCCCTCCGCAAGGGCACCTTGGGTCCAAAATGTCCTTTGGAACCTGCTTGAATGGCCCCATTTGGCACCTTCTTGCCCTCCGCAAGGGCACCTTGGGTCCAAAATGTCCTTTGGAACTTGCTTGAATGGCCCCATTTGGCACCTTCTTGCCCTCCGCAAGGGCACCTGCCCTTCAGAGTGTTTATAAAAGACTTGCATTTCTTTAAAACTGACCCATTCCTTTACAATAAAAGGCATGCCCGAGGTAATTTTTTGAAGCGAAACAAGCCTCAGATCAACCTGAAACCTACAAGATTCAAATCACTCAGTTCTTTCGTGGAACAGGCCTACGACAAAGGGAAAAAAACCACGATTGCAGCAAGGTGAAGGCATCAAAGACTGGGACAGCAAGGAAAGAAAGGGAGACCAATTTTTTGGCTTGCAGGACCAAAAATGGTCAACAATAGTCAAGATAATAAATCTAGCCCCCAATAATCCATAAGAAATCTAGCCACTTGTTAACACAATAAATCATAAATGCAGTAAAATGTTTTATATGATTTTATCTTATTAATGGTGCCTTGGCACATGGGTTTCCCATATTATAAATTGAAGAATAATTCCAAAAAAATATTCTGCTAAACAAGCTACATTATTTATAGGAGGTATACATATTTTCTCTAGCTTGTGGTTTTTATCTGTGTGACG
The DNA here is from genome assembly GCA_037957365.1 of Torreya grandis. NCBI lineage: Eukaryota > Viridiplantae > Streptophyta > Pinopsida > Cupressales > Taxaceae > Torreya > Torreya grandis. The sequence continues at coordinate 2,629,704 of JARHVA010001223.1, read as the reverse complement.
GTCATTAGTTTACAAGCTATTTAATACAGCACAGATCCCTCTGATGGAATTTCATTCCCCTCTTTCTCCCTCTCCCTCTCTCCCCCTTGGTCTCCTTTTATAAATAGTTCAATTTATGTACAATGTTTTATTGAAAAAATCGTGATTGGTGTTGTCCCAAAAATGAGTGATATTTTTGGGGGACAACAGGTGTGAAAGAGTTTGACCTCTTCACCCTGAGCAATTTTCAATTCGAGCAACAGAGATCCGCATCCAGCTGTGGAAGAATTGCTGCCATCGGATTCCAGGATCCAAGCATCATCGGAAGCTGATCTTCTATCAGATTTATCTTCATGGGAGATGGAATATCCTTCTTGATTTGTACTTCGCCCTACCAATTTTTCTGATGCCTTGTTTGGATGAAATCCTGGATTGCCAGCTACAGGACTTTCATCAGCTGGGACATGGGTGTCCTCTGTGGTCAAGAAGTAATTACCCCTGCTTGAAGGCTCAAACAAAATTTGAGCAACAGGGGCTGACGTTTGGGTAACCACAATCTTCGCCTCAGACAGGTCCGCACCTGGTTCACCAATGTTTGATTGCTCAGGATTGGTTTGCAGAGATTTAAACTCAGTCTTTTGAATTATGGATTTCTTGACATGATCAATCATGTCAAATGACTGAGATGGACTTGGAAGAGAGGATGAGAGTTCATCCTTTTGGTTTTTGGGAGGGGGAGGATTGATCTGCGAATTTGAAGTAGAAGGTGCAGAGATGTTCGATGTACTTACTTCTTTGGCAATCACCGGGTCCTTTGACTGGAAAGGAAGAGGGGTTCTCTGCTCAACAATTGAAATTGCTAGTTGGAGTCGCTCATCTGTCTTCTCTTTGTCGGCCTGCTACGCTGACTGATTCTCGGACCTAGTGAATACTGCGTATGATCCTTCGACTGCTTCACCTTCACTTCTGGGTTCATCCTGGTAATTCAAGAAACCAATGTGGGAGTCGCCAGCTGATTCTTCTTGATCCTCCGTGAAGAGATCAGCGTCATTTTCTTTCTCAAACTCAGGTTGGAAATAGGAAACATGTTTTGTTTCCAGATATCCAACTACTGAGTTGGTTGGAGGTGCTTCAAGGGCAAGGTTCCTCTGTGGGGGAGGAAGATGATTTGGTTGCCCTTGACTTCTGGCAGCGTTGCCTTGATATGGCTGATTAGGGAATGTCCTCCTTGGTATATCTTTATATAAAGGAGCAGAAGACATACCTTGTGCCATTTGCCTTTCCAAGGCTAACAATTCATTTGCCAACTTTTGTACCATTGGGTCAATGGTGACTGTGGGTGAGTATTCAAAAAATGAAGAGGGTTTAGCTCTGTTAGGATCTCTCATTATCTTTCCTGCCAAGATAAGGTCATATTCTAGCTCAGTAGCCAAGTCTTGAGCAACAGTAAGGTCTATGTGTTTAGCCCGTCTCAACAGAAAACTCACTTTAGGCAGCCATGAGTTGATGAAGAAACACATGAGATTCTGAGGTGTCGGCTGGGCGATCATGGGAATCATGTGCCTCAGTTTGTTGAACCTGGCAATAAAATCCCTCATAGGCTCATGAGGTTCCTTCTTCATCTGAGTGAGCTGGGCCAGCAAAGCATGTGCTGGACTGAACCAGCAGAACAACAAGTTATGATGGTGGACCATACTGCTGTATTCTAAAGTCAGCTAAAGGAACTCTTCGCAGAGAGAGCAAGGAGATATGGTTTTCAGTTTGAAGACCACATCCCGCCATAGGGCAAGAAGAAGAAAGTGCCAAGAGGAAGACGCAAAAAATTGGTTTTCTGGTGGAGAGCTCCATTCACCCGTCACCATTTCTGCGGACAATGGTTTCCTGCTGGTTTATTAGGATGGCATCCCCTTTTCTTCGCCTCACAAGGAGCAGCGTCTGAAGTACTTCAATTCTTGAAGTATCGGATGAGTCCCTCTATACATATGTATATTTGTATAGTCTTTTGCTTTGTTTTGTTCGTTAAGTTTTTGTTTTTGGAACCTTTCTTCTTGGGTAGCGCGACTCCATAGCCCAATGGCACACTTCAAGGCACTGGAGATTCTGGTTTCTACTCTCTTCAGCTGTGTTTCAAGTTTTCATCTGAAAGAAGTTTCCCAATTGGAGCCAACTATTGTCCCCCAAAAATATCACTCAATTTTGGGACAACATTTGAACTATTTTGGTCCTACAGACCAAAATTGTCTCTTCCTTTTTCGAAACTTGTTTTGAGCATTCGAATTCCTCATTTTTCAAGCTTCTCAGAAAATCTATGGACTCTGCAGGCTTGAATCTATGGACTCTGTAGGAAGAAAATCTACGGACTCTGCAGGCCAAGTTCTACAGGCTTCGCAGGTTGATTTCTACAGACTCTGCAGGAAAGAAGCAAGCTCTCAACACTGAGGCGATTTCAAGGTTCAAAGTTCAACCGCTTCAACGAGTTCAACGACCAATTGGTTCAACGCGCTTGGTGCAAAAGATCAAAAAGACTTGACCAAATAACAAAAAATGAACCGATTGAACCATTGAACCATTGGACCAAAGTTGGTTCAATCGGTAGGTTCAAGGGGCTGCCCCAAAGCCAAAGGAACAAGTGCCCTTGCAGAGGGCGGTGAACCAATGCCAAGAACTCTTGCGGAGGGCAGCGAGCAAAAATAGACAAAGTGAACTCCAAAAAAATGAACAAGGCAAAAGGCAAAGTAGAGTCCTTTGGACATTTTGTCCAAAGGAATTCACTCGAAAAGAGAGCCCGAAGAAAGCAAAGGAAAAGCCCGACTGAAGAGAAAAGCCTGCGGAAAAGCGCCCGATGGAAAAAGACAAAGTGCAGCGGAAGCCGCCACGTGTCCATTATAAAGCAGAGCGGAAGCCGCCACGTGTCATCTTCCGCAGGACTCTCAAAAGGTTTCTAAAGCTTCTGTAAGTTAAGCGGAATACGTCATGTGTCCTGTTATGACTCAGCGAAACGTGACAAGTGTTTACATCTGCGTTCCCCTTTTGAAGTTGCTCGGACAAAACGTGTCGTGGATCCCATTTTCCGTAAGTTTCCAATGAGTTTCATAACAGCGAAACTTGCCACTTGTCAAAGACGCAGAAAGGACCTCCCAAAGACTTAGACAAGAAGGGCTATAAAGAACAAAGAAGCAACATGGACGATTCCAAAGGCAAGTTCATTAAAGCAATGGTTCAACCAGAGAGCAAAGAAGTGTTTAAGCAGTGAAGAGAAGAGCGAGACCAAAGGACCAGAAATATCTTCAAAAGAGTTATTTTTAGTAGGTGAAACAGTGGATCAAATAGACTTCTGAGTGCACCAAATCAAGGATGCAAGCCTATTTTTCTTCCATGAAGTAATGGCGAATTGGATAGCTGTGCAGACATCAAAGAAAGGACCAGACAGTCCATACCAAGGAAGAGACATTAGATGAATGGACACGCCATAGTTGAGGCAATGCGTTGTTCCCAGCATGGTCCCTCCAGACAGAACTAAAGGTGCATTGAAGACGTTGACTGCAGCATGGGCCTTTTTCATGAAAACAAGCGCCCAAGTCTTTCTTGGAGCGCTATATATTGTAATCTCTCATTTGTTACAAGGGAGATCTTCCCCTTACCAGAATCAAAACTCTACCCAAATTGAAAGGCATTACTGAGACTTTGAGCTCAGAGTGTAGTTCATATTTCTTTGATTGAATGAGAAAGCAAGTTACTTGCAGACTTTGTGCTGTTATAGCTTGTGCTACTTTAGGAGATTGTTCGTATGTCTATCTTCTGAAAGCATTCTTGTTTAGTTGATTTAACAAGCAGAACTAGTGGAGGCGATAAAGGTGTCATGAAGCCAACTACTTTCAGAGTTTGCGCTGTCATAGTTGTCTTCAGTGTGTGTTTTTCTTTTCCATTTCTGTGTAAAGGACCTTGGGACGACTTTGTGCCCCCATTGTTCTTCGTATCTCACTCTTTGGGCAGTTGAGGTGGAAACTTTGCGTTCTGTTTCATCCTGTTGTTACTGTGCCCTTTTGATCACTGGTTATTTCACTATCTGAAAGAAACCCCTGTTGTTTCCTATAAAGACACTTCTGAAAGAAGAGAAGTGCCTTCAGCGTTTATAGCCAGGATTTTCTCCTTTGTCTGTGTGCATCATCTCTAAAAGAAGAGAGATGGATGGTTTGTCCCACCCCTGTGTCTTACTTTCTGTTTATTTATATTGTATATAGCTCTGCATATTTAATAGGGAACCTCCCCTTGATGAAAGGAGAGATTTGTCCCCTTGTGATGCAGTAAACCTGCACATCTGGAAGAATTTTGAACGCCAGTTAGCTGGTCAACAAAATATTCACCCAACAATTGGAAAAATGCATTGAACCACTTATTCCAAGAAAACAGTAATGGATACAAAAGTGGATAACATTAGAACATTGGCAGTGGTATCTCTCTTAAATGAAGATGATAACAATTCATATACATTGTGCATAAAAAAGCAATACTAGTTGGAAAAGGTAATCACTCATATATTATCTAAAAACAATCAAATGCATCAATGAGTTATCCAATCAATGTTAATAAAATTATAAATATGCAAAAAAGATGGATTTGTTGTTATTTTACAACTTAGAATACTAAGGGAAGGCACTCACCTTTGACCACTCAAAGTCAAAAATTGCTTCAGCTCTTTGGCCAATAAGCCCACAAAGTATGCAAACATGACCTAGATCCTCTTTATGAAGGAAGGAATGATTACAATCAGGTTCTTGTTTACTTCCCATCTCTTGCCCATTCTCCTGGGGGTTCTGCCAAAGAAACTATAAAATTAAATATATTGTGCAGCTTAGAAACCACGTTATCATACAGCTTTGATGTTTTACCAAAAGCATGCAACAAAATACAGTGTATTTTTTTAAATGCAAAAAACTAAAAAGTTACTTATTTCAAACAGATGAATGTATAAGAAATCCAATAAGAAAATGCTCATTAACAAGTGTTCATAATATGAACAATACTGAAAATCAAATTTGACCAGAAGCATGCAAAAAAATACAATGGTTTTTTTAATGCAACAAATTACAAGATTACTTATTTCAAACAGATGAATGTTAAAGAAATGCAATAATAAAATACACACTAACAGATAATTATTCATGATATGAACAATAATGTAAATCCAATCCTTGGATTCCACATTGAATTTGTTGAAACGCCATATTCCAAGACAAAATGCAAAATCTATAATAATATGATAATTTTCTCATTGATTGGAAGGAAATAGACACTAATAACACATCAATTCAGGGATAAATGTTTGCCTAACATTCATGAAATGATATATTATACCTGTAGAAGCTGTTTGAATAGAAATATGAAATTATTGAGTTGCTGGTACAGACTGATCCATGATGGTCTTCAGGAACATTAGGAGCATTTTACCTTTTGCAAATGCAATTGCAAAACATGCTAGACAGCCTGCATAACCAAACTCTCTATTGATGGAGATATTTGTCCAAGAATAAAGCCCAATCATACCCAAAAAAAAGCCCAAATGTTGGTTGAGTGCTTACCACTCATGATGATGCTTGACCAACCCTCAATAGTTTATATATATTTTTACAGCAGAAAATCTAAGTCATACGGGACGTATAAAAAGCATCTACATCATCTAGAGAAGAGGGGATCATAGGGCTACATCTTCACACTCGAGCAAGAAGAGGTGCCATATATGACAGCACCCCGTGATCAACAAGCACAATATATTTGCTAAGCAATAAGAGCTAAGTACAAATTTGAGAACCTAAGTCATCTTAAAACATATGAATATCCATGTTACAAAAGTCCCTTTTGAAGCCTTCGTATGTGATCTGACATTTCAGTTTCCCAAGGGAAAAAATGCAGATGTCTAAATTACATACCAAAGTATCCATGTAGACTGCCCAAAAAACTTGGGATCGTCAACTAAAACTTAGAGCTTTGAATGAGCATGCCAATTAAAAGATACTTTCGATTCGTGGACTAATACCATGCCACAATTACTTGACTAATTGTCACAGCCTGAAGAGAAACAAGACTAAATCAAGATTTATAAAGTCTCTTTGCATCTTCCAAAAGGAAAACGTATCATAAAATACCTCAAATTCCTCTCCTATGGAAATCGAGCAGACGGCAGTAATCTTCTCAAGGAAAATCTGCTATAGGTGTTCTTTGACCAATGTTGAAACACTTTACGGCATTATCTATATTACCTACACTCAGATGTTCCAAGGGAACACATTTACAACTATGTATGTTGCAATTCTATGAGCATTGTACATACTCGCACCACGCATTGAACATTCAACAAGCATTATACATATCTTTAGCTAGTGTTGAGACTCTAGATTTTTACACATTTCCCAAGTTAAAATGCTTTAGGGAACTAAACATATCTTTTCACAAGATGAGTCTCCTAAACTATGCAGTCTCAGGTGTAATTACTTCCCATCATTGAGATGTTCTGTGGAGAGTGTGGGATTTGGGCAAAGAACCCTGCCAGGATATACCACCATCACCCGTGTCTCTTCCTTATACCTCACCCGAGTATTTTCCTTATATCTCACCCGTATCTCAAATTAATGAGCTTTATTCCTAACATGAAGATATCAACAAACATTAAGAGAGGTCTATCTCGGATAGGTTTGCTGGTGGTGATACTCCACACCACTCACTGCAGGTCTATTGGAACTCTATATGCATGAATCCCACCCATATCTAATTACCATAGATTCTCTTTTTTAATACCTTTTGTTGAATGTGAATATCCTGGCAACACGCATTCAGCCATAGCCATAAGCCCCTTTTGAAACAGTGTCTTGAGCTCGACTCATTGAACGATTCACATTGGATCTCCACAACTTCAATGCAAAAACTAAGGTATCGCATCAAAAATTAAAAAATGCAAGAGCAATTGAATGAGTACAAAAAGAACATGGAAAAATGTCATGTCCCCTCCCAGTTGACATCTCTCAGAGCTTATGATTAGCCTATTATGCGACCCTCGTAGGCTGATAGGATGGATAGAGGGTCTTGTTGGAGCTTGGCTTGGCTTCGGTCGTCAGATATTACCAGTTGGCTTTTGTTCGGGGTCATTCGGACACCATTTGCCTGACCTGCTATTTTTAGCAGTAATAGTCACTCAGCGGAGCACCCCTGCTATTTTTAGCAGTATGGTTTGGTCATGTGCAAAATCAATCACTTATTCACCAGCGTCAGACGGTTCGTGAATCGGACATTTTTTGAGGGAGATATTAATATTTTAATTGTCAAATTAAATATTAATTATCTGGAGCTTATAATATAAAGTTATAATATTATTTAATATTAGAACTTAAGTGATCTATTGAAGGGGTTGACCAACATTGTGAGGGGCCACTTTTTAATTATAATTTATAATTAAAAGTGCATTGAAAACTATTGAAAAATTAAAAGGAAAACTTTGAATTTATTTAAATGATGCCTAATTGAGAAAAGTCGAACTTTTGATGGATATAAGGGTTTTCATTGGGATTTGAGCTCATTATGTTTTGAAATCGAATTTTTGCTAAGTCCTTCTGAGAACAGAGCCAAGGGTTCCAGTTTTCGTTTGGCATTGGAGAACGAGCCATCTTCAATGTTGCAGTTCAAACACTGTGAAATATCAGCTGATTTATTGCTTTCGGAGAGGTAGCTTCATTCAGAGGTTATCACAGAACTTCATCAAAGATTGCATCATTCAGGGTTTTCAGTTTGGGATTCATCCGGAAGAAATTCTTCTTTTGAGGTGCCTATTTTCTGAGATCCGGACACATCAAATAGAGGCCGTACTTTTATTTGTTTGCTGTTGTCATAGAGCCGTACTTTCCTACAGCAGGGCCGTACCTTCAAGAAAGGCCATACATTTTCATCTTGGGCAAATCGCCTACTTCTTTGATTTTCTGTCTCCATCCTTTGTGGCGCCTACACCTTGGGATCACTTTCCAAGCATCAGACGGAGGGAGAAGTAGATTAATGATGAAGCCGTACCATTTCATGTACTCTTTCAACTTGCTGCAATAACCAGGTTTTCATCAAAATATTGTTGCTTTTTTATTAGCATGTTACTAGATCTTATTTGTAAATTGTCATAGAATATCAATAAATCGATTGGCATCATTAGATTCAATAGATTCTATCATTTTCGATGTTGCATTATTTTATTTAAATTTATTCAGCAATTCTTCAAAAATCACAACTTTCATTTGTTCATGCAAAAACACAAAAAAACCAAAAAAAGTCCAAAAACAAGAAAAAAAACAAGCAGTTTCAAAAAAAGTGAGAACAGGGGTTTCTACAGTTGTATCAGAGCTAAATCTTGCCATCCTGAGGGTTTAGTTATTACATGACGCCAGAGGAAGTTGGTTCACACAGGTATTATACACGCAGGAGAGCCTTACTTGAAGGCGAACAAGGTTTAAAACCACAGCCGGTCATCATGGGTGACAGGGATGAGGGTAGCCCACCCAAAGGCAACAGGAATAATGATGATCAGGATACCAGAGATTTCTTCCGTGCTATGGTTACAGGGAAACAACAGATGGCACAGACATTACAGGCACTCACTACTATGGTAGAAAGGTTGAAACCCCCTGTTAGATAGAATGGGGAACAAGGAGATAACAGGGGTGCTACAGGTAATCAGAGACCACAGCGGACCCATTCCAGAACAGCTGATAGGCCTACACGCCCTACATTTGTTCTGGAGGAGCCAGAAGAAGCTCCGACAGAGGAGGCGGTAGGAGACCCCATATTTGCAGATGCACTCGTCGCTGCAAATGATGAATGGGAATTATTAGTTCCTTAGGTTCGGGAGAGGATGACCTTTGAACGCTTTGTAAATCAGAGGAAAAAGCATTACAGGGCACTTAGATAGGATAGGAGGCCTAGAGGTCAAAATAGTGAGCTGAAGAGGGCTACAGGGAAGCTTTCTTTGACTACTTTTGATGGTAGTAGCAAGATGACAGCGCAGACTTGGATTCACAAGCTTGACACTTTCCTAGCACTAAGACCTATGATAGAAGTGGAGGCAATAAAATATGCCACACTACATTTAAAGGGAGCTGGACATGATTGGTGGTACCATGGGATGGTTACCCTACAACATAACCAGGTGACTTCATACCAGGGCCTCATGGACAGGTTGGTAGAGAGATTTGATAAGAAGGATCCAGAAGTCTACTTCACGGAGTTGGCACAGTTGAGACAGACAGGGGGATTGGAGTATTTCATTAGTGACTTTCAGAGGCTATCCGTTATGGTGCCAGATATCTCAAATAGGAGATTGGTTGTTTTGTTCACCGAGGGATTATCCAAACCACTAAAGGGTTGGGTAAAAGCCTTTGATCCTCTTTCAATACAAGAAGCGATGAAGAAGGCACGCAGCATGGAACTTGCAGCTCCATCTAGCAAGTCCATTTCTAGGAGTACTTCATTCAAGGACAACAAGGGATTCAATAAAAATAGAGAGAAATCTGATTCTAAGAGTGATTCAAAGGGAAAATCAGCAGCACCCTTGGATCGTGAGACTCTTAATGATTTGCGCAGGAAGAAGCTTTGCTTCTACTGCAAGGGTCCCTATGATGCTAACCATGATTGTCCTTTGCGGCCTAAGGGTAAGGCCAATAGAGTTATGTGGGCTTACTATGAGGATTCGGATTCTGAAAATTTTGGACAGTAGGAGAGTTTTGAGGAGTCAGAGTCAGAGGCTTCAGAGCCTAAGGTGGAGGCAAAATCAGAGATCTAGCTCCACGAGGCACGGTTGTCTAGCATACAGCAGGAGGGATCTTTCAGACTTCGTGGAGTTTTGGCTGGTCAAAAGGTTATCACCCTTTTAGACACAGGGGCCACCCATAATTTTATTGATGCTAGATTTGTGGAGAAATGCGAACTCATAACGGAGGAGTTCGAAGGCATTAGGGTTAAGGTGGTCGATAGTTACACTCTCAGGTGTGATCGTATGATTAAGAATCTCCCCTTGCGCTTGAATAACTATGAATTCAAAGCTGATTATTACGTGGTGAACATGAGAGATATCGATTTAGTCTTGGGCATGAAGTGGCTTCATTCCCTTGAGGAAGTCACTCTTCGTCTCAAAGACATGGAAATTCGGTTTGATGTGGACGGGAAGACACATATCCCAAAGGCCATTCGGGACAATAATGTCAAGACTATTTCCTTCCGTTGAATGGAGAGACTCATACGACATGACATGGTAGAGTGGGCTGCCGAGTGCACATTGACACCTATTCAGGAGGGACAGCATAAGGCCGAATATCATCCTAACATTCAGCAGTTGAGAGTTAAGCATGAGAAGGTTTTCAGTGATATTCCACCAGGGAGACCTCCAGACAGGGGTATTGAGCACATTATAGAGCTTGAGGAGGGTGCTAAGCCCGTCATGATTACTCGGTACAGGCATCCTAAGCTGCTTAAGGATGAGATAGAGAAGACGATCAAGGAGCTGCTTGCTATGGGTCACATTCGATCGAGCAAATCACCATTCGCTTCTTCAGTTGTCTTAGTGAAGAAGGATGGCACCCTTCGCATGTGCATAGATTACAGAATCCTGAATAAGAGGACTATCAAAAACAGGTACCCCATACCTCGTATAGATGAGCTTATTGATGAGCTCCATGGTGCATGTTATTTCACGAAGATAGACCTGAGATCAGGATATCACCAGATCAAAGTTCGTGAGCAGGACGTTGAAAAGACTGCTTTCCGTTGTCATTGTGGACACTTTGAGTTTGTGGTGATGCCATTTGGGCTCACCAACGCGCCAGCGACATTTCAGTCCACCATGAACAGGGTCTTCCATTCACTATTGAGGAGATATGTACTTGTCTTCTTCGATGACATTCTGATCTACAGCAGGACTTGGCAGGAGCATTTGGCTCATTTGGATACAGTGCTCAGCATTTTGGAGAGGGAGTCTTTGTACGCCAAGGAGTCCAAGTGTGATTTGGAGATGACTGAGTTGCTCTACTTAGGCCATATCATCAGTGCAGAGGGAGTGCGGATGGATCCTAAGAAGATCCGTGCTATCATAGACTGGCCTACTCTAGTGAACCTTACACTGCTGCGAGGATTTCTTGGCTTGTGTGGTTTTTATCGCAAATTTGTGAATGGTTATTCACGACATGCAGCACCTATGACGGATTTGTTGAAAAAGGGTGAATTATGTTGGACCCCTGAGGCACAGGAGTGTTTTGTGAGGTTCAAGGAGCTGATGACTACGTGTCCAGTGTTGGCACTACCAGAGTTTTCGAAGCCTTTTGAGCTTCAGTGTGATGCTTCTAGTGAGGGCATTAGAGCGGTGCTTATGCAGGACAAGCACCCTATTGTTTATGAGAGCCGAAAACTTAGAGGGCCAAAGAGGCTCTACAGTATTTATGATAAGGAGATGCTGGCCATAATGCATGCCTTGGCCAAATTTAGGCAGTATCTCGTGGGCAGTAAGTTTTGCATTAAAACTGACCACAACAGTTTGAGGCATTTCATGGGGCAGCGAGACTTGAATGATCGTCAACAAAAGTGGGTAAGTTACAGGCATATGACTTTGATATCACCTACATCAAGGGCACCTAAAATGTAGTGGCTGACGCTCTCTCACGCAGGCCTTATCTGAGCTCTATGGTTCACATTGCAGAGGATTGGAGGCATTTGATTGTCGCAGAGTATGCCAAGGATACTTGGGCATCCAGTATTGTTGAGGGATTGATGGTTGATACCCGGTACATGCTTGTGAATGACTTGATCATTTACAAGAACAAGATTTTCTTGATCCCAGGATCTGAGATGAAAAACACTATTATGCGAGCCTTTCATGATGTGCCCACAGCAGGACATCCCGGGTATTTTAAGACATACAGACAGATACGGGAAATGTTTACATGGAAAGGACTTAAGGCAGATGTTCTTCAGTATGTGCGTGAGTGCTCTTTTTGTCAGCAGAACAAGCAAGAGAACACATATCTGGCAGGATTGTTGCAGCCACTTCCGATTCTTGATAGGAAGTGGGAATGTCTGTCGATGGACTTTATCACGGGCTTGCCCAAAGCCCAAGGACAGGATTGTATATATGTAGTTGTGGATCAGCTGACGAAGTATGCCCACTTCTTTCCGATCACCACCACTTACATAGCTACACAAGTAGCAGAAGTCTTCTTCCGCGAGGTTTTCAGACTACATGGGTTGCCTCGGAGCATAGCGAGCGACAGGGATAGTTGGTTCCTAAGTCACTTATGGCAGGAGGTTTTCAGACTTTGTGGGACCGAGCTTACACCGAGCACCAGTTACCACCCGTAGACCGATGGTCAAACGGAGATAGTGAATAAATGGGTGGAAGCATACCTCAAGAATTATATTGCAAGGCAGTAGAAGGCGTGGGTCAAGTGGATATATTTGTGCGAGTATTGCTATAATACTACCTTCCACATGACCATTCAGATGTCCCCCTTCATGGCATTGTACGGTTATGAGGCGCCTAGTTTTTTGGATTTGTTACTGAGTGACAGTAGAGTGCCGAGTGCTGGAGATTTATTGCAGGAGAGCCAAGACACTATGAGGGCTCTCAAGGAGAATATTGCCAAGGCACAGAATCAGCAGACGCAGTACGCAGATCAAAAGAGGACAGAGAGGTCTTTTGAGGTGGGAGACATGGTTTACCTCATGCTGCAGCCCTACCATCAGTTTACTCTTAGGAAGAGTGGTTCAGAGAAGCTTAAGCCACAATATTATGGTCCTTTCAGGATCTTGAAGCGTGTTGGAGAGGTGGCTTATGAGCTAGAGCTTCCGGCGGATAGCAAGGTCCACAATGTTTTTCATGTGTCACGTCTCAAAAAGGCGTTGGGACACTGTGTGGTACCTTCAGCAATTTTACCTCCCTTAAATGATGAGGGAAAGTTGATTTTAGTACCTGAGTCTATCCTGGAGTACAGAGAGAGACAGTTGCGTAGGAGGACTATCAGAGAATATTTGGTGAAATGGAGAGACTTGCCAGTGGAGGATGCTACGTGGGAGAGCGAGGATATTCTGCAGCATCCAAAGTTGAGATTGCTTGAGGACAAGCAATTTCAGGAGGGGCAGACTGTCATGTCCCCTTCTAGTTGACATCTCTCAGAGCTTATGATTAGCCTATTATGCGACCCTCATAGGCTGATAGGATGGATAGAGGGTCTTGTTGGAGCTTGGCTTGGCTTTGGTCGTCAGATATTACCAGTTGGCTTTCGTTCGGGGTCATTCGAACACCATTTGCCTGGCCTGCTATTTTTAGCAGTATTAGTCACTCAGCGGAGCACCCCTGCTATTTTTAGCAGTATGGTTTGGTCATGTGCAAAATCAATCACTTATTCACTAGCTTCAGACGGTTCGTGAATTGGACATTTTTTTAGGGATATATTAATATTTTAATTGTCAAATTAAATATTAATTATCTGGAGCTTATAAAGTTATAATATTATAACTTAAGTGATCTATTAAGGGGTCGACCAACATTGTGAGGGGCCACTTTTTAGTTATAATTTATAATTAAAAGTGCATTGACTATTGAAAAATTAAAAGGAAAAGTTCTAATTTATTTAAATGATGCCTAATTGAGAAAAGTCGAACTTTTGATGGATATAAGGGTTTTCATTGGGATTTGAGCTCATTATGTTTTGAAATCGAATTTTTGTTGTCCTTTTGAGAACAGAGCCAAGGGTTCCAGTTTTCGTTTGGCATTGGAGAACGAGCCATATTCAATGTTGCAGTTCAGAGGTTGTGAAATACCAGCTGATTTATTGCTTTCAGAGAGGTAGCTTCATTTAGAGGTTATCACAGAACTTCATTAGAAATTGCATCATTCAGGGTTTTTAGTTTGGAATTCATCTGGAAGAGATTCTTCTTTTGAGGCGTCTATTTCCTGAGATCCGGACACATCAAATAGAGGCCGTACTTTTATTTGTTTGCTGCTATCATAGAGCCGTACTTTCCTACAGCAAGGCCATACCTTCAAGAAAGGCCGTACATTTTCATCTCGGGCAAATCGCCTACTTTTTTGATCTTCTATCCCCATCCTTTGTGGCGCCTACACCTTGAGATCACTTTCCAAGCATCAGATGGAGGGAGAAGTATATTAATGATGAAGCCGTACCATTTCATGTACTCTTTCAACTTGCTACAATAACCAGGTTTTCATCAAAATATTGTTGCTTTTTTATTAGCATGTTACTAGATCTTATTTGTAAATTGTCATAGAATATCAATAAATCGATTGGCATCATTAGATTCAGTAGATTCTATCATTTTCGGTGTTGCATTATTTTATTTAAATTTATTCAACAATTCTTCAAAAATCGCAACTTTCATTTGTTCATGCAAAAACACAAAAAGACCAAAAAATGTCCAAAAGCAAGAAAAAAAAACAAGCAGTTTCAGAAAAAGTGAGAACATGGGTTTCTACAAAAGACCACAATCATATGAAAAACTGTATAACTAGACCAAGATCACACTCAAAGGTCTTTTTAGGTGGGAGGTAAGGTTTGCATAAGAATTTAACCAACGGCTTCTTGTTAATAGGAAGATGCACAAAATGTTCTCATGATATTATAGTCCTTTCACAAAAATCTAAAAAGCTAACGATATAGTATATTAATATAATTGCAGATACCACTCAAAGTTAAGATCCACCAGATTTTCCATGTTAGCTTCCTCAAGAAGGTTATATCATGTTTTGAAACCGTTCTTCAAACCTCTGTAGATGTTGAAGTATATGATATCATGAGAGAAATAGAATTTAAAAAATATTATTAGAAACATAGAAATCAAAGAATACTAATCAAATGGTCTATTAGTAGATCATTCTAGACTGCCATAATTGTAGCATGTGGTCAGTTCAAGTCGGATTTGAGCTTGAGACCTCCTTGTCCAGACTTCATACCATTTGTTTGAGCTGAGTGTAAGAAAAGCTTTTGTTAGTTCTCACACTTAAATATGTGTGAGTAGAATATGTTGTTAGAAGTAAAGGTGTTACGATTACACCTACATTTAGGGGTAGTTATTTGGTTGTGGAGAGATTCAAGGAAGTTATTAATAAGTCATACTTCTTAGATATAGGAGTCAATGTGTCAATATATTTGTAATTGTTTGGTGAATAATATATGTTATTGTGATCAACCCCAATCCTAAGCATTTTGCTCTTTCATTTATTTTATCATTGCGTACCAAAGCAAGGTCTTGGACGACTCTGTTCGTTCTCCATTGTTCTTGCATCCAACGGATCGTATACATTAGCGTTGGAGTGCAGACCACGTGCAACCGTTGTTATGTCTGTCCTCCTTGCTTGCATACTGCCAATCACTTGTAGTGCAAACCATGTGCAATTTCTTGGCATTCACTATCCATCTGCTCATCCTTCTCTCATTCCACATTGTTCATTCTCTCTGAAGTTCTGTCATTCTCATTTTGTCCACCGTTTGCATTAAAAAAACAAAAAAAAAACAATTGTAAGCCATACAGTTCCTTGGTTGAGCATTTGAATAACTTTGAAGAGCATTAGGATCTTTCATAAGGTGCATTTTGGTTTGCAGATACTTTTATCTACATTGAAGGGATCTATTTGCATTACAAGGCATTGGATTCGTTTTTGGCTTTGTTGACCTTGATTTCCACTTGAATTCATGATTGAAGCCAGAGTTCTACACTCAATTTAGATCTAGTGAGCATATCGAGCTCGCCAATAAGCTGCCCTCCAGCGCAATGTTTCATTGCTTGGTTTCAGGCATAGGGCACTGCATCGACACCAAGGCAACCTCCCATCGACACCAAGGCAATCTCCACTCGCTGTCTTCTGTCAAAAGTAGCATTGTCGATCTTCCTGCCATGTTCATTCCACTCTCAACTCAATCTACAAACGTGGAACAACAGCATTCCAACGATATAGAAACCCATGGTTTTCTTTAAAAGCCCGTAGTTTTCAAATCTAGTTTTTGTTATTCAATGACAAACCTAATACAACTTGTGAAGAGCTCACGGTTTTGTGGTTAAAGTCTTGTGGATTTAGGTAAAATCTTCAAATCTGCTAATACCTTCTAACCCGTGGTTTTTCTAAACCCATGGTTTTATATTTTTGTTAGAATATGTCTTTAGTCATTAAGTAATTAGGGGTTAAAGTTTTTCATTTCATTTTAGATTTTTGTTTTGTTTTCATAATCTTTTATTATAGTCATAGTTTAAGTCTAGTCTACTTTTAATCTATTTCTTTTAATATCCAGTCAATAGAGTAATTATAGTATTGTAAGTCCAATATTTAAATTGGATTTATTAATTTTGAGTGTTGTTTTTTTATACACAAAGTTTTTTTGTAAGGACACATTTTCGGTTGAAGCCAAAATTGTAGGGGGGATAAAATCGAAAGGACAAATCCAAAAGATAAATTTGATGGAAAGGATTTCCATACATGGCAAATCCAAATACAATTGTTGTTGATTGAAAAACATCTTTGGGATATTGTTAACGGCATTATCGCAAAACCAACAGAGCCGACGAGCTCCAAAAATGGAAGGTCAAAGATAAGAAAGCTATCATGTCCCCTTTTTCAAATAAAGTTGATATTTTTGTTTTTATGGAAAACATCTCCAAAGAGATGCCACTTTGGCTGAGACCCAAGGAGGCAAGGGTATCTAATCTGCCAAAATCAGCCAGGGCTCGCACCTAGCCTACCCCCTTCAGCATGTTCAAAGAACATGCCTAGCCAAAAGAAAACCAATCACCAGACCTTGCATGTAGTAGTCAAAAAATCAACAAGACTAATTAATAAAGGCTCATGCATTAGAACTGAGGATGAAGGAGAAATTCCATCAAACAGAGTATGCCAAGCAATATAACTGTTAGCCCAAGTGTTGACGCAATGGATTGCATCCTTTAAAAGAAGGCTCGACTTTTTTCTTCCACGCAGCACAATGGTGACATTCATCTTGCTGTGGGCTTGGCAAATTTGAGGAATGAATCTCTAGATTAAGGGCTAGCTCCCCTTGATGCACCTTTGAGGTCCTTAACTGCTACTGCTAATAATGGGGGGGTGAAAAGAGAAAAGGATGTTACAAAAGCAAAACCTAACTAAAATGGTGATGCACCAAATGATTCGATCTACTCATCTTTTATCAACACTTTACATCAAAAGGAGCGAACAGACACTTCATTTGAACAAAGACCAGATTGCATGAGTGTTTTAACAAGGGGGCTTAATGGAGATACAATGAAGAAGAACCTACCATAGGTGCTCTAGAAGCACACTGTCAGATGGTTGCTCTTCTGCCTCTATGCTCCAACCTAGGCACTTCCTGTTAACCTGCAGAAGATGGTCTTGGATATGCTAGATATGTTGGCGTCGACCTATGAAAGTGTTGACGCTGTGGATTGCACCCTTGAAAGAAGGCTTGGCTTCTCTCTTCCACGCGGCACAATGGAGACTCCCCTCTTGCTGTGGGTTTGGCAAAACTAAGGGGAGAATCTCTAGATAAAGGCTAGCTCCCTTTGATGCATCTCTGAGGTCTTTCACTACTACTGCTAACAATGAGGGGGAGTGAAAAGGGAGAAGGATATAACCAAAACAAAAAATATCTAAACGGTGATGCACCAAATGATTTTGATCTACTCAGCGATTTTATCACTTCAGACCAGAAGGGGGCGAACAAACACTCTATTTGACAGAAAGATCAGACTATAGGGAGCTTTAACAGAGGGCTTAATGAAGACACAGAAAATGAACTTACCACAGGGGCTGTAGAGAACATATTGTTAGATAACTACTCTTTTGTCTCTGCGCTCCAAATGCAGCACTTCCTATTAGCCTATAGAAATGGTGCTTTGGCTACACTAGGTATGTTGGTGTCAATCTGTGAAAGCATCAAGCTAAAAATGACTGAGCACAAAATTGATACACAAACACACTCAAAAAATATAACCAGCCAGATAGAAGTAAAACGCATTCTTATTGATCAAAGGTAAAATTTTGGTAGGGCTTTGCCTTACAAAATGAAAGATATATTTCTCAGCTGAGAGGTTACAATATATATAGCATGAAAGAAAAGACTTTTGGCGCTTTCTAGAATAAACGGCCCATGTTGCGTTGAATACATTGGAAAGAGGAAACTGCTGAAGGGACCATGCTGTAGGTGTCGCTAGTCTTGACTTTGGTGCTTAACCCATATTAAATGTCACTGCAAGAGCATCGATCGCTTTGTCTGTTTGATTGACAAGGCCGCTTCTTAGTGAAGTTCACGCAATTGTCTGCTCATTAATGTAAAATGAGGAAAAATGGGCCATTCTATTGAATGTTCGCGCTCCCCTTGGTAGCCACTTGGTGGAGACTGTTTCATCTGTTGCAATAACTTCCTGTGCCGATGCTTTCTGTGCCCCCTAGACTATTCTATCAGCTTCTGCGCTTGGCTTTTGTCTTTTTCTGGCTCTAACTCTCGGGGCTATTTTTCGTCATTTCTTGGCTCTTCGGGATCCTTTCTCGATGGTCTTTTCCTTTTGGCCTTAAGGCCTTTGAATTCCTTGGGGTTCGCGCTTATGAATTATTTCGGCTTCTTCTCCAACTGTTAACCCATTTCCATGCACAGGCCCGTCCTTAAGCATTTGAAAATCAACAACTATCTTGTCACTGTAAAGTTGACGTCTGCAAGCCCGTCGCCATTTTGAAAGCCAACAGCTATTTTATTGCCCTGAATTTGACATCCGCAGGGACGTCACCAAACGTTTGAAACTCCAACGACTAGTGTTGACGTTGTAGATTGCACCCTTGAAAGAAGGCTGAGATTCTCTCTTCCATGCGGCACAATGGAGACTCCCTTCTTGCTGTGGGTTTGGCAAAACTAGGGGGAGAATCTCTAGATAAGGGCTAGCTCCCTTTGATGCATCTCTGAAGTCTTTTACTACTACTGCTAACAATGGGGGGGTGAAAAGGGAGAAGGATACAACCAAAACAGAAACTAATCTAAGTGGTGATGCACCAAACGATTTTGATCTACTCAGCGATTCACACTTCAAACCAGAAGGGGGCGAATATACACTTTATCTGGCAAAAATACCAGACTGTAGGGGTATTTTAACAGGGGGCTTAATGGAGACACAAAGAAAAAGAACTTACCACAGACGCTGTAGGAAAACATGTTGTTTGATAGCTACTCTTCTATCTCTGCACTCCAGATGAAGCACTTCCAGTTAACCTGTAGAAATGGCTTTGGCTATACTAGGTATGTTGGTGTCAATGTTGTGAAAGCATCAAGCTAAAGTGACTGAACACAGAATTGATACACAAACACACTCAAAAGCATAACCAGTCAGATTGAGGTAAAACACATTCTTATTGATCAAAGGTGAAATTTAGCAAGGCTTCGCCTTACAAAATGAGAGATATCCTTCTCAATTGAGAGGTTACAATATATATATCATGAAGGAAAAGATTTTGGCGCTTTTTTGAATAAGCGGCCCATGCTGCGTTGAATACATTGGAAAGAGGTAATTGCTCATGTTGGTGTCATCCTTCTAGAAACTCCCTGAAATAACCATGTTGTAGATGTCGTAGGTCTTGACTTTGGTGCTTAAAGCGTATTAGATGTCATTGCAAAAGCATGGGTCGTATTAATGTCACTGCAAAAGCATGGGTTGCTATAAATAACTTCATGTGCCGACGCTTTATGTGCCACCTGGACTGCTTAATTTGTGTCTGTGTTTGGTGTTGACGCGGCGGATTGCACCCTTGACAGAAGGCTAAGCTCCTGCCTTCCACACGCAACAATGGAAACTCCCCTCTTGCCTGTGGGCTTGGTAAAACTGGGGGGAGAGTCTCTAGATAAGGGCTAGCTCCCTTCGATGTATCTTTTAGGTCCTAGATTCCCTACTGCTAACAAATAAATGAAAAAAGGGGGGATGAAAAGGGAGAAGGATGCTGAAAACAGAACCTAAACCTAAACTAATAGGTGATACACCAAAAAAGTTGATCCACTCAACCCGAACATACGCTTTTCACCAAGAACAAGCTCCCATACACTTCATTTGACACGAGAAATCCTTCTACATCAGTGAGCTAGGGGTCCGTGGATATACAGGGAGGAAGAACTACCAGAGGCATCCTCAGACACACTGTGGCAGCGTATTCACAGGCACCTACACTCCTCTAGCGACACTTCTGGCAGACATGCAGAAAAGAAACTTCACACTACATTAGACATGCTGGAATCATTCTGTGAAGGCATAAAAGAAAATGACTTAACACAAAATGAAAACATAGACATATGCGTAAGTGCAAGTTCAAATGTAGGTAAAAAATTGCTAAGTCTTGATTCAAGGTAAAATCCGGCATAGTTCCGCCTTACAAACCCAGAGATTTTTTGGCAGAGCTTTGCCTTACAAGCTAAGAGATATCTTTCTCAAAATGAGAAGTTTACAATATATAGAGGAAGAAAAGAGTCCTTTTGGCGCCCTTTTTACAAGTGACCCATGTGCGTTCCGAGCATTGGGAAGAGGAAGCCGCTTAAAGACAATGTTGTGTCGGCTCCGATTCTGACTTTAGTGGTTTAAAAACATAGGCCGCACCATTTCTCTACAAACAAGACCGCTCTTTGAATGCATTCACGTAGTTTGTCTGCTCATTAATGCAAAATAAAAAAAAATGAATCGCGTCGTTCACTGTTCACGCCCCTTGATGACCACTTGGCAGGCACTGTTCCAACTGCTGGAGTAACTCCTACCCCTTTGCCACCTGGACTGTTTTGTCCATATTTGCACTTGGCTCTTTTGTCTCTTCTTGGCTTTGTCTTTTCTGTCTCCTTCGGCCTTCTGCTACTTCTTTGGCTCTTCGGGCTCTTCTTTAAGCTTTTCAAAATCAACGGCTATTTCACCGCCTTAAATTTGACGTCTGTGCACCCGTCACTGGGTGTTTGAACTTCCAATGGCTAGTTCGCCGCACTCGATTTTGACATCTTCGGGCCCATCACCCCTTGGAATTTTTTCGACCTTTTCCTTTCTTTCAGCTTTCTTCTCTTCGGTCGGGCTTTTGTTTCTGCCATTTTTCCCACGGACAAAATGTCTGCAAGAATTGTCTTGATCGTTGCCTTTGACCTTTGGAATTTCTTCGGGTTTTTCTACCGCGGCTTTTCTCGAATTTCTTCGAACTTTTTGTCCGAAGGAATTCCTTCGGACAAAAGTCCGAAAGAAATCGCTTCTTGCTTTTTTGACTTGGTCTTGTTTATTTCTGCGGAATTTTTCCTGAAGGATTTCTTCGGACAAAATGTCCGAAGGACCTTGGTCTTGTTTATTTCCGCGAAATTTTTCCTTTAGGATTTCTTCGGACAAAATGTCCGAAGGAATTCGTCCTTTGCGTTGTAAAAATTTCCGAAGAAAACTTAACTTTTCGGCTTTCTCCCTGACCCCTTTGCAAATGTTCCCTGCCCTCCGCAAGGGCATTGGTCCTTCGGGAGACTCTCTTGAACCTTCTGGTTGAACCCTTTGACTTGTACCGTCCAATTGAACCAAGCCTTTGAACCACGCCGATGAACCATTTGATTGAACCCCGCCGTTGAACTTTGCCGATGAACTAAAGCATTGAACCGACCCGTTGAACCAAGTACTTGAACTCGGAATGGTCCATTTTGCGCCTAAGTGTTGGGAACCTGTTTCTTGCCTGCAGAGTCCATAGAAATTTCCTACAGAGTCCGTAGAAATAGCCTACAGAGTCCGTAGAAACACCTGCAGAGTCCATAGAAACTTTCTACAGAGTCCGTAGAAACTTCCTACAGAGTCCGTAGAAATTTCCTGCAGAGTCCGTAGTTCTCAACCTGTAGAGTCCGTAGAAACACCTACAGAGTCCATAGAAATGCCTGCAGAGTCCGTAGAAATTTCCTGCAGAGTCCATAGAAATTTCCTGCAGAGTCTGTAGAAATCAAGACTCATGTAAAATTAAAAAAATGAACTAGCTCAGAACAGCAGAGAAGGAAGGAGACCGATTTTTGGCCTGTTGGACCAAAAAATGGTCAACACTTGGCTGGGTGTGTCTTTTGGAACATTCCAAATGTTGTCGTATGTGTGTGTGGCCGTGTTCTGAATTCTCTGTTTCGTTCCCTCTTTCCTTGCTATTTTTTGTCTTTCTGGCAATTTTGAGCTCTTGGGCTATCTTTCGTCTCCTCCTGGGTCTTTGGGCTCCTTTCTCGGCCGACGCATCCCATCAAAATTGACGTATGCGGACCCGTCACTATTCGAAAACCAATGGCTATTTCACCGCCTTGAATTTGACGTTCGTACACCCATCACCGGACGTTTGAACCTCCAACGGCTATTTCGCCATGTTGAAATAGACGTGCTCGGGCCCATCATCACTTTAGTAATTCCTTCGACTTTCTTGAAACTAAACCTTCAGCGTTTTGCAATTGAACCTTCCCGAAGGGAAGGTGACCTTTCGGAAGAATGGAAATGGTCCCCTTTTGGTCGCTGAAAGCCCTCCGCAAGGGCACTTGCCCTTCGGGCTCCCTTGGTCATCTCAATTCCTTCGGACATTTTGCCCGAAGGAAGTCTTTCCTTCAAAGTTGACACCCTTTCTTTCGGTCTTTTCCTTTGAAATTCCTTCAAAGAAAAGTCCAAAGGAATTCCTTCAGGCTTTTGTCTGAAAGAATTCTGCCTTGTTTCTTCCTTGTGAATTTCTTCGGACAAAATGTCCGAAGGAATTCCTTCGGGCATTTTGTCCGAAGGAATTCACCCTTTGATTCCTTTTTCTTGGATTTGCTTCGGACAAAAGTCCGAAGAAATCCCTTGTCTTTTTTGCTTGTCATTTTTTCGAAGGAAAACTTTCCTTTCGCCCTGTTGACGCTATGGATTGCACCCTTGAGAGAACGCTAGGCTTCTCTCTTCCATGCGGCACAATGGAAACTCCTCTCTTGCCTGTGGGTCTGGCAAAACTGAGGGAAGAGTCTTTAGATAAGGGCTAGCTCCCTTTGATGCATCTCTGAGTTATTCCAGTAATATTGCTAATATATATAATGGAGGGGGATTCAAAAGAGAGAAGAATTACTGAAAACAGAACCTAAACTAAAGCAGTGATACACCAAAATGGTTGATCTACTTAGCTTAAGCCTATACTTTCCACCAAGAACACGCTAGCATACACTTCATTTGATATGAGAAACTCTTCTACATCGGTGAGCTAGGGGTCCTCTGGAGATACAGGGAGGAAGAACTACCAGAGGTGTTCTAAGACACACTATGGCAACCTGTTCACATACGCCTATACTATGTTGTAGACACTTCTGGCAGACCTGTAAAAGAAGAACTTCACAATACACTAGACATGCTGGAATCATTCTGTGAAAGCATAAAAGAAAAATAACTTAACACAAAACAAAGCCATAGACATATGCAAAAATATAAGCTCAAATGGAGGTAAAAATGCTATGTCTTGATTCAAAGTAAAATCTGGCAGAGCTCCGCCTTACAAGCCAAGAGATCCTTTCTCAAAATGAGAGATTACAATATATAGAGAGAGAAAGCAAAGGCACCCCTTTTTGGAAAAGACGTTGGAGCCCTTTTTCAAGTGGCCCATGTGCGTTGAGAGCATTGGGAAGAGGAAGCCGCTTGAAAGAGAATGTTGTGTCGACTCCAGCTTTGACTTTAAGCATTTAAAATATATTAAATGCCATATGTGAAATCATGGGCCGCACCATTTGTCTGCAAGGCCTTCTCTTTAATTTCTCTCCAGGTGTTCCCTGCCCTCTGCAAGGGCACCTTGGGCCCAAAGTTGCCCTTCGGAGCCTGCTGGAAGGTCCAATTGGTCACCTTTCTGCCCTCCGCAAGGGCACTTGTCCTTCGAAGGCTGTCGAAAGACTCGTATCCTTTGAAATTGGCCCATTCCTTTGCCAAAAGGCTTGTGCAAATCAACTGCCCAAAGCGAAAAAAGCCTCCGGATCAACCCGAAACATCAACAAGGCTCAAGTCACTTGGTTTTTTATAGAACAGGCCTATTATAAAGGAAAAAATGACAATTGCAGTAAGGTGAAGACGTTAGACGCTAACTAATCAGGACAACAGTGAAGGAAGGTGTTGACCATTTTGGTCCAGCAGGCCAAAATCGGTCTCCTTCCCTTGCTGTTCTGAGCCTTTTCAATTTTGATTTTTGCACAAGTCTTTCGGCAAAAGGAGGAACCAGTTCACTGGTTCGATGTTGGTGTCCAATGGCTTCAGCTTTCCAAGAACTTTGAACTTGAACTTTGAACCATTATTGGTTCAATGAGTTGGTTCAGTTCAATTGGTTCAATGAGTTGCTTCAGTTCAATCAGTTCAAGTGCTTGGTTCAACAGCTTGGTTCAGTCCGTTCGGTTCAATGCCTTGGTTCAATTGGTTTGGTTCAAGCAATAGGTTCAAGTACTCGATTCAACGGCTTGGTTCACTCAGTCAGTTCAATGCCTTGGTTCAATGAGTTGGTTCAACGTTTGGTTCAATGGAAAGGTTCAAGAGAGTCTCCCGAAAGACAAGTGCCCTTGCAGAGGGCAGTTGAGCGCAAAAAAGACCATTCCAATGCCCTTGCGGAGGTCAGTTTTTGGACCCAAGTGTCCTTGCGGAGGGCAGGGAACACTTGCAAAAGGATCAAGGAGAAAGCCAAAAAGTTAAGTTTTCTTCGGAAATTTTTACAAGGCAAAGGACAAGAATTTCCTTGGACAAAATGTCCGAAGGAATTCCTTCGGACATTTTGTCCAAAGAAATCCTTCGGAAGAAATCCCGCAAAAAATAAAAAGACTAAGGCAAAAGGCATAAAATGATTTCTTTCGGACTTTTGTTCGAAGGAATTCCTTCGGACAAAAAGTCCTAAGAAATTCGGGAAAAGCCGCGGAAAAAACCCTGAGAAAAGTTTTCGAAGGTCAAAGTGATCAAGATAATTCTTGCGGACATTTTGTCCGCATGAAAAATAACCGGGAGAAAAGCACGAATGAAGGCAAAAAAAAAAGGAAAGATATCCTTTGGACAAAGTCCGAAGAAATTCGGCCACCAAAACAGTGAGGACCCAACTAGGACAAAAGCTCGACCAAAGCAAGACGCTGAAGGAAAGGAAAAGGCCGAAGAAAATCCAAGGTATGACGGGCTCGAAGACGTCAAAATCGAGCACGGCAAACTAGCCGTTGGAGGTTCAAACGCCCAGTGACGGGTGCACAGACGTCAAATTTAAGGTGGTGAAATAGCCGTTCATTTTGAAAAAGCTTAAGGACAGGGTGCGCATGAATTTAGTGACCCGTCGAGAAGATAGCCCCCGAGGGCCGGAAAAGACAAAGCAAGAAAGAGACAAACGAGCCAAGTGCAAAAACGGACAAAACAATCCAAGTGGCAAAGGAAGGCGTCGACTCAAGGAGTTACTCCAGCGGTTGGAACAGTGCCTGCCAAGTGGCCATCAAGGGGCGCAAACAGTGAACGGCGCGACCCATTTTTCTCCATTTTGCATTTATGAGCAGACAAACCGCATGAATTCCTTCAAGGAGCGGTCTTGTTTGTAGACAAACGGCGCGGCCTATGTTTTTAAATGCCTGAAATCAAAGCAGGAGCCGACACAGCATTAGATTTCAGCGGCTTCCTCTTCCCAATGCTCCCAATGCACATGGGTCAACTTGTCAGAGGGCGCCAAAAGTCTTTTCCAAAAGGGGCGCCTTTTGTTTTCTCTTCTCTATATATATTGTAACTTCTCATTCTGAGAAAGTCATCTCTCACATTGTAAGGCGAAGCCCTGCCATTTTTCACCTGGAATCAATAGAATACGCATTTTTTACCTCTATTCTAGTTGGATATATCTCAGAGTGCGTCTGAGTGTTAGTCTTGTGTCCAGTCATTGCTTCCTAATGCTTTCACAGGGTTGACACCAATGTCCTTGGCATATACAAAGCACCATCCCTGCAGGTGATAAGAAGAGTTGTTCCTAGAGTGCAGAGGCAGGAGGTTACTAGATAGTGTGCTCTTCCTACAACGCCTATGGTAAGTCATTTTCCTGTGTATTTCCATTAAAGCCTCCCTGTCAAGCTCCCTGCAGTTTGGTCCTCTTACCAGTTAAAGTGTATGTATGTGCCCTTATGGTTCTGAGTGTGAGTGTGAGTAGATCAAACTTGTTTGGTGCATCACCCTATTAGGTTAGGTTCTGTTTTCAGTATCCTTCTCTCTTTTCAACCCCCCATTATATATATATATATATATCAGCAATTTACTGAAAAAACTCAAATGCATCAAAGGGAGCTAGCCCTTATCTAGAGACTCTCCCCTCAGTTTTGCCAGACCCACAGGCAAGAGGGGAGTTTGCATTGTGACGTGTGGAAGGCAAGAGCTCAGCCTCTTGTCAAGGGTGTAATCCACTGCGTCAATAGAAGGGAGATCGATTTTTTTGGCCTGTAGGACCAAAAATGATCAACAAATTTGGTGACTCACAGGGGGAGCATGCCTGCTATGCTAAAGAAGACTGGTAGCCTGAAAGTCCACTAGGCATGGAGTCAGGATGCAGCTTGAAAAAGTTAACAACAACCTTCTAAGGACCTATGAACCAACAAAGCTTTACCTCAAGCAACAGGGAAAAACAACACACAACAAGACTAAAAAACACTATGCCTTTGCAAACAACACTTTAGGGAAAACAAAGACAACTGAAAGCAAACTACTATGTACAACTAACTAGATATATTTGCCTCCCTCCTGCATCAAAGGGAAAACTTCTCAAGTCACCATGGCAAGAAAACTTATGGTGCCAAACAAGTGACTGAATGGAATGGAGACTTGGTGACTTGCCCTTCTTGCCTACCACCTTGATTGGCTTGTATTTGAGTGGATCACAAACAAACATGTCTACAACATCTATGTATTCACTTTGCCCCTTGAAACTTGATTCATGCTAGCCCCTCATGCTGGTGTATTTCATCAAGAAATCAATGGCTGCTAGCTTATCACCATAAGCCTCATTTAGCTCATAGCCCCCTTGACATGCATCATGGATTGACTTGTTCCCTTCTGCCTCATTGAAGAGCCTGTCAAACTGATCTTCTACTTCATCATGACTTTCTTGAAGGGTGTCTCTTGTGATGTCTGAAATGAGATCACAAACTGCTTGCTTATCCCACAGAACATCACCTTGTTCAAGGCTCTCTTCTTGAAAGCTTTCATCAAGATGGACAGGGCTCTCCTTTTCTTGCTCAAAAACAAGTCTCTAGTTGTTCCAAGACATGCTCCTAATCCTCCTCCAACTCGGGTCCCATGGCATGGTCACTCTCTTCATCAAAGCAACAAGTTCATCAAACAAGGGAGGAGAGAGCTCACCATGCTTACTTTCATCATCATCTATTGTTGACAAGTAAAGTTTGTCAACCTCTTCTTCATATTGCTGGAACATCCGCATGTATGCATGCCCTGTGTCTTCTCCATTGTTGATGATGTCTTCAAAGGGAGAATCCATGATGATCTCATCCTCATTGTCACTCATGATAGCCTCTTGGGCAGCTGCAAATTGGATCCTTTCTTCTTCACTTGCCTCTTTCAAAACAAGTTCCTCCTTGAGAAAGAATGGAGTGGAGGGTTAATGGACAGACTTATGTGGAAGAGGAGGCAATCCTTGAGCAAGAATCAAATGATTCTCTTCCTTCCATTTGGCCAGCACTTCATCTACACCAGATGTGGCTTGATAGCTCTCTTGAAGGAGTGTAGATGGGGTGTGTTCAGACAAGAAATCTGCCATTTTGTCTAAACCATCCATCACACCCTGGCTGAGGGATCACATTTTGTACTCCAACTCTGTAATTTGCCTGGCTATATTTTCTTGGGAGAGCCTTTCTTGGAGATCATGAGGATCACCATGAGCAGGGGCAACTTCATCATTTCCAAGGCCCTGACCTGGTTCGTGGTATTCCCTCCTCCAACTTGGAATCTTGACATCATGTTGAAAGACTTGAGGAGGTTGGGGAAGACTAGGAAGACACTGTTGATGCACAGGAAGAATCTACAGAGGGGCGTGCTGTTTTTTGAAAGGCATAGGATGATTCCCTTCAGAGGAGGATTCACAATTTATGGAATTGAGAAGGTTCATTTCCATGGGGGGTTGCTCTAATTCCCTTTGATGCTGAAAAGCTAGGTGCAAGGGATTAAGATCAGGAGTGGTTACTGTATTAGATAGAGTGAGCAAGTGCTATTTGGTAGAAAAGATTTGGTGCACAAGAGGGGGCTTTCTTTAGAATAGGAGGGGGCTGCTTTGGAATGAGAGAAAGCACACAAGGCTGATTTCCTTAGATGAATGGACTCTCCCATTTTGCTACTTCCTCCTTTTTGGATTGCAAGGCCTGAGCTTGCCTAAACAAGCACTCCTCTTTGTACATAAGCTCTTGCTGATATCTATTTTGCTCCTCCAATCTGTTTATCACCATCAGTTGCTTCTCAAACTCTAGCATTACTTCCTTTACACTAGGTGAAGGGCAACTAGGAAAGCTGCTTAAGGTGATTTCATGAACCTGAGCTTGATCAAAGTTATATGAAGAAACACAAGGTCCATGCTGCTGAGCAATGGAATTATACATACCAAAATGTGATTTCTTGATGGCACCAAGACTAATTAACCAACTGATTCAACTCGGAGTCGCCATTGGTGTTGGTTGAAATGCCTACAAAGGCTGATTGGTTGAAGAACACACCAAAAAATCCTTCAACTCCTTGAACAAACGAGTCCCACCAGGCGTGCCAAAAACTGTTGACGCTGTGGATTGCACCCTTGAAAGAAGGCTGAGCTTCTCTCTTCCATGTGGCACAATGGATACTCCCTTCTTGCTGTGGGTTTGGCAAAACTAAGGGGAGAATCTCTAGATAAGGGCTAGCTCCCTTTGATGCAGTCTTTTACTACTACTGCTAACAATGGGGGGGTGAAAAGGGAGAAGGATACAACCAAAACAGAAACTAATCTAAGTGGTGATGCACCAAACGATTTTGATCTACTCAGCTATTCACACTTCAAACCAGAAGGAGGCGAACATACACTTTATCTGGCAAAAATACTAAACTATAGAGGTATTTTAACAGGGGGCTTAATGGAGACACAAAGAAAAGGAACTTACCATAGGCACTGTAGGAAAACGCACTGTCTAATAGCTACTCTTCTGTCTCTGCACTCCAGATGAAGCACTACCAGTTAACTTGCAGAAATGGCTTTGGCTATACTAGGTATGTTGGTGTCAATGTTGTGAAAGCATCAAGCTAAAGTGACTGAACACAAAATACACAAACACTCAAAAGCATAACCACTCAGATAGAGGTAAAACACATTCTTATTGATCAAAGGTGAAATTTGGCAAGGCTTCGCCTTAAAAAATGAGAGATATCCTTCTCAACTGAGAGGTTAAAATATATATATCATGAAGGAAAAGACTTTGGCGCTTTCTTGAATAAGCGGCCCATGCTGCGTTGATGGAAAGAGAAAATTCGCTCATGCTAGTGTCATCCTTCTAGAAATGCCCTAAAATAACTATGTTGTAGATGTCGCAGGTCTTGACTTTGGTGCTTAAAGCATATTAGATGTCACTGCGAAAGCATAGGTCGTATTAATGTCACTGCGAAAGCATGGGAAGCTGTAAATAAATTCTTGTGCCAACGCTTTCTATGCCACCTGGACTGCTTAATTCGTGTCTGTGCTTGGTTGGGTGCGTCTTTTGGAACATTTCAAATGTTGTCGTATGTGTGCGTGGCCGTGTTCTAGATTCTCTATTTTGTTCCGTCTTTCCTTGCTATTTTTTCTCTTTCTAGCAATTTTGAGCTCTCGGGCTATCTTTCGTCTCCTCCTGGCTCTTTGGGCTCCTTTCTCGGCCGACGCATCCCATCAAAATTAACGTCTGCGAGCCTATCACTATTCAAAAACCAACGGCTATTTCACCACCTCGAATTTGACGATCGTGCACCCATCACCGGACGTTTGAACCTCCAACGGCTAGTTCGCCATGCTGAAATTGACGTGCTCGGGCTAGTCATCACTTTGGTAATTCCTTTAGCTTTCTTCAAACTGAACCTTCGGCCTTTTGCAATTGAACCTTCCCGAAGGGAAGGTGACCTTTCGGAAGAATGGAAATGGTCCCCTTTTGATCACTAAGAGCCCTCCGCAAGGGCACTTGCCCTTCGAGCTCCCTTGGTCATCTCAATTCCTTCAAACAAAATGTCCAAAGGAATTCCTTCAGACATTTTGCCCGAATGAAGTCTTTCCTTCAAAGTTGACGCCCTTTCTTTTGGTCTTTTCCTTTGAAATTCCTTCGGACAAAAGTCCGAAGGAATTCCTTCGGGCTTTTGTCCGAAGGAATTCTGCCTTGTTTCTTCCTTGTGAATTTATTCGGACAAAATGTCTGAAGGAATTCCTTCGGGCATTTTGTCCGAAGGAATTCACCTTTTGATTCATTTTTCTTGTATTTCCTTCGGACTTTTATCCCTTGTCTTTTTTGCTTGTCATTTTTCTGAAGGAAAACCTTCCTTTCGGCCTTCTCTTTAATCTCTCTCTATGTGTTCCCTGCCCTCCGCAAGGGCACCTTGGGCCCAAAGTTGCCCTTCGGAGCCTGCTAGAAGGTCCAATTGGTCACCTGCCTGCCCTCCGCAAGGGCACTTATCCTTCGAACCTGCCGAAAGACTTGTATCCTTTGAAATTGGCCTGTTCCTTTGACGAAAGGCTTGTGCAAATCAACTTCCCAAAGCAAAAAAATCCTCTGGATCAACTCCGAACATCAACAAGGCTCAAGTCACTTGGTTTTTTATAGAACAAGCCTATTATAAAGGAAAAAATGACAATTGCAATAAGGTGAAGACGTTAGAGGCTGGGTAATCAGGACAACAGGGAAGGAAGGGAGACCAATTTTTTGGCCTGTAGGACCAAAAATGGTCAACAGCTAGTTCGCTATGCTAAAATTGACGTGCTCGGGCCCGTCATTACCTTGGTAATTCCTTCGGCTTTCTGCATCTAAACTTTCCCGAACGGAAGGTGACCTTAGCTGAGAGTCCCCCGCAAGGGCACTTGTCCTTCGAGCTCTTTCATCTTTTCAATTCCTTCGGACAAAATGTCCGAAGGAATTCCAAAAGAAAGAGCTGAGACCTTGAAGGAAGGATTTCCTTCGGGCAAAATGTCTGAAGGAATTCCTTCGGACATTTTGCTCGAAGGAAATCCTTCCTTCAAGGTCTCAGCGCTTTCTTTTGGTCTTTCCTTTTGATAAATTCCTTCGGACTTTATCCGAACGAACTTACCTTGGTTCTTGTGAATTTCTTCCGAAAAAATGTCCGAAGGAATTTCTTCAGGCACTTTGTCCGAAGGAATTCATCCTTTGGTTCTACATGGATTTTCTTCGGACAAATGTCCAAAGAAATCCTGTCTTTTGCATGGATTTTCTCCCAAAGTGCTCTCTGCACTCCGCAAGGGCACTTTGGGTCCAAAATGTCCTTCGAAACCTGCTTGAACGGCCTCATTTGGCACCTCCTTGCCCTCTGCAAGGGCACTTGCCCTTCGGAGTGTTTATAAAAGACTTGCATTTCTTTAAAACTGGCCCATTCCTTTGCAATAAAAGGCATGCCCAAGGTAGTTTTATGAAGCGAAACAAGCCTTAGATCAACCCAAAACCTACAGGACTCAAATCACTCAATTCTTTCGTGGAACAAGCCTATGACAAAGGAAAAAAACCACGATTGCAGCAAGGTGAAAGCATCAAAGACTGGGACAGCAAGGAAAGAAAGGGAGACCGATTTTTCGGCCTGCAGGACCAAAAATGGTCAACAATTTGGCGATTCACAGGGGAAGCAAGCCTGCTATGCTAAAGAAGACTGGTAGCCTCAAAGTCCACTAGGCATGGAGTCAGGATGCAGCTTGAAAAAGTTAGCAACAGCCTTCTAAAGACCTATGAACTAACAAAGCTTTACCTCAAGCAACAAGGAAAAAACAACACCTAACAAGGCTAAAAAACACTACACCTGTGCGAATAACACTTAGGGAAAACAAAGACAACTGAAAGCAAACTATTATGTATAGCTAACTAGGTATATTTGCCTCCCTCCTAGATCAAAGGGAAACTTCTCAAGTCTCCATGGCAAAGAAACTTATGGTGCCAAACAAGTGACTGATGGAATGAAGACTTGGTGATTTGCATTTCTTGCCTGCCACCTTGATTGACTTGTATCCGAGTGGATCAAGGTCAAGCATGTCTCCAACATCTGTGTATTCATTTTGCCCTTTGAAACTTGATTCATGTTGGCACCTCATGCTGGTGTATTTCATCAAGAAATCAATGGCTGCTAGCTTATCACCATAAGCCTCATTTAGCTCATAACCCCTTTGACATACATCATGGATTGACTTGTTCCTTTTTGCCTTATTGAAGAGCATGTCAAACTGATCTTTTACTTCATCATGGCTTTCTTGAAGAAGGGTGTCTTTTGTGATGTCTGAAATGAGATCACAAACTGCTTGCTTATCCCACAAAACATCACCTTCTTGCTCAAAGCTCTCTTCTTCAAAGCTTTCAACAAGATGGCCAGGCCTCTCCCTTTCTTGCTCAAAAACAAGAGTCTCTAATTGTTCTAAGACATGCTCCAGATTCTCCTCCAACTCGGGTCCCATGGCATGGTCATTCTCTTCATCAAAGCAACAAGGAAGTTCATCAAACAAGGGAGGAGAGAGCTCACCATGCTTACTTTCCTCATCATCCATTGTTAACAGATAAAGTTTGTCAACCTCTTCTTCATATTGCTGGAACATCCGCATGTATGCATGACCCATGTCTTCTCCTTTGTTGATGATGTCTTCAAAGGGAGCATCCATGATGATCTCATCCTCATTGTCACTCATGATAGCCTCTTGGGCAGCTACAAATTGGATCCTCTCTTCTTCACTTGCCTCTTTCAAAACAGGGTCCTCCTTGAGAAAGAATGGAGTGGAGGGTTGATGGACAGACTCATGTGGAAAAAGAGGCAATCCTTGAGCTAGAATCGAATGATTCTCTTCCTTCCATTTGGCCAGCACTTCATCTACATCAGATGTGGCTTGATAACTCTCTTGAAGGAGTGTAGATGGGGTGTGTTCAGACATGAAATCTGTTGTTTGGTCTAAACCGTCGATCACACCCTCGCTGATGAATCTCATTCTAGACTCCAACTCTATAATTTGCCTGGCTATATTCTCTTGGGAGAGCTTTTCTTGGAGATCATGAGGATCACCATGAGCAGGAGCAGCTTAATCATTTCCAAGGCCTTGAGCTAGTCCATGGTATTCCCTCCTCCAACTTGGAATCTTGACATCATGTTGAAAGACTTAAGGAGGTTGAAGAATTTCCTGAAGAGAGACGTGTTGTTTTTTGAAAGGCATAGGATGATTCCCTTCAAAGGAGGATTCACAATCTAAAGAATTGAGAAGGTTCATTTCCATGGGAGGTTGCTCTAATGCCCTTTGATGATCTAGGTGCAAGGGATTAAAAGCAGGAGTGGTTACTGCATCAAATGAGCTAGAGTGAGCAAGTGCTATTTGGTAGAAAGGATTTGGTGCATACGAGGGGATTTTCTTTAGAATAGGGGAGGCTGCTTTGGAATGGGAGAAGTTGCACAGGGCTGATTGCCTTGAATGGATGGACTCTTCCATTTTGCTACTTCCTCTTTCATGGATTGCAAGGCCTGAGCTTGCCTCAACAAGCACTCCTCTTTGTACATAAGCTCTTGCTAATATCTATTCTGCTCCTCCAATCTGTTTATCTCCATCACTTGCTTCTCAAATTCCAGCGTTACTTCCCTTACTCTAGGTGAAGGGCAACCAGGGGAGCTACTTGAGGTGATGCCATGAACAACGTAAGCTTGATCACAGTTATATGAAGAAAAACAAGGTCCATGCTGCTGAGCAATGGGATTATACATACCAAAATGTGATTTCTTGATGGCACCAGGACTGCTTAATCAGCTGATTCAACTTGGAGTCGCCATTGGTGTTGGTTAAAATGCCTCCAGAGGCTGATTGGTTAAAGAACACACCAAAAAATCCTTCAACTCCTCGAACAAACGAGTCCCATCGGGCGTGCCAAAAACTATTGACACTATGGATTGCACCCTTGAAAGAAGGCTTGGCTTCTCTCTTCCACGTGGCACAATGGAGACTCCCCTCTTGTTGTGGGTTTGGCAAAACTGAGGGGAGAATCTCTAGATAAGGGCTAGCTCCCTTTGATGCATCTCTGAGGTCTTTTACTACTACTGCTAACAATGGAGGGGTTAAAAGAGAGAAGGAAATAACCAAAACAGAAAATATTTAAATACACGCCAACTTTGAGACTTCCAAATAGTTGTACGACAAACTTTCCACGTGTACAAAAGGCTTTCAGGTGGAAAAAGATGCAGCACAAAACAATGTCCATCAATCAATTCTGGAAAAACAGGTCTGTATGGAAATTTGTGAATGAAAACCAAATTGTTAGTCAAATTGTTGATCAAATGACTGCATCACTTGGTGGCTTCCCAATGGTTGTATGGCATAATGCACATGTGTACCGCAGAGTGTGGGATGTTCCAGAACGGAATAAACAACAATATACAAAAATCAGATTTCAAAAAAATTGACCGTACGACTTGTACAAGCAGAAAACCAATCTGCAACTCAGTCTATTGTTCAAAGCGTCTGCTGCAACTTGCAGTCTTCCAAATGGTTGTACGATGACTTGCACAAGGGTACGACCAAGTGTGGGAGGATGCTAGTCTAAACATAGAACAGCGTCCAAAAACTAGATCTGACAAAGTCAATACATGCGACACAGAATCAAGAAAAACCGGTCTACACGTAGAAAATGACCAAGAACAAATAGCAGACATCCAAAAGGTAGTATGGCTAGCTGCAAAACTATGCAACCTGTGTCCAGAACAGGCACAAGAGAATAACAGAAGTCTCCAAAAAAATTTAGTCTAAAATTGCTCGTACGGTCAGATATGACCAAAGACCGATCTGTTGCAGGTTAAGAGAGAGACAATGGACCATATGACTTCCAAATGCTCAAATGGTTGTACGGCCTAGTCCAAAATAATGCAAATAAATTTAAAATGGTCAAAAACATACCAAATAATCTCCAGCAACTACAATTTCTTGCTTGTGGGGTGTGTATGGCTTGGTGTGAAGGAAAACTTGTATGGCTAGCTTGAATTTCTTGGTTTCAAAGCTACCAAAACACACCACAATCTCTGCAACTGCAATCTAATTTGCACAATAGGAATTTTAACAGGGTCTTACTCTACAAATTGTTTGCTCTGACACCAAATTTGAGCATAAATTCAATATGATTTATATAGCTTACAGAATATGAATTATAGAGACATATATAAAGCCCTACATATGCTCATAATAGTCCTACAAAATAGGACGAGCAATAACCTATAAATAATCTGTAATCTACTAAATTATGAAATAGGCCTATAATAGACTTTATTCAACTAACTTAGTTTAACAACTAACAAACTAATCTAAAAACTACGTGAGTTGTTTTATAGATAACAAACTCACTTTTATATATCAATATAACTATGGTAAATTTATTCTAACATTAAGTTCATTTCTAAATTTTAGTTAAGTTTAAAATTGTGTTAATATACCAGCACCAAAGGAGTTATATTAACTTTAATTTTAACAAAAAAGGCTTAGTGTAGTAAATAAGTAGAAGTTTGAGGAATTAATTAAGTCTATTTTTCATGTATTTGATTTTATTATATTGATTTTTAATGGGGATCATTATTTATTTTGTAATTTTTTATTTCTGGCTTTCTATCTTTGGCTTAAAATTTAAATAAGACTATCTTCTATGTTAAAAGTAAAAGAAAGTGGTTTAATTTCTAGGGCTTCTATAACTAGTCTATCATGAAATTGACAATTTAAACTTAGAATGATTGAGACTGACCAATGTTGATCCTAATAATGAAACCGATTGAACTTTTAAACATTGGGCTTGAGCAAGATCATTGCATTTGTCTACTGATTGAACTTGTAAACATTGGGCTTGAGCAAGGTCACTGCATCTGTCTACTGATTGAACTTGTAAACATTGGGCTTGAGCAAGATCATTACATTTGTCTACCGATTGAGCTTGTAAACATTCAGCTTAGCAAGATCATTGCATTTGTCTTTGGTAACCAATCTTAGTCTTAAAGAGGTTTAATATCCTATTTTTGACTTCATCAAAACAATTTTTCTTCTGTTTTAGCATCTCGGGTGTCCAATAAATGACTTGAGAAATTTGGGACTCTCTAGAGCAGTTTTTCCTAGTGCCACCATAATTTTTTGTAAAATAAAAATCACAAACAGCATAATAACGATGATTACACCAACATATATGCTATTGACATTTGTACCTAGTTAAACTGAAATGAGTTTCTCCAAATTTTCAATGTAAATTCCAAAGAGTGTAGATGAGATTTGGCATTCCTGCCTGACTCCACTGGCAGTACATGTATCAAGATTTAGATGTATCCAATAGCTCTAGTCATATAAAGTCATCACCACTGTGATTATTTCATCCAAATTATTACAATTCATGGATCCTTTACATAGCAAATGCCCGAGTGTCAAAAACACTAGAGAGTTTACGAAGCAACAGTAGACTCATTTTTTACGGGGTCAATACTAGAAATCTATAATTCTCAGTTCAGTGCATGCACTCTGATCTAAGTGTAGAAAGCACAATTCTTGATGAAATTATTTTTTCCATATGTAAGATTTACTTTTGATGTCAGTATAGCTAGATATGTTTGGCCTCACAGAAATAAATCATAAGATTTTTTTGAGTTTATCATGTGATTTCTGCTTTCAA
Organism: Torreya grandis; assembly: GCA_037957365.1. Taxonomy (NCBI): domain Eukaryota; kingdom Viridiplantae; phylum Streptophyta; class Pinopsida; order Cupressales; family Taxaceae; genus Torreya; species Torreya grandis. The sequence continues at coordinate 2,592,847 of JARHVA010001223.1, read as the reverse complement.
CATCAGGTTCAATATAGTAAATTCTGTTCCTTTTTTACAAAAAGCCCAATAACTGCTATTGACACTCCACAACACTCTTAAAAGCTCTTTTAGGTTCGCAATCAGCTGATTAAACTGGGAAACAAGTATGGTCATAGCTTTATAAACCCCTTGATGGAAAGGGGTTTCATTTATATTGCAATTACCTGTAGAAAAACTAAAATGATATTGCATGCGAGGTGACTTTCAGCAAGACTTGAAGTAATACAACAAAATCTGCAAATCAAACAGGGCTGTAAATATGCAAGTCTGTAGTCTGTAATGGCTATAGTATAATTGTTATATGCATTTATTTCAAGAAAGTGTGTATAATTCTATTGCCGAAGTTCATTTATGTAATATTAAAGACATATAAAGCCTTGAATGTCTGCATTCGTTGTTAGTATGTATCAGGTTTAATTATTCAATAATTTATTCTACAAAGGCCTAGAATATTCAATGGTAGGGATGAACCTCTTCCAGTTCCACATAGGGCCATTGCTCGTTGGAATTTCAGGAAATCCTGGTGGACCTACTGTGCCTTCTTTTTCTACTTGTCAAAACGATATCAGGTTTACCTGCTTCAGACAACCCTTTGTAGTTCTGAAATACAGGATGCAACTGATTATGATAAGAGCTCAATACAATGATTTAGCTAGAATTATAGATGCCTAAACCTGGAGAAATTTGGCAACTTACTGAAAAGCACAAAGAGAGAGTAGAAATTGCTTTATTGCTTGGTCTCTTCATCCTATAAATAGACATGATAAATTCGTCTTGCATTGACCTTGATTTTTCTTGTAGGCAAGATAACCAAAGGCAGCTGGCAAGTTCAAGTAGACTAAAGATGACCATACGGTTTTTCCATTGTGATTAGAGTCATGGCTGGTTTATAGTGCTACTCCATGCTTCTCTACATTTCCATACTTATAAGAATTCACCATCCCAACGATGAATTATAAATTATATCAAAATTTTCGGAGGATAAAGCTGAAAGAAGTATTCTTCATATAGGTTAGTTTTATTTGGGAAACTGGAGATCACTTATATTTTAAGATTACATAACAGAAATGAATCAATTTTGCATATAGGCAGTGCATATATGTATTTCTTAATGCTAAATATTAAATATCTATCAAATTTTCAGATGGCAAAAGCATACCTTCAAACACTCAAAAGATGTTAGCATTTGCCTCCATAGATGCGAAATGTCATCGGTATCATCTTCGTTGTTTTCTTCTGGCATGTTTGCCTGGAACTCGCTATATGGGCTCATACACAACAAATCCTTTTGAATTTGAACATTTTCATTCATTTGTGATTCATCTGTGTCCCTGAGAAGATGGCCCATCTGGTTCTCGACTTCTAATCGCAATTCTACATTCTCCTTCATTTGCAAGTCATTTGTGTCTCTAAGTAGATGTCCCTTATGGTTCTCGATTTCTAGGTGCAATTGTAGATTTTCCTTCTTTTTCCAGTCATCCATGTCCCTAAGCCTATGGCCCATCTCATTGCCGACTTCTGGTTGCAATTCGACATTTTCCTTTTTTGGCCAGTCATCTGTATCTCTTAGCAGATGGCCTGTCTGGTTGTCGACTTCTACTTGCAAATCTTTTGTCTCGGCTGCTGAACTCTCCAACTCAGTGGCACAGTTTTCTTCTATTAAAGTTTCTGACTTTTGTGAAACATAGCCTGGGATTATGTTGTCCTTCTTTAGTTTGAATACCTCTGGAATTACTGATAGTTCTGTAACAGAGTCTATAGAATCTGATCTATTCAAGTAATCTGAAGGGAAAAAAGGTTTCTCTTCTGAATGATGCTGCTTTGGGGTACACTTTACAATTTCTGAAATAGTTTTCTGTGAATATGCCCAAAAATTAAAATGTCAAATTATCGATAGGCTAACTTGGAAATAGCATCTTCTACATTTTGCTTCAAAGTACTAGGAGGTAGCTTATGTAACTTGTAAAAACTGCAGTGAATTATGAAGTGCAAGGATATGCATATGCTAATACATTCTTCTGGAGCTTCATAGGGAATTCCATGCTCAATAACTTGGACAGCTCTTTCTCTAGCCTTTGACTCTGTGCAGTAGCATTTAAAAGTTCTTCACTGACACTCCCATATTTTATGTGCTCACTTGAGTCTTTCACTTTCTTCTTGTGCTTGGATACTGTTATAAACATGCAACTAATTAGATTGTGCCAAATTATTAGATTCAAGAAAGTGCATGTAGAACGGTCCATTAACATTTTCCTAATGTCATTAAACATTTAATGTAAACATTAAATGTTTAATTTCAAATAAACACAAAAAACAATATCTGCAAGAGAATTTGCTGCTTCTTGTAGTCTAGTCATTTAAATTTCTAATTAAAAGATACATTCAAGGGTTTTGGGAAATTCAATGTTCCTCACAATTATTTTTCTCGTGTACCAACAAAAGCAATAGATGTCACCACTACTAAGACTTGAGGAGTTTTTGATGCTGTTGCAATTTATACATAGAGGAAAGGCAAATTCCTCAAACTTATATGCCCGATTCCTGATTTGCAATTGATCAAAATACAAGTCCTCACTCCCAATGTATAGACTAGGCTTTGAACTATGATTTTGTTAGAAAAAATTATTTTCTATTAAATAAATACAGTTTATATTACTGTAGAGAATTAACTGTTGACCATTTTCGGTCCTACAGGTCAAAAAATCGGTCTCCCTTTCTTTCCTTGCTGTCCCAGTCTTTGATGCCTTCACCTTGCTACAATCGTGGTTTTTTCCCTTTGTCGTAGCCCTGTTCCACGAAAGAACTAAGTGATTAGAGACCTGTAGGTTTCGGGTTGATCTGAGGCTTGTTTCACTTCAGAAAATTACCTCGGCAATGCCTTTTATTGCAAAGGAATGGGCCAATTTTAAAGAAATGCAAGTCTTTTATAAACACTCTGAAGGGCAAGTGCCCTTGCAGAGGGCAGGAAGGTGCCAAATGGGGCCATTCAAGCAGGTTCCGAAGGACATTTTGGACCCAAGGTGCCCTTGCGGAGGGCAAGGAACACATTTTGAAAAGAGATCAAAGAGAAGGCCAAAAGGGAAGTTTTCCTTCGGAAGAAATGACAAAGCAAGAAAAGACAGGATTTCTTCGGACTTTTTGTCTGAGGAAAATCCATGTAGAACCAAGGGTGAATTCCTTCGGACAAAATGCCCGAAGGAATTTCTTCGGACATTTTGTCCGAAGAAATTCACAAAGGCCAAGACATGAAAGAAAGATTTCCTTTGGGCAAAATGTCCGAAGGAATTCCTTAAGACATTTTGTCCGAAGGAAATGGGAACCCGAAGGAGCCCGAAATATAAGTGCCTTTGCGCAGGGCTATTAACGACCAAAAAGGAGACCTTTTTCATTTTTCTGAAGGGACACCTTCCTTTCAGGAAGGTTTATTTGCAAAGGGCCGAAGGAATAACCAAAGGGGTGACGGGCCCGAGCACGTCAACCTTAATATAGTGAACTAGCCAATGGAGTTCAAACGTTCGCTGACGGGCGCACGAACGTCAATTTTAAGGCAGCAAAATAGCCGTTGGTTTTCGAATAGTGACGGGCCCGCAAACATCAATTTTGATGGGATGTGTCGGCCGAGAAAGGAGCCCAAAGAGCCACGAGGAGACGAAAGATAGCACGAGAGCTCAAATTGCCAAAAAGAGACAAGAAATAGCAAGGAAAGAGGGAATAAAACAGAGAATCTATAACACGGCTACGCACACATACGACAACATTTGGAATAAAACAGACATGAATTAGAACAGTGCATGTGGCACATAAAGCGTCAACACAAGAAGTTATTGATGCGGATGAGACAAAGCGACCCATGCTTTTGCAGTGACATTTAATACGATTTAAGCACCAAAGTCAAGACTCGCGACTGCCACAGCATGGTTCCTTCAGTGTATTTTCTTCTTTACAATGTATTCAACGTAGCATGAGCCACCTATTCTAGAAAGCGCCAAAGTCTTCTTCTTCATGCTATATATTATAACCTCTCAGTTGAAAAAGATCTCTCATTTTGTAAGACGAAGCCCTACCAAATTTCACCTTTGATCAATAAGAATGTGTTTTACCTCTATCTGACTGGTTATGCTTTTGAGTGTGTCTGTGTATCAATTCTGTGTTTAGTCACTTTAGCTTGATGCTTTCACAAGATTGACACCAACATACCTAGTATAGCCAAAGCCATTTCTGCGGGTTAACTGGAAGTGCTTCATCTGGAAAGTAGAGACAGAAGAGTAGCTATCAGAGAGCGTGTTTTTCTACAGCACCTGTGGTAAGTTCCTTTTTCTTTGTGTCTCCATTAAACCCCTTGTTAAAATACCCCTACAGTCTAGTCTTTTTGCCAAATAAAGTGTATGTTCGCCCCCTTCTGGTTTGAAGTGTGAATAGCTGAGTAGATCAAAATCGTTCGGTGCATCACCATTTAGATTAGTTTCTGTTTTGGTTGTATCCTTCTCCCTTTTCACCCCCCCATTGTTAGCAGTAGTAGTAAAAGACTTCAGAGATGCATCAAAGGGAGCTAGCCCTTATCTAGAGATTCTCCCCTTAGTTTTACCAAACCCACAGCAAGGGGAGTCTCCATTGTGCCGCGTGGAAGAGAGAACCTCAGCCTTCTTTCAAGGGTGCAATCCACAGCGTGAACAATTTTTGGCACGCCTAGTGGGACAATTTGTCCAAGGAGTTGAAAGATTTTTTGGTGTGTTCTTCAAACAATCAGCCTTTGGAGGCATTTCAACCAACACCAATGGTGAAGCCGAGTTGAATCAGCTGGGTAAGCAGTCCTGGTGCCATCAGGGAATCACATTTTTGGTATGTATAATTCCATTGCTCAGCAGCATGGGCCTTGTGTTCCTTCATATAACTTTGATCAAGCTCAGGTTGTTCATGGAATCACCTCAAGCAGCTGTCCTGGTTGCCCTTCACCTAGCATAACGGAAATAACGCAGGAATTTGAGAAGCAACTGATGGAGATAAGCAGATTGGAGGAGCAAAATAGATATCAGCAAGAGCTTATGTACAAAGAGGAGCACTTGTTTAGGCAAGCCTAGGCCTTGCAATCCATGGAGGAAGTAGTAAAATGGCAGAGTCCATTCATTCAAGGCAATCAGCCTTATGTGCCTTCTCCCATTCCAAAGCAGCCCCCTCCTATTCTAAGGAAAGCCCCCTCTTGTGCACCAAACCTTTCTACCAAATAGCACTTGTTCACTCTAGCTCATCTGATGCATTAACCACTCCTGCTCTTAATCCCTTGCACCTAGCTTTTCAACATCAAAGGGCATTAGAGCAGCCTCCCATGGAAACAACCCTTCTCAATTCCTTAGACTGTGAATCCTCCTTTGAAGGGAATCATCCTATGCCTTTCGAAAAACAACACGTCTCTTCCTAGTCTTCCTCAACCTCCTCAAGTCTTTCAACATGATGTCAAGATTCCAAGTTGGAGGAGGGAATACCATGGACCAACTCAGGGCCTTGGAAATGATGAAGCTGCACCTGCTCATGGTGATCCTCATGATCTCCAAGAAATGCTCTCCCAAGAGAATATAGCCAGGCAAATTACAGAGTTGGAGTACAGAATGAGATTCCTCAGGCAGGGTGTGATGGATGGTTTAGACCAAACAACAGATTTCATGTCTGAACACACCCCATCTACACTCCTTCAAGAGAGCTATCAAGCCACATCTGATGTAGATGAAATGTTGGCCAAATAGAAGGAAGAGAATCATTCGATTCTAGCTCAATGATTGCCTCCTCTTCCACATGAGTCTATCCATCAACCCTCCACTCCATTCTTTCTCAAGGAGGAACCTGTTTTGAAAGAGGCAAGTGAAGAAGAGGGGATCCAATTTGCAGCTACCCAAGAGGCTATCATGAGTGACAATGAGGATGAGATCATCATGGATGCTCCCTTTGAAGACATCATCAACAAAGGAGAAGACATGGGTCATGCATGCGGATGTTCCAACAATATGAAGAAGAGGTTGACAAACTTTATTTGTCAACAATGGATGATGAGAAAAGTAAGCATGGTGAACTCTCTCCCCCCTTGTTTGATGAACTTCCTCATTGCTTTGATGAAGAGAATGATCATGCCATGGGACCCAAGTTGGAGGAGGATCAGGAGCAGGTCTTTGAACAACTAGAGACTCTTGTTTTTTAGCGAGAAAAGGAGAGGCTTGTCCATCTCGATGAAAGCTTTGAAGAAGAGAGCCTTGAACAAGAAGGTGACATTATGTGGGATAAGCAAGCGGTTTGTGATCTCATTTCAGACATCACAATGGCAGCCCTTCTTCAAGAAAAGCCATGATGAAGTAGAAGATCAATTTGACAGGCTCTTCAATGAGGCAGAAGGAAACAAGTCGATCCATGTTGCATGTCAAGGGGGCTATGAGCTAAATGAGGCTTATGGTGATAAGCTAGCAGCCATTGATTTCTTGATGAAATACACCAGCATGAGGGGCCAACATGAATTAGGTTTCAAGGGGCAAAGTGAATACATAAATGTTGGAGACATGTTTGACCTTGATCCACTCAGATACAAGTCAATCAAGGTGGCAGGCAAGAAGGGCAAGTCACCAACTCTCCATTCCATTCAATCACTTGTCTGGCACCATAAGTTTCTTTGCTATGGAGACTTGAGAAGTTTTCCCTTTGATCCAGGAGGGAGGCAAATATATCTAGTTAGCTGTACTTAATAGTTTTCTTTCAGTTGTCATTGTTTTCCCTAAATGTTGTTTGCACAGGTGTAGTGTTTTTTAGCCTTGTTGTGTGTTGTTTTTTCCTTGTTGCTTGAGGTAAAGCTTTGTTGGTTCATAAGTCGTTAGAAGGCTGTTGCTAACTTTTTCAAGCTGCATCCTGACTCCATGCCCAATGGACTTTGAGGCTATTAGTCTTCTTTAGCATAGCAATCATGCTTCCTCTATGAATTGCCAAATTGTTGACCATTTTTGGTCCTACAGACCAAAAAATTGGTTTCCCTTTCTTTCCTTGCTATCCAGGTCTTTGATGCCTTCACCTTGCTGCAATCGTGGTTTTTTCCCTTTGTTGTAGACCTGTTGCACGAAAGAACTGAGTGACTTGAGTCCTATAGGTTTCGGGTTGATTTGAGGCTTGTTTTGCTTCAGAATTTACCTCGGCAATGCCTTTTATGGCAAAGGAATGGGCTAGTTTTAAAGAAATGCAAGTCTTTTATAAACACTCCGAAGGGCAAGTGCCCTTGCGGAGGGCAAGAAGGTGCCAAATGGGGTCGTTTAAGCATGGTCCGAAGGGCATTTTGGACCCAAGGTGCCCTTGCAGAGGGTAGAGAACACATTTTGAAAAGAGATCAAAGAGAAGGCTGAAAGGGAAGTTTTCCTTCGGAAGAAATGACAAAGCGAGAAAAGACAGGATTTCTTCGGACTTTGGAAAAGACTTTTGGCGCCCTTTTACAAGTGGCCCATGTGCGTTTTGAGCCTTGGAAAGAGGAAGCCGCTTGATAGATAATGATGTGTCGGCTCCTGCTTTGACTTCAGGCGTTTAAAAAACAGAGGCCGTGCCATTTGTCCACAAACAAGACCGCTCCTTGAAGGCATTCATGCGGTTTGTCTGCTCATAAATGCAAAATGGAGAAAAATGGGTCGCGCCGTTCACTGTTTGCGTCCCTTGATGACCACTTGGCAGCCACTGTTCCAACCGCTGGAGTAACTCCTTGAGTCAACGCCTTCCTTCGCCACTTGGACTGTTTTGTCCGTTTTTACACTTGGCTCTTTTGTCTTTTCTTTGCTTTGTCTTTTCTGGCTCCTTCGGCCCTCGAGGGTTATCTTCTCGGCCTTGCTGGCTCCTTGGGCTCTTTCATTAACAGGTCGCTGAGTTCATTCTTAACTTTGCCTTGTCTTTTCATTTCGCAGGATTTTCTTTCGAAGATTTTCTTCGGACAAAGGACAAAATGTCCGAAGAAATTGTCATCTTTTGCCTTAAACAAAACTCCGAAGAAAACTTACCTTTTCGGCCTTGTTCACTTTTTGATCCTTTTTCAAGTATTCCCTGCCCTCCGCAAGGGCATTTGTCCTTCGGGAGACCCTCTTGAACCTTCCCATTGAACCGTTCCTTTGAACCAAAGCATTGAACCAACTGAATGAACCAAGGCATTGAACCGAACGTCGAACCAAGCTGTTGAGACAACTCATTGAACCGACTGTTAAACCAAGTCGTTGAACCAAGGCATTGAACCAACTGAGTGAACCAAGCCAGCGAACCAAGGCATTGAACCGAAACGACTGAACCAAGCTATTGAATCAAGCACTTCAACTGATTAAACTGAACCAATTCATTGAACCAATTGAACTGAACCAACTCATTGAACCAATAATGGTTCAAAGTTCAAGTTCAAAGCTCTTTGAAAGCTCAAGCCATTGGACACCGACATCGAACCAGTGAACTGGTTCCTCCTTTTGCCAAAAGACTTGTGCACAAAATCAAAAATTGAACTGGCTCAGAACAACAAGGAAGAAGGAGACCGATTTTGGTCTACTGGACCAAAATGGTCAACAAATTGGCGACTCCCAGGGGAAGCATGCCTGCTATGCTTAGAAACCAGTTGCCTTCGAGTCCATTGGGCACGGAGTCGGGATGCAGCTTTAAAAGAGTTAGCAACTGCCTTGAGATATCCAAGAATCAATCACACAGGTTTTACCCCCAAAGAAGGAAACGAAAACACACACAAGACTAAGAAAGCTACTAACATGTGCAAAAAGCACTTAGGGAAAACAGGGAAAAAGCAAGGAAAATATATACATGATGGGAGAAGGGCTCAGTAATAATGTTTGAGATGTATCCCATTAACTGGGATATACAATTCTTCGCCATCCAACCTGGAGAGTTTGAACGCATTGTGTTGCTTACACTGAGTGATGACGTATGGACCACTCCTTAGGGCGTCGAACTTCGCGTGCTTTCCAGGCTTAGCTCGGTCCACATCCCATTTCAAGATGATGTCTCCGTCAGTTCTTGTCAAAGTGTTTCTTCATCTGCTGTTGGCGGCTGGTCATAGAAGCCATAGCCTGGTCCCTTGTCTCTTGGAGCTCCATCAGCGCACATAGCCTAACCTCCATGCTGTTGCTTCCTTCTAACTGCAGCTGGTGAGCGAGGTCCAAGGCTGGCAATTCAAGTGAAAGAGGAAGCCTAGCTTCCCTTCCATATACGAGCGTGTATGGTGAGTTGCCAGTTGCCCTCTTTGGAGTGACCCTATCTGCCCACAGGGCTATTTTCAACTTGGCATGCCAAGTCCTCTGACTCTCCTCCATTGTTCTCTTGATGATCTTGATCAGATTCTTGTTGGTGGACTCAGCCAGCCCATTCCCCTGTGGGTAGTAATTGGACGAAGTGTTAAGATAGATACCATATCTCAGCGCCCATTCACTTGTTTTAATTCCCAGAAAAGCTAAAGCGTTATTTGAGATTATGGTCGCTGGAACCCCGAACCTTGCCACCAGGTCTTCATAAAAATCCAGAATTGCACTTTCATTGGCTTCCTTCAGAGCAACAGCCTCTACCCATCTTGTGAAATAATCTGTGGCGGTCAGGACCCACTTGTGTCCAGCACTGGAGGGAGGGTTAATCATCTCTATGAAGTCAAGGCCCCATTGCATGAATGGCTGCTCGACTTGAATATGATGTAAAGGTATGGCAGCCAACCGTTGCTTCCCATCAAAGAGCGCGCACTTCTAGCACTTTTGTACCCAGGCATGGATGTCCCTGAATAGAGTAGGCCAGAAGTAACCAGCTCTCATTATTCTTGCAGCTGTAGGCCTAGGAGCAAAGTGACCACCAGCTGGCCCATCATGGAACTCGGAGAGCACCTTGTCGCCCTGACTTGGGTCTATGCACCTTAAAAGGACTACTGAAGGATCCCTTCTGAACATACTCCATCAATCAGGACATAAGGGAGAGTGTTGTGTCGGCCCCTGCTTTGACTTCAGGTATTTCAAAAACATAGGCTGCGTCATTTGTCCACAAACAAGACCGCTCCTTGAAGGCATTCACGCAGTTTGTCTGCTCATAAATGCAAAATGGAGAAAAATGGGTCGCATCATTCACTATTTGCGTCCCTTGATGACCACTTGGCAGGCACTGTTCTAACCGCTGGAGTAACTCCTTGAGTCGACGCCTTCCTTCGCCACTTGGACTGTTTTGTCCGTTTCTGCACTTGGCTCTTTTGTCTTTTCCTTGCTTTGTCTTTTCTGGCTCCTATCGGGGGTTATCTTCTCAGCCTTGCTAGCTCCTTGGGCTCTTTCATTAGCAGGTCGCTGAGTTCATTCTTAACTTTTGTCTTTTCCCAGCATTGTCTTTTCCTGGTTTTGTCTTTTGCTCTCTTAGCTCTTTGGGCTCCCTTCTGGTTGGCACTCAAGTATTTAAAGATCAAACGGCTATTTCCTTGCCGTAAAATTGACGTTCGCAGGCCCATCACCGTTTGAAAGCCAATGGCTAGTTTATCGCCCTGAATTTGACGGCTTCGGGCCTGTCACCATCCTTGGCAATTCCTTCGGCTTTTTCTCTTGATCATTCCCAAAGGGGAAGTGTCCCTTCGGCTTTGGAGAAGTGTCCCTTTACTTTTGGCCGAGAGTCCCCCGCAAGGGTACTTGCCCTTCGAGGTCCTTCGGGCTCCTTTCGATAGTCACATCCTTCGGACAAAATGTCCGAAGAAATTCCTTCGGACATTTTGTCCGAAGGATATCTTCCTTTGTTTTTTGCTTATTTCCTCGGGTCTTTTCTCTTCGGTCGGGCTTTTGTCCTAGTCATTTTTCCCGCAGACAAAATGTCCGCAAGAATTGTCTCGCTCGCTTACTTTCCTTCGGAGCTTTTTCTCGGGTTTTTTCCTGCGGCTTCTCTTGAATTTCTTCGAACTTTTTGTCCAAAGGAATCCCTTCGGACAAAAGTTTGAAAGAAATCATTCTTGCCTTTGCCTTGTCCTTTCATTTCGCGGGATTTTCTTCCGAAGAATTTCTTCGGACAAAATGTCCGAAGGAATTCCTTCGGACATTTTGTCCAAAGAAATTCTTGTCTTTTGCCTTAAACAAAACTCCGAAGAAAACTTACCTTTTCGGCCTTGTTCACTTTTTGATCCTTTTTCAAGTATTCCCTGCCCTCCGCAAGGGCATTTGTCCTTCAGGAGACCCTCTTGAACCTTCCCATTGAACCGTTCATTTGAACCAAAGTGTTGAACCAATTGAATGAACCAAGGCATTGAACCGAACGTCGTGTTGGTTGAATATTTTGTCGATCAGCGTACTGATAAACAAAATAGGTCTGATCAGCCAAAGTAGGAAGATTAGTCATCCAAATGTGTCATTTTACCACATCAGAAGGGGACTAATCTCTCCTCTCATCAAGGGGAGGTTCCCTGTAGGTATGCTATATATATATAAACAGAAAATAATACTCAAGGGTAGGACAAACCATCCATCTCTCTTTCTTCAGAGATGATGCGTACAAATCAAAGGAAAAACTCAATGGAAATAACAGACAACACTCCTCTTCTTTCAGAAGTACTATTTAGCAAACCACAAGAATACTCCTGGTAGTAAATGCGAAATGTAACAAAGGATGTAATAACCAGCAAATCAAGATGCAGCACAAAGTCTCCACCTGAATTGCTCAAGAGTAAGATACGAAAAACAATGAGGGCACAAAGTCGTCCCAAAGTCCTTTACACAGAAATGAAAAGAAAATACACTAAAGGTAATTATGGAGGCACAAAGTCTCTCCACACTTGACTCTTCAGGACACCTTCCTGACTGCTGTCACTAATTCTGCTTGTTGAATTAAAGGAACAGAAAATATATTGAAAAAAAAGACATAAGAACAGTTTCTTCAACAACAAAGATATTACAGCACAAAGTCTGAAAAGTCACTTGCTTTCTTATTCCAGTAACAAAATATGATCAGCAATCTAAGCTCAAAGTCTCAGTAATGCCATACAATTTGGACAGAGTTTCGTTCTCATTGTCAAAAAAGAGATCCTTTTACAATAAAAGAGAGTCCCTTATATAGCCTCTTCAAGAAGGACTCGGGAACAGTCACACATCATGTTGCATTGAAATCTGTTAAGAAGGCAGGGTGAAACTTAGGGGCATCTACCCATTTGTTTTTCTCAATGCAGAGAAACAAGTCACGCTATTAAAAGTTTACATCTTTCAATGTCCACCTGGCGATCTGATCCTTCTTCATCGTTCCTCATTTTCTGGTTATTTGAATCGGGTCCTAGATTCAATTCGATGCTCTGTTCCTTAGTCACTTTATGCTGGTCTTTAGCAATTGACGAGTGGCACATTCCGCTGCTAAACAGGTGAAGACACGTGGCAACTTCCGCGGGACTCTGAGAAACGTTTATTGATAGAGGCTTTGAAACCTATTAGAAATTCAGAATCGCAGATGTAGACACGTGTCGCTCTCCGCGGAGTTACAACGGAAAAGGTGGCAGCTTCTGCTCGTCTTTGGAGAGTCGCGTGGATGCAGACATTTGGCGCGTTTCGCTTCATTTAGTCACTCATCCCCAGGTCCACCATGGTCTTTGCTCGAAACAGTGAAGCTAAGGGAAGAGACTACGGATATTGATACTTGGAGGCTTCCGACAAGCTTCAATAGGGACACATGGCAATATCCGCCAATTCGCAGAAACAAAGTTCAGTGAGGTTCGGCCGTCGACACTTGGCAGCATCCGCGGGATTCTGTTGGGCTTTTGTCTCGGTCCGTTTGTTTGCCTTGGTCACTTTTTGCCACGGGAATTCCCTTCGCAAGGGCACTTGTGTCTTTGACTCTTGGGGCACTCCTTTGAACTGTCGCTTGAACCAACCGTTGAACCAAGTTTTGGTTCAACTGTTCAAACGAAGCCTTGAACCGATTGACGAACCGTTTGATTGAACCAAAGGATGAATCAAAGCGTTGAACCTGTTGCTTGAACCCGCTTTTGAACATTTTTGTTTGAACCAAGGCAAGGGCCAAAATAGCTTCATATGTTGTCCCAAAACTGAGTAACATTTTTGGGGACCAACACGTCGAACCAAGCTGTTGAGACAACACATTGAACTGACTGTTAAACCAAGTCATTGAACCAACTGAGTGAACCAAGCCAGCGAACCAAGGCATTGAACCGAAATGACTGAACCAAGCTGTTGAATCAAGCACTTGAACTGATTGAACTGAACCAACTCATTGAACCAATTGAACTGAACCAACTCATTGAACCAATAATGGTTCAAAGTTCAAGTTCAAAGCTCTTTGAAAGCTCAAGCCATTGGACACCGATGTCGAACCAGTGAACTGGTTCCTCCTTTTGCCAAAAGACTTGTGCACAAAATCAAAAATTGAACTGGCTCAGAACAGCAAGGATGAATGAGACTGATTTTGGTCTGCGGGACCAAAATGGTCAACAATAAGCTCGCCGTTGGAATTCAAATGTAGGTGCTAGGCCCACGAATGTCAATTTTAAGGTGGGGAACTAGCCCCTAATTTAGAGATTCATTCCTCAAATTTTCCACCCACAGCAAGAGGAATGTCTCCATTGTGCCGCATGAAGGGCGCTGAGTATCCTTTCAAAGGGTGCAATCAACGGCGTCAACAATTTTTGGCACGCCTGGTGGGACACTTATTTTGTGTCCTGTAAGTTTCAAGATTTGTGCTGGTCTTGTATTGTAACATCCAAAAGGAGCTATAATTCAACTTCTGATGACTCCATTTCAGGGACTCAGTCTCTGGTTAATGATCAGCCTGGCATCCCATGCTTAAGGTCACCACAAGATATTCTAAGGGTGTCCCTTTCAAATTTGTTGAGTTGCCTCTGAACTCAGCAAATTGCAACTACTCATCCTTACGTAGCAAGCCACTTTCCCAAACCAACCATAAAATACACCTACTCAAGGAGACCCCTGTTGAATCCTTTCACAGCCATGGCTTTCCCTTTTGTGGCCTTCAATGGTCAGAGTCCTTTGAACCTGTTGACAAATCTTCCACAAATCAGATTTTCTCTTGCCACTTGGAAAGTTCTCGTCTCTAGCCAAGGGAAGAAGAATACATTGTTTTCCTTGGCTAGTTCTACGGACTCTGCAGGCAGGAGCAACTTTTCTGAAAGGCAATTTCAGAGGCCAAACAACCCTTGCAGAGGGCAGGAAAGCACTTAGGGGGAAGAAAGACAAAGGTGAAGATATCCTTCGGACTTTTGTCCGAAGGAATTCCTTCGGACAAAAAGTCCGAAGAAATTCAGAAGGGTCACTTTCAAAAAAGCCGAAGGGCACCTACCCTTCAGGTAGGGACAAGACCAAATTCAGAGACCGTCGCAAAAAGCCTGGGTGCCCTCCAATTTTTCTGAAGGGCACAGGCGGACACTTGGTCGGTTGCGGAGGACACTTGGTCGGTTGCGGAAGGCACTTGGTTGGTGCCGAAGGGTACTTATCTTGCCGAAGGGCACATTGAAATAGAGCAAAGGCAAAGACATATCCTTCGGAGTTTTGTCCGAAGGAATTCCTTCAGACAAAAAGTCCGAAGAAATTCGGAAGGCTAACACAAAGCAAAGTCTGCGGAGAAAACAAAGAAAAAACAGGAAAATGCTAAGACAAGAGAGGAAAGAAATCTTTCAGACAAAAAGTTCGAAGGAATTCGGAAGAAACAAGCAAAGTACCCGTGCAGAAAGGCCGCAGAAAAAAAAGGCAAGCAAGAAGATATCCTTCAGACTTTTGTCCAAAGGAATTCCTTCAGACAAAAAGTCCGAGGGAATTCAGAGAAAAGACCGACGAAAAAACCCGAAGGAATTTCGAAGGCCAGAGACCGAGATAATTCTTGCGGACATTTTGTTCGAGGGAAAGATGAGAAGCCAATAAAGCCGAAGAAAAGAAAGCCGCGAAAAAGTGGCAAGACGGAAGTCCAAAGAAATAAAGCTTTCGGTGACGTCCCGCAAACCGTCAAATTTTGACCACGGGAAGTAACCATTGAAACCAAAGAGACAAGAAATCCGAAATAAATGGAGGCCGACTGTGCAAAAGAGAATAGAAAACAGATAATCCGACAAAGGAGTTGAACACAGAATCTTGCCAGAAATAGACACGATCAGAATTAGAACAGAACACATGCAAGCAAGAACTATTTTCAAACATCGGAGCTATTTTTGAACATCGGTCAAAGCTTCAGTTGACTGATTATTAAAGCCCTGTTCATCTCTAGTTAGCTCATGCATCCGAAGGTCTAACTCAGCTTCAACAGAAGTTCCAAATTCGAACGACGAGTTGACTGTTCCAGATTTAGAGTTGGCTAATTGATTTAAACGCCGCATCCACTAGAAGTTTTCCATGCGAGGGAAGTTAATCTCTTCGTTTAACTCAGTTTTCAAATGCTACAACTTGGCACCAAGTAGCTCACGAAGAAGTTCTAAAATTGACATTTGCATGGATTTCCATGCAAAAAGAGGTGGGCAGTTCATAACAAAGATAAGTTCACTTCATCAAGCGAAGAAGCTTCATGCAAAGACAAAAAGAAAAATATATTTTATTGAAACGCCAAGTAAAGCCGGGAGTTAACCAAAGTTAATCCTTCTCTTCAAATTTTCAATGCCAATATTTGGCCTCTTGTAATTTTCTATATAAAGGATTTCAGCCTTGATTAAAAATAATCCAATCTCTCTTGGTTAGACCAGACTCTGCCATTGGTGAGTTGTGTAACCTCTCCGATCAATAGAAGGACTGTACTTTCATATTTTAAGCGTTGGCATAGTGTATATTTCTTCAGCAATTTGCATAAGTGGTAGATTTCTCTCCCTTTCCAAATTTTGTTTCATACCTAGTTGCTAGATTATCCTTGTGCAGGTCATGTTAAAGTGTTCTTTATTGTCTTTTGTTGAAGTTGTAAGTGGATGTTAGGTGGCTGCAAAGTGTCTTGTATCAGACCTCTCTCCATCATTTTCCCTCAGGTTTTAGTTATTGGATCGAACCTCTTCATGAAATACTTATGTATAAGTGATTGATTGAAATCTAAGGTCTTCCTTCTCCCTTGTTCATTTAGTGTTCAAGGTTCCAAGTTGAGTGGATCAAACTTCTGGTGTATCACCCTTTTTAGGTAGGATTTTCCCTTTAAGTTTCCTTCTCCCTTTTCCATGGTAGTCTGCAGCGTAGAGTAGGGATCTTCATTGATACATCATAAAGGAACCAACCTTCTCTGGAGGTTCTTCTCACTATTGAGGCAGCCACCTTGGGGAATACAAGTAATCAAGATGATAGTGTTGCAGCCAACACCAGGTCCAATAAGAGAGCTATAGACGAAACTCAAGCAGCTACTCAAGCACCTGCAGCATCTCTTTCATCACAAGCAAATCAAAGGTTTCCCAATTACAAACCGTCAATTGCACTTCAACTGCTCGGGTTGCACCACAAGTTACAAATGTCCCCAAGGAGAGCTCCAAGGGAGGCAATCCTTCAATCAAGGTGGTGTACCAAATGAAGAAGTTGCACATGAACATCTTGTTGACCATTTTTGGTCCAACAGGCCAAAATCGGTCCCCTTCTTTCCCTGCTATTCTGAGCCAGTTCATTTTTTATTTTGCACAAGTCTTGAAGTTTCTACGGACTCTGCAGGCCTATTTTCTACGAACTCTGCAGGCCTATTTTCTACGGAATCTGCAAGGAAAAAGCAAGTTCTCAGCACTTAGGCGCAAAATGGGCCATTCCAAGTTCAACGACTTTGGTTCAATTGCTTGGTTCAACAGCTTGGTTCAGTCGGTTTTGGTTCAACAATTGGTTCAACGCTTTGGTTCAACGACTTGGTTCAACAATCGGTTCAACGCTTGGTTCAAAGGAATGGTTCAATGGGAAGGTTCAAAAGAGTCTCTCGAAGGACAAGTGCCCTTGCGGAGGGCACTTGGTCGGCGACGGTACCGAAGCAGATTTCCCGAAGGGCACTTTTCGAAGGCAGTCAAAGGAAAAGACAAGGACATAATTCCTTCGGACAAAAAGTCTGATCAAATTCAGGAAAATTGGCTGAGATAAAAGCCTTGGAAAAAACCCGAGAAAAAAACTCCGAAGGAAAGGAACGAGCAAGACAATTCTCGCGGACATTTTGTCCACAGAAAAATGGCCGAGAAAAGCCGAAGGAAAGGAAATGGCCGAGAAAAGCCGAAGGAAAGGAAATGGCCGAGGAAATTCAAAGGGGTGACGGGCCTGAAAACGTCAAAATCAAGCACGACAAACTAGCCGTTGGAAGTTCAAACGCCTAGTGACGGGTGCACAGACGTCAAATTTAAGGCGGTGAAGTAGCCATTGATTTTGAAAAGCTTAAGGACAGGCTGCAAGTGAACTCAACGACCCGCCAAGAAGATAGCCCCAAGGGCCAAAGGAGCCAGAAAGAGACAAAACAGGGAGAGACAAAGTGCAAAAACGAACAAAACAGTGCAGCTGGCAAAGGGAAGGAGTTAATCCAGCGGTCGGAACAGTGAACGGCGTGCCTTGTTTTCTCCACTTTGCATTTATAAGCAGACAAACTGTGTAAATATCTGGAAGAGAGCAATCTGTTTGCAGAAAAAAGGCGCGGCCCATGCTTTCACATTAATGTTTGAACACCAAAGTCAAAGCAGGGGCCGACACAGCATTATCTATCAAGCGGCTTCCTCTTCTCAATGCTCTCAACGCACATGGGCCACTTGTAAAAAGGGCGCCAAAGTCTTTTCCAGAAAGCGCCTTTGCTTCTTCTCTCTATATATTGTAAACTTCTCATTTGAGAAGGGATCCTCTTAGCCCGTAAGGCAAAGCTCTGCCCAAAAATCTCTAGATTTGTAAGGCAGAACTCTGCCGGATTTTACCTTGAATCGAGACAGCATTTTTACCTCCATTCTGAGTTTGCACTTTCGTATGTGTTTATGCCTTTGTTCTGTGTTAAGTCATTTTCCTTTATGCTTTCACAGGATGATTTTAGCATGTCTAGTGCATTGTGAGTTTTCCTTTTGCAAGTTAGCCAGAAGTGTCCCTAGAGGAGTGTAGGTGCCTGCGAATAAGCTGCCATAGTGCGTCTAAGGATGCCTCGGTAGTTCTTCCTCCCTGTATATCCACGGACCCCTAGCTCATTGATGCAGAAGGATTTCTTGTGTCAATGGGAGCTGGTTCTTGATGAAAAGTGTATGTTCGGCCTGAGTGGATCAACTTTTTTGGTGTATCACCTTTTAGTTTAGGTTTAGGTTCTGTTTTCAGCATTCTTCTCCCTTTTCAACCTTCCCCTTTTTTCATTTATTTGTTAGCATTAGGAGATCCAGGACCTAAAAGATACATCAAAAGGAGCTAGCCCTTATCTAGAGACTCTCCCCCCAGTTTTGCCAAGCTCGCAAGGAAGAGGGGAGTTTCCATTGTTGCGTGTGGAAGGCAAGAGCTCAACCCCCTGTCGAGGGTGCAATCCACTGCGTCAAAACATCTCATTGTGGGATTCTTTGGCATTGCCAGGGCAAAATAATAAACTCCAAAAAGAATTGCACGGGCTAGGTGAGCAAGTTGTCCCAACCAAAAATGATAATGTGTTGATAGTAAATGGGGCCCCTCCCATGGGAGGTCAAGCAAAGAAGGATGAGAAGGTCCCTCCCTTCTATTTGTCCTTGATTAATGGTGATTTCTTGGTCCACAATTGCATTATTGATAGTGGAGCAAGCACCTCAGTTATGCCCAAATGCATAGCTAATAGACTAGGCCTCAAATATGAGCAAATGACCAAAAGAGTTCCGCAGTTGGATGGATCACCAGCCAAGACCTTGGAGGTGGTAAAAGGCTTGAATCTAACTCTCCATGCCTGTCCGAGCTTCTCAATTCCCCATGATGTGGTAGTGGCAGATGTTCCTCCTTCACTCTCTGCTTATCCAGGGATTTCACGTCCAAGATAGGTGGATACTTGGCAGCCAATTGGTCTTACATGGTTTTTAGGACAAAGTATGGAACTAAGGTGAAGATTGAGTCGGAGTCTATCCACAAAGAACACCTGGAGCCATACTCGCCCAAAGCAACGAATGTCAACTATGCCATAATTGATGAAGAAGAGCTCCAGGTGGACTAAGCTCCATCTTCTTCCCTTGTAGGAGTTGCTGACCTGCACTTAGATGAATGGAGAAATGACAATTTTGAGCATGATCCTTACAAGTTCATCAAAGAAACTAGTCTTGGAGTCTACTGCATGCATGACAAAGATGCTGTCATGCCGAATTTGATGAAGGCAGATCAAGAGGACTGTGGTTTGTGGCAGCTATTCTTTGACGGATCTAGAAGCAAGTTGGGAGCTGGTGGTAGAGCAATGCTGGTTTCACTTTCAAAAGAGAGGTACTTCTCAACTTTTAGGGTCCAGTTCTCCTGCACTTGTAACGTAGCAGAGTATGAAGCCCTTGTTCATGGTCTAGAATGGGCAAAGAAGAGAGGAATCAAAGAATTGCAAGTGTTTGGAGATAGTGAGTTGATTGTGAACCAAGTGAGGTCAAAGCTTGACCAAGAACTCCCTACTCAAGTCTTATAAACATAGAGTGTGGGACCTAATGGAGAGCTTCATTCCTTTCAACATCATTTCCATCCCAAGAGAGGAGAACAAGCATGCAGACAAACTAGCAGTAGTTGGTGCTCAGTTTGACATCCCAAAGGAGGTGAGACAAAGCAAGGATCAGCGCCATTTAAAGGTGATAGTGAGGCCCTCCATACCAAACAATGTCACCAATTGGCATGTGTTTGAAAGTGACCAGCAAATAACACTTTTCTTGCAGGAGAAAGCTGAATTCGCTTCTAAAAATCAGTCCAAGCTGTAGCAGCAGTATGATGGGCAAATTGGTCAGCTAAAGACCAACAGGCTCCCCAAAGGTTTGGTAACTCTTGAGAGCATCTTCAATGAGGATGACCAACTCAAAAAGGAAAAAACAAGCATGTCAACCAAGAAAAAAAATTATGAGTAGAGATCTTCAAGGATAAGCTGCTTGCACTTGGGAAGGTGTGTACCAATGAAGAAAAGCATGCTTTCATTATGTTATGCCAAGAGTTTGCCGATGTCTTTGCTTGGGAGTATGGCGATTTGAAAGGGTTTGATCCAAGCTTGGCCCAACACACCATCGAGCTAGAAGAAGGTGCCAAATCCATCAAGCAAAAGCAAAGGCCAATCAATCCAAAGATTGAGCCTCTCATGAGAAAGGAACTCACCAAATTGATCGAGTCTAGGATCATCTTCTCTATCAAACACTCTTTTTGGCTGGCCAATTTGGTCCCCGTTAAGAAGAAGAATAGAGAGATCAAATTGTGTGTGAATTTCAAAGACCTTAATAGAGTCTCATTAAGAGATCACTATCCCCTCCCAAAGATGGATCAGGTTCTTCAGATGGTGATAGGCAGTGAAAGATTCTCCCTCCTGGATGGCTACTCTAGATACAATCAAATCCTGGTGCAAGATTGTGACCAGTACAAGACAGCCTTCACCACCAAGTGGGAAACTTTTGCCTACAGGAAGATGCCATTCGGATTGTCAAATGTTGGAGCTACCTTCCAACGTGCTATGGATATGGCTTTCCAAGGCTTCATAAATGACATTGTGCTGGTTTATCTTGATGATGTGACAGTCTTCTCCAAGGAGGCAGGGGAACATCTAAAGCACCTGAGGCAAATCTTTGAGAGGTGTAGAGAGTTCAGCATCTCTCAACCGTAAGAAATGTGTGTTTGTTGTCTACGAAGGTAAACTCCTGGGCCATGTCGTTTCAAAAGAAGGCTTGTCCATTGATCCAGAAAGAGTGCATGCCATCGTAGCATTGTCCTTGCCTAAACAAAAGAAGGGCCTACAAAGTTTTTTTGGCAAAATAAATTTCATTAGGAGATTCATTCCTAACTTTGTTGAGCTTGTCAAGCCCCTAACTTCCATGCTAAAGAAGGATGAGACATTCACGTGGACAACAAGAAGAAGAGAAAGCTTTGAAGGCATCAAGCAAGCTATTGCCCAAGCTCCTACCCTAGCTAGTCCAAACTTCTCCAAAGACTTCAATCTATACACCTTTGGGAATGAAGAGGTAATCTCTACCATGCTCACTCAAGCAAATGGTGAAAATTTAGAACAACCTCTTACTTTTTTCAGCCAAGGTTTAGAAGGCTATGAAGTTAGATACACGTATGTTGAGAAACAGGTGCTTGCAATCATACGAAGTCTGAAAAAATTCAGACATATGTTGTCTAATAACAAGATTCACATCATGGTGCCACATCCTAGTGTAAAGAACTACTTGCTGAGTCGAGACTTGAATGAAAAAAAGGCAGGATGGATCACCAAAGTAATGGCATACGATGTAGAGATCAAGACCACCACGCTGGCAAGGGGAAGAGGGTTGTGTGAACACCTCGCTACAGACTACAAAGAGCCGAAGGAGGACGTTCTGGTACTCCATGATGAAGCTGCAACAGAATTACCTGCAATCATGAAGCGTTGGGCGCAAGACATGGTTCATTTCCTTCAAACTGGTGAGTGTCCACAACGTCTTGATAAGACTAGGAGGAGGTATTTTAGACTCCAATCTCTTCTTTATGTCCTAGTTGATGGAGTCCTATTCAGAAAAGACTTTTCAAGGGTACTCTTGAGATGCATTGATTCAGACCAAGTCGACAAGGTGTTGTCCAAATTCCTTGATGGACCAGCTGGTGGCCACTTTGCTCCCAAGGCCACAGCTGCAAGGATCATGAGAGCTGGCTACTTCTGGCCCATTTTGTTCATAAACACTCATGCTTGGATGAGGAAATGTCAAAAATCCACTTGATGTGTCACATGATTAAGTCCAAAGTGTTATGTATTTCATAGCTCAACCCCTTGTGGTTTGATACTTGTAAGAAAAAGATAATCTATAAATCTGAATAGAGCTCAATGAAGAAAAATTAAAGAAGGGATCAAGGCATTAGAGAAGGTTAATGAACACTTGAAGAAAAATTCAAGAAGCTGCCAACAACAGAATAAACAAATGAGGAATATCAAAATCACGGAAACGATTATAAAATCCTGCAAAACTGTACAATTTTTTTTTGACCTAGATCTTTTATGTCGTATTTGGCTGATCTTGTAAGTCTCGTGACTTGTGAGGCTCAAAGAATTAGAATATTTAAAAATCACTTTATGTTATAGTTATAAGGTAAGAGGTAGAACAAATAACATACATCTTTAATCTCAAGTATATAAGATAAAACTGAATAAAAAATGCTGGATTTAACCAAGCCAGTAAAAGATAATCCAGGTATTCTAGTAATATTCACTATAAGTTATCTATAACATTCCAAGTGACATTCCCCAATGGAGGTCCAATGCAAAGTAGCTACATATTTATGGGCTGGGATTTGGTAACTTCCCTCGATGCAGTGCCCAACTTACCACCCAAGGACAATCATTCCCTTAAACTGGTGAACAAGGGTAGCAATAAGGATATTAGAGTGTTTGTACTGACGATAAGTGGAGAAAGATGTGAAAAGGAGAAGGTGATTTAGGGACAAAACGTATCCACAGTGTCTGATTCAAAAAGGAAAAAATGAGTATATTACGACATTTTTTGAGAAAATCAACAAAGCTAAAGGGTGATGGTAAACAGTCAGATTCAGCCCAAGTCATCTCACAAAAACAAGTTTCCATTCCCAAACTGAAAAAGAATTTGTCAATACCACTGCACAGAGACGAAACATAAGTCAGTTTTTGCTACAAACAAAATCACACCTATTACAACTGCAAGATGACAAGGATTAAGAATAAAAAATACAAATCCATGTGCAATCAGATCTACTAAGAGAATTCAGTTCCTCTGAATAACCACTGCCGAGAAAGAAATATTACAAGATTACAACCATAAGATCTTATTTTGCAGAAGCAAAGCAGTCTATTTTCAGAAATGGGTGGAGTTTTTTGTCATTTTCTTACAGTAAACTTAAATTCATAATTATGGCTCTCAATATTTGTTAAAAAATACAAAAATATATAAAATAAAACTGCCAAGACATACTTATATGTGATGCACATGCTGTGCATTTCTCATGGGGGTCTTTTGCACTATGGCAAGCTCGAGTTGATGGGATTGGGTTCCTTGGACGTGCTTGAAAGTCTGAAAGCTTTCTTTTTCCCATTTCCACCTGCATTGTATGACTGTAGTCAAAGAAAAAACAATGATATAGTGATTTTCCCCCCACTATGTGCTGTTCCCAGTTCCTATAGTAGATTTTTCTGATCATACTGATGAGATCATGATTACCTTAATACAACTATACTACAAGAGAACCTACATGTAAACTATAGTTCGCATTGCAATCCAAGTGCTTCTATCACAAGATATTTTAGAAAGTGCACATTGATGTATGTCATGCATTGTAACAAAGTATTACAAAGAAATTGAACTTAAACAAATATTAAGAACTTCCCATAATCATTAGTCATCTTTCTCGGTTGTCTTTTCCATTAACATACATCTAAAACACTCCTAAAGTAACTGTAAAAAAGTTCTTCCCAGAACTCTCACCTAGTGAAACGTAAGTTGTCAAATTGTAACTCCACTTTTATGTTTGAATATTAGCCAATTTGATTTGCCTCTCCGTTTTGTCTCCAGCCTGCATTGCCTTAGGCTGAAGTTGGAAATGCTTAGCACTTGAAGACCACAAAGGACTAAATAGACAACATGCAGAAAGAAATAAAGTAGATAAGTCCCATTTTACCACGTGTTGATGCACAATAGGACATAGTTACCATGTTTACGAAGTTCGGTTTGATCGGAAGGATTAAAAAGTTCGGAAGTTCATATTTTTTAGATAATATATACATATTTGAAATAAAAAATATATACTTAAAATATATAAATATAAAAAAAATATGGGAAGTTCAAATCTATCGTAAATAAATATATCATACATGCAATCTTTAGGTTCTAATTTCAATTTCACTTTATAAAAAATCAAACTTGGCTCAACTATCATACAAAAATGTTTAAGTCGTAAAGTTAGACCAAGTGATCTCATAAAGTTAGACCAAGGGGATCACACATTAAGAAAAGTAACTTGACATGAAAACATAAGGTGCACAACTTAATAAAGTTTTAAGTCAACATAAAAACATCTTAAAAAGTAACTTACTTTAAAAAGACTTTTCCCTCCAAAAGTGGAGGAAACCCGTTGGATTGGGCAAACCCTAAAAGTTTCCCCAATACATAAGGATGTTTCACAAAGGTCAACCTGGGGTTTGGAGACTCGTTTGCAACAAGAGCGAGGTTGGACGGAGGAGAGTGAGAATGGGGGAGGCTTGTCCATGCCTCATCCTGTTGACGCAGTGGATTGCACCCTTGATAGGAGGCTGAGCTCCTGCGTTCTGTTGACCATTTTTTGTCCAACAGGCCAAAAAGCGGTCTCCTTCCTTCCCTACTGTTCTGAGCCAGTTCATTTTTTGATTTTACATATGTCTGATTTCTACGAACTCTGCAGGCTTTTCTACGGACTCTGCAGGCTGTTTCTACGGACTCTGCAGGCAAGTCTTTCCGCAGATGAAGAACCAGTTCAAAGAGTGCAAGGTTTTACAAAGCTTCTTCGAACTCTTGTCCGAAGAAATTCACAAGGAAAGAGAGCTAAAATGGTTCAAGACACTTTTCCTTAAGGTTGGAAAAGTGGTTCATCGACAAAATTCAACAGCTTGGTGCAGTTGGCTTGGTTCAAAGGAACGGTTCACTCAGTTGGTTCAACATTTGGTTCAAAAGAGTCTCCCGAAGGACAAGTGCCCTTGCGGAGGGCAAGGAACATTTGAAAAAAGATTAAAAAAAGTGAACAAGGAGAAAGCCGAAAAGTTAAGTTTTCTTCGGGAATTTTTACAAGGCAAAGGACGAGGATTTCTTCAGACAAAATGTCCGAAGGAATTCCTTCGGACATTTTGTCTGAAGAAATCCTCGTCCTTTGCCTTGTAAAAATTCCCGAAGAATTCCTTCGGACATTTTGTCCGAAGAAATCCTTCGGAAGAAATCCCGCAAAAATAAAAAGACAAAGGCATAAAGTGATTTCTTTCGGACTTTTGTCCAAAGGAATTCCTTCGGACAAAAAATCCGAAGTCATTTGCGAGAAGCCACGGGAAAAAACCCGAGAAAAAGCTCCGAAGGAAAGGAAGCGAGCGAGACAATTCTTGCAGACATTTTGTCCGCGGGAAAAATGGTCGAGACAAAAGCCCGACCGAAGAAAAAAGAACCAAAGGAATTGCCAAGGACGGTGACGTCTTCGAAGCCGTCAATTTCAGGGCGATAAACTAGCCGTTGGCTTTCAAACGGTGACGGGCCTGCGAACGTCAATTTTACGACAAGGAAATAGCCATTTGATCTTTAAATACTTGAGCGCCAACCAGAAGGGAGCCCAAAGAGCTAAGAGAGGAAAAGACAAAACCCAGAAAAGACAACGCTGGGAAAAGACAAAAGTTAAGAATGAACTCAGCGACCTACTAATGAAAGAGCCCAAGGAGCCAGCAAGGCCGAGAAGATAGCCCCTGAGGGCCGAAAGAGCAAGAAAAGACAAAGCAAGGAAGAGACAGAAGAGCCAAGTACAGAAATGGACAAAACAGTCCAAGTGGCAAAGGAAGGCGTCGACTCAAGGAGTTACTCCAGCGGTTGGAACAGTGCCTGCCAAGTGGTCATCAAAGGGCACAAACAGTGAACGACACGACCCTTTTTTTCTCCATTTTGCATTTATGAGCAGACAAACCGCGTGAATGTCTTCAAGGAGCAGTCTTGTTTGTGGACAAACGGTGCGGCCTGTGTTTTCAAACGCCTGAAGTCAAAGCAGGTGCCAACACGGCATTATCTATCAAGCGGCTTCCTCTTCCCAAGGCTCGGAACGCACATGGGCCACTTATAAAAAGGGGCGCCAAAGTCTTTTCCAGAATGCGCCAAAGTTTTCTTCTCTCTCTATATATTTTTTACTTCTCATTTTGAGAAGAGATCTCTTAGCCTATAAGGCAAAGCTTTGCCCAAAAAACCTCTGGGCTTGTAAGGCAGAACTCTACCGGATTTTACCTTGAATCGAGACATAGCATTTTTACCACTATTTGAGCTTGCACTTTCATATGTGTCTATGCCTTTGTTTTGTGTTAAGTCATTTTCCTTTATGCTTTCGCAAGATGATTTCAGCATGTCTAGTGCATTGTGAGCTTTTTTTTGCAGGTCTGCCAGAAGTGTCCCTAGAGGAGTATAGGTCCCTGTGAATAGACTACCATAATGTGTCTGAAAACGCCTCTGGTAGTTCTTCCTCCCTGTATATCCACGGACCCCTAGCCCACTGTTGCAGAAGAATTTCTCGTGTCAAATGAAGTGTATGGGAGCTTCTTCTTGGTAAAAGTGTATGTTCGGGCTGAGTGGATCAATTTTTTTTGGTGTATCACCTTTTAATTTAGGCTTAGGTTCTGTTTTCAGCATCCTTCTCCCTTTTCATCCCCCCTTTTTTCATTTATTTGTTAGCAGTAGGGAATCCAGGACCTAAAAGATACATCGAAGGGAGCTAGCCCCTATCTAGAGACTTTCCCTCCAGTTTTGCCAGGCCCACAGGCAAGAGGGGAGTTTCCATTGTTGCGTGTGGAAGGCAGGAGCTCAGCCCCCTGTCAAGGGTGCAATCCACTGCGTCAACACCTTCCACACGTCACAATGGAAACTCCCCTCTTGCTTGTGGGCCTGGCAAAACTGGGGGGAAAGCCTCTAGATAAGGGCTAGCTCCCTTTGATGTATCTGAGTTATTCCAGTAAGTTGCTAATATGTATATATATATATATATATTGGGGGGTTCAAAAGAGAGAAGGTTGCTGAAAACAACAGAACCTAACTTAATAAGGTGATGCACCAAAAAAGTTTGATCTACTCACACTCACACTCTAAACCACAAGAACACATACATACACTTTAACTGGTGAAAGGACCAGACTGCAGGGAGCTTGACAGTGTTGACCATTTTGGTCTTGCAGGCCAAAATCGGTCCCCCCCTTTTTTCGCCCTGCTGTTCTGAGCTAGTAGATTTTTTATTTTGCACAAGTCTTGTTTCTACGGACTCTGCAGGCTTTTCTACGCACTCTACAGGCTTTTCTACGGACTCTGCAGGCTTTTCTACGTACTCTACAAGAAATTTCTACGGACTCTATAGGTGTTTCTATGGACTCTGCAGGCAGAGATGAGTTCCCGACACTTAGGCGCAAAAGGAACCATTCAAGTGCCCTTGCGAAGCGCAGTTCTGGACTCAAGTGCCCTTGCGGAGGGCAGGGAACATTTTCGAAGGGACCAAAGAGAAGGCCGAAAAAGCTGGAATTCGAGAATTTCTTCGGACAAAATGTCCGAAAAAATTCTTTGGAAGAAAATCCCATGAAAAGACAAGGCAAATGAAAGAATGATTTCTTTCGGACTTTTGTCCGAAGGAATTCCTTCGGACAAAAAGTCTGAAGAAATTCAGGAAAAGCCGCAGGAGAAAAGCCCGAGAGAAAACTCCGAAGGAAAGGAAGCGAGCGAGACAATTCTTGCAGACATTCTGTCCGAGGGAAAAATGGTTGAAAGAAAAGCCCGACCAAAGAGGACAAAGCCCGACCAGAGCAAACAAGGCCAAAGGAAAGGAAAGGGCTGAAGAAATTCCAAGGGGTGATGGGCCCGAAGACGTCAAAATCGAGCACGGCGAACTAGCCGTTGGAAGTTCAAATGCCCAGTGACGGATGCATAGACGTCAAATTTAAGGCGGTGAAATAGCCGTTGATTTTGAAAAAGCTTAAGGACAAGCCGCGAGTGAACTCAACGATCCACCAAGAAGATAGCCCCAAGGGCCGAAGGAGACAGAGAAGACAAAACCAGGAAGAGACAAAGTGCAGAAATGGACAAAACAGTCTAGGTGGCGAAGGGAGGTATCGACTCAAGGATTTACTCCTGCAGTTGGAACAGTACCTGCCAAGCGGTCATCAAACGATGCAAACAGTAAGCAGTGCGGCCTATTTTCTCTACTTTGCATTTATGAGCAGACAAACCGCGTGAATATCTGGAAAGAGCAGTCTTGTTTGCAGGAAAAGAGGCGTGGCCCGTGCTTTCACATTAATGTTTGAACGCCAAAGTCAAGACCGGCGATTACACAGCATGGTTCTAGCAGGGCTCTTCTAGAAGGATAATATCAGCAACAGTGACTTCCTCTTTCCGATGTTCTCAAACACACATGGGCCACTTATAAAAAAGGGGTGCCAAAGTCTTTTCCAGAAAGCGCCAAAAGTCTTCTTCTCTCTATATATATTGTAAACTTCTCATTTTGCAAAAGAGATCTCTTAGCCTGTAAGGCAAAGCTTTGCCCAAAAATCTCTGGGTTTGTAAGGCAGAACTTTGTTGGATTTTACCTTGAATCAAGACATAGCATTTTTACCTCTATTTGAGCTTGCACTTTCATATGTGTCTATGCCTTTGTTCTGTGTTAAGTCATTTTCCTTTATGCTTTCGCAGGATGATTTCAGCATGTCTAATGCATTGTGAGCGTTTTTCTTGCAGGTTTGCCAGAAGTGTCCCTAGAGGAGTATAGGCGTTTGTGAACAGGCTACCATAGTGCGTCGTAGAACGCCTCTGGTAGTTCTTCCTCCCTGTATATCCACAGACCCCTAGCCCACTAATGCAGAAGAATTTCTCGTGTCAAATGAAGTGTATGGGAGCTTGTTCTTGGTGAAAAGCATATGTTCGCGTTGAGTGGATCAACTTTTTTGGTGTATCACCTTTTAGTTTAGGTTTAAGTTCTGTTTTCTGCATCCTTCTCCCTTTTCAACCCCCCCTTTTTTCATTTATTTGTTAGCAGTAGGGAATCCAAGACCTAAAAGATACATCAAAGGGAGCTAGCACTTATCTAGAGACTCCCCCCAGTTTTGCCAAGGCCACAGGCAAGAGGGGAGTTTCCATTGTTGCGTGTGGAAGGCAGGAGCTCAGCGTCCTATCAAGGGTGCAATCCACTGCGTCAACAGTTTTGGCACGCCCGGTGGGACCAACTAGGACAAGTTTTGACCAAAGAGTTGAAGAATTTTTGGTGTGTTCTTCAACCAACCAGCCTTTGGAGGCTTTTTTATCAACACCAATGGCGACTCCGAGTTGAATCAGCTGGTTAAGCAGTGCAGGTGCCATCAAGAAATCACATTTTTTTTTATGTATAATCCCTTTACACAAAATCATGGGCCTTGTATTCCTTCATATGGTTTTAATCAAGCTCAAGTTTTTCATGTAATCCCTTCAATTAGCCCTCCTAGTTGCCCTTCAACAAGAAGGGAAAATTCCAATTCTGAGGTCATGAGTTGGAAACAAACAGTGGAATCATGGGGCAGGAAGGATGAGAAGAAAGGTTTGCTCAAAACCTTGAAGAAGATAAAGCTTCTCCTACCCATCATGATGATTCCTATGACCTCCAAGAAAGGCTCTTCCACGAAAACATAGCTAGGAGAATTGCAGAGTTGGAGTCCAGAGCGAGATTCCTCAGCCAACGTGTAATGGACATGTCTGAACACACCCCATCTACACACCTCCAAGAGAGCTATTAGACCACACCTGATATAGATGAAGTGTTGGCCAAATGAAAAGAGGAGAATCATTCGATTCTAGCTCAAGGACTGCCTCCTCTTCCACATGGTTTTTTCACTTCATTCCTTCTCAAAGAGGAACCTGTTCTACAGGAGGCGAGTGAGTAAGAAAAGATCCAATTTGTAGTTTCTCAAGAGGCTATCATGAATGTCAAAAAAGAAGAAATCATCATCAATGCTCCTTGTGAAGACATCATCGACAATGGAGAAGACACCGGGCATGCATACATGCAGATGTTCCAGCAATACGAAGAGGAACGCAAGCATGGTGAGCTCTCTCCTCCTTTGTTTGATGAACTTCCTTGTTGCTTCGATGAGGAGGATGACTATGCCGAGGAGCCTGAGTTGGAGGAGGATCAGATGGATGTCTTTGAACAACTAGAGACTGATCCTTGAGCGGGAAAAAGAGAGGCTTGCTCATCTTGAAGAAAGCCTTGAAAAAGAGAGCTTTGAACAAGAAGGTGATGTTCTGTGGGATGAGCAATCAGTTTGTGATTCCATTTCAGACATCACAACAGTCACCCTTCTTCAAGAAAGCCATGACGGAGCAGAGGATGAGTTTGACAGGGTCTTCAACAAAGCAGAAGGGGACAAGTCAAACCATGATGCACTGCAAAGGGACTGTGCATATCAAAGGGCTTATGGTGATGAGCTAGCAGCCATTGATTTCTTGATGAAGTACACCAGCATGAAGGACCAGCGTTCAACAAGCTTCCAAGAACAGGAAAAGTACATATATGTTGGAAGCATGTTTGATTCTGATCCACTTAGATGCAAGCCAATCAAGGTGACAGGCAAGGGAAGCAAGTCACCAAATCTCCATTCCATTCAGCCACTTGTCTGGCACTGTAAGTTTCCTAGCCAGGAAGGAGACTTAAGAAATTTTCCCTTTGATCCAGGAGGGAGGCAAATATACCTGGTTAGTTGTACATAGTAGTTTGCTTTCAGTTTCTTTTCCTGTTTTCCCTAATTGTTGTTTGCACAAGTAGTGTTTTTAGCCTTGTGTGTGTTTTCCCTTGTGTCTGGGGTAAAAGCTCATGATTGATTATGGGATTTCTCAAGGCTATTGTTAACCTTTCTTCAAAGCTGCATTCTGACTCCGTGCCCAATGGATTTTAAGGCAACTGGTTTCTAAGCATAGCAAGCATGCTTCCCCTGGAAGTCGCCAATTTGTTGACCATTTTGGTCCTGCAGGGCAAAATTGGTCCCCCCCTTTTTTCCCCTGCTGTTCTGAGCCAGTACATTTTTGATTTTGCACAGGTCTTGTTTCTACAGACTCTACAGGCTTTCCTGCAAACTCTGCAGGCTTTTCTATGGACTCTGCAAGGTTTTCGACGGACTTTGCAAGAAGTTTCTACGGACTCTGCAAGAAATTTCTATGGACTCTACAGGTGTTTCTATGGACTCTGCAGGTTGAGACGAGTTCCCGACACTTAGGCGCAAAAGGAACCATTCAAGTGCCCTTGCGGGGGGCAGTTCCGGACTCAAGTGCCCTTGCGGAGGGCAGGGAACATTTTCAAAGGGACCAAAGAGAAGGCCGAAAAAGCTGGAATGCCTTCGGAAAAGTGAGGACAAGAATTTCTTCAGACAAAATGTCTGAAGGAATTCCTTCGGATTGTCCGAAGAAATTCTTCAGAAGAAAATCCCGCGAAAAGACAAGGCAAAGGAAAGAATGATTTCTTTCAAACTTTTGTCCGAAGGAATTCCTTCGGACAAAAAGTCCGAAGAAATTCGGGAAAAGCCACGGGAGAAAAGCCCGAGAGAAAACTTCGAAGGAAAGGAAGCGAATGAGAAAATTCTTGCAGACATTTTGTCCGCGAGAAAAATGGCCGAAAGAAAAGCCCGACCAAAGAGGACACAGCCCGACCAGAGCAAAAAAGGCCGAAGGAAAGGAAAGGGCCGAAGAAATTCCAAGGGGTGACGGGCCCGAAGACGTCAAAATCGAGCACGGCGAACTAGCCATTGGAAGTTCAAACACCCAGTGACGGGTGCGCAGACGTCAAATTTAAGGCGGTGAAATAGCCGTTGATTTTGAAAGAGCTTAAGGATAGGCCGCGAGTGAACTCAGCGACCTGCCAAGAAGATAACCCTGAGGGCCGAAGGAGACAGAGAAGACAAAACCAGGAAGAGACAAAGTGCGAAAACGGACAAAACATCCCAAATGGCGAAGGGAGGTGTCAACTCAAGGATTTACTCCTGCAGTTGGAACAGTACTTGCCAAGCGGTCATCAAACGGCGCAAACAGTAAGCGGTGCGGCCTATTTTCTCCACTTTGCATTTATGAGCAGACAAACCGCGTGAATATCTGGTAGGAGCAGTCTTGTTTGCAAGAAAAAAGGCGCAACTCGTGCTTTCACATTAATGTTTGAACGCCAAAGTCAAGACCGTCGATTACACAACATGGTTCTAGCAGGCCTCTTCTAGTAGGATGATATCAGCAACAGCGACTTCCTCTTCCCAATGCTCTCAAATGCACATGGGCCACTTGTAAAAAAGGGGCACCAAAGTCTTTTCCAGAAAGCGCCAAAAGTCTTCTTCTCTCTCTATATATTGTAAACTTCTCATTTTGCGAAAGAGATATCTTACCCTGTAAGGCAAAGCTCTACCCAAAAATATCTGGGTTTGTAAGGCAGAACTCTGCCAAATTTTACCTTGAATCAAGACAGCATTTTTAACTCTATTTGAGCTTGCACTTTCGTATGTGTCTATGCCTTTGTTCTGTGTTAAGTCATTTTCCTTTATGCTTTCGTAGGATGATTTCAGCATGTCTAGTGCATTGTGAGCTTTTCTTTTGCAGGTTTGCCAGAAGTGTCCCTAGAGGAGTATAAGCGCATGTGAACACGCTGACATAGTGCGTCTTAGAACGCCTCTGGTAGTTCTTCCTCCCTGTATATCCACGGACCCCTAGCCCACTGATGCAGAAAAATTTCTCGTGTCAAATGAAGTGTATGGGAGCTTGTTCTTGGTGAAAAGTGTATGTTCGCACTGAGTGGATCAACTTTTTCGGTGTATCACCTTTTAGTTTAGGTTTAGGTTCTGTTTTCCGAATCCTTCTCCCTTTTCAACCTTCCCCGTTTTTCATTTATTTGTTAGCAGTAGGGAATCTAGGACCTAAAAGATACATCAAAGGGAGCTAGCCCTTATCTAGAGACTCTCCCCCCAGTTTTGCCAGGCCCACAGGGAAGAGGGGAGTTTCCATTGTTGCGTGTGAAAGGTAGGAGTTCAGTCTCCTGTCGAGGGTGCAATCCACTGCGTCAACAGACAGGGAGGCTTTAATGGAAACACACAGAAAAAGGACTTACCATAGGCGTTGTAGGAAGAGCACACTGTCTAGTAACCTCCTTATGCCTCTGCGCTCTAGGAACAGCGCTTCTTATTACCTGCAGGAATGGCGCTTTGTTTATGCCATGTACGTTGGTGTCAACCCTGTGAAAGCATTAGGAAGTAATGACTGGACACAAGACTAACACTCAGACGCACTCAGAAATATATCCAACCAGAATAGAGGTAAAAATGCGTATTTTATTGATTCCAGGTGAAAAATGGCAGGGCTTTGCCTTACAATGTGAGAGATGATTTTCTCAAAAAGAGAAGTTACAATATATATAGAGAAGAGAAAACAAAAGGCGCCCCTTTTGGAAAAGACTTTTGGCGCCCTCTTACAAGTGGCCCATGTGCGTCTCGAGCATTGAGAAGAGGAAGCCATAGATAATGCTGTGTCGCCTCTTGCTTTGACTTCAGGCATTTAAAAACATAGGCCGCTCCATTTGTCTACAAACAAGACTACTCCTTGAAGGCATTCGCATGGTTTGTCTGCTCATAAATGCAAAATGGAGAAAAAGGGTTGCGCCGTTCACTGTTTGCGCCCCTTGATGACCACTTGGCAGGCACTGTTCCAACCGCTGGAGTAACTCCTTGAGTCGACGCCTTCCTTCGCCACTTGGACTGTTTTGTCTGTTTTTGCACTTGGCTCGTTTATCTCTTCCTTGCTTTGTCTTTTCTGGTTCCTTCAACCCTCGGGGGCTATCTTCTCGGCGGGTCACCAAGTTCACTTGTGGCCTGTCCTTAAGCTTTTCAAAATCAACAGCTATTTCACCGCCTTAAATTTGACGTCTGTGCACCCGTCGCTAGGCGCTTGAACCTCCAATAGCTAGTTCACCGTGCTCGATTTTGACGTCTTCAGGCCCATCACCCCTTGGAATTTCTTCAGCCTTTTCCTTTCCAACGGCTTCTTGCTTTGGTCGGGCTTTTGTCCTAGTCGGATCCTAATTGTTTTGGCGGCTAAATTTCTTCAGACTTTTGTCCGAAGGAATTCCTTCGGACGACAAACGTCCAAAAGAAACCATTTCTTGCCTTCGTCTTTTATTTCCTTTTTTTGTCGGCTTTTCTTTCGGCTATTTCTCCCGCGGACAAAATGTCCGCGAGAATTATCTCGATCACTTTGACCTTCGGAAACTTTTCTCGGGTTTTTTCCCGCAGCTTTTCCCGAATTTCTTCGGACTTTTTGTCCAAAGGAATTCCTTCGGACAAAAGTCCGAAAGAAATCATTTTATGCCTTTTGCCTTAGTCTTTTTTACTTCTGCGGGATTTTATTCGGAAGGATTTCTTCAGACAAAATGTCCGAAGGAATTCCTTCGGACATTTTGTCCGAAGAAATTCTCGTCCTTTGCCTTAAACAAATCTCCGAAGAAAACTTACCCTTTCGGCCTTGTTCACTTTTTGATCTTTTTTCAAGTGTTCCCTACCCTACGCAAGGGCACTTGTCCTTCGGGAGACTCTCTTGAACCTTCTCATTGAACCGTTCCTTTGAACCAAACGTTGAACCAACTCATTGAACCGACTGAGTGAACAAAGACAGCGAATCAGGTTGACAGGATTTTGTTTTTGTTTGATGGGCTTGGCGCCTTTCTCCAGCTCCATGGTATGTTGGGCCAAACTTGGGTTAAAACCCTTCAAGTCGTTATACTCCCAAGCGAAGACATCAACAAACTCCTGGCACAACAAGATGAAGCCATGCATTTCTTGATCTGTACACACTTTCCCAAGTGCAAGCAACTTACTCTTGAATATCTAGACTTTTTCATAATTCTCCTTTGTTGTGATGCTTGCTTTATCATTTTTCAATTGGTCATCCTCGTTGAAGATACTTTCAAGAGTAACCAAGCCTTTGGGAAGTTTATTGTTCTTTAGCTGAACAATCTGGCTGCCATACTGCTGCTGTAGTTTAGCCTGGATTCTAGTGGCAAACTTAACCTCCTCTTGCAATAAAAGTGCTATCTGTTGATCGTTGTCAAACCCCTGTCAGTTGGTGATGTTGTCAGGGACAGAAGATATGATTACTACTTTCAAATGGCACGGACTGCTGCTTCGGCCTATCTCCTTGGAGACACTGAACTGAGCACCAACTGTTGCTAGTCTGTCCGCTTGCTTATTCCGCTCTCTTGAAATGGAGGTAACATTGAAAGCAAGAAAACTCTCTACTAAGTCCCACACCCTGTGCTTGTAAGACTTAAGTAAGGAATTCTTGGTCAAATTTTGGATTCTCACCTGATTTATGATCAGCTCACTGTCCCCAAAACCCTGCAGCTCTTTAATTCCTCTTTTCCTCGCCCACTCCAAACCATGGATGAGAGATTCATACTCTGCAACATTGCACGTGCAAGAAAACTAAAACCTGAAAGCTGAAAAGTATTTCTCATGTGAGGGGGAAACTATCACTACTCCCCCACCAGCTCCCAACTTGCTTCTTGAGCCATCAAAGAAACGCTGTCATAACCCTAAGCTCTCTTGGCTTGCTTTCATCAAATTTGGTACAAAAGTATGCATGCAATAAATCTCGAGACCTGCCTCTTCTATGAACTTGTAAGGATCATGTTCAAAGTTGTCACTTCCCCATTCATCTAGGAGCAGGTCAACAACTCCTTCAAGGTCAGAAGCCGGAGATTGACCCACTTGGAATTCGTCTTGATCAATAATGGCGTACCTAACATTCGTCGCCTTTAGTGAGTACGGCTCCAGATGATCTCTATGGATTGGCTCCAACTCGATCTTCACCTTAGTTACATATTTGGTTCTAAAAACTAGGTAAGACCAGTTTGCTGCTAGGTACCTGCCTATTTTTTATGTGAAATCCCTAGACAAACAAATGGAAAAGTAGGGAGGAACATCCGCCACCACCACGTCATGAAGAACTGAAACGGTTGGACAGGGATGGAGCATCAAGTTCAAGCCTCTAACCACTCCTTCTGTCTTTGCTGGTGTTCCATCCAGCTGCAAGACTCCCTTAGTCATTTCTTCATATTTGAGCCCCAGTTTATCCGCTATACATTTTGGTATTACTGAGGTGCTTGCCCCACTGTCAATAATGCAATTGTTCACCGGACAATCTCCTATGACTAAGGACAGATAGAAAGGAGGAACCTTTTCTTCTTTCTTTACTTGGCATGTTGTGAAAGGGTGCCCATTCATGATCAGAACATTATTGGCTTTTGCTGGGACAGCTTGTTTATTTAGCCCGTGCAATTACTTTTGGAGCATGTCCTTTTGTCCCGGCATTGCCAATGAACCCACAAGGGGATAATCATGTGTAGCTTCTTCATTTGGTCTACCACATTGACTTGAGGGTTGTGCCCTTTCGAATTTACTTTGGAGTTGTTTGCAGCTTGAGGCGCAAGTCGAGGAGTTGAGGGTTCAACTGGCGGCCTGAAATTTGTGAATTTCTGGTTCACATGTGATGAAGAAGATGATGCAGACGTTTGAGCAACTGTCTGAGCTTCCTCCATAGCTCTCCTTTTGGACCTTGTGTTGGCTGCAACATAGTCACCTTGATTGTCCGCATTGCCCACATACTTGACTATATAGAATTCACCTTTCAGGTGATTCATGAGAGCGGAATCATACTGAGCCGACCTGTTGTCCATGCTAGGTTGCAATGATGCCTCAAAGCTTGGGAATTGAGAGGCTGCCTAATTGTCTTGTGCATTCGTGTATTGACCCGGCATCTCATTTGTATAAACAACATGATCTTGACTGTATCCCATGGGTGAGTAATTTGGCCATTCTTGTACCAGATTATTTTGAACGGGTACCAGGGCCTTGGATGATGGAGCGCCTAGATTATAGCCTTGATAAGGTCTGGCTTGTAAAAACTGACCTGTCCTTGATTGTAATTCTGGAAAGAGGGTCTACTTGCTTGCCCAAACTGTTGATATCCTTGATTTGGTGGATTGATTTGAGCTTGTTGCCTTTTGAGAGCCACTAGTTCATTGGTCACGCTTTGTAACAAGCTTTTGACTTCATGAAGGGCATTGGACGAAGTAGCAGCCAGCTTTTCTATGCCAAGCAGAAGAGCTAAGGTGGGTGCAGCAGCCTGGACTAGAGATGGCAATTTGGGGAAGAGCGGCATATGAGGTCTAGGGGCTATCTTGCCCGCTTGCACCAGGCAATTCCCAGCTGCTATGGCTATTTCATAGGCAGTGGGCAGCACATGTCCTCCTATGGACTGTATCATGACAGCAATGTCGTTGTTCAATGCCCTCAAATAATAGAGAAAAGCATAGCTTGGGGTCGGCCTTACCAAAATGGGGATTCTGCCCCATGTCTTCTGAAACCGAGTATTGAAATCCTGCATAAATTCGTGTGGAGCTCTCTACATGGTGGTTAGCTGCTCAGCAAGCGAGAGATGGTCACTCTTCTCCCCGAATCTATTTGTTAAGAGGGTGCCCAATTCGTTCTGTGTGTCGATTGAATTCATAGGCAGAGTCCCATACCAGTCCAGAACCTTGCCCTTAAAAGACAATGCCAACAATCTGATAGCAATGTTTTCTTCAGTGACATTGTGAATATTGCAAAGGTTGGCAATGTTTTTGATGTGTTCAATAGTAGTGATAGGCCCTTCTCCATTAAAGGGAGACACTCTTAAGGGCTGTACCTGGGATTGGGTCACAATGCAGAGGATTCAAAGGGCTCTGACCATGAAAGGTCACAAATGGCAAAGCCATAGCTATGACAGGATTCAATCGAAGCCTTCTTGCGTAAGTGGATCTTATAACAGGTCTAGGAAAATGACTTGCTGAATAAGGATGAGTCCTTGCAAACCTTAGTCGCCTTGCTGAGTTTAATGGTAGTTCAATGAACTCAAAAGGGACACCACTAGCAACAGATCGTGTGGTGACCTTAGGCATAAGGTGTCAGACTGATCCTTGACCAAAGACTGATGCTCTTGATAATGGAGTCGCCAAATGCTAAATTAATGATTGATTTTCTACTGTAACAGGACCAACATCAATCTTGGGACTTTTCTAAGTGTTAGAAATTGGTCCCACCGGGCGTGTCTAAAACTATTGACGTTGTGGATTGCACTCTTGACAGAACGTTGAGCTTCTGCCCTCCACACGGCACAATGGAGACTCCTCTTTTGCCTGTGGGTCTGGCAAAAGTGAGTGGAGAATTCTAGATAAGGGCTAGCTCCATTTGATGCATCTCTAAGTTATTCCAGTAATATTGATAATATATAAAAGAGGGGGGTTGAAAAGAGAGAAAAATACTGAAAACAGAAACTAACTTAAGACGGTGATGCACCAAACAAGTTTGATTTACTCATTTAATCACACTATATCAGAAGAGGACATACATACACTTTATCTGCTGGAAAGATCAGACTGTAGGGAGCTCAACAGGGAGGCTTACTGAAGACGCACAGCAAATGAACTTACCACAGGCGTTGTAGGAAAACACATTGTCTGGTAACCATCTTCTGCCTCTGCGCTCCAGAAACAACACTTCTTGTTACCTACAGGAATGGTGCTTTGTTTATACTAGGTATGTTGGTGTCAAACTTGTAAAAGCATCATGAAAAATGACTAAACACAAGGTCAATACTCCGGCACACTCAGAGATATATCGAGCCAAATAGAAGTAAAAACGCATTCTATTGATTCAAGGTGAAAAATTGGCAAGGCTTCGCCTTACAAAATGAGAGATATTCTTCTCAAATGAGAGTTTACAATATATATATATA
Source organism: Torreya grandis (assembly GCA_037957365.1). Taxonomy (NCBI): domain Eukaryota; kingdom Viridiplantae; phylum Streptophyta; class Pinopsida; order Cupressales; family Taxaceae; genus Torreya; species Torreya grandis. The sequence goes on along the minus strand of JARHVA010001223.1, from coordinate 2,554,230 downwards.
GAAAAAGAAAGCAATGGCGCCTCTTTCCACAAGTGGCTCATGCTGAATTTAATTCAATGGGAAGAGGAAAGTCCGGTGAAGGAAGCCATTTTGTGGCAGTTGCCAGTCTTGACTTTTGCGCTTAAATCATATTAAATGTCATGGTGAAAGCATGGGCCACGCCCCTTTGTCTGCAAACAAGACCACTTCTTTAAGAGATTCATGCAGTTGTCTGCTCATTAATGCAAAATGAGGAAAAACAGGGCGTGACTTCACTGTTCGCGCTCCTTGATGACCACTTGGCGGAGAATGCTTCAATCACTGGAATAACTCCTCTACCGATGCTTCCCTTTTTGGCACCTGGGCTATTTTGTCCATATCTACGCTTGGCTCCTCGGGCTCCTTTCTTGGCAGGTCGCTGAGTTCACTCTTGACCTTTGTCTTTTCCCAGTTTTTGTCTTTTCTTGGCCCTTGGGGCTATCTTCTATCAATCTTTGGCTCTCGGGCTCCTTCCTCAATGATCTCTCCCTTTTGGCCTTAACACCTTTGAATTCCTTCGGATTTGCGCTCAATCATTTAAAGACCAACGGTTATTTCATTGCCGCGAAGTTGACGTTCGCACGCCCGTCACCCCTTTAGCAATTCCTTCAGCTTCACTTTCCTTCGGACTTTTCTTTGTTCGGATCTTTGTCGTTGAACCCTCCCAAAGGGAAGGTGTCCCTTCGGGCTTGGAAAAAGGTCCCCTTTTGGCAGCCGAGAGTCCCCCGCAAGGGCACTTGCCCTTCGGGCTGCCTTGGCTTCTCAATTGCTTCGGACAAAATGTCCAAAGGAAATGTTCCCTTTATGTTTTGCCGCTTGCTTTCTTTCGGTAGAGCTTTCCCTTCGAGCAAGTGTTCGAAGGAATTCCTTCGGACTTTTGTCCGAAAGAATTTGCCCTTGCCATTTTGCTGCGGATTTCTTTCTTAAGGGTTTTCTTCCGTTTGGTTTTTGACTTGTGAATTTCTTCGGACAAAATGTCCGAAGGAATTCAACCTTTGTCTACTCCTTAGATTTCCTCTGAACAAAATGTCCGAAGGAATCTTTTGTCTTTTGCCTTGTCTTTCTCCGAGAGGAAACTCTGCCCTTTTTCTGCCTGATCCACTTTTTCGAATAAAACCTTGCCCTTTTTCTGCCTTTTTTCTTTGGTCCCTTTTTAAGTGTTTCCTGCCCTCCACACGGGTACTTGGGCCCCAAGATGTCCTTCAAAACCTGCTTGAACAGCCCCATTTGGCATCTTCCTACCCTTCGCAAGGGCACTTGCCCTTTGGGCTTTTGAAAATGCTCCTTTGGCCTTTTGAACTTGGTCCATCTTGCCAATTAAAATCCCTCTGAAGCAATTTATTTGCTCAGTCAGACCCGAGAACACATCATGGAGCTCCTTGGACGTTAGAAAACACAAAACTTGCACTCAACTTTGGAACTCTCATGAAACTAGCACCTTTTGCAAACTCCTGTATAATCACTCCTTCCAACTCTGTCTGTTCTTTCCGTACCAAATGCTTGAAGTTGAGCCTTTTGCATTGCCAAGAGGAAAAAATGAGTTGCAGAAGCATATTCCTGCATTATCCCTCATGTCTGGGCGTGAAAATGTAAAGAAAAGAAAAGGGAGATTGAAAAGGGAGACCGATTTTTGGCCTGCAGGACCAAAAATTATCAACAATTTGGCGATTACCAGGGGAAGCATGCCTGCTATGCTTAAATAAGACTGGTAGCCTTAAAGTCCATTGGGCACGGAGTCAAAACACAGCTTTGAAAGAGTTAGCAACAGCCTTGAGATATCAAGAATCAGTCATGAAGCTTTTACCCCAAAAAAGAAACAAAACACACACAAGATTAAGAAAACTACTAACATGTGCAAAAGCACTTAGGGAAAACAGGAAAAACAAAAAAAATATGTACATGACAAGAGAAGGCCTAGTGATAATGCTTAAGATGTATCCCATTAACTGGGATACACAGTTCTTCACCATCTAACCTGGAGAGTTGGAACGCATTGTGCTACTTGCACTGAGTGATGACATATGGACCACCCCATAGGGCATCGAACTTTATGTGCTTTCCAGGGTTAGCTCGGTCCTCATCCCATTTCAAGACGATGTTGCCTTCAGAGAAACCTTTTGACGAGCACCTCTTGTCAAAGTGCTTCTTCATTTGTTGTTGACGGTTGGTCATAGAAGCCATAGCTTGATCTCTTGTCTCCTGAAGTTCCATCAGTTCACATAGCCTAACATCCATGCTATTGCCTTCTTCTAATTGCATCTGGTGAGCAAGGTCTAAAGTGGGCAATTCAAGTGAAAGAGGAAGTCTAGCTTCCCTTCCATACACAAGCTCGTATGGCGAATTGCCAACTACCTTCTTTGGAGTGACCCTATCTGCCCAAGGGGCTGTTTTCAACTTGGCATGCCAAGTTCTCTGATTCTCCTCCATTGTTCTTTTGATAATCTCGATCAGATTCTTGTTGGTGGATTCGGCCAGCCCATTCCCTTGTGGGTAGTAGTTGGAAGAAGTGCTGAGGTAGATGCCATATTTCAATGCCCATTCACTCGTTTTGGTTCTCAGGAAGCTAAAGCGTTATATGAGATGATAGTAGCTAGAACTCCAAACCTTGTTACCAGGTCTTCGTAAAAATCCAGGACTGCACTTTTGTTGGCCTCCTTCAAAGCAACAGCTTCTACCCATCTCGTGAAGTAGTCTGTAGCGGTCAAGACCTATTTGTGTCTAGCACTGGAGGGAGGATTAATCATCCCTATGAAATCAAGGCCCCATTGCATGAATGGTTGTTCCACTTGAATAGACTGTAGAGGCATTGCAGCCAACCGTTGTTTCCCATCAAAGAGAGCACACTTTTGTCACTTCCGTACCCAAACATGGGTGTCTCTGAATAGTGGGCCAGAAGTAACCAGCTCTCATTATTCTTGTAGCTGTAGGCTTAGGAGAAAAGTGACCACCAGCTGGCCCATTGTGGAACTCGAACAGCACCTTGTCGGCCTGACCTGGGTCTATGCACCTTAAAAGTACTCCTGAGAAATCCCTTCTGAACAGCACTCCATCAATCAAGACATAAGGAAGAGATTGGAGTCTAAAATATCTCCTCTTGGTCCTATCAAGGCCCTGCGGGCACTCACCAGTGAGAAGGAAACGTCTCATGTCTGATGTCCAATCCTTCATGACTGTTGGTTCTTCTACTATGGCTTCATGAATTAGCAAATCGTCTTTATGTTGTTTAAAGTCTGCAGCGAGGTGCTCACACAGGGCTTTTTCTCTTACCAGCTTGGTGGTCTTGATGTCCACGTCATATTCCATTACTTTAGTGATCCATCCCGCTCTCTTTTCATTCAAATCACGACTGATCAAGAAATCTTTGACGCTGGGATGTGGCACCATGAGGTGAACCCTGCTGTTGGACAACATATGTCTAAATTTCTTCAGACTCCGTATGACCGCAAGGACTTGCTTCTCAACATACGTATCCCTGACCTCAGAACTCTCTAGACCCTGGCTAAAAAATGCAAGCGACTGTTCAAGGTTCTCACCATTCGCTTGGGTAAGCATAGCGGAGATTACCTCTTCATTTTTGAAGGTGTAGAGGTTGAAGTCGGTGAAGTCAGGACTGATAAAGGTAGGAGCCTGGGCGATAGCCTACTTGATCCCTTCAAAACTATCTTTCCTTGGCGCTGTCCACACGAATTTCTCATCTTTCTTTAGCATAGAGGTCAATGGCTTGACTACCTCCACAAAATTTGGAATAAATTTCCTGATGAAATTTATTTTGCCAAAGAAGCTCTGTAGACCTTTCTTATGTTTAGGCAAGGACAGCTCTAAGATGGAGCGAACTCTTTCTAGATCAATGGTTAAGCCTTCTTTCGAAACCACATGGCCAAGGAGTTTACCCTCATGGACAATGAACACACATTTCTTTGGGTTGAGAGAGACACCAAACTCTCGACACCTCTCAAAGATTTGCCTGAGGTGTTTCATGTGTTGGCCCGCTCCTTTAGAAAACACTGTCACATCATCAAGATATACCAGCACAATATTATTTATTAGGCCTTGAAAATCCATGTCCATGGCTCATTGAAAAGTGGCACCAGCATTGGACAGTCCAAATGGTATTTTTCGGTAAGCGAGCATCCCCCATTCGGTAGTGAAGGTTGTCTTGTATTGGTCACAGTCTTGCACCAAAATCTGATTGTATCTTGAATACTCACTGCCTGTCACCATTTGGAGGATCTGCTCCATACATGGGAGAGGATAATGGTCTTTCAAAGAGACTCTATTGAGGTCTCTAAAATCTACACATAGTATGATCTCCCCATTCTTTTTTCGGACAGGGACAAGATTGGCCAGCCAAGAAGAGTGTTTGATCGGAAATATGAATATGGACTCAATCTTCAGGGTGACAGGATTTTGTTTTTGTTTGATGGGCTTGGCGCCTTTCTCCAGCTCCATGGTATGTTGGGCCAAACTTGGGTTAAAACCCTTCAAGTCGCTATACTCCCAAGCAAAGACATCAAAAAACTCCTGACACAACAAGATGAAGCCCTGCATTTCTTGATCTGTACACACTTTCCCAAGTGCAAGCAACTTACTCTTGAATATCTCAACTTTTTCATAATTCTTCTTCGTTGTGATGCTTGCTTTATCCTTTTTCAATTGGTCGTCCTCATTGAAGATACTTTCAAGAGTGACCAAGCCTTTGGGAAGTTTATTGTTCTTTAGCTGAACAATCTGGCTGCCATACTGCCGCTGTAGTTTAGCCTGGTTTCTAGTGGCAAACTTAGCCTCCTCTTGCAATAAAAGTGCTATCTGTTGATTGTTGTCAAACACCTGCCAGTTGGTGATGTTGTCAGGGACAAAGGATCTGACTACCACTTTCAAATGGCGCGGGCTGCTGCTTCGGCCTATCTCCTTGGGGACACTGAACTGAGCACCAACTGCTGCTAGTCTGTCCGTTTGCTTAGTCCGCTCTCTTGGAATGGAGGTAACATTGAAAGCAAGAAAAATCTCTACTAAGTCCCACACCCTGTGCTTGTAAGACTTAAGTAAGGAATTCTTGGTCAAATTTTGGATTCTCACCTGATTTATGATCAGCTCACTGTCCCCAAAACCCTACAACTCTTTAATTCCTCTTTTCCTCACCCACTCCAAACCATGGATGAGAGATTCATACTCTGCAACATTGCACATGCAAGAAAACTAAAACCTGAAAGCCGAAAAGTATTTCTCATGTGAGGGGGAAACTATCACTACTCCCCCACCAGTGCCCAACTTGCTTCTTGAGCCATCAAAGAAAAGTTGCCATAACCCTGAGCTCTCTTGGCTTACTTTCACCAAATTTGGTACAAAAGTACCCTCTTCATGCATGCAATAAATCCCGAGACCTGCCTCTTCTATGAACTTGTAAAGATCATGTTCAAAGTTGTCACTTCCCCATTCATCTAGGAGCAAGTCAACAACTCTTTCAAGGTCAGAGGCCGAAGATTGATCCACTTGGAATTCTTCTTGATCAATAATGACGTACCTAACATTCGCCACCTTTAGTGAGTACGGCTCCAGATGATCTCTATGGATTGGCTTCAACTCGATCTTCACCTTAATTACATATTTGGTTCTCAAAACTAGGTAAGACCAATTTGCTGCTAGGTACCCACATATTTCTGATGTGAAATCCCTGGACAAACAAACGGAAAAGTAGGGAGGAACATCCGCCACCACCACGTCATGAAGAATTGAAAAGGTTGGACAGGCATGGAGCGTCAAGTTCAAGCCTCTCACCACTCCTTCTATCTTTGTTGGTGTCCCATCCAGCTGCAAGACTCCCTTAGTCATTTCTTCATATTTGAGCCCCAGTTTATCCGCTATACATTTTGGCATTATTGAGGTGCTTGCCCCACTATCAATAATGCAATTGTACACTGGAAAATCTCCAATGACTAATGACAGATAGAAAGGACGAACCTTTTCTTCTTTATTTACTTGGCCTGTTGTGAAAGGGTGCCCATTCATGATCAGAACATTATTGGCTTTTGTTGGGACAGCTTGTTTATTTACCCTGTGCAATTCCTTTTGGAGCATGTCCTTTTGTCCCGGCATTGCCAATGAACCCACAAGGAGATAATCATGTGTAGCTTCTTCATTTGGTCTACCACATTGACCTGAGGTTTGTGCCCTTTCGAATTTACTTTGGGATTGCTTGCAGCTTGAGGCGCACGCCGAGGAGCTGAGGGTTCAACTGGCGGCCTGAAATTTGTGAATTTCTAGTTCACATGTGATGAAGAAGATGATGCAGACGTTTGAGCAACTGTCTGAGCTTCCTCCATAGCTCTCCTTTTGGACCTTGTGTTGGCTGCAACATAGTCACCTTGATTGTCCGCATTGCCCACATACTTGACTATATAGAATTCACCTTTCAGGTGATTCATGAGAGCGGAATCATACTGAGCCGACCTGTTGTCCATGCTAGGTTGCAATGATGCCTCAAAGCTTGGGAATTGAGAGGCTGCCTAATTGTCTTGTGCATTCGTGTATTGACCCGGCATCTCATTTGTATAAACAACATGATCTTGACTGTATCCCATGGGTGAGTAATTTGGCCATTCTTGTACCAGATTATTTTGAATGGGTACCAGGGCCTTGGATGATGGAGCGCCTAGATTATAGCCTTGATAAGGTCTGGCTTGTAAAAACTGACCTGTCCTTGATTGTAATTCTGGAAAGAGGGTCTACTTGCTTGCCCAAACTGTTGATATCCTTGATTTGGTGGATTGATTTGAGCTTGTTGCCTTTTGAGAGCCACTAGTTCATTGGTCACGCTTTGTAACAAGCTTTTGACTTCATGAAGGGCATTGGACGAAGTAGCAGCCAGCTTTTCTATGCCAAGCAGAAGAGCTAAGGTGGGTGCAGCAGCCTGGACTAGAGATGGCAATTTGGGGAAGAGCGGCATATGAGGTCTAGGGGCTATCTTGCCCGCTTGCACCAGGCAATTCCCAGCTGCTATGGCTATTTCATAGGCAGTGGGCAGCACATGTCCTCCCATGGACTGTATCATGACAGCAATGTCGTTGTTCAATGCCCTCAAATAATAGAGAAAAGCATAGCTTGGGGTCGGCCTTACCAAAATGGGGATTCTGCCCCATGTCTTCTGAAACCGAGTATTGAAATCCTGCATAAATTCGTGTGGAGCTCTCTGCATGGTGGTTAACTGCTCAGCAAGTGAGAGATGGTCACTCTTCTCCCCGAATCTATTTGTTAAGAGGGTGCCCAATTCGTTCTGTGTCGATTGAATTCATAGGCAGAGTCCCATTCCAGTCCAGAACCTTGCCCTTAAAAGACAATGCCAACAATCTGATAGCAATGTTTTCTTCAGTGACATTGTGAATATTGCAGAGGTTGGCAATGTTTTTGATGTGCTCAATAGCAGTGATAGGCCCTTCTCCATTATAGAGAGGCACACTCTTAAGGGCTGTACCTAGGATTGGGTCACAATGCAGAGGATTCAAAGGGATCTGACCATGAAAGGTCACAAATGGCAAAGCCTTAGCTATGACAAGATTCAATCGAAGCCTTCTTGCATAAGTGGATCTTATAACAGGTTTGGGAAAATGACTTGCTGAATAAGGATGAGTCCTTGCAAACCTCAGTCGCCTTACTGAGTTTAATGGTAGTTCAATGAATTCAAAAGGGACACCCTTAGCAGCATATCGTGTGGTGACCTTAGGCATAAGGTGTCAGACTGATCCTTGACCAGAGACTGATGCTCTTGATAATGGAGTCGCCAGATGCTGAATTAATGATTGATTTTCTATTGTAACAGGACCAGCATCAATCTTGGGACTTTTCTGATTGTTAGAAATTGGTCCCACTGGGCATGTCTAAAACTGTTGACGCTATGGATTGCACTTTTGACAGAACGCTGAGCTTCTGCCCTCCACACGGCACAATGGAGACTCCTCTTTTGCCTGTGGGTCTGGCAAAACTGAGGGGAGAATCTCTAGATAAGGGCTAGCTCCATTTGATGCATCTCTAAGTTATTCCAGTAATATTGATAATATATAAAAGAGGGGGGGTTGAAAAAAGAGAAAAATACTAAAAACAGAATATAACTTAAGATGGTGATGCACCAAACAAGTTTGATCTACTCATTTACTCACACTTTATATCAGAAGAGGACATACATACACTTTATCTGCTGAAAAGACCAGACTGTAGGGAGCTCAACAGGGAGGCTTAATTAAGACGCACAAAAAATGAACTTACCACAGGCGCTGTAGGAAAACACACTATTTGGTAACCCTTTTCTGCCTCTGCACTCCAGATACAACACTTCTTGTTACCTATAGGAATGGTGTTTTTTTTATACCAGGTATGTTGGTGTCAAACTTGTGAAAGCATCATGGAAAATGACTGAACACAAGGTCATACTCAGGCACACTCAGCGATATATTGAGCCAAACAGAGGTAAAAATGCATTCTATTGATTCAAGGTGAAAAATTGGCAGGACTTTGCCTTACAAAATGAGAGATATCCTTCTCAAATGAGAGTTCACAATATATATAGAAAAAAAAAGCAATGGCGCTTCTTTCCACAAGTGGCCCATGCTGCATTTAATTCATTGGGAAGAGGAAAGTCCGGTGAAGGAAGCCATGCTGCGGCAGTTGCCAGTCTTGACTTTTGTGCTTAAATCATATTAAATGTCATGGTGAAAGCATGGGCCGCGCTCCTTTCTCTGCAAACAAGACCACTTCTTTAAGAGATTCACGCGGTTGTCTGCTCATTAATGCAAAATGAGGAAAAACAGGGCGCACCTTCACTGTTCGCGCTCCTTGACCACTTGGTGGAGACTGCTTCAACCGCTGGAATAACTCCTCTGTCGACGCTTCCCTTTTTGCCACCTGGATTGTTTTGTCCATATCTGCGCTTGGCTCCTTGGGCTCCTTTCTTGGCGGGTCTCTAAGTTCACTCTTGCCCTTTGTCTTTTCTTAGTTTTTGTCTTTTCTTGGCCCTTTTGACCCTCGGGGCTATCTTCTATCAATCTTTGGCTCTTCGGGCTCCTTCCTAAGCGGTCTTTCCCTTTTGACCTTAAGGCCTTTGAATTCCTTCGGATTCGCGCTCAATCATTTAAAGACCAACAGTTATTTCATTGCCACAAAGTTGATGTTCGCGCGCCCGTCACCCCTTTAGCAATTCCTTTGGCTTCACTTTCCTTCGGAATTTTCTTTGTTCGGGTCTCTATCGTTGAACCCTTCTAAAGGGAAGGTGTCCCTTTGGGCTTGGAAAAAGGCCCCCTTTTGGCAGCCAAGAGTCCCCCGCAAGGGCATGTGCCCTTCGGGCTGCCTTGGCTTCTCAATTCCTTTGGACATTTTGTCCGAAGGAAATGTTCCCTTCATTTTTTGCCGCTTGCTTTCTTTCGGTCGGGCTTTCCCTTTGGGCAAATTCCTTCGGACAAAATGTCCGCAGGGATCTTTTGTCTTTTGCCTTGTCTTTCTTCGAAAGGAAACTTTGCGCTTTTTCTGCCTGATCCACTTTTCCGAAGAAAACCTTGCCTTTTTTCTGCCTTCTTTCTTTGGTCCCTTTTCAAGTGTTTCCTGCCCTCCGCAAGGGTACTTGGGCCCCAAGATGTCCTTCGAAACCTGCTTGAACAGTCCCATTTGGCACCTTCCTGCCCTCCACAAAGGCACTTGCCCTTCGGGGCTTTGAAAATGATCCTTTGGCCTTTTGAACTTGGTCCATCTTGCCGATTAAAAGCCCTCTGAAGCAGTTTATTTGCTCAGTCAGACCCGAGAACACATCATGGAGCTCCTTGGATGTTTGAAAACACAAAACTTGCACTCAACTTTGGAACTCTCATGAAACTAGCACCTTTTGCAAACTCCTGTATAATCACTCCTTCCAACTCTGCCTGTTCTTTCTGTACCTAATGCTTGAAGTTGAGCCTTTTGCATTGCCATGAGGAAAAAATGAGTTGCAGAAGCATATTCTTGCATTATCCTTCATGTTTGGGCGTGAAAATGGAAAGAAAAGAAAAGGGAGACCGATTTTTGGCCTGCAGGACCAAAAATGGTCAACAGTTCTTTCTACCTTCAAGTTTATAACACGTTATTTACTTTATGGAAATATCATCTTTATTGATTTTTGGGGGTTACTATTTTTAGGAGCAATTTTTAAATCAGGAGAGTTAACCCAACTGAGACGGTTGCATCAGAAGAGCTCAACTGAAGTTTAGAGTTAGTAATTAATAATATTCTAGTGATTAGAGCATTACTTATCTAAATTACCCACTTGGAATAGAAAGAGGAGCATTCCCTCATTTGCTTCAATTAAATCTTGGAACTACCCATACTCAGTGAGTGCATATAGGTCGACCCAGTTGGAGATGAATTAGCATGCATTAGTGACCTACAGTTGAAATAACGATGAGTTTAAAATTTCTGCACTTAAGGTTAGCGTACTTCTGTTTGACAGTGGTTGACTCTGTGTAACTCACATTCAAGCTTGAGTTGAGAGATTCTCTCCCAAAGGGGTATCCCTCCTTTGGGAGATTATTTGTGTTTCGAAAATTCATTCTGATCATTCTTGCTGCTGTAATTACAAGAGAAATCCTGTTGATTTTCTCATCAATCATTTCTGATCTAAACTGCATGCAATCAATTTCTTACTCAAATTGTAGGGTGATCCTAGAATGTTAGTCTGCATGGCCTGATGTACATTTATACAGTACTTGTGCATCGAGAATTCAAGTTTTTACATGTCTAATTGAATATTGCAGTGGGTTTGAGAGCCTTTTAAGAGGTATTTTTTCCTTTCTTTCATGCACAGACCTGTACCACTAACATAACGTAAGGTTTTTAACAGATACTGTCATTTCTGTTATTTTACAGAATACTTCACTTGGCTGGAGATGTGTAAGATAGTAATCCCTCCCTTGAATTTCCTTGACCTTGGAAAATGTTCTACGTATGCCCCTTAATTGAAATGGTGAATCCTTAAAATGTAACCAGTTATGCCAAAGGCAGGAAAACTTAGCAACAACACACTCAAACTACAACACAAGATCAATCAAACAGTACAGGTAACAGAGACTTCAGCAAGAGACCAGTAGCAACCTCATTGCCAACTTCTCTTGGCCTTTAGGAGAGTGTGTAACTGATGCAGCCCTTGCTTATCGCCATTGGTTTATTTGAACATCTTTATAAATGCCTCTTCTATTCTTTAGCTACTTCTACCCTTCTAACCTCATTGCCAACTTCTCTTGGCCTTTAGGAGAGTGTGTAACTGATGCAGCCCTTACTTATCGCCATTGGTTTATTTGAACATCTTTATAAATGCCTCTTCTATTCTTTAGCTCCTTCTACCCTTCTCAAGGTTTTCATTATACATCCAGACATTTTGATCAAAGGTAAAGACCGGGTAAGCTTCACATCTTGACGCTGTAGTTGCAGATTTAGACACTTTCATTACATACCTGTGCATTTGGATTGCAGAATCTAGATGCTTTCATTGAAAATCAAAGCACAGTAGTTTTAGACCTAAACGTTGTCAGTAGACCAGATCAAGGAAGCAGCAGAATATTCTAAGAGGCTGTGCATACTATCCTAATAAGTTTTCTTAATTTCATTATACTGTTCAAGCTTTGCGATAGCTCTTCCTTATTTTCATGTGATAACATATGAAAGTAGAAGAATGGACGAATTTGAACAAAGACACCCATTTTCGACCAACAGTTGCTAACAGTACTCAAGTAATCACCACTTGGAAATTGGAATTATCAACTTAAGAACAACGATTTGAAAGTAATTATGAGCACAAGTTATAAAGAGAGTTAACTAGAAGTAGGTAACAAAGATGGTCCCTAGATTTTGACAAATTCAAACCAAAACTCGTCTATAAACTAGGAGAGGAGAATACAGCAGTTGATGCACTATTCACCGTATTGGAAAGAAACTTAAACAATCAAATTGCTGAGAAACAATCAAATGATCAATATTACAAAAACATCAACTGTGTCAATGAAAATGACTTTGTCCCAAGATATAGATCATAAAAACACCAATCATAATCCCTTTAAAATGCAATCCTTGACGAATCCCATGATAACTTGTTCATAGGAGTTGTAGACAGGAAAAAAAATTAGGCTGGCTAGAAATAGGTCTTTGAGAAGAATAAGATAAAATAATAGATAAACAAGTGACAACTTGCGATAAGCAGTCAGCGTTAATAATGCTGAAAGAACGTCTCCCATAGGAAACCTAATTCCTATACTAGGATCAAATAAGAAATGGAAGAGTACACCTATAGGTGCCATTACTCAATTATCCTGAGCCTCCAAGCATGATGATGAAACTATGGTACTAATGGATAAACTAATCTGAAGGATTTGACATGTACCATATCATACAACTTGTGAAGCTTCAAACCTTATTAGTACCCAATCCAAAGATATCCTCAGAATAGAATACAAAATAAAATTCATTAACAATTGTGACCCTAATAAGTGAATGAATGCTTTTAATAACATCCACGAGACCAAGTAGTCTATGGACCAAAGGATAGTGACTAAGTTGGTTTGTGTACATACAACTCTCTAAAATAGGCTGCCAAGTTATGTTTGTGTGATATCCATTTCCTTTTTTATGTTGAATCTTTTGCTATGTATCTTGATAGAAAATCAGCTATTTTTGCTAACCTATCCTCTTCAAACAAAGCAGTCAAGGAGTCAACATTCAAGTTGTCAATGTATTTGATTTGAAGATCCTTGTAAGCGGAGCACTCCATGATGTAGTGCCACTCCATCTCCACTAACCCTAGAGTATAAAAACAATATATTTATTCTCTTTGCCCAATCTTCTTTAGGCATTGTCCATCTGCCAATCTCGCACCTCAGACAATGGAGCTAGTACTTAGTTGAGCTCTCAACATTTTCGCCTTCCATTTCATTTCTGCTCCTATGTATGCTTTTTGCTCATGGTCACAAGTGGGATTGAATTCTCTAACATAGTACTCTCTCTTTTTCCTGGTCTGCTTTGTCCACATGGTTACCATGACTTTTTCTCTCACGTACCTTTCTATTTCCTCATTGATGTTTAAACACTCTTGTATGCTAATGTCCTGTCACTCATCCTCTTGTTATATCGTTTCATCCACGTGTTCTTTTTTCTTACCTATTCCCCCAAAACTATTTTGAACCGGTGATGAGTCTCCATGCTCTATGTTTTCTTTAGGTAACTTAGCATATGGATGAAAGTCGATGTCTCCAATAGGAAAGCTCTTTCTTCAACTAATACGATCTCATATGGAACCAATGTTTTAGTTTTGAGACTACCTGTGATTAGGTGCTTTTGAATTGTCTCCATCTATCTCCATTTCAATTTTGACATATTACTACCAAAAACTTCACACCCATAGAGCACCATTAGATTTATAAGCAATCCAAACAAGGTCCTCTTGGTTTACCAATCCCATCGTTCTACTTTCTTGCATTTGTTTTGTAGTAGGCATAAGGCCTTCCAACACACCTGTATTGTTTTTGTCCTACAAGTCTCCTAACTAAGCTTGTTGTGGAAATCAAAACCGAGGTACTTATATTCATCCACCACTTGGAAATGACTTACTTCAATTAACAAGTTTATTTTCTTCTCTTTTCTTCACAAGGAAAAGATCACAACTATGGTTTTGTTGGTGTTCACTTGCATCCCTACCTTTTTACCAAAAAACTCTAGTGCCCTCAAGTGCTCTCTCAAGCTATGTATTTTTTTTTTCCGTTAAGATAAGGTCATCTACATACAGGAGCAGCTTTACCACATAACTAGTTAACACCCCCATCTCCAAATTTGTTTATCCACTCCTCTAACTTGTCTATGTATAGCCCAAACAAAGTGGGGGATAGTGGACATCCTTGCTTGACACCCACGTTGCTCCTAAAACATTATGTCAATCATTGCTCTAAGTTTGGCTCAAACTTGATCATAAAGCTAGTAATCCCTTCAAAGAAGGATTCACAATCTAAGGAATTGAGAAGGTTCACTCCCATGGGAAGCCGCCCTAATGCCCTTTGGTGTTGAAAATCTAGGTGCAAGGGATTAAGAGCAGGAATGATTAATGCATCAAATGAGCTAAAGTGAGCAAGTGCTATCTGGTAAAAAGGATTTGGTGCACAAGAGGGGGCTTTATTTAGAATAGGAGGGGGCTGCTTTGGAATGGGAGAAGGCACACAAGGTTGACTGCCTTGAATTAATGGACTGTTGACGTTGTGGATTGCACCCTTGACAGAAGGCTGAGCTTCTGTCTTCCACGCGGCACAATGGAGACTCCCCTCTTCCCTGTGGGTCTGGCAAAACTGAGGGGAAAATCTCTAGATAAGGGCTAGCTCCCTTTGATGCATCTCTGAGTTATTTCACTACTACTGCTAATATATATAGTGGGGGGTTGAAAAGAGAGAAGGATACTGAAAACAGAAACTAACTTAAGATGATAATGCACCAAACAAGTTTGATCTACTCAGTTACTAACACTTCAGACCAGAAGATGACATACATACACTTTATCTGATGAAAAGACTAGACTATAGGGAGCTTTAACAGGGAGGCTTAATGAAGACACAGAAAATGAACTTACCACAAGTGTTGTACAAAACACACTGTCTGATAACCCTTTTCTGTCTCTGCACTCCATATGCAGCACTTCCTGTTGACCTGCAAAACTGGTACTCTAGTTACACCAGGTGTGTTGGTGTCAACTTGTGAAAGCATCAAGCTAAAATGACTAAACACAGGTTAATACACAGACACACAAATATATAACCAGTCAAATAGAGGTAAAACGCATTCTTATTGATTCAAGGTGAAATTTTGACAGAGCTTAACCTTACAAAATGAGAGATAGCTCTTTTTCCAAATGAGAGTTTACAAGATATAGAGAAGAGAAAGCAATGGCGCCCTTTTCCACAAGTGGCCCATGCTGCATTTAATTCATTGGGAAGAGGAAGTCCGGTGAAGGAAGCCATGCTGTGGCAATCCAAGTCTTGACTTTGGCGTTTAATTATATTAAACGTTATTGTGAAAGCATGGGTTGTGCCTTTCTGTTTGAAAACAAGACCGCTTCTTAAAAAGGTTCACGCAATTGTCTTCTCATTAATGCTTAAATGAAGAAAAACAGGGCGCGTCATTCATTGTTTGCGCTCCGTGATGACCATTTCGTAAGGACTGTTCCAACCACTGGAATAACTCCTCTGTCGACGTCTTTTTTGCCACCTGGGCTGTTCTATCTGTGTCTGTGCTTGGATCTTCGGGCTCCTTTCTCGGGGGGTCATTGAGTTTCCACCTGGCTTGTCTTTTCCTAGCTTTTGTCTTTTCTTGGCTCTTTCTGCCCTCGGGGCTATCTTATCAGCATGTCGCTGAGTTTCCACGTGCGGACCCATCTTTAAACATTTGAGAATCAATGACTATCTTATCGTTGTAAAGTTGACGTTCGCGCGCCCGTCGCCATTTAAAAGCCAACAGCTTTTCCATTGTCCTGAATTTGACGTCTGCGGGGACGTCACTGGACGTTTGAATTTCAACGGCTAGTTTGCGATGCTGAATTTGACATCTTCGAACCCGTCACCCCTTTGGCAATTTCTTCGGCTTTCCACAATCCCATCAGCCTTTTGTATTCATTCGGCTGTTTGCAATTGAACCCTCCCGAAGGGAAGGTGCCCCTTCGGGGCTTTGAAAAGGTCCCCTTCTTGGCAACTAAGAGTCCCTCGCAAGGGCACTTGCTCTTCGAGTTCCTTCGCGCTGCCTTGGCTTCTCAATTCCTTTGGACATTTTGTCTGAAGGAAATCTTTCTTCATGCCTTAGTCTTTCTCTTTGGAGTCTCGGCCCTTTCTCTTCTTGAATTCTTTCGGACAAAATGCCCGAAGGAATTCCTTCAGACATTTTGCCTAAAAGAATTGTGCATTTGGATTTTCCTTGTATTTTCCTTCGGACAAAAGTCCGAAGGACCCTTGCCATTTTGTCGCGGATTTCTTTTCTTTGAAGAAAACCTTACCCTTCGGCTCTCTTCTTTGGTCCCTCTGCAAGTGCTTTCTGCCCTCCGCAAGGGCATTTAGGCCCCAAGTTGCCCTTCGGACTCCTTCAAAAAGGCCCAATTGGTCATTTGCCTGCACTCCGCAAGGCCACTTGACCTTTGGGGCTTGTTGAAAGACTTATATCCCTTTGAAAATGAGCGATTTCCTTTGCCGAAAAAGGCTTGTGCGATTGACTGCCCAAAGAAAAAAAAGGTCTTATACCAAACCGAAACCTGCAGGTCTTTAGATCTTTCAATGTTTTATAAGAACAAGACTTATTGCAAAAAAAAAGGCGTTCGCAAAAAAGTGGGTACATGACTAGACTGACGGTTCAGCACAGTAGGGAAAGGAGACCGACTTTTGACTTGCAGGACCAAAATGGTCAACAAATTTGGCGATCCCCAAGGGAAGCATGCCTGCTATGCTAAAGAAGACCGGTAGCCTCAAAGTCCATTGGGCACGGAGTCAAAACACAGCCCGAAAGGTTGACAATGGCCTTGAGATATCCAAGAATCAATCATAAAGCTTTTACCCCAAAAGGGAAACAAAACACACAAGGTTAAGAAAACTACTAACATGTGCAAAAGCACTTAGGAAAAACAGGGAAAAACAAATAAAATATATGCATGATGGGGGAAGGCTCAGTGACAGTGCTTAAGATATATCCCATTAACTAGGATATGCAGTTCTTCACCATCCAACCTGGAGAGTTGGAATGCATCGCACTCTTTGATGACCACTTGGCGGAGACTGTTTCATTCGCAGCAATAACTCCTTGTGCCGACACCTTCTTTTGCCACCTGGATTGTTTTGTCCACTTCTGCGCTTGGCTTTTGTCCTTTCCCAGCTTTTGTTTTTTCCTAGCTCTCTTGGTCCTCGGGGCTATCTTCTGTCAATCCTTGGCTCTTCGGGCTCCTTTCTCGGCGGTCTCTTCCTTTTGGCCTTAAGCCCTTCGAATTCCTTCGGATTCGCGCTCAATCATTTAAAGATCAATGGTTATTTCATTGCCGCAAAGTTGACGTTCGCACATCCGTCACAATTTGAAAGCCAACGGCTATTCCATCGTCCTGAATTTGACGTCTACGGGCCCGTCACCCCTTTAGTAATTCCTTCGGCTTCATTTTCCTTCGGCTTTCTTTCCTTCGGCTTCACTTTCCGAAGTGTTCCTTTGGACCCTTTTCCGAAGGATATCTCCCCTTTCTTTTCCTTTGTTCGGGCTTTTGTCGTTGAACCCTCCCAAAGGGAAGGTGTCCCTTAAGGGCTTGGAGAAAGGTCCCCCTTTTGGTAGCTGAGAGTCCCTAGCAAGGGCGCTTGCCCTTCAGGATCCTTCGGGCTGCCTTGGCCTCTCAATTCCTTCGGACAAAATGTCCGAAGGAATTCCTTCGAATATTTTGTCCGAAGAAAATGTTTCCTTCATGTTTTGCCACGTGTTTCTTTCGGTCGGGCTTTTCCTTCGAACAAATTCATTCGGACAAAATGTCCGAAGGAATTCCTTCGGCTTTTTGTCCGAAGGAATTTGTCTTTGTTCTTTTCCTTGTCTTTTCCTTCGAACAAAATGTCCGAAGGACTTTTGACCTTTGCCTTGGATTCTTTCGGATTTATTCCTCAGACAAAAGTCCGAACGAAATCCTTCCTTTTGCCTTAGTCTTTTTTGAAGGAAAACTCTGCCCCGTTTCTGCCTTGTCCACTTTCCCGAAGGTGAACTCTGCCTTCCGCAAGGGCTGCTTGGTCTCCAAAATCACCTTTTAGACCCTGTTGAACGGTCCTGTTTGCACCTGACTGCCCTCTGCAAGGGCACTTGACTGGGGCTTTGTAAGAGACTTTCATTCTTGCTGGGCCATTCCCTTGCCAAAAGCTTGTCTAAGGCATTTGTTCAAAGTGATAAAAGCTCCATATTGAATCGAAACCTACAGGTTTTAGATCTATCAATTCTTTATAAGAATAGAATTTATTTCAAAGGGAAAATGGGCGTTTGCAGAAGGTGGATACATCCAAGACTGACGGTTCAAAACAGTATGGAAAGGAGACCGACTTTGGCCTGCAGGACCAAAATGGTCAACATGTAGTAGTTGGAAGAAGTGTTGAGGTAGATGTCGTATCCCAACACCCATTCATTCGTTCTGGTTCCCAAGAAAGCCAATGCGTTGTCTAAAATGATGGTCGCTGGGACTCCAAACCTTGTCACCAGATCTTCATAAAAATCCAGGATGGCACTTTCGTTGGCCTCCTTCAAAGCAACAGCTTCTACCCATCTCGTGAAGTAGTCTGTAGTGGTCAAGACCCATTTGTGGCCAACACTGGAATGAGGGTTAATCATCCCTATGAAGTCCAGGCCACATTGCATGAATGCCTATTCAAAGAAAGCACACTTTTGGCACTTTCGTATCCAGGCATGGGTGTCTCTGAATAGAGTGGGCCAAAAGTAACTAGCTCTCATAATCCTTGCAACTGTAGGCTTAGGAGGAAAGTGACCACCAGCTGGGCCATCATGGAACTCGAACAGCACCTTGTCGACCTGACCTGGGTCTATGCACCTCAAGAGTACTCCTAAAAAATCTCTTCTGAACAACACCCTGTCAATCAGAACATAAGGGAGAGATTGGAGTCTGAAATATCTCCTCTTGGTCCTATCAAGGCCTTGCGGGAACTCACCAATGAGAAGAAAATGTTTCATGTCTGATGCCCAATCCTTCATGACTGTTGGTTCTGTTGTAGCTTTATCATGGATTAGCAAAATGTCCTCTTTCTGCTGCTTAAGGTCTGTACCAAGGTGTTCACACAGGCCTTTTCCCCTTACCAGCTTGGTGGTTTTGATGTCCACGTCATATTCCATTACTTTAGTGATCCATCCCGCTCTCTTTTCATTTAGATCACGGCTGATCAAGAAATCTTTGACGCTGGGATGTGGCACCATGAGATGAACCCTGTTGTTGGACAGCATATGCCTGAATTTCTTCAGGGTCTGTATGACTGCAAGGACTTGCTTCTCCACATATGTATACCTGATCTCAAAACCCTCTAGACCTTGGCTAAAAAACGTAAGCGGTTGTTCAAAGTTCTCTCCATTTGCTTGGATAAGCATAGCGGAGATAACCTCTTCATTTTCGAAGGTGTAGAGGTTGAAATCCTTGGTGAAGTCAGGACTGATCAGGGTAGGAGCTTGGGTGATAGCCTACTTGACCCCTTCAAAACTATCCTTCCTTTGTGCTGTCCACGCAAATTTCTCATCTTTCTTCAGCATGGAGGTCAATGGCTTGACTACCTCGGCAAAATTTTGGATAAATCTCCTGATGAAATTTATTTTGCCAAAGAAGCTTTGCAGACCTTTCTTATGCTTAGGCAAGGACAGCTCTAAAGAGCGAACTCTTTCTGGATCAATGGTCAAGCCCTCTTTCGAAACAACATGGCGAAGGAGTTTACCTTCATGGACAGCGAACACGCATTTCTTTGGGTTGAGAGAGATACTGAACTCTCTACACCTCTCAAAAAAAATTCTAAGGTGTCTTATATGTTGGTCTGTTTTTTTAGAAAATACTGTCACATCATCAAGATATACCAGTACAATATTATTTATCAGGCCTTGAAAGCCATGTCTATGGCTCGTTGAAAAGTGGCACCAGCATTGGACAGTCCAAATGGCATTTTCCGATAAGCAAACGTTTTCCCCACTTGGTAGTGAAGGCTCTCTTGTATTGATCACAGTCTTGCACTAAAATCTGATTGTACCCTGAATACCCATCCAAGAGAGAAATGTTCGCTGCCTATCACCATTTGGAGGATCTGCTCCATACTTGGGAGAGGGTAGTGGTCCTTCAATGAGACTCTATTGAGGTCTCTGAAATCTACACATAATTTGATCTCCCCATTCTTTTTCCGGACAGGAACAAGATTGGCCAGCCAAGAAGAGTGTTTGATCGAAAATATGATTTTGAACTCAATCAACTTGGTGAGTTCCTTCTGCATGAGAGGCACAATCTTCGGGTTCTTTGTTTTTGTTTGATGGGCTTGGTGCCTTCCTCCAACTCAATAGTGTGTTGGGCCAAACTTGGGTCAAAACCCTTCAGGTCGCTATACTCCCAAGCGAAGACATCAGCAAATTTCTGGCACAACAAGATGAAAACCTGCCTTTCATGATCTGTACATACCTTCCCAAGTGTGAGCAACTTGTTCTTGAATATCTCAACTTTTTCATAATTCTCTTTTTTCGTTGTGATGCTTGCTTTGTCATTTTTCAATTGGTCATCCTCATTGAAGATACTTTCGAGAGTGACCAAGCCTTTTGGAAGTTTATTGTTCTTCAACTGAACAATCTGGTCACCATACTGCTACTATAACTTGCCCTGGTTTCTAGAGGCAAACTCAACCTTCTCTTGCAAGAAGAGCGCTATCTGTTGATTGTTGTCAAACACATGCCAGTTGGTGATGTTATCAGGGACGAATAGTCTGATTACCACTTTTAAATGGCGCGTATTGTTGTCTCGGTCTATCTCCTTGGGGACATCAAACTAAGCACCAACTACTGTTAGTCTGTTCGCTTGCTTATTTTGTTATCTTGGAATGGAAGTAACATTGAAAGCAAGAAAACTCTCTATCTCCCACACCCTGTGCTTGTAAGACTTAAGTAAGGAATTCTTTGTCAAATTTCGGCCTCTCACCTGATTTACGATCAACTCGTTGTTCCCAAAAACCTGCAGCCCTTTGATTCCTCTTTTCCTTGCCCACTCCAAACCATGGATGAGAGATTCATACTCTGCAACATTGCAAGTGCAAGAAAACTAGAACCTGAAAGTCGAGAAGTATTTCTCCTATGAGGGGGAAATTAATACTACTCCACCACCAGCTCCCAATTTGCTTCTTGAGCCATCAAAGAAACGCTGCCATAAACCTGAGCTCTCTTGGTTTGCTTTCATCAAATTTGGTACAAAAATACCCTCTTCATGCATGCAATAAATCTCAAGCCTGCCTCTTCTATGAACTTGTAAGGGTCATGTTCAAAGTTGTCACTTCTCCATTCGTCTAAGAGCAGGTTAGCAACTCCTTCAAGGGCAGAGGGCGGAGATTGATCCACTTGGAATTCTTCCTGATCAATAATGGCATAGTTGACATTTGCCGCCTTGAGTGAGTACGGCTCCAGAGGATCTATGTGGATTGGCTCCGACTCAATCTTGACCTTAATCACATATTTGGTTCTAAAATCCAGGTAGGACCAGTTCGCTGCTAGGTACCCGCCTATTTTGGATGTGAAATTTCTGGACAAGTAAATGGCAAAGTAGGGAGGAACATCCGCCACTACCACGTTGTGGAGAACTAAGAAAGTTGGACAGGGGTGGAGCGTCAAGGTCAAGCCTCTCACCACTCATGTATTTGCTGGTGATCCATCCAGCTGCAGGACTCCCTTAGTCATTTCTTCATATTTGAGCCCAAGTTTATTCGCTATGCATTTTGGCATTACCGAAGTGCTTGCCCCATTGTCAATAATGCAATTGTGCACCACGAAATCTCTTATGACTAAGGATAGATAGAAAGGGGGAACCTTTTCTTCTTTCTTTATTTGGCCTGCTGTGGAAGGGTGCCCATTCATGATCAAAACATTATCGAATTTTGTTGGGACAACTTGTTCATTTAGCACGTGCAATTCCTTTTGCAGCATGTCCTTTTGTCCTGGTATTGATAATGAATCCCACAAGGAGATATTCATGTGTAGCTTCTTCATCTGGTCCACCACATTAATTTGAGGGTTGCCCCCTTTCAAATTTTCTTTAGGGTTACTTGCAGCCTAAGGCGCAGGCCGAGGAGCTGAGGGTGTAACCGACGACCTGAAATTTGGAAATTTTTGGTTTCCATGTGATGAAAAAGATGCAGCGAATGTTTGGGCAGCACCCTGAGCTTCCTCTATAGCTCTTCTTTTAGACCTTGTGTTGGCTGCAACATAATCACCTTGGTTGTCTGCACTGCCCACGTAGTTGACTGCACAGAATTCACCTTCTAGGTTATTTATGAGAGTGGAATCGGATTAAGCCAGCCTGTTGTCTATGCCAGGTTGCACTAACGCCTCAAAGCTTGGGAATTGGGCGGCTACTTGATTGTCTTGTGCATTCGTGTATTGACGCGGCATCTCATTTGTATAAACAGCGTGATCTTGACCATATCCCATGGGTGAGCAATTTAGTTGTTCTTGTACCAGATTATTTTGAGTAGGCACCAGAGCTTTGGATGATGAAACGCTTGGATTATAGCTTTGATAAGCTCTGGCCTGTGCAAACTGACCCTGTCCTTGATTGTAATTCTGGAAAGGAGGTCTATTTGCTTGCCCAAACTGCTAATATCCCTGATTTGGCCGATAGCTTTGAGCTTGCTGCGTTTTGAGAGCCACCAGTTCATTGGTCATGCTTTGCAACAAGCTTTTAACTTCATGAAGGTCATTGGGTGAAGTAGCAGCCAACTTTTCTATGCCAGGCAGAAGAGCTAAGGTGGGCGCAACAATCTGGACTAGAGGTGGCAATTCAGAAAAGAGCGGCATATGAGGTTTAGGGGCTATCTTTTCTGCTTGCACCAGGCAATTCTCAATAGCTATGGCTATTTCATAAACAGCGGGCAGCACTTGTCCTCCCATGGACTGTATCATGACAGCAATGTCGTTGTTCAATGCTTTCAAATAATAAAGGAATGCATAGCTTGAGGTCGGCCTTACCAAAATGAGGATTATGTCCCAAGTCTTCTGAAACCGAGTATAGAAATCTTGCATAAATTTTTGTGGAGCATACTGCATAAATTTGTGTGGAGCTCTCTGCATGGTGGTTAGCTGCTTGGCAAGCGAGAGGTGGTCACTCTTCTCTCTGAATCTGTTTGTTAAGAGGGTACCCAATTAGTTCTATGTGCCAACTAAATTCATAGGCAGGGTTCCCATACCAGTTCAGAACCTTGCCCTTAAAAGACAATGTCAGCAATCTGATAGCAATGTTTTCTTCAGTGACATTGTGAATATTACAGAGGTTGGCAATATTTATGATGTGCTTAATAGTAGTAATAGGCCCTTCTCCATTAAAGGGAGGCACACTCTTAAGGGTTGTCCCTGGGATTGGGTCATAATGCAGAAGATTCAAAGGACTCTGACCATGAAAGGCCACAAAAGGTAAAGCCATAGCTATGACAAGATTCAACCGGGGCCTTCTTGCGTAAGTGTATTTTATAACAGCTCTGGGAAAAAGACTTGCTGAATAAGGATGTCCTTGCAAACCTCAGTCGTCTTGTTGAGTTTAATGGTAGTTCAACGAATTCAAAAGGGACACCCTTAGCAGCAAATCGTGTGGTGACCTTAGGCATAGGATGTTAGACTGATCTTTGACCAAAGACAGATGCTCTTGATAATGGAGTCGCCAGATGCTGGATTAATGATTGATTTTGTGCTGTAACAGGACCAGCATCAATCTTGAAACTTTTCTGAGTGTTAAAAATATGTCCCACCAGGCGTGCCAAAAACTGTTGACGCTGTGGATTGCACCCTTGACAGAAGGCTGAGCTTCTGTCTTCCATGCGACACAATGGAGACTCTCCTCTTACCTGTGGGTCTGGCAAAACTGAGGGGAGAATCTCTAGATAAGGGCTAGCTTCCTTTGATGCATCTCTGAGTTATTTCACTACTACTGCTAATATATATAGTGGGGGAGTGAAAAGAGAGAAGGATACTAAAAACATAAACTAACCTATGCCGGTGATGCACCAAACAAGTTTGATCTACTCAGCTACTCACACTTCAGACCAAAAGAGGACATACATACACTTTATCTGATGAAAAAACCAGACTGTAAGGAGCTTTAACAACGAGGCTTAATGAAGACACAGAAAATGAACTTACCACAGGTGCTGTAGAAAACACACTGTCTGATAACCCTTTTCTGTCTATGCACCCCAGATGCAGCACTCTCTGGTAACCGGCAAAACTGGTACTCTAGTTACACCAGGTGTGTTGGTGTCAACTTGTGAAAGGATCAAGCTAAAATGACTAACAAGGTTAATACGTAGACACACTCAGAAATATAACCAGTCAAATAGAGGTAAAACACAATCTTATTGATTCAAGGTGAAATTTTGACAAGGCTTCACCTTACAAAATGAGAGCTCTTTTCTCAAATGAGAGTTTACAATATATAGAGAAGAGAAAGCAATGGCACCCTTTTTCACAAGTGGCCCAGGTTGCGTTTAATTCATTGGGAAGAGGAAGTCCAGTGAAAGAAGCCATGCTGCGGCAATCCAAGTCTTGACTTTGGCGTTTAAATTATATTAAACGTCATTGTGAAAGCATGGGTCGCGCCTTTTTGTTTGAAAACAAGACCACTTCTTAAAGAGGTTCACGCGGTTGTCTGCTCATTAATGCTTAAATGAAGAAAAACAAGTCGCGCCATTCACTGTTTGCGCTCTTTGATGACCATTTCATAAGGACTGTTCCAACCACTGGAATAACTCCTCTACCGACGTCTCTTTTGCCACCTAGGCTGTTCTATCCGTGTCTGTGCTTGGCTCTTCGGGATCCTTTCTCGGCGGGTCACTAAGTTTCCCCCTGATTTTTGTTTTTTCCTAGCTTTTGTCTTTTCTTGGCTCTTTTTGCCCTCGGGGCTATCTTATCGACAGGTCGCTGAGTGTCCACGTGCAGGCCTGTCTTTAAATATTTGAGAATCAATGACTATCTTATCGCTGTAAAGTTGACGTTCGCGCACTTGTTGCCATTTAAAAGCCAACAGCTATTCCATTGACTTGAATTTGACGTCCGCGAAGACGTCACTAGACGTTTGAATTCCAACCACTAGTTTGCGATGCTGAATTTGACGTCTTCGGGCCCGTCACCCCTTTGGCAATTTCTTCGTCTTTTCGCAATCCCATCGGCCTTTTGTATTCATTTGGCTCTTTGCAATTGAACCCTCCCGAAGGGAAGGTACCCCTTCGGGGCTTTGAAAAGGTCCCCTTCTTGGCAATCAAGATTCCCCCGCAAGGGCACTTGCTCTTCGGGCTCCTTCGAGCTGCCTTGGCTTCTCAATTCCTTTGGACAAAATGTCGGAAGGAAATATTTCTTCATGCCTTAGTCTTTCTCTTTGGAGTCTCAGCCCTTTCTCTTCTTGAATTCTTTCGGACAAAATACCCGAAGGAATTCTTTCGGACATTTTGCCCGAAGGAATTCTTTCGGACATTTTGCTCGAAAGAATTGTGCCTTTGGATTTTCCTTGTATTTTTGTCTGAAGGACCCTTGCCATTTTGCCGCGGATTTCTTTTCTCCGAAGAAAACCTTACCCTTCGGCTCTCTTCTTTGGTCCCTCTGCAAGTGTTTCCTTCTATCCTGCTCCTCCAATCTGTTTATCTCCATCACTTGCTTCTCAAACTTTAGCGTTACTTCCTTTACACTAGGTGAAGGGCAACCATGGGAGCTACTTGAGGTGATGCCATGAACAACTTGAGCTTGATTAAAGTTATATGAAGGAAACCAAGGTCCATGTTGCTGAGCAATGGGATTATACATACCAAAATGTGATTTCTTGATGGCCCCAGGGCTGCTTAACCAGCGGATTCAACTCGGAGTCGCCATTGGTGTTGGTTGAAATGCCTCCAAAGGCTGATTGGTTGAAGAACACACCAAAAATCCCTCAACTTCTTGGACAAACTGTCCCACCGGGCGTGACAAAAACTGTTGACGTTGTGGATTGCACCCTTGAAAGAAAGCTGAGATTCTCTATTCCACGCGGCACAATGGAGACTCCCCTTTGCTGTGGGTCTGGGAAAACTAAGGGGAGAATTTCTAGATAAGGGCTAGCTCCCTTTGATGCATCTGTAAGGTTTTTCACTACTACTGCTAATGATGGGGGGTGAAACGGGAGAAGGATACAACCAAAACAAAAACTAATCTAAGTGGTGATGCACCAAATGATTTTTTGTTTACTCAACAATATCAACACTTCAGACCAAAAGAAGGGCGAACAGACAATTTATCTAACAGAAAAAACCGGACTGTAGGGCGCTTTAACAGGGAGGCTTGATGAAGATACAAGGAATAGGAACTTACCACAAGCGTTGCAGAAAAACACACTGTCTGATAATTACTCCTCTATCTCTATGCTCCAGATGAAGCACTACCTGTTCGACCTACAGAAATGGCTTTAGCTACACTAGGTATGTTGGTGTCAATCTTGTGAAAGCATCAAGCTAAAATGATTGAACACAGAATTGATACACAGACACACTCAAAAGCATAACCAGTCAAATAGAGGTAAAACACATTCTTATTGATCAAAGGTGAAATTTGGTAAGGCTTCGCCTTAAAAAATGAGAGATATCTTTCTCTGTTGAGAGGTTACAATATATAGCATAAAGGAAAAAGACTGATGCTTTCTAGAATAAGCGGCCCATGCTGCGTTGAATACATTGGAAAGAGGAAATTTGCTCATGCTGGTGTCATCTTTCTAGAAACGCCCTGAAATAACCATGATGTAGATGTCGCAGGTCTTGACTTTGGTGGTGCTTAACCCATATTAAATATCACTGTTGTTGACCATTTTGGTCCTACAAGCCAAAATCGGTCCCCACTTTTTTTCCCCTGTTGTTCTGAACCAGTCCAAAATTTGATTTTTTGCACAAGTCTTGTTTCTACGGACTCTGTAGGTGTTTCTATGGACTCTGCAGGGTGAGAACTACGGACTCTGCAAGGTGAGAACTACGGACTCTGCAGGAAAATCTTTCAGCAGATGAAGAACCAGTTCAAAGAGTGCAAGGTTTTACAAAGCTTCTTCGGACTCTTGTCCGAAGAAATTCACAAGGAAAGAGAGCTAAAATGGTTCAAAGACACTTTTCCTTAAGGTTGGAAAAGTGGTTCAATGTCAGGGTTCAACGACGTGATCTTTACAAGAGTTAGCAACTTTCAACCATTGAACCATCGAACCGGTTCAATCGATTGGTTCAACACTTTGGTTCATCGCAAATGGTTCATCGGCTTGGTTCAATTCAGATGGTTCATTCAGTTGGTTCAACGTTTGGTTCAATCAAATGGTTCATCGCTTTGGTTCAATGGCAAAGTCCAATGGCGAGGTTCAATAGAAATGGTTCAAAGTGTTGGTTCAATGAGTTGGTTCAGTTCATTCGGTTCAATGCCTTGGTTCAATTGGTTTGGTTCAAGCAGTCGGTTCGAGCATTCGGTTCAATGCCTTGGTTCAATGACTTGGTTCAAACAGTGAGTTCAATGAGCTAGTTCAACGTTTGGTTCAAAGGAACGGTTCAATGGGAAGGTTCAAGAGAGTCTACCGAAGGACAAATGCCCTTGCAGAGGGCAGGGAACACTTGAAAAGGACCAAAAAGTGAACAAGGCCAAAAAAGTAAGTTTTCTTCGGAGTTTTGATTAAGGCAAAGGACGAGAATTCCTTCAGAAATTTTGTCCAAAGAAATTCTCGTCCTTTGCCTTAAACAAAACTCCGAAGAAAACTTACTTTTTTGGCCTTGTTCACTTTTTAATTCCTTCGGACATTTTGTCCGAAGAAATCCTTCAGAAGAAAATTCCGCGGAAAAGACAAGGCAAAGGCAAGAAATATTTCTTTCGGACTTTTGTCCGAAGGAATTCCTTCGGACAAAAAGTCCGAAAAAATTCAAGGAAATTGGCCAAGACAAAAGCCGCGGGAAAACCCGAGAAAAAACTCCAAAGGAACGAGCAAGACAATTCTCGCGGACATTTTGTCCACAGGAAAATTGGCCAAGACAAAAGCCGGACCAAAGAGAAAAGACCCGAGGAAATAATGGATAAGCCGAAGGAAAGGAAAAGCCGAAGGAATTGCCAAGGATGGTGACAGGCCCGAAACCATCAAATTCAGGGCAATAAACTAGCCGTTCGCTTTCAAATGGTGACGGGCCCGCAAACGTCAATTTTACGGCAAGGAAATAGCCATTTGATCTTTAAATACTTGAGTGCCAACCAGAAGGAAGCCAGCAAAGGACAAAACCAGGAAAAAACAAAGCCAAGAAGAGACAAAAGAGCCAAGTGCAGAAACAGACAAAACAAGCCCAGGTGGCAAAGGGGAAAGGAGTTATTCCAGCGGTTGGAACAGTACCTGCCAAGTGGTCATCAAGGGGCACGAACAGTGAACAACGCGACCCATTTTTCTCCACTTTGCATTGAATTGGCAGACAAACCGTGGGAGTGCCTTGAAGGAGCGGTCTCGTTTACAGACAAACGACGCGGCTCATAATTTCACATATGGCGTTTAATATATCTTAAACGCCTAAAATCAAAACAGGGGCCGACACAGCATTATCTATCAAGCGGCTTCCTCTTCCCAATGCTGGGAATGCACATGGGCCAACTTGTAAAAGGGCACCAAAAGGCCTCCTATATATATTGTAACTTCTCATTTGAAAAATCTCTCTCACATTGTAAGGCGAAGCCCTGGCAAATTTCACATGGCATCAATAAAATATGCATCTTTTACCTCTATTCTGGTTAGATATATCTCTGAGTGTGTCTGAGTGTTAGTCTTGTGTTCAGTCATTGCTTCCTAATGATTTCACAGAGTTGACACCAACGCACCTGGTATCTACAAGGCGCCATTCCTGCAGGTGACATGAAGACTTGTACCTGGAGCGCAGAGGCAGAAGGAGGTTACTAGACAGTGTGTTTTTCCTACAGCGCCTATGGTAAGTCCTTTTTCTGTGTTTCCATTAAAGCCTCCCTGTTGTTGACTATTTTTGGTCCAACAAGCCAAAAATCGGTCCCCTTCTTTCCCTGTTGTTCTGAGCCAGTTCAATTTCTTATTTTGCACAAGTCTTGGAAGCTTCTACGGACTGTGCAGGGATTTCTACAGACTCTGCAGGTATTTCTACGGACTCTGCAGGCCTATTTCTACGAACTCTGCAGGGAAGTTTTCTAAGGACTCTGCAGGCAGAGACGAGTTCCCGACACTTAAGCGCAAAATGGACCATTCCAAGTGCCCTTCGGAGGGCAGTTCTGGACTCAAGTGCCCTTGCGGAGGGCAGGGAACATTTGCAAAGAGGCCACAGAGAAAAATCGAAAAGGTAAGTTTTTTTCGGAAATTTGTTTAAGGCAAGGGAAGTACCATTCGGAATGGGTCGTTTCCAATTTTCCCTAAGGGCACTTTTCGAAGGCAGTCGAGAGAAAAGACAAGGACATAATTCCTTCGGACTTTTTGTCAGAAGGAATTCCTTCGGACAAAAAGTCCGAAGAAATTCAGAAGGGCTATGAGCAAGAAAGCCCGAAGAAAAGCAAGTAAAAAGACTAAGGCATAGAACGATTTCTTTTGGACTTTTTGTCCAAAGGAATTCCTTTGGAAAAAAAGTCCGAAAAAATTCGGGAGAAGCCGCGAGACGGAAAAGACTCCGACGGAAAGGAACGAGAAAGGTAATTCTTGCGGACTTTTTGTCCGCGGGAAAAGTGGCCGAGCGAAAGGACTTGGGGAAATAAGCGGAAAAGCAAAGGAAGAGATCCTTCGGACATTTTGTCAGAAGCAATTCCTTCGGACAAAATGCCTGAAGGATTTCAAGACCAAGGCGCCGAAGGACCCCGAAGGACAGGTGCCCTTGCGAGGGATCCCGGCCAAAATGAAGCACACTTCTCCAAAGCCAAAGGGTCACCTTCCCTTCGGGAGGGTCCAAAGCAAAAGCCTGAAGGAAAGGAAGCAGAAGAAAGGCCGAAGGAATTTCCAAGGGGTGACGGGCCCGAAGACGTCAAAATCAAGCACGGCGAACTAGCCGTTGGAAGTTCAAACGCCTAGTGATGGGTGGGCAAACGTCAAATTTAAGGCGGTGAAATAGCCGTTGATTTTGAAAAGCTTAAAGAAGAGCCCAAGGAACTCAGCGACCCGCCCAGAAGATAGCCCCGAGGGCCGAAGGAGCCAGAAAGAGACAACCAGGAAAAGACAAAGTGCAGAAGTAGACAAATAGTCCAGGTGGCAAAGAAGAGGTGTCAACTCAGGGATTTATTCCTGCAGTTGGAACAGTGCTTGCCAAGTGGTCATCAAACGGCGCAAATAGTAATCGGCGCGACCTATTTTCTCCACTTTGCATTAATGAGCAGACAAACCACGTGAATATCTGGAAAGAGCAGTCTTGTTTGCAGAAAAAGAGGCGCAGCCCGTGTTTTCACATTAATGTTTGAACGCCAAAGTCAAGACCGGTGATTACACAGCATGGTTCTAACAGGCCTCTTCTAGAAGAATGACATCAGCAATAGTGACTTCTTCCCGATGCTCTCAAACGCACATGAGCTAGCTTGTCAAAGGGCGCAAAAAATTCTTTTCTAAAGAGGCACCTTTACTTCTCTTTCTATATATTTTAAACTTCTCATTTTGAGAAGGATCTCTCAGCCTGTAAGGCAAAGCTCTGCCCAAAAAATCTTTGGGTTTGTAAGGCAGAACTTGAAATATCCAGAGCCAATTTTTTTGAATTTTTAGTTATCAGATTTCAACATTACAAGCAAGTACCCATTAAGGTTAGAAGATAAACCCAAACGTACTGAAACAACTCTAACCAGTATGGCGCCAATGATGGCGAGCATTGGTCAGAGGATCTAAAACAAACTGCTTATGCTGTAACTCTAACCAGAATGGCGCCGATGATGGCGAGCATTGGTCAGAGGATCTGCTACTTTAAATGCTGGAAAAGGAACTCGACGTCAAGTATGTGCTACCCGATCCAAAGCGGAGTGAGGGGCGACCATAAGACGGAGTGAAATACAAAACAATGCTTTAAAAGGTAAATGCTGAATGAAAAAACTACTCCACACCCAGAATGTGCTTCCTAACCCAAAGAGGGAAAGTAGCTACCATAGGGCGGAGCTCAACACCCAGAACGTGCTTGCTAACCCTAAGAGGGAAAGTAGCTACCATAGGGCGGAGCTATAACTAATACAATGACTTTAATTGAAACTGAACATTGCAACTAGATTTGAACAAGCAAGAATAACTCCCAGTACTACTGTCAGCTTTACAAAATAAGAAGGATCTGCATGCCAGTGTCTTAAGAAGCTGAAAGATTAGCATTACATCATAGAATATTATTCATATCTTGGATAGTCATGCCCAACAATGATAAATTCAAGAGCAATACAATAATTTTCTGTTTCGAATACAAATCTGCTCTTAGAAAGAGAAAACCAGCAACCTATGAAATTGCTCAGATGCTCATAACTCACAAATAACTTGTTCAATTGACCTGATTTCTGATGCACAGTGCTTTCCTTATGATGGCGCCCAAGCTAGCACCCAAAAACAAACCCAGTCTGCAACCAATGATTAATGCACGGATTCCAATGCAGCCCAAATGGGGCGTCTAGCTGAAATGGGCGATTTCCTTTAAAAAAATAATGCAAGCTCTAAAAATTCTATAACTTAGAGAATAGTGGCACCCTAGCCTAGCAAAGACAATGAGCTAATACCCAGAACACTTTTTTTTGTATTTTCTGATTTATGATGAAAAACACAAATCTGTTGTATAAAGAATGCAATAACTAAAAACACTAATATGCCTAATAAAACTACCAATGAAATAACTGAGAACAATGCACAACTGAATACAAATCTTAAAGACTGAATCACCACTAGATGTCTTGCAAACATGAAGCAATGCCCTAGCTAGGAGGCCTTCATTCCTCGAAGCGATTCCAAAGCCAATCCGGCAATATAACACTGTAATAGACAAAAAAGATCAAATGAGAACTCAAGGGTTTCTTTTATAAGCTTCAGTTGGACTCCCTTGAAACCCTAACTCCAAGAGTGGCGCCCTTTTCCAAGCAATGATGGCGCCCCCCTTCAAGTCCACCTTTTAAAATAACATTAAGTTATTCGACTAGGCCAAGGTCATAACATTAAAATATAATGTTATTTTTAAGTGAAATAAACTTATTTCTCCAAGACCGCATTCTGAAGCCCGAAACTGAATGAGTCAACTGAAAGGGAAAATCAACTGCCTGAGACAAACCTGTTAGCTGCCAAAAATAGAATTTACTAAAAATAGTAAATTCCTGGAAATGCTCAGAAAGCCGAGACGAACATACCCCTGCGAAGCTCTCTGAAAACCCAAAAAGAATCCGCCATCAAAACTCCGAGCAAGGACATCCTAAAAACTAGGAAACCCTAATTTGTACCTTCCGACTAGCCTTCGGGTTTCCAAAAAAGGGCCAACGGTCACTGTGAAGATCAGGATTGAGAAGGGGACATTACAGTCCGCCCTCCCCAAAATTGCTTGTCCTCAAGCAATCGCAAACTAGGATGCTGCAATATCTCATCATTTTTCCAAGTTGCATCCTCCATATGCAGCTTCTTCCACTTTACCAGGTATTCTCTGATGGTTCTATTTCTCAAAGAACGTTCTCTGACATCAAGTATCTCCTCTGGTATTAGAACCAATTGTCCCTCTTCATCCAATGGTGCCAACTGTGATGAAGCAACCACATTAAGTCTAAGTGCCTTCTTGAGGCGAGACACGTGGAAGATGTTATGCACTCTGCTATCAGAAGGTAGCTCTAATTCATAAACTACTGCCCCGACTTTTCTGATGACCCTAAATGGCCCATAGAAGCAAGGTTTGAGCTTCTCAGCTACACTCTTCTTGAGAGTAGACTGTCTATATGGTTGTAATCGAAGATAGACCATATCCCCAACCTCGAAAGAACGCTCAACACGCCTCTAATCAGCATACAACTGCTGATTTTGTGCAATCTACAAACTATCCTTCAAGGATTTCATTGTCTTGACTATGCTGCAACAAATCCTTGGCTAGGGGTGCTTTACTGTCACCAAACACCAAATCTGCAAAACTAGGATTTCTCGTGTCAAATGAAGTGTATGGGAGCTTGTTCTTGGTGAAGAGTATGTTCGGGCTGAGTGGATCAATTTTTTTTTGGTGTATCACCTTTTAGTTTAGGTTTAGGTTCTATTTTCAGCATCTTTCTCCCTTTTCATCCCCCCCTTTTTTTCATTTATTTGTTAGCAGTAGGGAATCCAAGACCTAAAAGATACATTGAAGGGAGATAGCCCTTATCTAGAGACTCTCCCCTCAGTTTTGCCAGGCTCACAGGGAAGAAGGGAGTTTCCATTGTTGCGTGTGGAAGGCAGGAACTCAGCCTCCTGTCAAGGGTGCAATCGACTGCTTCAACACCTGTCAAGCTTCCTGCAGTCTGGTCCTTTTACCAGTTTGTATGTATGTGTTCTTATAGTTCAAAGTGTGAGTGTGAGTAGGTCAAACTTATTTGGTGCATCACCCTATTAGGTTAGGTTTTGTTTTTCTGTAATCCTTCTCCCTTTTCAACACCCCCCCATTATATATATATATGTATGTATGTATGTATTAGCAACTTACTGAAATAACTCAGATGCATCAAAGGGAGCTAGCTCTTATCTAGAGACTCTCACCCCAGTTTTGCCATACCCACAGGCAAGAGTGGAGTTTCCATTGTGACGTGTGGAAGGCAGGAGCTTAGCCCCCTGTCAAGGGTGCAATCCACTGCGTCAACTGCAAGAGCATGAGTCGTGTTGTCCCCGAAAAGTCAGCTCATTTTTGAGACAACATAAGAACTATTTTGGTCCTGCAAGACCAAAATCCTCTCTTCCCTTTTCAAAAATTGTTCTGAGCATTCAAATTCTTCATTATTCAAGCTTTCTCAGATTTCTACGGACTCTGCAAGCTTGAATCTACGGACTCATTTCTACGGACTCCGCAGGCTCATTTCTACGAACTTCGCAGGTTAGTTTCTACGGACTCTGCAAGAGAGAAACAGGTTCAACATTTAGCCATTTTTTCTATCGGGAAGTTCAAAAGACCATCTTTCAAGGCCCCAAAGAGCAAGTCCCCTCCGGGAAAGATCAAACCTCAAAGAGCAGCGGAAGTTGCCAAGTGTCATCTGTCGAGACAGTTTCTAGTAAACTTCAAAGTAGCGAAATGTGCCACATGCCATTTGCAAAGCTTGGCGGACGCCGCCAAGTGTCAATATCCGCAATTTCTTCCTTGTGTCCTATTATGACTCAGCGGATCGCGACAAGTGTCTGCATCCGCGCTTCAAGTTTCCATAAGCTTCATAGCTTCTTTCAATAAGCTCCCCTTTGAGTCCCGCAGAAGGTGCCAAGTGGCAAATGCGGAAGGTTTCTATGTGCTTTTCTCAAAACTGCGGAAGTTGCCACGTGTCCCTTGGAAAGCTCGACGGAAGCTGCCAAGTGTCAAACTCTGCAGTTCCTTCCTTTTGTTTCATTATTTGAGTAAGGACCGTGGTGGGCCCCGAGTAAGTTGCTAAAGTGCAACGGAAGCGCGACAAGTGTCTACATCCGCGTCTCAGGTTTCTAATAAGTTTCAAAGCTTATTTCAATAGGCTTCTCTCAGAGTCCCGCGGAGGGCACCAAGTGGTGATAGCGGAAGGTTGTAATACGCCACGTGTCACTTAAAAAGCTCTGCAGAAGCCGACAAGTGTCAACATCTGCAGCTTCTTCCTTTTGTGTCGTAAAGACTGTGGTGGGTCCCGGGTGAGTGGCTAAACTCGAGCGGAATGTGCCATTTTTCATTGTCCGCGTGAAGTCCAAATAAGTCCTAATGTTTCTATATTGTTTCTAAAGCTCAACGGATGCCGCCACGTGTCATCTTCTGCGAGATTCTCAAAAGGCACCCAAAGCCTCTATAAGTTGAGCTGATGATGCCACGTGTCCTCCCCTGTTTCACAGCGGAACGCGCCACGTGTCACTTGTTAAAGATCAGTGAAAAGCAGCCAAAGAAAGCAGAAAAGACACAAAGGAATTGCTAAGGAGGATGACGGGCCCGCGGCCGTCAAATTCAGGCCAACCAAGTAGCCGTTGGCTTTCAAACAATGACAGACCCAAAGGCATTCAAAGACCTGCAAGGCGAAAGGAAGAACCGCCGAGAAAAGAAACCAAGATAGCTCAGATCGCACAGAAAAGGACGAAATACAACAAGGAAAGCGGGAACGATGGAGAAAGATCAGAAATATCCACGCATGAGATATGTTTCTAGAAGGTGAAGCAGTCCACAAACATTCAATGGCGCGGCCTATTTTCTGCATTGAGTAGAGCGAACAACTGTGCACACATCAAGAAACACATAAGGCGGCCCATATTAAAAACCGACGCTCGATTCCAACGTAGCCCATGGACAGAATTTAAAATGTATTAAAGGCATTGAATGCATCGTAAGCCATTTTTGTGAAACAAAGCGCCCAAGTCTTTCTTGGAGCACTATATATTGTTTTGGGGAGATCTCTCTCTGTTATCAGAGACAAAAACTCTGCCCAAATTGAAAGACATTACTAAGACCTTGAGCTCAGATTGTTGATTATATTTCGTTATTTGAATAAGAAAACAAGTGACTTTTCAGACTTTGTGCTGGAATAGCTTGGTTGTTGGAAAAATTGTTCTTATGTTTGTTTCCTTAATACGTTTTTTGTCCATTTAATTGAATAAGCAGAATTAGTGAAAATAATCAGAAAGGTGTCCTGAAGTCAACTGTGGAGAGACTTTGTGCCCCCACAATTGCCTTTAGTGTGTTTTTTCTATTCCTGTGTAAAGGATCTTGAAACGACTTTGTGCCCTCATTATCTTTCGTATTCTGTTTCTGTGTAAAGGACCTTGGGATGACTTTGTGCCCTCATTGTCCTTCGTATCTCATTCTTGGGCAGTTGAGGTGGAGACTTTGTGCTACATCTCAGTCTGTTGGTTACTACGTCTTTGGTTACCAGTTACTTGTCACTACCTGAAAGAATTCCTGTTGTTTCCTGCAAGATCACTTCTGAAAGAAGAGAAGTGCTTTCAGCGTTTTCACCAGGATTTTCTCCTCTGTTTATTAACATCTCTGAAAAAAAAAGATGGATGGTTTATCCTACCCCTGAGTGTTATTTTTTGCTTATATATATAGTATATAGCTCCTGCATATTTACAGGGAACCTTCCCTTGATGAGAGGAGAGATTTGTCCCCTTTTGATGTAGTAAACCTGCACATCTGGCTGAAGAGACCTATTTTGCTCATCAGTTAGCTGGTGACAAAATATTCACCCAACAGGTCGCTTTGTCTCATCCGCAGCAATAACTTCTTGTGCCGACGTTTCTTTTGCCACTTGCGCTGATTAATTCGTGTTTGTGTTTGGCTAGGAGCGTCTTTTGGAACATTCCAAATGTTGTCGTATGTGTGTGTGGCCTTGTTCTGGATTCTCTGTTTTGTTCCCTCTTTCCTTGCTATTTCTTCTTGTCTCCTTCTGGCAATTTTGAGCTCTCAGGGTATCTTTTGTCTCCTCCTGGCTCTTTGGGCTCCTTTCCAGGCCAACACATCCCATCAAAATTGACGTTTGCAGGCCCGTCTCTATTCGAAAACCAACATCTATTTTGTTGCCTTAAAATTGGCGTTCGCATGCCTGTCACCGAACATTTGAACTACAATGGCTAGTTCACTATGTTAAGGTTGACGTGCTCGGGCCCGTCATCCCTTTGGTCATTCCTTCGGCTTTCTGCAACTGAACCTTCGGCCTTTTACAATTGAACCTTCCCGAAGGAAAGGTGCCCCTTCGGAAAATGAAAAAGGTCCCCTTTTGGGTCGCTAGGAGTCCCCCACAAGGGCACTTGCCCTTCGGGATCCTTCAGTTATCTCCCACTTGGAGATGAACAGCTGCACTGTACTTGTACCTGTACCCCATCTAATCTGTTTCTTGGTTTGTATTCCTCTTCAAGCTCAACACTGAAGACCACCCACCACACAACCTGTGGTGTACCTTCTGTCATCCGAGTACCCTGCCGCATCCGATCTTACAATCTCATGTAGTGAAGCCCCGACCCTGAATAGCATGAATCCCTGCTGCTGGTCTCTCTCAAATACCTGAGAATCCACTCCTCCGAATTGGCTCCTAACTCTCTGACAGCTCCCACTGCTTGGGAAAACTCAGGGCTATACTAGACCTCATGTGATTTCGGACACTGAACTGTCCAGTCTTTGGTGTGCTCTGATTCTGCATCCTGCGTCTCGCCAACACCTGATTCACATCAGCTCCCACTGGAGACAAAATCAACCTGTGATCTCCCATGTCTCCCATGCCGAAGAATTTCGCTGCTCCAAATTCTTCATAGCAAACCACTGAACTAATCTTATCCCTTAGCTCAGCAAAACCCTATATGTACAATCCTACTAGCAAACATACAATCCACATACAGCAACAAAATGATGTCATGACTCATCATCCATCTGGTAAGGCAAACCACAGTAGTTACCTGACATTGACTAAAGCCATGCTTCGTCCTCCACCTGTCAAAACCTGTACCACTGTCCTGCAACTCCTCAAGACCATATGACTTGGTCTTCCGTCTCACGTGTCCGTTCTCTCTATTTTTCAACTAAAGAATCCATTCGTCTCTCAGTGCTAATATACCGGCTGGCAACCCTACCAAATCTCCCGTCTGGTTCTGCAATCTCTCCATGCCACGCTCCCACTGTTTCCTAGATCCTTCCTGCTCTGCAGTCAACAACTAGTATAAAGAAGAGGAACAACGAATTTGAGGCCTACTTACGTCTTCAGTCCTCCGTATGGGTGTTTGAGACTCCTTGACAACTCGCTGTCCACTCAAAATTCGTTACAGTGACCGACCTCGGCCACTACACAGTCTGCATCCGACCGACGTCGGTTCATGCACCTGTCCCTGACTACCAACTGCCGACGTCAGTGTCCTCTGTTGCCGACGTCGGTCCTCGTGACCGACGTTGGTCTTATATACTGCCGACGTCGATTTTCCTGCCGACGCCGGTACCTGTGTTTCCTGTGAGTGATAACTTTTTACCCGCGAACTCTTTTGAATCAAACCCAATGTCCAAACTGCCCTGCTCAGAAGTATCCAGCCCCATCCACTGATCTCTGTCCGCCATCTCCTCCAAAAACACCAAGGCTTTTCAGTTCTTAAACCTGTTAAATATATCTGTCTTCCACTTAAGAACATGCATCTCCTTTCTGCTCATGTGACCAAGCCTACGAAGCCACGTCTCCACAACAAAAGAAGAATCAATAATATAAACAAGCAGATAAAGAGTACCTGTTTTCTTACCACCAGCTAATTCAAGTGCATCCGCTGTGAGAATTCTCGTACATCTCCCATCACCCAACTCTTCTGAAGAAATTAGCCATATCTCCAAACCTGGGACCTGCATGACCTCCTTCAACAACCATGTGTTGGCCGCCTGCAATTTCAGCTTCACTTCCCCTTTGCCAATTCTATGGCAAGGCTCACCAGCTCCTCTATCTGGGGCTGCATGGAAAGAGGCAACCGAATCTATAAGACAAGATTCAACTTTATCCAAGAAACCTCCCAGAGCATCCTGTGCAACACCTGCAACACCTGCTTCTTCAGTTCCTTCTTGCTGATCTTCCACAAACCAACAATTTTCTTTTACCTGCTCTTTCTTTCCATCGGATCATAAGTGACCATCTGTGTTTTTCAACTCCTCCATCCTTAGCTTACTTTGATATGTCATTGCTCTACTCCCACTCAATCAGAAACCTCTGAGAGTGACCTGTAACCAAACACAAGACCGCTTCCTGCAACCTTAGCTCTGATACCACTTGATAGGATACAAAACACGGGAAGCACACAATTGATTACCAAATACCAAGCAACTTAATATGCGAAAATAACCAAAATCAACAAGTAACTAGAATCTAGAAATAACACAAGATATGAGAGACAATACACAACTTGTATTAATACTCATACAAAAAAGAATACAATAAAGAAGATGCCACTTCTTCTCCACCACCTCTTCAGAGGCTTCCCACACCTCAAGTGAACAGTAATTCTCTCTTCAAAGCTCTCTCTCTTAGGTCCCAACACCCAACTCACACACTGAGTTGGTGTTCACCTTATACCTGTGCTCCATGCACTCCACAAGTACTCAGACGTACTTCAAGTAGATCTCCCCTGAACCTGCATCAACCTGCACCTCAATAGACCTTACTTATGAAAGGATCTTCCTTGCCTTCCTCTATGCTCTGAGCACACACCTGTACTCCAAGTAGATCTCCCCTGATACTGCTCCCTGTTGTGTTGTCCTATCTGATCTTCCACCTACAGATCAAGCTGGTTCTGCACACCTGTGAACCTTGACCTTGCACACACACACACCTGCATATCAATGATCTTACTTACCATGTAGATCTCCTATCGTAGCCATGCTCACCTGATGACCAAGATCATACACCCCTAAAGAACCCTGCTGATTCTCCAATCCAGCACCCACCTTGGTACTGTGGCACTAGGAGGAACACACCATTGCTCACCTCACACACAGAAAGAGCTTATAATAATGCTCTCTTACTCTCTAGCACAAGTTTACAATACAACCATGAGTCTATTATATAGATCTCATCCAAACAATAATTAGACACTTAGTACAATAATTAGATCCGCAGCTCTCAGTCTATAATTAGCACTCATCATGCAAACACTTGGTTCGTCAACTAACTGCCCATAATATACTCGCAATCGAACCACACAGGCGACCGATGTCGATCCTTGTCCGCCTGGGGGTCGCCGACGTCGGTTGCTCTCCTGCCCTATCCTGCCGACGTCGGTTGGCCTGACCGACGCCGGTGTCTGTGACACTCCAGCAACTCCTCCAATGGCCTTCTCCATGTCTGCATCAGTGAAGCTTTTAGCTCCACAACCTAACACAGGCTCCCTTGTCTTCTCAATTCCTTCGGACATTTTGCCCGAAGGAAGTCTTTCCTTCAAAGTTAACGCCCTTTCTTTCAGTCGTTTCCTTCGAATTTCCTTCGGACAGAAAGTTCGAAGGAAATCTTTGTCCTTTGCCTTGGTCTTTCTCCAAAGGAAAATTTACCTTTCGGCCTTCTTCTTTAATACCTCCGCAAGTGTTCTCTGCCCTCCGCAAGGGCACTTAGGGCCCCAAGTTGCCCTTCGGAGCTTGTTGAAAGGTCCAATTGGTCACCTGCCTGCCCTCCGCAAGGGCACTTTGTCTTTGGAGCTTTGTAAAAGGACTTGTTTTCTTTGAATTGGCCCATCCTTTTGCCAAAAGGCTTGTCCAAGGCAATTGCCCAAAGCAAAATAAGCCCCATATCAAGCCGAGAACCTATAGGTCTTAGATCTTTCAATTTTTTATAAGGACAGGGCTATTGCAAAGGAAAATGGAACATTTATAGTAAGGTGGATGCATCCAAAACTGAAAGCTCAGGAGAGCAGGGGAAGGACACTGATTTTTGGCCTGCAGGACCAAAATGGTCAACACTTGTGTTTGTCCACAACAATTTAAGATTGTTTGAGCACAATCTTGCAAAAGAAGATGACAATCTTCATCTTGGTGAACCATCCTTTGAAGGAGTTGAGGAAAATATTGATAGTGTTAATGAGCTTGATAGAGGATTTGCCGATGGTGCTAGTGCTAGTTTTGATTTTGAAGCAGGGTTTGATATTGCAAATGTATGAAACTTTTAAGTTTTATATCAATTTTGAGTTTTTAGGCTCTAAACTATGGACTATAGATATTTTGCTATCTTTTAATGTAATTCAAGTTTGAAACTCTTATGCATTTCTCAATTTTGCAAGAGTCAAATTAATGTTCATTCTTTAGTAGATTGAAATATTTTGCATATATATATTTCGAACTAGATATTTCCAAATTTTTTTTCTAACTTTTTCATGAATTCCGGATTCCACATTTTTTTGTCCTCCTGAACAGATTTGGATTTCCGAACCTTGTGACTATGGTTATCAGAGAATCACAAGACATGACACAGATCATTGTGAAGCATTGCAAAAACAAATTCATAAATACAAGGATGAAGCCATTATCAAGATTTTATAGCACCGACAGGAACAAACACCATCAAGCCCCATAAAGGCACCATCTGCAACAACAATAACTAGGAAGCGTCCTTGACAAGAGCCATTGACTATTACTATCTTTATGGAAGGTGAATACAACAAAAATGTTCAAATTGATGATAACAAATAGTATGCCATATGCAGTGTCAACAACTTATAATAGTTGGGACATGACATTACATAATTAAAGCATAGCGCATAGTGGCCAGGACCCCTTGGATATATTTTTCTACCAATAGCTTGTGGGCCAAAAGTGATCAACACATGCATGTGGGTCATGCCTTTTATATACAGAGTTCCATTCACATTAAGACAAGGCATCAAAAGGTGTTGGCTACAATAGATTCGACCAATCAACATCTCACTTTCCCACATGGAGAAAGAATGATCACAACTTGACATGACAATGATGCTTACCATCAAATAGCACAATCTTCTGATACGACATAAGACACAATTAGACCAGTCAGAATCAAAAGAAGAAGAAATGTGATTATATAATCTCAAGGATAAGCCAGGATATGTCGACTTCGACCCTGATGAAAATGACATTTTTTTAAATATGTATTGGAATAACGTTAACAAAAGTTTATACATCCGAGGATGCAAACCATCAAAAAAACCACCAACAAGTCTGCAACATACAGTCAAAACATAACCAATCTAAGAACGTTATTACAATATAAAAAAGCTACCAAAGAGGGAACAACAAAAACCAAAAGTATCAACAGAAAACAAAAAAAAGTGTTCACAAGAACACCAACAACTACATTTTTAGACTATCCCCGTCATCAATAATCATAACATCATCTTCAGCTGATACAAAATCATCCATCTTAGATCCCAATTCGCTATCAAAAAGACCAGGTTCCAACTGCGATCTTTGCACCGAGGGAAAACGCTCCAATTTACTCATAAGATCTTTCATATTGGAAGTCTTAACAAAGTTTATCAGATGTTCAACATCTTTGTTATTTCCCTCTTGAATCACTTTTTCCATTTTTGAACTAAAATTAACAAAATACTCAATGCTATTAACAATAATCTAATTTGAGTCGACATCATAGCGCACATCATCTCTGCCTCGACCAACTTCACAAACGGGTACCTCTTTGCCGTCTGCAGTCCCCATCTCAACACCAACCACATCAGCCTCCTTGCCAAAAGCAGCGTCCTCTTCAACCCCATAGGCCTATAAGGCGTGCAAAACATTTTTGTTGGCTTCCAACGAAGGTACTGCCCCATTCTTGTATGAATCTGAAGACCCGACCCAACCAGCAATCGGATTATCAGCTTGATCAAAATAGGCCTCTTTGATCAAGCCCCAATCATATTCAGAAATCTGCCCGTGTAACTTCGCCATGGAAAATCCTCCAATCAGGGGATTGTGAAAATTTGGGGTATCCTCCACTATCTAGCAAGTAGCTAGAAGAGACCATCGTCCATGTTATCAAGAACTCCAGCGCACTCTGTGGCACCTTCATCTGCAAAAATATCTACCAAGAAACACATCTCGCAGTAACTTCAAGATTGAAGTTAGTAAGCAATCTGGTCTTAAACTAGAAAACTTTTAAATTCCTTTGCTTCCAAATGAACCAAAGGATTTCAATGGAAAATACAAGCCATAACTTATGAAAAACAATATGAACCTCTTTTTGGAACACACATCCAAAAGCAATATTGTACCATGAAATCTCACAATCAAACATAGAGTTCCAACTAGTAAGACAACTTTTCCATATACTTGTAGCATAAAGACAAAAAAAAAAGGTGTTCAACAATTTCTAATTTACCACACAACAAACAATGAGGATTACCAAAGCCAGACTTTGAAATATCCAACCCCACAGCTAATTTGTCATACAAAAACAATCCTCTGAAACAAGATTTTTTTGGTTCAAGACATGATGACCATACAACATTGAACCTAAACAACCAACTAGAGAATGGATCACAAACATGCCAAACATGGTTAAGACTGAGGAAGAGACTTTTGGAGAAAGCAAGTTTATCATAAAGCATTTTAGTGTTATATTCCAAATGGGGGGACCATTTATCCATTTAATATCCTCCTAGAACCCATCAGCATCATCAAAAACAAAAACACCTCTAGCAAACTGTAGAGCCTTAGTGAGCAGAGTGAAGGTTCTCCTTTGAGACCATAGAATCTAGAACCTCGATCTAATCTCAGTCCATGAAGCCCAACCATTGAAAAAGAATAAATCTTTTAAACATCTTAATCCCTTGGAGAACCAGAAAAAAACCGAGCACCCTCTAGTAAGGGCAAGGGGCCTTTTGTTAACTGTGAGGTTCCACCATATAGACCTGTAGGCTTTCCAAATAGCCTGAAAATTTGGAGAACCTAGGACTTGCACCGAAAACGAACCAATCAATAAGTCTGAAATGTAAAGCCCTTTCTAATGTAGTTTGCCTTTCGGGAATCCCCTCAGAATATTATGCCTAACCATGGATCATCCCCATCCAGGGCCCTAATGATCCACTTGACATCCAGAGAAATACCTTGAAGCCTACGGTCTTTCAACCCAAGCCCCCCAAATTTTTTGGGTACACAACATATCTTCCATGCCATAGCATGTCTTTTTATGTTTCCCTTGCCATCAAACCATAGAAACTCTCTAATTATTCTATGTAAAAGATTAATCTGAGACTTATTGAACATTCA
The DNA here is from genome assembly GCA_037957365.1 of Torreya grandis. Classification (NCBI taxonomy): domain Eukaryota; kingdom Viridiplantae; phylum Streptophyta; class Pinopsida; order Cupressales; family Taxaceae; genus Torreya; species Torreya grandis. The sequence goes on along the minus strand of JARHVA010001223.1, from coordinate 2,510,641 downwards.
ACAAGAGGCATAGTATATACTATAAGAGAGAACTTGCTGACATATTTGAATTCTTCCCGGGAGAGAGAGAAATCGATCATGCCACTTACCAATCTTGTTAATTTTTACATACAGCCAGTCCCACATCTGTTTGAATGAAGGCACCAAAGCAAAAGGACTATCCAAATATCTGACCATTTGATTAGGACCCTTCCACATCCACCCATACTCCACCAACCATTTTGGTTGGCCCTCATTCCACCCTATCATTCATGATTTGTGTAGTGCCACTTTAGAACTAGAGGCAGATAAATGTCAAGTCTTCTAGCCACTTGTTGCAGATTGTCTTTTTCAAGTTTGACAAACAATGTAGAATAATCTGCAAATAAAACATCAATCATTTCTGATCCACTGGGTAACAAGATACCTCTAACCAGAGGACCCACATATGAGCTTATTAACAAGTAATGAAGTGTTTTTGCGGTCACAACAAAAAGAAAGGGGGCAAGAGGGCACCCTGACCTAATTGACCTCTGAAGTTCAATAGACTCGGTCAACTCACCATTAACTTCAATAACAACCGAGGCATCTTTAAACAAGACATTTACCATTCTCTAAAATCTATCCTGGACCCCAAAGGATTTCAACATTAAGTTAATGAATTGCCACTCAATCCTGTCATAGGCTTTTTGGAAGTCAAGTAAGATCGTGCCAACGTCTTTCCCAGAATCGTGAGCCCAATACATACCTTCCCAGCTGAAAAAAAAGATTGTCAATGATATATCTGCCTTCAACAAAGCATGTTTGAGTAACAAAGATCAATGAAGGAAGAATGGAGGAAAGTCTTCTTGCAAGAATCTTAGCTAAAATTTTGTAAGAGACATGTTGACGCTGTGGATTGCACCCTTGACAAGAGGCTGAGCTTCTGTCTTCCACGCGGCACAATGGAGACTCTCCTCTTGCTGTGGGTCTGGCAAAACTGAGGAGAGAATCTCTAGATAAGGGCTAGCTCCCTTTGATGCATCTCTGTGGTCCTGGATTTTCTACTGCTAACAATGGGGGGGGGATGAAAAGAGAAAAGGATTACTGAAAATAGAACCTAAGCTAAAGCAGTGATACACCAAAATGGTTGATCTACTTAGCTTTGACATACATTTTACACCAAGAACAAGCTGATATACACTTCATTTGATACGAGAAACTCTTCTGCATTAGTGAGCTGGGGGTCTTCTAGAGATACAGGGAGGAAGAACTGCCAGAGGTGTTCTAAGACACACTATGGCAGCCTATTCACATGCGCCTATACTCTATTGTGGACACTTCTGGCTGACCTACAAAAGAACTCACAATACACTAGACATGCTAGAATCATTCTGTGAAAGCATTAAAGAAAATGACTTAACACAAGACAAAACCATAGACATATGCAAAAGTGTAAACTCAAAATGGAGGTAAAAATGGTATGTATTGATTCAAGGTAAAATCTTGCAAGGCTTCGCCATACAAGCTGAGAGATCTCTTCTAAAATGAGAGTTTACAATATATAGCAAAAGAGAAAGCAATGGCGCCTCTTTCCACAAGTGGCCCATGCTGCATTTAATTCATAGGGAAGAGGAAAGTCAGGTGACGGAAGCCATGTTGCGGCAGTTGCCAGTCTTGACTTTTGCGCCTAAATCATATTAAATGTCATGGTGAAAGCATGAGCCGCGCCCTTTTGTCTGCAAACAAGACTGCTTCTTAAAGAGATTCACGCAGTTGTCTGCTCATTAATGCAAAATGAGAAAAAACAGGCCGCACCTTCACTGTTCGCGGTCCTTGATGACCACTTGGTGGAGACTGTTTCAACCGCAGGAATAACTCCTTGTGCCGACACCTTTTGGCACCTGGACTGTTTTGTCTGCTTCTGCGCTTGGCTTTTGTCCTTTCCCAGCTTTTGTCTTTCCCTGGCTCTCTCAGCCCTCGAGGCTATCTTCTGTCAATCCTTGGCTCTTCGAGCTCCTTTCTCGGCGGCCTCTCCCTTTTGGCCTTAAGGCCTTTGAATTCCTTCGGGTTCACGCTCAAGCATTTAAAGATCAATGGTTATTTCATTGCCGTAAAGTTGACGTTCGCGCGTCCGTCACCATTTGAAAGCCAACGGCTATTCCATAGTCTTGAATTTGACGTCTGTGAGCCCGTCACCCCTTTAGTAATTCCTTCGGCTTCACCTTCCAAAGTATTCCTTTGTTCGGGATTTTGTCGTTGAACCCTCCCGAAGGGAAGGTGTCCCTTTAGAGCTTGGAAAAAGCTCTCCCTTTTGGCAGCCGAGAGTCCCCCGCAAAGGCAATTGCCCTTCGGGCTCCTTCGCGCTGCCTTGGCCTCTCAATTCCTTCGGACAAAATGTCCGAAGGAAATGTTTCTTCGAAAGTCCAGCCCTTTCTTTCTTTCGGGACAATCCTCTGACAAATGCCTTTGGACAAAATGTCTGAAGGAATTCCTTCGGGCATTTTGTCCGAAGGAATTGATCCTTTAGATTTCCTTGTCTTTTCCTTCGGAAAAAATGTCCGAGGGACTTTTGACCTTTTCCTTGGATTCTTTCAGATTTATTCCTTGGACAAAAGTCTGAAGGAAATCCTTCCTTTTGCCTTAGTCTTTTCCGAAGGAAAACTCTACCCCATTTCTGCCTTTTCCACTTTCCGAAGGAAAACTCTGCCTTCTGCAAGGGCTGCTTGGTCTCCAAAATCGCCTTTCAAAAGAGTTACAAAGGTCATGCTTGTCGTCTGGGTGCCCCCTGCAAGGGCACCTATCCTTCGGGCTTTTGGAAGCGATCCTTTGGCCCTTTGAACTTGGTTTATTTTGCCGATAAAAAGCCTTCTGAAGCGGTTTTACTTGCTCTTTTGCAAATTCTTGCATAATCACTCCTTTCAACCCCACCTGTGCTTTCCGTACCAAATGCTTGAAGTTGAGCCTCTTGCATGCCAAGAGGAAAAAATGAGTTGCAGAAGCATATTCCTGCATTATCCTTCATGTCTGGGCGTGGAAATGGAAAGAAAAGAAAAGGGAGACCGATTTTTTGCCCACAGGGCCAAAAATGGTTAACAAGACATTGAGAAGAGTAATAGGTCTCCAATTCCCGACCTTAAAAGGTTCTCCATCTTTTGGTATGAGCTTAATCACACCTCTGTTTATTTCAGGGCCCAGTGTACCTACTTCAATGGCTTCACTAAAAAAACCTAGGCATTCAACAGCAATCCACTCCTTATTTGACTTGTAGAACTCTGCAAGAAACCCATCAAACCCTGGGGCTTCGTCTATGTTCATAGAGTCAATAGTTGCCTTAATCTCATCTAGAGAGATCTTACTGTCAAGCATCGCGGCCTACTCCCTCAAAACTTTCTTAGGATTACAATTAGAAGAGAGCTCTCTGCAATTATCAATCTGTTGGCTCAAGCCATTCGACAAAAAAAAATCTGAATAGAAGGAAAAGAATACTTTTTTTTATCTTAGTCGGATCACTAGACACAATTCCTCCACATTCAATCATAGGAATTTTGTGTTTTCCATGCTTCGCTCTTAAATAATTGAAAAAGAACCTAGAGGCTTTATCTCTAAGTTTGAGCTAGTTTAGTCTAGAGCGACTCTAAGCCCCCCGAGCAACAAGAGACTAACGATTTCTAATCTCATGTTTTAGGCTTGTCAGTTGATCAAGCAATAAAGCATTATTTGGGTCAAGCTGCAACCTTGATTCAGAAAGAATCAACTTATCTTGTGTATTACAAGTAATCTTCCTCCTCAGACTTGCTTGATGCTTACCAAAAAATCTTGTAAAATTCTTACTAACGCCAATATAACAGTTCCACTTATCAATAGAGGAAGACGAATTAGCTACAAACTTACCAATGTTCCATGTAGAACGGATTCCACCTATACAATCCAGATTGTGCAAATGCGCAACATTCAATTTATACAGTCCTTTCCACTTAGGAGCATTACCTCCCACTTATTGTTTAGCAAATAGACAATTCAATGGGATGGTGATCCGAGATAGTTGTTGACCAATTTTTGGTCCTGCAGGACAAAAATTGGGCACCCCTCTCCTTCAAATTGCAAGTCATTCAATCTAGTTTCTGGCTAGTTCATCCCTTAGCTGCCTCATGCAAAATTTTCTCTATCACCAAGTGTTTTCCTCTTTTGCTTGCCAAGTGCATTTTGGGTTTGACGAGTGACTTTACATGTAAAAAGTTCATTAGTATAGCCACTTGCAAACCTCGATTTTGGTCTTGGAAGCTTCGAAAGACAAGTGAATTACTTCGGAGGGCTTTTCGTCAGCAAGATGGACCAAGTGGACAAGCTGAGCAGTCGTTTGTAGGATTCCCGAAGGGTATGTACCCTTGTGGAGGGCACTTAGGCGGCAAATGAGACCTTTACATTTCTTCCAAAAGGTAACTTTGGAGGCCAAGGAGCCCTTGCGGGGGCAAGCGACGAGCAAAGTGGATCTTTTCCAAAAGTCCAAAGGGTAACTTTGGGCTCGAATTGCCCTTGCGGAGGGCAGCCGGTTAGAGCAAAGGGGCAAGACAAAAAACCCAAAAGGAACTTGCCCTTCGAAAAAGTGACAATCCAAAAGAGAATTCTTTTGGACTTTTTGTCCAAAGAAAAACCAAAGGAGAAAAATCAAGGGAGAATTCCTTCGGACAAAATTGTCCAAAGGAATAGAATTCAAAGACAAGAAGTCCGAAGGGTAGGTGTCTTTGTGCGGGGCACTTGGCTTTGAAAGAGAACCATTTTAATCTTTCCGAAGGGTCACTTTCCCTTCAGAAAAGTTCGTTTGCAAAAATGCCAAAGGAATTGTCCTAGTGGGTGACGGGCCCGTGAACGTCAATTTCAAGGCAGTAAGCTAGCCGTTGAGATTCAAATGTCTGATGACGGGCCCGTGAATGTCAAATTCAGGAAAGTAAGCTAGTCGTTGGAAAAAATCAAAGGAGAATTCCTTTGGACATTTTGTCCGAAGGAACTCAGAATAGGAAACCCGAAGGCCCGCCAAAGTTAAGTCAAAAGTGCAAGCCCAAAGGAGAATTCTTTCAAACATTTTGTCCAAAGGAATTCCTTCAAACATTTTGTCCGAAAGAATAATAAGCCCGAGAGCCCGAAGGACAAATGAGTCAACAAGCGAAGGAAGGAGCTCGGGAGAGAATAATAAACATCAAGAGCCCAAATTGCCAGGACGAGAGGGAAATAGCAAAGTAAGGAAAAAGAGGCGGGTAACCCAGAACGCGGCCACATACACATAAAACAAAAGCTCAAAACGCTCTAGGTGGCGTAACAAGTCAAAGCGCAAACCTAAGGATGAACCAGACCAAGGCAGGTGGCACAGAGGTCGTCAGCAGGAAGAGTAAATGCACTTAGGTGAAATAGTCTCCATCGAAAACCAATAAAAGGATTGATTGCGAACATTGAAGAGAGTGGCCCGTGTTTTCTTGTTTTGCCATTAATGAACAGCCAGTTGCGCTCAGCATTGAAGAGAGCATGGCCCAGTCAACACAACTTGGGGATGGCCTTGTCAGTTACTAGAAGTATCCCATGCTTCTGTAGGCCCAAGACAGCATGCGCAACGACTTGGACACCTACAGCATGGCTCTCCCATACGTAATTGGAAGGATACAACAGCAACATGGGCTTGTGGTCGCTGCAAAAGTGTTTAATACAGCATGGGTTCCCATCCCTTGACTAGTCAATTGTCTGTTTCTAGGCTTTCTATATATATTTGTAACGTCTCATTTGAAAAGATCTCTCAGCATTGTATGGCAAAGCCCTGAAGAATTTACCTTGAATCAAAAGAAGCATTTTACCTCCATTTGAGCTTGCACTTTTGCATGTCTATGGTCTTATCTTATGTTCAGTGATTTCCTTTAATGCTTTCATAAGTTTATACCAGCATATCTAGTGTATTGTGAATTCTTCTCTGTAGGTCAACAAGAAGTGTCCAACTCAGAGTATAGGCACAGGTGAACAGACTGTCCAATAGTGTGTCTTAGAACACCTCTGGTATTTTCTTCCTCCTTGTATCTCCATAGGATCCCCTGTTGAAACACTGATGCAGGAAAAGTTCTCATTCAAATAAAGTGTATGTTTGCTTCTCTCTAGTGTAAAGTGTAAGTCAAGGCTAAGTAGACCAACCAGTTTCGTGCATCACCACATTAGTTAAGTTATGTTTTCAGTATCTCTCTCTTTTCACCTCTCCTTATTGTTAGCAGTAGGAAATTCAGGGCCTCAAGGTGCATCAAGAGGAGCTAGCCCCTAATCTAGAAATTCATCCCTCAAGTTTGCCACCCACAGCTAGAGGAATGTCTCCATTGTGTTGCGTGGAGGAAGGGAGCTATCTCCTTTCAGAGGGTGCAATCCACAACGTCAACAATTTTTTGGCACGTCCAATGGGACTAATTTCTGTCCTGCAAGTTTCAGGATTGGTGTTGGTCCTGATATTGTTAAAAAAAATCCAAAAGGAGCTATAACCCAACACCTGGCGACTTCATTCAAAAACTCAGTCTCTGGTTAATGATCAGTGTGGCATCCCATGCCTAAGGTCACTACAAGATCTTCTAGGGGTGTCCCTTTTGAATTTATTGAGTTGCCTTTAAACTCAGCAAAAAAGCTAAGGTTTGCAACTACTCATCCTTACGTAGCAAGCCACCTTCCCAAACAAGCCATAAAACATACCTACTCAAGGAGACCCCAGTTGAATCCTTTCACAGCCATAGCTTTCCCTTTTGTAGCCTTCAATGGTCAGTCCCTTGAACCTTCTGCAGTATGACCCAATTCCAGGGACATCTCTCAAAAGTGTTTTTCCCTTTAATGGAGAGGGCCCAATCACTGCTATCGAGCATATCAGAAACATAGCCAACCTCTGCAACATCCATAATATCACTGAGAAAAATGTAGCCATCAGATTGCTAGCCTTGTCCTTCAAAGGGAAAGTTTTGGACTGGTATGGGACCTTGCCTATAAACTCAGTTGGCTTATGGAATGAGTTAGTGACCTCTTGACAATTAGGTTTGGGGAAAAAAATGACTATTTGTCTCTAGCTGAGCAATTGACCACCATGAAGAGAGCCCCATATGAGTTTATGCAAGATTTTAACACTAAGTTCCAAAAGACTTGGGACAAAATCCCAATTCTTGTGAGGCCAACCCCAAGCTATGTTTTCCTTTACTATTTGAAAGCCCCGAATAGTGACATTGTTGTCATGATACAGTCCATGGGTGGACATATCTTGCCCGCTATTTATGAGATAGCCATAATTGCTGAAAATTACTTTGTTCAAGTAGGAAAGATAGCTCTTAGACCTTATATGCCACTCTTTCCTGATTTGCAGCCTCAGTTCAGCCTGCTACGCCCACTCTAGCTCCTCTGCCTAATCAAGAGAGGTTGGTTGCTACCCCTGCAAATGATCTCCATGAAGTTAAGAGCCTGCTGCAGAGCGTTACCAACGAGTTAGTTGCCCTCAAGAGACAACAAGCTCAGAGTTATAGGCCAAATCAAGACTCCCAGCAGTTTGGGCAGACAAATAAACCTTCCTTCTAGAATTATAATCAAGGGCAGGGTCAAATTACACAAGTCAGGCCTTATCAGAGCTATAATCCAAATGCCCTTTCATCTTCCAAGGCTCTTGTCCCCACTCAAAATAATTTGGTGCAAGAGAAGCCCAATTATCCACCTTTGGGGCATGGCCAAGAACAGGTTGCTTATGCCAATGAGTTACAAAATCAAAGCATGACCGCACAAGGTGATCAGGCAGCACAATTCTCAATTTTTGAGATATCAATACAACTTGGGATGGACAGTAGGCAGGTTCAATCTAATTCCACTCTTATGAATCACCTGGAAGGAGAGTTCTACGCAGTCAACTATGTGGGAAGCACAAGTGACCAAAATGATTGTGTTGCAACCAACACCAGGTCCAAAAGGAGAGCTATGGATGAAGCTCAAGCAACTACAGCATCTCCTTCACTACAAGCAAGTCAAAAGTTTCTCAATTACAGACCGCTGGTTGTAGTTTTGACTCCTCGGGTTGCACCACGGGTTACGAATGTCCTCAAGGAGAGCTCCAAAGGGGGCAATCCTTCAATCAATGTAGTGGATCAAATGAAGAAGCTACACATGAACATCTCATTGTGGGATTCTTTAGCATTGCCAAGGCAAAAGGATATACTCCAAAAGGAATTGCATGGGCTAGGTGAGCAAGCTGTCACAGTAATAAATGATAATGTGTTGATAGTAAATGGGACCCCTCCCATGGGAGGTCAAACAAAGAAGGACGAGAAGGTTCCTCCCTTCTATTGGTCCCTGATTATTGGTGATTTCTTGGTCCGCAATTGCATCATCGATAGTGGGGCAAGCACCTCAATTATGCCCAAATGCATAGCTGATAAGCTGGGTCTCAAATATGAGCAAATGACCAAAGGAGTTCTACAGTTGAATGGATCACCAGCTAAGACCTCGAGAGTGATAACAGGGTTGAATCTGACTCTCCATGCCAGTTCGACCTTTTAAATTCTCCATGATGTGGTAGTGGCAGATGTTCCTCCTTACTTCGCTCTTTGCTTATCAATGGATTTCACATCCAAGATAGATGGATACTTGGCAACCAATTGGTTTTACATGGTTTTTAGGACAAAATATGGAACTAAAGTGAAGATTGAGTCAGAGCCCATCCACAAAGATCACCTAGAGCCATACTTGCCCAAAGCGACGAATATGAACTACGCCATCAGTGATGAAGAAGAGCTCCAGGTGGACCAATCTCCATCATCTTCCCTTGTAGGAGTTGCTGACTTGCTCCTAGATGAATGGGGAAATAACAATTTTGAGCATGATCCTTACAAGTTCATTGAAGAGGATGGTCTTGGAGTCTACCGCATGCATGAGAAAGAGGCTTTCATGCTGAAATTAATGAAGACAGATCCAGAGGACTGTGGTTTGTGGCCGTTGTTCTTTGATAGATCTAGACGCAAGTTGGGAGCTAGTGGTGGAGCAATGCTAGTTTCACCTTCAAAGGAGAAATACTTCTCAACTTTCAGGTTTTAGTTCTCATGCACATGCAACGTAGTGGAGTATGAGGACCTTTTTCATAGCCTAGAATGGGCAAGGAAGAGAGGAATCAAAGAATTGCAAGTGTTCGGAGACAGTGAATTGATTGTGAACCAGGTGAAAGGACAGTGTTTGACCAAGAACTCCTTACACAAGTCTTACAAGCACAGAGTGTGTGACCTTGTGGAGAACTTCACCACTTTCAACATCACTGCCATTCCGAGAGAGGAGAACAAGCATGCGAATAGACTAGCAACAGTTGGTGCTCAACTTCATATCCCAAAAGGGGTGAGACAAAGCAAGAATCAACACCATGTAAAGGTGATTGTAAGGCCTTCCATACCAGACAATGTCACCAATTGGCAGGTGTTTGAAAGCGACCAACAAATAGCACTTTTCTTGCAAGAGGACGCTGAGTTCGCTTCCAAAAATCAGTCCAAGCTACAGCAGCAGTATGATGGGCAGATTGTTCAACTAAAGACCAACAGGGTTCCCAAAGGTTTGGTGACTCTCGAGAGCATCTCCAACGAAGATGACCAACTCAAGAGAGGCAAAACAAGCATGTCAACCAAGAAGGAAAATTATGAAAAGGTAGAGGTCTACAAGGATAAGCTGCTTGCACTTGAGACAGTATGTACCAATGAAGAAAAGCATGCTTTCATTATGTTATGCCAAGAGTTTGTTGATGTCTTTGCTTGGGAGTATGGCGATTTGAAGGGCTTTGACCCAAGCTTGGCCCAATACATTGAGTTGGAGGAAAGTACCAAACCCATCAAGCAAAAGCAAAGGCCAATCAATCCAAAGATCGAGCCTCTCATGATGAAGGAACTCACCAAACTGATCGAATCCAGGATCATCTTCCCTATCAAACACTCTTCTTGGCTAGCCAATTTGGTCCCTGTTAGGAAGAAGAATGGGGAGGTCAGATTGTGTGCGGATTTCAGGGCCATGAATAGAGTCTCACTAAGGGATCACTACCCCCTCCCAAGTATGGAGCAGATTCTTCAGATGGTGACAGTTGTTGACGCAGTGGATTGCACCCTGGATAGGAGGCTGAGCTCCTGCCTTCCACACACAACAATGGAAACTCCCCTCTTCCCTGTGGGTCTGGCAAAACTGGGGGGAGAGTCTCTAGATAAGGGCTCGCTCCCTTCGATGTATCTTTTAGGTCCTGGATTTCCTACTGCTAACAAATAAATGAAAAAAGGGAGGGAGGTTGAAAAGGGAGAAGGATGCGTAAAACAAAACCTAAACCTAAACCTAAACTAAAAGGTGATACACCAAAAAAGCTGATCCACTCAGCGCGAACATACGCTTTTCACCAAGAACAAGCTCCCATACACTTCATTTGACACGATAAATTCTTCTGCATTAGTGGGCTAGGGGTTCGTGGATATACAGGGAGGAAGAACTACCAGAGGCGTTCTCAGAGACACTATGGCAGTCTATTTGCAGGCACCTACAAGAGAACTCATAATGCACTAGACATGCTGGAATCATCCTGCGAAAGCATAAAAGAAAATGACTTAACACAGAACAAAGGCATAGACACATACGAAAGTGCAAGCTCAAATAGAGATAAAAATGCTATGTCTCGATTCAAGGTAAAATCCAGCAGAGTTCTGCCTTACAAGCCTAGAGGTTTTTTGGGCAGAGCTTTGCCTTACGGGCTAAGAGATCCCCTTTTCAAATGAGAAGTTTACATTATATAGAGAGGAGAAGTAAAGGCGCCCCTTTGGAAAAGACTTTGGCACCTTTTTACAAGTTGGCCCATATGCGTTGAGAGCATCGGGAAGAGGAAGCCACTTGATAGATAATGCTATGTCGGCTCCTACTTTGACTTTAGCATTCAAACATTAATGTGAAAGGATGGGCCACGCCTCTTTTTTTGCAAACAAGACTGCTCCTTCCAGATATTCACGCGGTTTGTCTACTCATAAATGCAAAGTGGAGAAACAGGCTGCGTCGTTCACTATTCACGCCCCTTGATGACCACTTGGCAGGCACTGTTCCAACCGCTAGAATAACTCCTTCCCCTTTGCCACCTGGGTTGTTTTGTCCATTTCTGCACTTTGTCTCTTCCTGGTTTTGTCTTCTCTGTCTCCTTCGGCCCTCGGGGCTATCTTCTTGGCGGGTCGCTGAGTTCCTTGGGCTCTTCTTTAAGCTTTTCAAAATCAACGTCTATTTCACCGCCTTAAATATGACGTCTGTGCACCCATCACTGGGCGTTTGAACTTCCAACGGCTAGTTCGCCGTGCTTGATTTTGACATCTTCGGGTCCGTCACCCCTTGGAATTTCTTCGGCCTTTTCCTTCGGCTTTTCTCTGGTCGGGCTTTTGTTTCAGCCATTTTTTTCGCGGACAAAATGTCCGCAAGAATTGTCTTGATCTCTTCCTTCGGAATTCTCTTCAAGGTTTTTTCCCGCGGCTTTTCCCGAATTTTTTCGGACCTTTTGTCTGAAGGAATTCCTTCGGACAAAAGTCTGAAAGAAAAGGACATTTTGTCCGAAGAAATTCTTCGAAAGATAATCCCGCGAAAAGACAAGGCAAAGGCAAGAATGATGAATTCCTTCGGACATTTTGTCCAAAGAAATTCTTATCCTTTGCCTTGTAAAAATTTCCGAAGAAAACTTAACTTTTCGGCTTTTTCCCTGACCCCTTTGCAAATGTTCCCTGTCCTCCACAAGGGCACTTGAGTCCGGAACTGCCCTCCGCAAGGGCACTTGAATGGTTCCTTTTATGTTTGACTGCCCTCCGCAAAGGCACTGGATGTTCGGGAGACTCTCTTGAACCTTTTGGTTGAACCCTTTGACTTGACCCGTCCAATTGAACCAAGCCGATGAACCATTTGATTGAACCTCGCCGTTGAACTTTGCCGATGAACTTTGCCATTGAACCAAAGCATTGAACCGACTACTTGAACCAAGCACTTGAAGTCGGAATGGTCCATTTTGCGCCTAAGTGTCGAGAACTTGTTTCTAGCCTGCAGAGTCTGTAGAAATTTCAAGACTTGTGCAAAATCAAAAAATGAACTGACTCAGAACAGCGGGGAAAGAAGGGGACCGATTTTCACCTGTTGGACCAAAAATGGTCAACAAATAGGCGACTCCCAGGGGAAGCATGCCTACTATGCTTAGAAACCAATTGCCTTAAAGTCTTGTTGACGCAGTGGATTGCACCCTGGACAGGAGGCCGAGCTCCTGCCTTCCACAGGCAACAATGGAAACTCCCCTCTTGCCTGTGGGTACGGCAAAATTCGAGGGAGAGTCTCTAGATAAGGGCTAGCTCCCTTTGATGTATCTTTTAGGTCTTGGATTTCCTACTGCTAACAAATAATGAAAAAAGGGGGGGTTGAAAAGGGAGAAAGATGCTGAAAACAGAACCTAAACCTAAACTAAAAGGTGATACACCAAAAAGTTGATCCACTCAGCGCGAACATACACTTTTCATCAAGAACCAGCTCCCATACACTTCATTTGACACGAGAAATCCTTCTGCATCAGTGAGCTAGGGGTCCGTGGATATACAGGGAGGAAGAACTACTAGAGGCGTCCTCAGACGCACTATGGCAGCGTATTCGCAAGCGCCTACACTCCTCTATGGACACTTCTGGCAGACCTGCAAAAGAAGAACTCACAATGCATTAGGCATGCTAAAATCATCCTGCGAAAGCATAAAGGAAAATGACTTAACACAGAACAAAGGCATAGACACATACGAAAGTGCAAACTCAGAATGGAGGTAAAAATGCAATGTCTCGATTCAAGATAAAATCCGGTAGAGTTCTGCCTTACAAGCCCAGAGCTTTTTTGGGCAGAGCTTTGCCTTATGGGCTAAGAGATCCCCTCTCAAAATGAGAAGTTTACAATATATAAAAAGAGAAGTAAAGGCGCCCCTTTTGAAAAGACTTTTTGGCGCCCTTTGGCAAGCTGGCTCATGTGCGTTTGAGAGCATCGAGAAGAGGAAGTCACTGTTGTTGATGTCATTCTTCTAGAAGAGGCCTGCTAAAACCTTGCTGTGTAATCGCCGATCTTGACTTTGGCGTTCAAACATTAATGTGAAAGCATGGGCCGCGCCCCTTTTCTGCAAACAGACTGCTTCCTTTAGATATTCACGCGGTTTGTCTGCTCATAAATGCAAAGTGGAGGAGCCAGGCCGCACCGCCTACTGTTTGCCCCGTTTGGTGACCACCTGGCAAGCACTATTCCAACTGCAGGAGTAAATCCTTGAGTTGACATCTCTCTTTGCCACCTAGATTGTTTGTCTGCTTTTGCACTTTATCTCTTTCTAGTTTTGTCTCTTTCTGGCTCCTTCGGCCCTCGTGGGCTACCTCCTTGGCGGGTCGCTGAGCTCCTTGGGCTCTTCTTTAAGCCTTTTTTAAAATCAACGGCTATTTCACCGCCTTAAATTTGACGTCTGTGCATCTGTCACTGCGTTTGAACTTCAAATGGCGAGTTCGCCATGCTCAATTTTGACGTCTTCGGGCCCATCACCCCCTTGGAATTTCTTCAGCTTTCTCTCTTCGGTCGGGCTTTTCGGTTTCCTTTCCTTCAAGCTTTTGCTTTGGACCCTCCCGAAAGGAAGGTGACCCTTCAGCTTTGGAGAAGTGTCCTTCATTTTGGCCGAGAGTCCCCCGCAAGGGCACCTGCCCTTCGGCGTCCCTCGGCTCCTTGGTCTTGAAATCCTTCGGACAAAATGTCCGAAGGATTTCTTCCTTCTCTTTTCACTTATTTCCCCGGGTCTTTTCACTCGGCCACTTTTCACACGGACAAAAAGTCCGCAAGAATTGTCTTGCTCGTTCCTTCAGAGTTTTTTCTCGGGTTTATTGTCTCGCGGCTTCTCCCGAATTTCTTCGGACTTTTTGTCCTAAGGAATTCCTTCGGACAAAAGTCCGAAGAAATTAATCTATGCTTTTTGCCTTAGTCTTTTCCGCGGCGGGATTTTCTTCCGAAGAATTTCTTCGGACAAAAAGTCCGAAGGAGGAAGTTTTCTACGGACTCTATAGGAAGAGACGAGTCCCTGACACTTAGGCACAAAATGGACCATTTCAAGTGCCCTTGCAGAGGGTAGTTCCGGACTCAGGTGCCCTTGCGGGGGGCGGGGAACATTTGCAAAGAGGCCAAACAGAAAGCCGAAAGGGTAAGTTTCCTTTAGAAAATTGTTTAAGGCAAAGAAGAGAATTTCTTCGGACAAAAAGTCCGAAGGAATTCGGGGAACATTTGCAAAGAGGCCAAACAGAAAGCCGAAAGGGTAAGTTTCCTTCAGAAAATTGTTTAAGGCAAAGAAGAAAATTTCTAATTTTCTTCTTTGCCTTAAACAATTTTCTGAAGGAAACTTACCCTTTCGGCTTTCTGTTTGGCCTCTTTGCAAATGTTCCCCGCCCCCCGCAAGGGCACCTGAGTCCGGAACTGCCCTCTGCAAGGGCACTTGAAATGGTCCATTTTGTGCCTAAGTGTCAGGGACTCGTCTCTTCCTATGGAGTCCGTACAAAACTTCCTTGCGGAATCCATAGAAAAATCCCTGCAGAGTCCGTAGAAATCCCTGCAGAGTCCGTAGAAATCCCTGTAGAGTCTGTAGAAACTTCCAAGACTTGTGCAAAATCAAAAATGTACTGGCTCAGAACAGCAGGGGAAAAGGGGGGACCGATTTTGCCCTGTTGGACCAAAAATGGTCAACAAGTCCATTGGGCACAGAGTCAGAATGCAACTTAAAAGGTCAGCAACAGCCCCGATAGATCCAAGAATCAATCATGAAGCTTTTACCCCACACACAAAGGAAAACACACACAAGGCTAAAAACACTACTTGTGTAAACATCACTTAGAAAAAACAGGAAAAGAAACTGAAAGCAAACTACTATGTACAGCTAACCAGGTATATTTGCCTCCCTCCTGGATCAAAGGGAAAATTTCTTAAGTCCCCTTCCTGGCAAGGAAACTTATGGTGCCAGACAAGTCGCTAAATGGAATGGAGACTTGGTGACCTGCTCCTCTTCCCTGTCACCTTGATTGGCTTGCATCTGAGTGGATCAGAATCAAACATGCTTCCAACATATATGTACTCTTCTTGTTCTTGGAAGCTTGTTGAATGCTGGTCCTTAATGCTGGTGCGTCTCATCAAGAAATCGATGGCTGTCGGCTCATTGCCATAAGCCCTTTGATATGCACAGTCCCTTTGCAATGCATCATGGTTTGACCCGTTCCCTTCTGCTTCATTGAGGATCCTGTCAAACTCATCCTCTGCTCCCTCATGACCTTCTTGAAGAAGGGCCACTGTTGTGATTTCTGAAATGGAATTACAAAATGATTGCTCATCCCACAGAACATCACCCTTTTGTCCAAAGCTCTCTTCTTCAACGCTGTCCTCAAGATGGACAGGTCTCTCTTTTTCCTGCTCAAGGATCAGAGTCTTTAGTTGTTCAAAGACATCCATCTGATCCTCCTCCAACTCAGGGTCTATGGCATAGTCGTCCTCCTCATCGAAGCAACAAGGAAGTTCATCAAACAAAGGAGGAGAGAGCTCACCATGCTTACGTTCCTCTTCGTATTGCTGGAACATCCGCATGTATGCGTGACCTTCGTCTTCTCTATTGTTGATGATGTCTTCAAAAAGAGCCTCCATGATTTCCTCTTCATTGTCGCTCATGATAGCCTTTTGAACAACTGCAAATTGGATCTTCTGTTCCTCACTCGCCTCCTGCAGAACAGGTTCCTCCTTGAGAAGGGGTGAAGTGGAAAAACCATGTGGAAGAGGAGACAGTCCTTGAGCTAGAATCGAATGATTCTCCTCTTTCCATTTGGCCAGCACTTCATCTATATTAGGTGTGGCCTGACAGCTCTCTTGGAGGTGTGTAAATGGGGTGTGTTCAGACATGTCCATCACACGTTGGCTGAGGAATCTCGCTTTGGACTCCAACTCTACAATTCTCCTGGCTATGTTTTCCTAAAAGAGCCTTTCGTGGAGGTCACAGTCATCATCACAATGAGTAGGAGCAGCTTCATCTTCTTCAAGGTTTTGAGCAAAACCTTTCTCCTCCTTCCTGCCCCATGATTCCATTGTTTTATTCCAACTCATGACCTTGGGATTGGAACTTTTCCCTTGGGAAGAAGCAACAACTTTGTCTTCTTCAAGGTCGCACGCTGGTTCATGATTTTCCTTCTTCCAACTTGGAATTTGGAGATCATGTTGAAAGACTTGAGGAGGTTGGGGAAGATTTGGGAGGGTCTGCTCATGTATAGGAAGAGCTGCCTGAAGAGAGGCGTGTTGGAAAGCTAGGCGCATGGGATTAAGAGCAAGATCTTGGATGAGCTAGAATGAGCAAGTGCTATCTGATAGAAAGGATTTGGTGCACAAGAGGGGGCTTTCTTTAGAATAGGAGGGGACGCGCAACGCTGACTGCCTTGCATGAATGGATTTTTCCATTTTGCTACCTCCTCCATGGATTGCAAGGCCTGAGCTTGTCTAAACAAACACTCTTTATACATCAGCTCCTGCTGATATCTATACTGCTCATCTAGTCTGTCAATCTCCATTACCTGCGTCTCAAACTCCAGTGCTACTTCCCTTATGGTTGTAAGGCAACTAGGAGAGCCGCTTGAGGGGATTGCATGAACATTTTGACCTTGATCGAAGTCATATGAAGGAATACAAGGCCCATGATGCTGGACGATGGAATTATACATACAAAAATAAAAAAAATTGATGGCACCAGAACTGCTTAACCAGCTGATTCAACTCAGAGTCGCCATTGGTGTTGATGAAAAAGCCTCCCAAGGCTGGTTGGTTGAAGAACACACCAAAAATTCTTCGACTCTTTAGACAAAACTTGTCCTAGTTGGTCCTACCGGGCGTGCCAAAAACTGTTGACGCAGTGGATTGCAACCTGGACAGGAGGCTGAGCTCCTGCCTTCCACACGCAACAATGGAAACTCCCCTCTTGCCTGTGGGTCTGGCAAAACTAGGGGGAGAGTCTCTAGATAAGGGCAAGCTCTCTTCGATGTATCTTTTAGGTCTTGGATTCCCTACTGCTAACAAATAAATGAAAAAATGAGGGGGGGTTGAAAAGGGAGAAGGATGCGAAAAACAGAACCTAAACCTAAACTAAAAGGTGATACACCAAAAAAGTTGATCCACTCAGCCCGAACATACGCTTTTCACCAAGAACAAGCTCCCATACACTTCATTTGACACGAGAAATTCTTCTGCATCAGTGGGCTAGGGGTCCGTGGATATACAGGGAGGAAGAACTACCAGAGGCGTTCTCAAACACACTATGGCAGTCTATTCGTAGGCACCTACAAGAGAACTCATAATGCACTAGACATGCTGGAATCATCCTGCGAAAGCATAAAGGAAAATGACTTAACACAGAACAAAGGCATAGACACATATGAAAGTGCAAGCTCAAATAGAGGTAAAAATGCTATGTCTCGATTCAAGGTAAAATTCGACAGAGTTCTGCCTTACAAGCCTAGAGGTTTTTTGGGCAGAGCTTTGCCTTACGGGCTAAGAGATCCCTTTTTTCAAATGAGAAGTTTACAATATATAGAGAGAGGAGAAGAAGTAAAGGCGCCCCTTTGGAAAAGACTTTGGCGCCTTTTTACAAGTTGGCCCATGTGCGTTGAGAGCATCGGGAAGAGGAAGCCGCTTGATAGATAACACTGTGTCGGCCCCTGCTTTGACTTTAGCGTTCAAACATTAATGTGAAAGCATGGGCCACGCCTCTTTTTCTGCAAACAAAACTGCTCCTTCCAGATATTCACGCGGTTTGTGTACTCATAAATGCGAAATGGAGAAAACAGGCCGCGCCATTCACTATTCACGCCCCTTGATGACCACTTGGCAGGTACTGTTCCAACCGCTAGAATAACTCCTTCCCCTTTGCCACCTGGGCTGTTTTTTCCGTTTCTGCATTGTCTCTTCCTGGTTTTGTCTTCTCTGTCTCTTTCGGCCCTCGGGCTATCTTCTTGGCGGGTCGCTAAGTTCCTTGGGCTCTTCTTTAAGCTTTTCAAAATCAACAGCTATTTCATCGCCTTAAATTTTACGTCTATGCACCCGTCACTGGGCGTTTGAACTTCCAATGGCTACTTCGTCATGATTGATTTTGACGTCTTCGGGTTCGTCACCCCTTGGAATTTCTTCGGCCTTTTCCTTTCCTTCGGCTTTTCTCTAGTCGGGCTTTTGTTTCGGCCATTTTTCTCGCGAACAAAATGTCTACAAGAATTGTCTTGATCTCTTTGGAATTCTCTTCGGGCCTTTTTCCTGCGGCTTTTCTCGAATTCCTTTCGGACTTTTGTCCGAAGGAATTCCTTCGGACAAAAGTCCGAAAGGAATTCGAGAAAAGCCGCAGGAAAAAGGCCCGAAGAGAATTCCTCTTCGGACAAAAGTCCGAAAGAAATTCGAGAAAAGCCGCAGGAAAAAAGCCCGAAGAGAATTCCGAAGAGATCAAGACAATTCTTGTAGACATTTTGTTCGCGAGAAAAATGGCCGAAAGAAATCATTCTTGCCTTTGCCTTGTCTTTTTGCGGGATTTTCTTCCGAAGAATTTATTCGGACAAAATGTCCGAAGGAATTCCTTCGGACATTTTGTCCAAAGAAATTCTCGTCCTTTGCCTTGTAAAAATTTCCGAAGAAAACTTAACTTTTCGGCTTGCTCCCTGACCCCTTTGCAAATGTTCCCTGCCCTCCGAAAGGGCACTTGAGTCCGGAACTGCCCTCCGCAAGGGCACTTGAATGGTTCCTTTTATGTTTGACTGCCCTCCGCAAGGGCACTGGTCCTTCGGGAGACTCTCTTGAACCTTCTGGTTGAACCCTTTGATTTGAACCGTCCAATTGAACCAAGCCTTTGAACCAAGCCGATGAACCATTTGATTGAACCTCGCCGTTGAACTTTGCCGATGAACTTTGCCGTTGAACCAAAGCATTGAACCGACCCGTTGAACCGACTGCTTGAACCAAGCACTTGAACTCAGAATGGTCCATTTTGCACTTAAGTGTCGGGAACTTGTTTCTAGCCTGCAGAGTCCGTAGAAACACCTGCAGAGTCCGTAGAAATTTTCAGACTTGTGCAAAATCAAAAAATGAACTGGCTCAGAACAGCAGGGAAAGAAGGGGACCGATTTTGACCTGTTGGACCAAAAATGGTCAACAATAGGTAGTGAAAGATTCTCCCTCCTGGATGGCTACTCCGGATACAATCAAATCTTGATACAAGAATGTGACCAATACAAGATAGCCTTCACCACCAAGTGGGGAACATATGCCTACAGGAAGATGCCATTAAATGCTAGAGCTACTTTCCAATTTGCTATGGATATGGCTTTCCAAGGTTTGATCAATGACATTGTGTTGGTTTATCTTGATGATGTGACAGTCTTTTTCAAGGAGGCAAGTGAACATCTGAAGCACCTGAAGAAAATCTTTGAGAGGTGTAGAGAGTTTGGCATCTCTCAACCCAAAAAAATGTGTGTTTTTCGTCCATGGAGGCAAACTCTTGGGCCATGTTTCAAAATTAGGCTTGTCCATTGATACCGAAAGAGTGCACGCCATCTTAGCATTGTCCTTGCCTAAGCACAAGAAGGGCCTACAAAGTTTCTTTGGCAAAATAAATTTCATTAGGGGATTCATTCCTGACTTTGTTGAGCTAGTCAAGCCACTAACTTCCATGCTGAGAAAGGATGAGACGTTCACGTGGACAGCAAGGAGAAGAGAAAGCTTCGAAGGCATCAAGCAAGCTATCACCCAAGCTCCTACCCTGACTAGTCCAGACTTCTCCAAGAACTTCAATCTATACACCTTTGGAAATGAAGAGATAATCTCTGCTATGCTCATTCAAGCGAATGGTGAGAATTTAGAATAGCCTCTCGCTTTTTTTAGCCAAGGCTTAGAAGGCTACGAGGTTAGATACACGTATGTTTGAGAAGCAGGTGCTTGCAGTCATACAAAGTCTGAAGAAGTTCATACATATGTCTAACAGCAAGATTCACATCATGGTGCCACATCTTAGTGTAAAAGACTTCTTGTTGAGCCAAAACTTGAATGAGAAAAGGGCAGGGTGGATCACCAAAGTAATGGAGTATGACGTAGAGATCAAGACCACCAAGATGGTAAGATGAAGAGGGCTGTGTGAACATCTCGCTACAGACTACAAAGAGTCGAAGGAGGATGTTTTGGTACTCCACGATGAAGCTATAACAGAAATACCTACAATCATGAAGAGCTGGGCACAAGACATGGTTCATTTTCTTCGAATTGGTGAGTGTCCACAAGGTCTTGATAGGACCAAGAGGAGGTATTTTAGACTCCAATTTCTTTCTTATGTCCTAGTTAGAGTGCTGTACAGAAAAGACTTTTTAGGGGTACTCTTGAGATGCGCTGATTCAGACCAAGTCGATAGGGTACTGTCCGAGTTCCATGATGGGCCAGCTGACAGCCACTTTGCTTCCAAGATCACAGCTGCAAGGATTATGAGGGCTGGTTAATTTTGGCCCATTTTGTTTAGAGACACGCTTGGGTGAGAAAATATCAAAAATGTGCTTTCTTTGATGGGAAGCAATGGCTGGCTGCCATGCCTTTTCATCCTAATCAAGTGGAACAGCGATTCATGCAATGGGGATTGGACTTCATAGGGTTGATCAACCCTCCTAGTGCTGGCCATAAGTGGATTTTGACTACTACGGATTATTTCACAAGATGGGTAGAGGCCGTCAATTTGAAAGAGGCCAATAAGAGTGCAATCTTAGATTTCTATGAAGGCATAGTGACGAGATTTGGGGTCCCAGCCACAATCATTTTAGACAATGCATTGGCTTTCTTGGGAACAAAGACAAGTGAGTGGGCATTAAAGTATGGCATCTATCTAAGCACTTTTTTCAACTACTACCCACAAGGGAATGGGCTGGCCGAGTCCACAAATAAGAATCTGATTAGGATCATTAAAAAGACAATAGAGGAAAATCAAAGGACTTGGCATGCCAAGTTGAAGACAGCGCTTTGGGTAGACAGGGTCACTCCAAAGAGGGCGATTGGGAATTCGCCATACACACTTGTGTATGGAAGGGAAGCTAGACTTCCTATCTCACTTGAGTTACCAGCCTTAGATCTTGCCCATTAGCTGCAATTGGTGGAAAGTGCATCCTAGAAGTAAGGTATTGTGAGCTAATGGAGCTTCAAGAAACAAGAAACCAAGCCATGGATGAAATGACCAACCGCCAACAACAAACAAAGAAGCATTTTGACAAGAAGTCTATGCCAAGGAGCTTCTCAGAAGCTGACATTGTCTTGAAGTGGGATGAGGACCGAGCCAAGCCTGGAAGGCACACAAAATTTAACGCCTTGTGGAATGGCCCATATGTCATCACCCAATGCAAGCAACACAATGATTTCCAACTTTCCAAGTTGGATGGTGAAGAGCTACATATCCCAATCAATGGGATATATCTTAAGCATTATCACTAGCTTTCTTTTGTCATGTACATAGTTTCCTTGTTCTTTTCTCATTTTCCCTAAGTGTTATGCATGTGTGTAGTGTTTTTAGCCTTTGTGTGTGTTTTTCTTATCGTTTGGGGTAAAATATTTGTTGGTTCTTAGGTCTTTACAAGGCTGTTGCCAATTTTTCAAGCTACATCCTGACTCCATGCCCAATGGACTTTTAGGCCACCAGTCTTCTCAAGCATAGCAGACATGTTTCTCCTGTGAGTCGCCAAATGTGTTGACCAATTTTTGGTCCTACAGGCCAATAATTGGGCACCCCTCTCCTTTAAATTGCAAGAGTCATTCAATCCAGGTTCTGGCTAGTTCATCCCTCAGCGGCCTCGTGCAAAAGTTTCTCTATCAGGGCATTTCCCATGAAAAAACCAAGTGTTTTCCTCTTTTGCTTGCCAAGTGCAATTCAGGTTTGACGGGTGACTTGTAAAAAATTCATAAGTAAAGCCACTTGCAAACCTCGATTTTGGTCTTGGATGCTTCGAAAGACAAGTGAATTACTTCGGAGGGCTTTTCGTCGGCAAGATGGACCAAGTGGAAAAGCCTAAGGGTCGTTTGCAAGATTCCCGAAGGGTATGTACCCTTGCGGAGGGTACTTAGGCAGCAAACGAGACCTTTACATTTCTTTCGAAAGGCAACTTTGGAGGCCAAGGAGCCCTTGTTGGGGCAAGTGACGAGCAAAGTGGATCTTTTCCAAAAGTCTGAAGGGTAACTTTGGGCTCGAATTGCCCTTGCGGAGGGCATCCAGTTGGAACAAAGGGGCAAGACAGAAAGCCCGAAAGGAACTTGCCCTTCGGAAAAAGTGACAAGCCAAAAAAGAATTCCTTCGGAATTTTTGTCCAAAGGAAAACCAAGGGAGAAAAATCAAGGGAGAATTCCTATGGACAAAATGTCCGAACGAATTCCTTTGGACATTTTGTCCGAAGAAATTCAACAGTCACAAAAGGTCCAAAAGAATTCAAAGACAAGAAGTCCGAAGGGTAGGTGTCTTTGCGGGGGGCACTTGGCTTTGAAAGAGGACCATTTCAATCTTTTCGAAGGGTCACTCTCTTCAAAAAAGTTCGTTTGCAAAAATGTCGAAGGAATTGTCCTAGTGGGTGATGGACCCGTGAACGTCAATCTCAAGGCAGTAAGCTAGCCGTTGGGATTCAAATGTCCGATGACACAACCGTGAATATCAAATTCAGGGAAGTAAGCTAGCCGTTGAAAAAAATCAAAAGAGAATTCCTTCGGACATGTTGACCAAATTTTGGTCCTACATGCCCAAAAAATCGGTCTCCCTTTTGAATTTTTTTTGGGGGTACTGATTAGCCAGTCTCTAATTCTTCTCCTTACTGCAATTGTCATTTTTTCCCTTTGTCGAAGCCCTGTTCTACGAAAGAGTCGAGTGATTTGATTCCTGCAGGTTTTCGGGTTGATACGGAGGCTCATTTCGCTTCAACAAATTGCCTTGGACAAGCCTTTTTGGCAAAGAAATGGGCCATTTCAAAGAAATGCAAGTCTTTTACAAAGACTCCGAAGGTCAAGTGCCCTTGCAGAGGGCAGGGAGGTGGCAAATGGGACCTTTCACAAAGCTCCGAATGACACTTTGAGCCCAAGGTGCCCTTGCGGAGGGCAAGAACACATTTGAAAGCACGTTTGCAAGAGAGAGAGGCAGAAAATCCGAAAGGAAAGTTTCCTTCGAAAAAGTGACAAGGCAGAACCAAGGGATTTCTTTGGACTTTTTGTCCAAAGAAAATCCAAGGGAGAAACCAAAGGGACATTCCTTCAGACATTTTGTCCGAAGAAAAACACAAATGGAAGGGCCAAGACTCTGAAGGCAAGATTTCCTTCGGACATTTTGTCCGAAGGAATTGAGGTGACCAAGGGAGCCCGAAGGAGCTCGAAGGGCAAGTGCCCTTGCGGATGGCTCTCAACGACCAAAAGGGGACCATTTCCATTCTTTTGAAAGGTCACCTTCCCTTCGGGAAGGTTCAATTGCAAAAGGCCGAAGGTTCAATTTCAAGAAAGCCGAAGGAATTACCAAAGTAATGACGGGCCCAAGCACGTCAATTCAGCATGGCGAACTAGCCATTGGAGGTTCAAACGTCTGGTGACGGGCACGCGAACATCAAATTCAAGACGATGAAATAGCCGTTGGTTTTTGAATAGTGACAGGCCCACAGGCATCAATTTTGATGGGATGCATCGGTCGAGAAAGGAGCCCGAGGAGCCAGCAAAAGACGAAAAAATAGCTCGAGAGCTCAAAATTGTCCGAAAGAGAAGAAATAGCAAGGAAAGAGGGAACAAAACAGAGAATCCAGAACATGGCCACGTACACATACGACAACATTTGGAATGTTCTAAAAGACGCACCCAGCCAAGCATAGACACGAATTAAGCAGTCCAAGTGGCACAGAAAGCGTCGGCACAGAAAGTTATTTACAGCGACCCATGCTTTTGCAGTGACATTTAATACGCTTTAAGCACCAAAGTCAAGACTTGCAACATCTACAACATGGTTATTTCAGGGCATTTCTAGAAGGATGACACCAGTATGAGCAAATTTCCTCTTTTCAATGTATTCAACGCAGCATGGGCCGCTTATTCAAGAAAGCGCCAAAGTCTTTTCCTTCATGATATATATATTGTAACCTCTCAGTTGAGAGGATATCTCTCATTTTGTAAGGCGAAGCCCTGCCAAATTTCACCTTTGAATCAATAAGAATGCGTTTTACCTCTATTTGACTGGTTATACTTCTGAGTATGTCTGTGTATCAACTCTGTGTTCAGTCATTTTAGCTTGATGCTTTCATGGATTGATACCAACACACCTAGTATAGCCAAGACCATTTCTGCAAGTTAACAAGAAGTGCTTTCATCTAGAGCGTAGAGACAGAGGAGTAATTATCAGACAGTGTGTTTTCTGCAGCGCTTGTGGTAAATTCCTCTTATATCTTCACCAAGCCTCCCTGTTAAAGCACCCTACAGTCTAGTTTTATTTGTCAGATAAAGTGTTTGTTCGCCCTTCTCTTGGTCTGAAGTGTTGATATTGTTGAGTAGATCAAAATCATTTTGGTGCATCACCACTAAGATTAGTTTCTGTTTTGGTTATTTATTCTCCCTTTTCACCCCCCAATATTAGCAGTAGTAGTAAAAGACTTCAGAGATGCATCAAAGGGAGCTAGACCTTATCTAGAGATTCTCCTCTCAGTTTTGCGAGACCCACAACAAGAGGGGAGTCTCCATTGTGCCACGTGGAAGAGAGAAGCCCAACGTTCTTTCAAGGGTGCAATCCACAGCGTCAACAGGACATTTTGTCCGAAGGAACTCAGAAAAGGAAGCCCGAAGGCCCACCAAAGTTAAGTCAAAAGTGCAAGCCCAAAAGAGAATTCCTTCAGACATTTTGTCCGAAGGAATTCCTTCGGACATTTTGTCCAAAAGAATAATAAACCTGAGAGCCTGAAGGATGAATGAGCGAACAAGCAAAGGAAGGAGCCTAGGAGAGAATAATAAGCATTGAGAGCCTGAATTGCCAGGACAAGAGGGAAATAGTAAAGTAAGGAAAAAAGGGCGGGTAACCCAAAATGCGGCCACATGCACATAAAACAAAAGCTCAAAACGCTCCAGGTGGCGTAACAAGTCAAAACGCAGACCCAAGGATGAACCAGACCAAGGCAGGTGGCACAGGGGTCGTCAGCAAGAAGAGTAAATGCACTTAGGTGAAATAGTCTCCACCGAAAACCAATAAAAGGATTTGTTGCGAACATTGAAGAGAGCGGCCCGTGTTTTCTTGTTTTGCAATTAATGAACAGCGAATTGTGCTCAGCATTGAAGAGAGCATGGCCCAGTCAACACAACTTGGGGATGGCCTTGTCAGTTACTAGAAGTATCCCATGCTTCTGCAAGCCCAAGACAGCATAGACAGCGACTTGGACACCTACAACATGGCTCTCCCATACGTAATTGGAAGGATACGACAGCAGCATGGGCTTGTGGTCGCTGCAGGAGTGTTTAATACAGCATGGGTTCCCATCCCTTGACTAGTCAATTGTCTGTTTCTAAGCTTTCTATATATATTTGTAACGTCTCATTTGAAAAGATCTCTCAGCATTGTATGGCGAAGCCCTGAAAAATTTACCTTGAATCAAAAGAAGCATTTTACCTCCATTTGAGCTTGCACTTTTGCATGTTTATGGTCTTATCTTATGTTCAGTCATTTCCTTTAATGCTTTCATAAGTTTATGCCAACATATCTAATGTATTGTGAATTCTTCTCTGCATGTCAACAAGAAGTGTCCAACTCAGAGTATAGGCGCAGGCGAACAGACTGTCCAATAGTGTCTTAGAACACCTCTGGTAGTTTCTTCCTCCCTGTATCTCCATAGGAACCCCTGTTGAAACACTGATGCAGAAAAGGTTCTCATTCGAATGAAGTGTATGTTTGCTTCTCTCTAGTGTAAAGTGTCGGTCGAGACTGAGTAGACCGACCAGTTTGGTGCATCACCACATTAGTTAGGTTCTGTTTTCAGTATCTCTCTCTTTTCACCCCCTACTGTTAGCAGTAGGAAATACAGGGCCTCAAAGTGCATCAAGGGGAGCTAGCTCCTAATCTAGAGATTCATCCCTCAAGTTTGCCACCTACAACAAGAAGAATGTCTTCATTGTGCCGCGTGGAGGAAGGGAGTTGAGTCTCTTTTCAGAGGGTGCAATCCACAGCGTCAACAATAGAAAAAGGAGCACTTTCACTGAGTTGCACTCCTCCATTTGTGCTTCAAAAACATTCTTGTTGAAGTAAAATCTATCAAGTCTAGAATAACCTCCCTTACGAAAGCCCTGATTATTACACCATGTATACCAGATAGTCTTGTTATCCTTTCTCCCCTGGTCAAGAGAGTCAGAGAGTTTAAAAATCCATTGAATTTGGACAAAAAAACAATTCGTTTCCTTTCCATGAAATCAGATCACCCCCTTGTTTGTCCTATTTTTCCTCTACCATATTAAAATTTGTCATGTCCCTCTTTTGATGGGGACATAATGGAAGACCCTTAGCCTTAAAACCCTTCTTGGATGCTAAAGGACAAATATAAAGAGAAGTAAGGATTGAAATGTTTTTAATTATGTGTAAAAGTACTTTTTTGAAAAGTACTTTATGTTTTCAAATTCACTTAAAAAGGGGACCTTTAAGGGTTTTGGATGATTTAAGTTTATAAAATTAAAAGGAAAAAATGAAAAGATCATATGGGTCTATTAAGATCCTTAAGTTACTCTCCCTTCCCAATTTTGGGTGCTTCACTTGGGAGGACTACATAAGGCAAAGGAAAGATCATTCGATGCATTCAAAACTGATTTTGATAACTATTTTCTTGAAGTCCAAGCACATAAAGCAAGGGCTTGCACTTGAAGGACGAAAACCCTTCAAGAGAGCTGAATCGATGAAAACCCTTGAATTCAGACCTTGATCAACACCACGGAATTGTATTGCACAAAATTTGACAGAGCAAGGGTGTTTTTAACACCAAGGATCATTTGCAGGAGTGAACCAGTAGAGGAGCTGGACACATGCATACAGGAGCTGTCCTAGGGTAGCGAATGTCTTTTTTAGGGCTGCATACTTCACCAAAGGGTAGTGACTGACTTTTGAGGTTGGGCGACCCACTTTGAGGTCATCACAAGACCTTTGGAGGGTGTAGATCACCCACATGCATTTTTTTGATATTTTATCTTAATTTTCCAGCCATATATTTGTCCAAAAATCAGGGTTTTAGTTGGTTATTTGGCCTATAATATTGATATAATTTCTACTATTTTTTAGAGAAATGGAATATTATTTTTGGAGCTAATTTCAAGGCATATGCAACAATATTTTGTCATTTTCAGATTGCTAGGGTTTGAAAAAAATTCTGAAAGTTAATATTTTATCATTGGAGTGGTTGAATTTTTTTTTTTTTTATTAATATCCCTTGGAAGGGACATTACAATGGTATCAGAGCCAAATCTTGGCTAGTTGTGGGTTTTGCAGTGATACATGCAAGAAAGTGAAGGAGAAATAAGATATTATTTGAGTAAGAAGAAAGTGGAGGAGCTTCCACACACAAAAGACATGTCTAACCAAGATCAATGAAGGGAAGAGGCAGAAAATAGAGAAGAACAAAGGCTTGATAGTAACATACAAGCCCAAGAACAAATGACGACCATGATGGTAGAATTTGTGCGAACTATGAAGGAGTTGACGGGTGACAAGCCATCCAATGGGGATGGTAGTGCTTCAGGTAGTCACAATGTCTTGAATCAGCGTTCTAAAGGTATTGGAGGAGCTTCACGTAGGCCTAACCAGCCTACCTTATTGCAGGATGAGGTGGTCATTCCTGAGGGGAAAGCACAACCCTCATTAAAGGACACCTTGTTGAAGGATTATGATGAATACATGACATATCCAACCCCTTTTAGGGAGCAAATGGATTTTTCAGTTTTCACTTCTTGGAGGCGATAGGGCTGGCCACAAGCACAAGGGCAGCCAAGGAGGACTCCACCGTGCTTTGGGTAAGCTTGCACTTTCAAATTTTGATGGTTCTCCTAAAAGTTCGACCAGGGCTTGGATCCAAAAAGTAGATACTTATCTTTCACTAAGGCCTATGTTGGAAAAAGAGGCCATTCAGTTTGCTACCTTGCACATGGAAGGCGCTGCCCATGAATGGTGGTATCATGGTTTGGTTACTTAAGGTCACCAACTCATTTCATCTTATGATGAATTTAGTAAAAAGATTATCGAGCGATTTGATAGAGCTGATCCAGAATTGCATTTTAGAGAATTGGCTCAACTAAAACAAAATGATAGTAGAAAGGTATGTAACTAGATTTCAAAGATTTTCGGTTATGGTGACGGATGTTTCAGAAAGGAGGTCAGTGGTTCTTTTTATGGAGGGTTTGACAGATTCGATTAGAGGGTTAGTCAAAGCCTTTGATCCTCCACTCTCCAAGGAGCCATTCAAAATGCTCTTGATCTTGAATCCTCAATGCCACAAGGTAAAATTCTGCCCTTCAATTTTCAGAAAACTAATGTTTTTAAGCCCTATGGACAGCCAAAAATCAATAATTGGGGGCAGCCAAGGGGTAGCAATTTTGGGCCCTAGATCAGCTCCTTTGGGGCAATTGGACAAGCCTAATCAAAAGGGTATTGCTGATGTTGTGGATTGCACCTTTGAAAAAACGTTGAGCTTCTGTCTTCTACACGGCACAATGGAGACTCCCCTCTTGCTGTGGGTCTGGCAAAACTGAGGGAAGAATCTCTAGATAAGGGCTAGCTCCCTTTGATGCATATGTAAGATTTTTCACTACTACTACTAATGATGGGGGGTGAAAAGAGAGAAGGAGACAACCAAAACAAAAACTAATCTAAGTGGTGATGCACCAAACGATTTTTGATCTACTCAACAATATCAACACTTCAGATCAAAAGAAGGGCGAGCAAACACTTTATCTAACAGAAAAAACTAGACTGTAGGGCGCTTTAACAGGGAGGCGTGGTGAAGATACAAGGAAGAGGAACTTACCACAAGCGTTATAGAAAACACACTGTCTGATAATTACTTCTCTGTCTCTACCCTCCACATGAAGCACTTCCTGTTTGACCTGCAGAAATGGCTTTGGCTACACTAGGTATGTTGGTGTCAATCTTGTGAAAGCATCAAGCTAAAATGACTGAACACAAAATTGATACACAGACACTCAAAAGCATAACCAGTCAGATAGAGGTAAAACACATTCTTATTGATCAAAGGTGAAATTTGGTAGGGCTTCGCCTTACAAAATGAGAGATATCTTACTCTGTTGAGAGGTTACAATAACATAAAAAAAAGACTTTGGCGCTTCCCAGAATAAGCAGCCCATGCTGTGTTGAACACCTAAAGGGAGGAATTTGATCATGCTGGTGTCATCCTTCTAGAAAGCTCTGAAATAACCATGCTGTAGATGCCGCAAGTCTTGACAACCTGTATTAAATGTCACTACAAAAGCATGGGTCGCTTTGTTTGTTTGAATAACAAGGTCGCTTCTTAAATGAAGTTCACATCATTGTTTGCTCATTAATGTAAAATCGAAGAAAACAGGTCGGGCTCTCACTGTTTGCGCTCTTTGATGACCATTTCGTAAGGATTGTTTCATCCGCGACAATAACTTCTCCTGCTGACACCTTTTGCCACCTGGGTTGATTTGATTCATGTATGTGCTTGGTTGGGTGCGTCTTTTGGAACATTCCAAATGTTGTCGTATGTGTGCGTGGCCGTGTTCTAGATTCTTTGTTTTGTTCCCTCTTTCCTTGCTATTTCTTGTCTCTTTATGGCAATTTTGAGCTCTCGGGCTATTCTTTCGTCTTTTGCTAGCTCCTTGGGCTCCTTTCTCGACTGACGCATTCCATCAAAATTGAGGTCTGTGGGCCCATCACTATTCAAAAACCAACGGCTATTTCACCGTCTTGAATTTGACATTTGTGCGCCCGTCACTGGACGTTTGAACCTCCAATGGCTAGTTCGCCATGCTGAATTGACGTGCTCGGGCCCGTCATTACTTTGGTAATTCCTTTGACTTTCTGCAACTGAACCTTCCCGAAGGGAAGGTGTCCCTTCGAAAAATAGAAAAAGTCCCCTTTTGGATCGCTGGGAGTCCCTTGCAAGGGCACTTGCCCTTTGGGCTTCTTCGAGATCCCTTATCTTCTCAATTTCTTCGAACAAAATGTCTGAAGGAATTCCTTCGGACATTTTGCCCAAAGGAAGTCTTTCCTTCAAAGTTGACGCTCTTTTCTTTGTAAATCCCTTCAGACTTTCCTTCGGACTTTTTGTCCGAAGGAATTCTTTGCCTTGGTTTTTTTCCTTTGATAAATTCCTTCGAGCATTTTGTTCGACGAAATTCACCCTTTAGTTATACATGGATTTTCTTCGGACAAAAGTCCGAAGAAATCCTTGGTCTCTTTTGCCTTGTATTTTTTCCAAAGGAAAGCTTACCTTTCGGCCTTCTGCCTTGTCAATTTTTCGAAGGTGCTCCCTGCCCTCTGCAAGGGCACTTTGGGCCCCAAGTTGCCCTTCGAACCCTGCTGAAAGGTCTAATTTGCAACCTCTGCCCTCCGCAAGGGCACTTTGTCTTTAGAGCTTTGTAAAAGACTTTCATTCTTGCTGGCCCATTCCCTTGCCAAAAGGCTTGTCCAAGGCAATTGTTCAAAGCGAAATAAGCTCCATATTGAACCGAAAACCTACAAGTCTCAGATCTATCAACTCTTTATAAGAACAGGTCTTATTTCAAAAGGAAAACGACAATTGAGTAAGGTGAAGACATTAGAGGCTGGCTAATCAGGACAGCAGGGGAGGAAGGAAGACCAACTTTTTTGCCCTGCAGGACCAAAAAATGGTCAACAAATTTGGCGACTCACAAGGGGAGCAGGCTCGCGATGCTAAAGAAGACTAGTAGCCTCTAAGTCCATTGGGCATGGAGTCAGGGCGCATCTTGGATAAAATACAACCTTGTAAGGACCTATGAACCAACAAGGATTTTACCTCAAACACAAAGGAAAACACACACAACAAAGACTAAAAAACAACACACGCGTGTGCAAACAGCACTTACGAAAGACAACTGAAAGCAAACTACTATGTACAACTAAATAGATACATTTGCCTCCCTCTTGGATCAAAGGAAAAACTTCTTAAGTCTCCTTCATGGCAAGAAAACTTATGGTGCCAGACAAGTGGCTGAATGGAAAGGAGACTTGGTGACTTGCTCTTCTTTCCTGCCACCTTGGTGAGCTTGTATCTGAGTGGATCAGGGACAAACATGTCTCCAACATCTGTGTATTCACTTTGCCCTTTGAAACCTGATTCATGCTGGTGTACTTCATCAAGAAATCAATGGCTGCTAGCTTATCACCATAAGCCTCATTTAGCTCATAGCCCCCTTAACATGCATCATGAATTGATGTAATGTCCCCTTTCAGTTGACATCTCTCAATACTTGAGATTAGCCTAATTTGTGGCCCTCGTAGGCTAATATGGAGGATAGAGGGTCTTGTTGAGGCATGGCTTGGCTTCAATTGTCAGAATTTTTCAGTTTGGCTTTCGTTCGGAGTCTTTTGGACACCATTTGCTTGACTTACTATTTTTAGTAAGTGGAGACACTCAGTGGAGCACCCCTACTATTTTTAGCAGTATGGTCTGGTCATATGCAGATTCAGTAACTTATCATCCGGCTTCAGACGGCTTGTCATTTGGACTTATATTGAGGGAGATATTAATAGTTATTTGCCAAAATCAATATTAATTTAATTGAAGCTTATATTATAGAGTTATAATTTAAATTTATGTTATAACTTAACTGAATGAAGGGGTCGACAATCATGAAGAAGGGGCCATATTTCAATTAATTATTTTAATTAAATGGGCGCCCAAACTATTGGAAAATTAAAAGTGAAATTCAAAGTTAATTTAAAGGATGTTTTTGAAGGAAATCAACTTGCTTGAGGAGATATAAGGGTTTCTTTTGAAGAAATTCAGATTATGGCATTTTGGAGAACATTTTTGAGGAGTTTTGAACTTGCTTGGAGAACGAGGGTTTCTACCTGCAGCAGCGATTGAAGAACATAGTTCTTCTGTGAGCAACCATCTGAGCTGGTGAAATACCCAATGGCCTTGGTGATTTTGTGGGGGGTCTCAATCAAAGGCTCTATTTGGGATTTCAATTGGATGAATTTGGTGAAGTTTGGATCAAATTTAAGACACTGGAGTTGCAGATTATTTTTTGATTGAAAGGGATTATTTTCAGAGGTTTTATTTGCTGCTATAGTACCTCTGAATAGTGATGCACTACAGTACCGTGAATAGTGATGTGCTACAGTACATGTGAATAGAGAGGAATTGCTGGTCATATAAGACAAAGTGTTCACAGCTTCTTTTGGAGGTAAACATATGATGTTATCTGCAGATCACAATCATATCAGGGTCATTCAATTATCGGAATTTGTTTTTTCATATTGTATTTATTATCAATATGGCCTTGGACTCTTATTCAGTGAATGGAATAATATATGGCAATAAAAGAAGTCTCAATATTGTTCAAAATTTATTCTCAATAGACTAGTTTTACTTTCAGTATGTGTTTTTTTGTTCAAACCCCCTGAAAACACACAAAAACTCAAAAAACCTTCAAAACAAAACAAAAAAAAGTGAAGTTCAGCAGTAGACCCTGTGAAGGGTTCTGACATTGGTATCAGAGCTAAATCCTGCCATCCTGAGGGTTTAGTTATTACATGCCGCCAGAGGAGGTTGGTTCACACAGGTATTATACAACCAGGTGAGCCTTACTTGAAGGCGAACAGAGTTTAGAACCATAGCCGGTCATCATGGGTGATAGGCGTGAGAGTAGCCCACCCAGAGGCAACAGGGATAACGATGATCAGGATACCAGAGATTTCTTCTGTGCTATGGTTACAGGGCAACAACAGAGATGGCGCAGGCATTACAGGCACTCACTACTATGGTAGAAAGGTTGAACCCACCTGTTAGATAGAATGGGAAACAGGGAGATAACAAGGGCGCTACAGGTAATCAGAGACCACAGCAGACCCATTCCAGAACAGCTGATAGGCCTACACGCCCTACATTTGTTCTGGAGGTCCAGAAGAAGCTCCGACAGAGGAGGCAGCAGGAGACCCCATATGTGCAGATGCACTCGTGGCTGCAAACGATGAATGGGAATTATTAGTTCCTCAAGTTCGGGAGAGGATGACCTTTGAACGCTTTGTAAATCAGAGGAGAGAGCATTACAGGGCACTTAGATAGGATAGGAGGCCTAGAGGTCAAAATAGTGAGCTGAAGAGGGCTACAGGGAAGCTTTCTTTGACTACTTTTGATGGTAGTAGCAAGATGACAGCACAGACTTGGATTCACAAGCTTGACACTTTCCTAGCACTAAGACCTATGACAGAAGTGGAGGCAATAAAATATGCCACACTACATTTAGAGGGAGCTGGACATGATTGGTGGTACCATGGGATGGTTACCCTACAACATAACCAGGGGACTTCATACCAGGACCTCGTGGACAGGTTGGTAAAGAGATTTGATAAGGACCCAGAAGTCTACTTCAGGGAGTTGGCACAGTTGAGACAGACAGGGGGATTGGAGTATTTCATTAGTGACTTTCAGAGGCTATCCGTTATGGTGCCAGATATCTCAGATAAGAGATTGGTTGTTTTGTTCGCCGAGGGATTATCCGAACCACTGAAGGGTTGGGTAAAAGCCTTTGATCCTCTTTCACTATAGGAAGCGATGAAGAAGGCACGCAACATGGAACTTGTAGCTCCATCTAGCAAGTCCAATTCCAGGAGTACTTCATTTAAGGACAAGGGATTCAATAAAAATAGAAAGAAATCTGATTTTAAGAGTGATTCAAAGGGAAAATCAGCAGCACCCTTGGATCGTGAGACTCTTAATGATTTGCGTAGGAAGAATCTTTGCTTCCACTGCAAGGGTCCCTATGATGCTAACCATGATTGTCCTTTACGGCCTAAGGGTAAGGCCAATAGAGTTATGTGGGCTTATTATGAGGATTCAGAATCTGAAAATTCCGGACAGCAGGAGAGTTCTAAGGAGTCAGAGTCAGAGGCTTCAGAGCCTAAGGTGGAGGCAAAGTCAGAGATCCAGCTCCAGGAGGCACGGTTGTCTAGCATACAGCAGGAGGGATCTTTCAGACTTCGTGGAGTTTTGGCTGGTCAAAAGGTTATCACCCTTTTAGACACAAGGGCCACCCATAATTTTATTGATGCCAGATTTGTGGAGAGGCGTGGGCTTATAACCGAAGAGTTTGAGGGCATTCGGGTTAAGGTGGCTGATGGTTACACTCTCAAGTGTGACCGTATGATTAAGGATCTTCCTTTGTGCCTGAATAATTATGAATTCAAGGCTGATTATTATGTGGTAAATATGGGCGATATTGATATAGTCTTGGGCATGAAGTGGCTTCATTCTCTTGAGGAAGTTATACTTCGCCTTAAAGACATGGAGATCCGGTTTGAGGTGGATGGGAAGACTCATTTACTGAAGGCCATCCGAGACAGTAACATCAGGACTTTCTTTCCGACGAATGGAGAGACTTATGCATCATGACATGGTTGAGTGGGCCGCCGAGTGTACTTTGATGCCTACACAAGGGGGACAGCATAAGACCGAGTATCATCTTGACATTCAGCAGTTGAGAGTTAAGCATGGGAAGGTTTTCAGTGACCTTCCACCAGGGAGACCTCTAGACAAGGGTATTGAGCACATCATAGAGCTTGAGGAGGGCGCCAAGCCTGTCATGATTACTCCTTACCGACACCCAAAGCAGCTTAAGGATGAGATAGACAAGACTATCAAGGAGCTGCTTGCTATGGGTCACATTCAACCGAGTAAGTCACCATTTGCTTCTTCAGTTGTTCTAGTGAAGAAGAAAGATGGTACTCTTCGTATGTGCATAGATTACAAGGTCCTAAATAAGAGAACTGTTGACTATTTTGGTCTTGCAGGCCAAAATCGGTCTCCTTTCCCTGCTGTTCTGAGCCAGTTCATTTTTTGATTTCGCACAAGTCTTGATTTCTACAGACTCTGCAGACTATTTCTACGGACTCTGCACGTTACTACGGACTCTGCAGGAAGATTTCTACGGACTCTACAGGAAAGAAACAAGTTCTCAATACTTAGGCGCAAAATGGGCCATTCCAAGTGCCCTTGCGGAGGGCAAGGAACACTTTCAAAGGGACCAAAGAGAAGGCCGAAAGGTTAAGTTTTCTTCGGGAATTTTTACAAGGCAAAGGACGAGAATTTCTTCGAACAAAATGTCCGAAAGAATTCCTTCGGACATTTTGTCCGAAGAAATCCTTCGGAAGAAAATCCCGCAGAAATGAAAACATGAAGGCAAAAGCAAGAAATGATTCCTTTCGGACTTTTGTCCGAAGGAATTCCTTCGGACAAAAAATCCGAAGGAAATCGGAGGAAGAGCCGCGAAAGAAAAGCCAACCGAAAAAGAGTAAGCGGGGAAAAAACCCGAAGAAAGTTTGCGAAGGTCAAAGTGATCGAGACAATTCTTGCGGACATTTTGTCTGCGGAAAAAATGGCCAAAACAAAAGCCCGACCAGAGAAAAGCCGAAGGAAAGGAAAAGACCGAGGAAATTGAAAGGAGTGATAGGTCCGAAGACGTCAAAATCAAGCACGATGAACTAGCCGTTGGAAGTTCAAACGCCCAGTGACGAATGCACAGAGGTCAAATTTAAGGCGATGAAATAGCCGTTGATTTTGAAAAGTGGCCGCGAGTGAACTCAGCGACCCGCCAAGAAGATAGCCCCCGAGGGCCGAAGGAGCCAGAAAAGACAAGCCAGGAAAAGACAGCGCAGAAATGGACAAAACAGCCCAAGTGGCAAAGGGGAGGTGAGTTACTCCAGTGGTTGACACAGTGCCCGCCAAGTGGTCATCAAGGGGCGCAAACAGTGAACGGCGCGCCCTATTTTTCTCTACTTTGCATTTATGAGCAGACAAACCACGTGAATATCTTAAAGGAGCAGTCTTGTTGCAGAAAAAGAGGCGCAGCCCATGCTTTCACATTAATGTCTGAACACCAAAGTCAAGACCGGCGATTACACAGCATGGTTCTAGCTGGCCTCTTCTAGACAGATGATATCAGCAACAGTGACTTCCTCTTCCCGATGCTCTCAACACACATGGGCCACTTGTAAGAAGGGCGCCAAACTCTTTTCCAGAAAGCGCCTTTACTTCTCTCTATATATTGTAAACTTCCCATTTTTGAAAGTGATCTCTTAGCTTATAAGGCAAAGCTCTGCCCAAAAATCTCTGGGTTTGTAAGGCAGAACTCTGCCGGATTTTACCTTGAATCAAGACATAGCATTTTTTACCTCCCTTTGAACTTGCACGCACGCATATGTCTATGTTTTCATTTTGTGTTAAGTCATTTTCTTTTATGCTTTCACCGAACGATTCCAACATGTCAAGTGCATTGTGAAGTTTCTTCTTCTGTAGGTCTGCCAGAAGTGTCTACAGCAGGAATATAGCCGCATGTGAATAGGCTGCCAAAGTGTGTCTCAGAATACCTCTAGTAGTTCTTCCTCCTTGTATCTCTACGGACCCCTAACTCATTGACACAGAAGAGTTTCCCACATCAAATGAAGTGTATGTTAGCTTGTCCTTGGTGAAAAGTGTAGGTCCGAGCTAAGTAAATCTACTTTTTTGGTGTATCACCTTTTAATTTAGGTTTAGGTTCTGTTTTTCAGTAATCCTTCTCCCTTTTCACCCCCCCATTTGTTAGCAATAGGAAATCCAGGACCTAAAAGATACACCAAAGGGAGCTAGCCCTTATCTAGAGACTCTCCCCCCCGTTTTGCCAGGCCCACAGGCAAGAGGGGAGTTTCCATTGTTGCGTGTGGAAGGCAGGGGCTCGACCTCTTGTCGAGGGTGCAATCCACTGCGTCAACAAGGACTATTAAGAACAAATATCCCATACCCCATATAGATGAGCTTATTGATGAGCTCCATGGTGCCTGTTACTTCTCGAAGATAGACTTGAGATCAGGATATCATCAAATTAAAGTTCGTGAGCAGGATATTGAGAATACCGCATTTCGCTGTCATTGTGGACACTTTGAGTTTGTGGTTATGCCATTTGGGCCAACCAATGCTTTAGCAAAATTCCAGTCCACCATGAACAGGGTCTTCCACTCATGGTTGAGGAGATATGTACTTGTCTTTTTCGATGATATATTGGTCTACAGCGGGACATGGCAAGAGCACTTGGCTCATTTCGATACAGTACTCAGCATTTTGGATAGGGAGTCCTTGTATGCCAAGGAATCCAAATGTGATTTGGGGATGACTGAGTTGTTATACATAGGCCATATTATCAGTGCAGAGGGAGTGCGGATGGATCATGAGAAGATTCGTGCTATCATAGATTGGCCTACCCCTGAGAACCTTACATAGCTGCGAGGATTTCTTGGGTTATGTGGTTTCTATTGCAGATTTGTCAATAGATATTCAAGCCATGC
This sequence comes from Torreya grandis, assembly GCA_037957365.1. NCBI lineage: Eukaryota > Viridiplantae > Streptophyta > Pinopsida > Cupressales > Taxaceae > Torreya > Torreya grandis. The sequence continues at coordinate 2,473,070 of JARHVA010001223.1, read as the reverse complement.
AACACCTATGACGGACTTGTTGAAAAAAGGTGCATTCATTTGGACTCTTGAGGTGAAATATCCCGAGCCAATTTTTTTGAATTTTTTAGATATCAGATTTCAAGATTACAAACAAGTACCCGTTAAGGTTAGAAGATAAACCCAAACGTACTGAAACAACTCTAACCAGAATGGCGCCGATGATGGCGAGCATTGGTCAGAGGATTTAAAACAAACTGCTTATGCTGTAACTCTAACCAGAATGGCGCCGATGATGGCAAGCATTGGTCAGAGGATCTGCTACTCTAAAAGCCGAAAACGGAACCCGACGTCAAGTATGTGCTACCCAATCCAATGCGGAGTGAGGGGCGACCATATGACGAAGTGATTACAATAAAATTGCTTGAAAGGGAAATGCTGAAAGATGAAACTACTCCACACCCAGCATGTGCTTGCTAACCCCAAGAGGGAAAGTAGCTACCATAGGGCGGAGCTCAACACCTAAAATGTGCTTGCTCTCCCCAAGAGGGAAAGTAGCTACCATAGAGCGGAGCTATAACTAATACAATGACTTTAGTTGAAATTGAACATTACAATCAGATTTGAACAAGTTTGAGAATTACTGCTAGTACTACTCCCAGTTTACAAAATGAAACTCATTCGCCTGCCAGAGCATAGGAATTGAAAGATTACCATTACATCATATAAAGAACTCTCCTTGGCTTGATTAGAGATGCCAAAACAATAACTCTCTCAGTGACCAAATAATAATTCTGTTTTTTTTTTTTTACAAATCTACACTTTACATTGAAAAACCAGCAACCTATGAATTTACTCATATGCTCATAACTCTCTCATTTCTCACCCAAATGATCTCAAATCTGATGCAATAGACCCTCAAAATGATGGCGCCTAACTTAGTAATAAGAAATGGCATCTAAAAATGGTTATTAATTACTGACACGAATCCCAATGCACTCTAAAAAGTACGGCCTTCAAGGAATGACGGATTTGCATTATAAAATCATAAGCTTCGTATTAAAATCTACAAATATTCATGAAGGGGCGCCCTTACCAATAAGATGCAATGACACAATACCCAGAACGAGATTATTTTTGTTTTTTGATTTACCAATGAAAACACGGATCTGTTGTAGCTTAAAATGCAATTTTCAGAAATTAACTAATATGCTATAATCTGATCTAGACAGCCACAAGCTGATTACAATGCACACAACTCAAAGCAAACTCACAAACTAGACTAAATCACCACTAGTCATTGTATTGCAAGCAAGAAGCGATACCCGAGCTAGGAGGCCTTCATTCCTCGAAGCGATCCCAAAGCCAATCTGGCAGCATAACATTTATGTAGACAAAGATGATCAAATGAAAACTTAAGGCTTTCTTTTATAGACTTCAGTTGGCCTCCCTTGAAACCCTAACTCCAAGAGTGGCGCCCTTTTCCAAGCAATGATGGCACCCCCCTTCAAGTCCACCTTTTAAAATAACATTAAGTTATTCGACTAGGCCAAGGTCATAACATTAAAATATAATGTTATTTTTTAGTAAAATAAACTTATTTCTCCAAGACCGCATTCTGAAGCCCGAAACTGAATGAGTCAACTGAAAGGGAAAGTCAACCGCCTGAGACAAACCTGTTAGCTGCCAAAAATAGAATTTACTAAAAATAGTAAATTCCTGAAAATGCTCAGAAAGCCGAGACGAACATACCCCTGCGAAGCTCTCTGAAAACCCAAAAAGAATCCGCCATCAAAACTCCGAGCAAGGACATCCTAAAAACTAGGAAACCCTAATTTGTAGCTTCCGACAAGCCTTCGGATTTCCAGAAAAAGGCCAACGGTCACTGTCAAGATCAAGTTTGAGAAGGGGACATTACAGTCCACCCTCCCCAAAATTGCTTGTCCTCAAGCAATCGCAAACTAGGATGCTGCAATATCTCATCATTTTTCCAAGTTGCATCCTCCATAGACAGGTTCTTCCACTTTACCAGGTATTCTCTGATGGTTCTTTTCCTCAAAGAACGTTCTCTGACATCAAGTATCTCCTCTGGTATTAGAACCAGCTGTCCCTCTTCATCCAACGGTGGCAACCGTGAAGAAGCAACCACATTAAGTCCAAGTGCCTTCTTGAGGCGAGACACGTGGAAGATGTTATGCACTCTGCTATCAGAAAGTAGCTCTAGTTCATAAGCTACTGCCCCAACTTTTATGATGACCCTAAATGGCCCATAGAAGCGAGGTTTGAGCTTCTCAGCTCCACTCTTCTTGAGAGTAGATTGTCTATATGGTTGTAATAGAAGATAGACCATATCCCCAACATCGAAAGAACGCTCAACACGCCTCTGATCAGCATACAACTTCTACTGATTTTGTGCAATCTGCAAATTATCCTTCAAGGATTTCATTATGTTTTGACTATGCTACAACAAATCCTTGGCTAGAGGTGCTTTGCTGTCACCAAACACCAAATCTGCAAAACTAGGTGCTTCATACCCATAAAGTGCCAAAAAAAGAGACATCTTAATTGACATATGAAAAGTAGAGTTGTAGCAGTACTCGCCTATATGCAGCCACTTGACCCAAGTTCTCTGTTGTTCTGACACATAATTTCTCAAGCAGCCTTCCAACCACTTGTTCACCACTTCAGTTTGCCTATCTATTTGGGGATGGTAGCTAGTGCTTGGGGTGAGCACAGTACCACTCATTCTGAAGACTTTTGCCAAAACTTACTTAGGAACTTGCTATCCCTATCACTCACGATGTTCTTTGGCAATCCATGCAGCCTAAACACTTCTCGAAAAAACAGATATGCAACTTGGCCTGCAAAAAAAGTGCTGGTAATGGCGAAGAAATGAGCAAATTTGGTTAGCCTATCCACTACTACATAAATGCAATCCTTCCCTTGGGCCTTGGGCAACCCTGTGATGAAGTCCATCGAGATACTTTCCCATTTTTGATTGGGAATAGGAAGTGGTTGCAGCAAACCGGCTGGTAATGTATGCTCATTTTTATTCGCTTGACAAACAGGACATTCCCGAATGTAGCATTGTACCTCTCCTTTCAAACCTTTCCAAGAAAACCTTTCTCGGATCTGCCTATAAGTCTTAAAAAAACCTTGGTGACCAACAACAGAAATATCGTGAAAAGTCAAAAGAATCTTCTTCTTCAGCTTAGAATCAGCCACCAGAAAGATTCTTCCCTTATAATGTATCAATCCCTCAACCATCTTGTACCTTTCATCATGAAAAGTACCCTCAAGAATGCTGGTTGCAAACTGATTTTTAGCATAATCAGCAAGCAACATGTCTCTTCAATCTGCAGTAAGCTCACACAATGAGCTAAGATGAGGTCTCCTTGAGAGAGCATCGGCCACGATATTATTTTTCCCTTTTACATATTCAATGTCAAAGTCGTAAGCTTGAAGCTTACTCACCCATTTCTGTTGCCTCTCATTTAGATCTTTCTAGTGCATTAAATGCTTGAGGCTATTGTAGTCAGTCTTAACCACGAACTTATTCCCCACCAAGTACTGCCTGAACTTGGCTAATGCATGCATAATGGCAAGCATTTCTTTGTCATAGATTGAATATGTCCTTTCAACACCTCGTAACTTTCTTCTCTCAAACACGATAGGGTGTTTGTCTTGCATCAGGGCAGCCCCAACTCCTTCACCCGATGCATCACATTGCAGCTCGAATGGCTTGGAGAAATCCGGAATTGCCAAAATTGGACACGAGCTCATGATCTTCTTGAACTTGTCAAAAACAATTTGAGCCTTTTCTGGCCAAACAAAGGCTCCCTTTTTGGTGAGATCAGTAAAGGGAGCAGCATTCTGTGAATACCCCTTTATGAATCTCCGATAAAACCCACAAAGACCCAAAAAACCTTTCAACTGAGTTAAGCTCTCAGGAGGTGGCCAATCAACTACTGCTTTGATCTTCTCCGAATCCACCTTCACTCCCTCAGCACTGACTATGTGGCCAAGGTATAGTAACTCCATCCCAAATTCACATTTGGAAGCTTTTGCGAACAAGCTCTCAGATTCCATGATACTAAGCACTTCCTCCAAGTGCTTAAGATGATCTCCCCAAGTCTTGTTGTAAATCAGAATGTCATCAAAAAATATTAACACAAACCTCCTTAACTGACTCTGAAAAATACAATTTATGCAAGACTGAAAGGTAGCCGAAGCGTTAGTCAACCCAAATGGCATGACTAAGAATTCGAAATGGCCATAGTGACATCTGAAAGCTGTCTTCTCCACATCCGATCCCCTCATTCAAATCTGATGGTAACCCGATCTCAGATCAATCTTTGAGAAGAACTTGGCCCCATGTAGCTCATCAATGAGCTCATCTATTATGGGTATGGGATATATGTTTTTGATGGTGCTTTGATTCAAAGCACGATAATCCACACACATGCGCATGGTACCATCCTTCTTCTTCACAAGAACCACTGCAGAAGCAAAGGGGCTCTTGCTTGGGCGTATGAAACCCATCTTCAAGAGTTCTTGAATATTCTTCTCGATCTCGTCCTTTTGCCTCTTCAGATACCGATATGGAGTTATGATCACCGGTTTAGCCCCTTCCTTGAGCTCTATGATGTGTTCTGACCCTCTATCAGGAGGTGGTCCAGGAGGTAAATCAGCAAACACTACTCTTCTTGGTGAGTAAAGACTGAATATCAGGAGGATACTGAATTTTCGTTTCAGCTGGACTAGCTGGAAGAATCATGCACTCTGCAGCCCACTCCACTTGGTCATGACGTATCAACCTTGCCATCCTCTTGAATGACACAATTCGAGGGCCACCATTTGACATTCCTCTCAACACCACCTTCTTTCCATCGGATTGAAATTTGAGTTCCATGGTTTGCAGATTTAAAGAGATCTCTCCAAGAGATAGCAGCCACTGAATGCCAAGGACAGCATCCGTATCTCCAATATTAACCACATAGAAGTCATCCTTGACTTCGTAATTGCCCAATTGCATTGACATGTTGGGAATCCTCTTGGTACATGAGATGTGAAACCCATCAGCAACCATAACTTTGAAACCTTCAAAATCTTCTGTTTGCAACCCTTTCTTTGCCACCACAGCTTCGTCTATGAAGTTATGGGTTGCTCCAGTGTCAATTAAAGCAACAATACGCTGCACTTTGATCATCCCACGAATTTTGAAAGACTCATTCTTTTGGAAGCTCGAAAGTTAAGCCAATGTACCACCACTTTTTTTTCACTTTCGGACTCTTCTGGAGCTCTTTCCACTTCACTCTCTTCCGGATCAGACTGCTGGTCTGAAAAATCAAAGTTACTTTCACCAGCTGAATAGTACTCAATCTAGTGAAATTTGACTCCCTTTGGGCAAACATGCTCTGGAGACCATTTTTCTCTACATCGAAAACATAACCCCTTTCTTCGGAGTTCATTGATAGTCTCTGGATCGAATCTTGTGCCAAGAGGTTTCTGCTGTTTAAACTCTTTATGGTAAGGCTTTTGATGAAACCTTTTCCCTCTATCCTTCTTGTGAAATGATGGTTTGGAATGGAACTTTGCTTTGGGAGCAACCCACTCCATGTTTCTAGCTTTTTACATTGCTTCTTGTACGGACGGTGGATCAAAAGCTTTGATCCATCCCTTGAGTGGCTCCATCAAACCTTCGCTGAATAGGATCACTAATCTTCTCTCGATGATTCCTGTGACCATAACTTAAAGTCTTTGAAACTCAGCTATGTAAGCATCAACAGTGCCATACTGCTTCAACTGTGCCAACTCCCTAAAATGCACTTCTGGGTCCTTCTCGAACCTCTCAATGAGTCTATTGGTGAATTCATCGTAGCTAGTGATAGACCCATGACCCAAGGTGACTAGGCCATGGTACCACCACTCATGTGCCACCCCATCTAGGTGTAGCGTAGTGAATTTAATCGCGTCTTCTTCAGCCATTGGCCTAAGAGCCAAATAGTTGTCTAGTTTCTGAATCCAAGCTCGAGTAGAATTATTATCACTTCCATCAAAGTGGGAAAGCATAACCTTGTTGATAGCTTGATGCAAGTCTCCTTGTGCTAGAGTTCTTCTTTGGTCATAATTTCTCCTTTGTCCCTTACTCTTTCTCTTATGATCTATAAATTCATTATAGGACATGTCCATTTTGATGTCATCAAGGAGAGAATCATACTCCGCATGGCCATGTCTCAATTGTTCCACAAATGAAGCATTCTCTTCAGGATCAGGTTGGGTGTTTACTGGTGCTACGAAGGTGGGTTTGAAGGGCCTTGACGAAATGTAAGTGTTGTTTGAAACAGGCTAAGCAACACTTCCATCAAATTGATTTGAGGCACTAGGCTCTCCTCTGTATCCGGGGTTGTTCTGTAGAGTTGGGTTCTGGCCCACTTTCCCCAACATGAGAGATACCATATTCATCAAGGCATCCATCTTCTTTTCAAATCTCTTTTCGGGACTTGTCGATCTCTCTCTTCCCTTCCCACTATCATTTCTGGTGTTGGTAAACCTCTCGTTACCCCCGACTGATCTCTCACCTTCTGCCATATCTATATCTTGAGAAGACTCCCAATGAGCCCTCAAGACCTCTGAAGTTGTCTGACCTTCGGGAACCTGATACCACTGGAACTGTTTTGCAATTTTCTTATCTTCTCTTGCTATGTATCTCTTTTCTCTGTCACTCATAGATGGTTTGTTCACAGGATGGCAGGATACTTAGCTCTGATACCACTGAAATATTCCGAGCCAGTTTTTTTGAATTTTTTAGATATCAGATTTCAAGATTACAAGCAAGTACCGGTTAAGGTTAGAAAATAAACCCAAACGTACTGAAACAACTCTAACCAGAATGGCGCCCATGATGGCGAGCATTGGTCAGAGGATCTAAAACAAACTGCTTATGCTGTAACTCTAACCAGAATGACGCCGATGATGGCGAGCATTGGTTAGAGGATTTGCTACTCTAAAAGCCGAAAAAGGAACTCGACGTCAAGTATTCGCTACCCAATCCAATGCGGAGTGAGGGGCAACCATATGACGAAGTGATTACAATAAAATTGCTTGAAAGGGAAATGCTGAAAGATGAAACTACTCCACACCCAGCGTGTGCTTGCTAACCCCAAGGGGGAAAGTAGCTACCATAGGGCGGAGCTCAACACCCAGAATGTGCTTGCTCTCCCCAAGAGGGAAAGTAGCTACCATAGAGCGGAGCTATAACTAATACAATGACTTTAGTTGAAATTGAACATTACAATCAAATTTGAACAAGTTTGAGAATTACTGCCAGTACTACTGCCAGTTTACAAAATGAAACTATTCCCCTGCCAAGAGCATAGGAATTGAAAGATTAGCATTACATCATATAAAGAACTCTCATTGGCTTGATTAGAGATGCCGAAACAATAACTCTCTTAGTGACCAAATAATAATTCTGTTTTTTTTTTTTTACAAATCTGCACTTTAAATTGAAAAACCAGCAACCTATGAATTTACTCATATGCTCATAACTCTTTCATTTCTCACCCAAATGATCTCAAATCTGATGCAATAGACCCTCAAAATAATGGCGCCTAACTTAGTAATAAGAAATGGCATTTTAAAATGGTTATTAATTACTGACATGAATCCCAATGCACTCTAAAAAGTACGGCCTTCAAAGAATGACGGATTTGCATTATAAAATCATAAGCTTCGTATTAAAATCTACAAATATTCATGAAGGGGCGCCCTTACCAATAAGATGCAATGACACAATACCCAGAACGAGATTATTTTTGTTTTCTGATTTACCAATGAAAACACGGATCTGCTGTAGCTTAAAATGCAATTTCCAGAAATTAACTAATATGCTATAATCTGTTCTAGACAGCCACAAGCTGATTACAATGCACACAACTCAAAGCAAACTCACAAACTAGACTAAATCACCACTAGTCGCTGTATTGCAAGCAAGAAGCGATGCCCGAGCTAGGAGGCCTTCATTCCTCGAAGCGATCCCAAAGCCAATCTGGCAGCATAACATTCATGTGGACAAAGATGATCAAATGAGAACTCAAAGCTTTCTTTTATAGACTTCAGTTGGCCTCCCTTGAAACCCTAACTCCAAGAGTGGCGCCCTTTTCCAAGCAATGATGGCGCCCCCCTTCAAGTCCACCTTTTAAAATAACACTAAGTTATTCGACTAGGCCAAAGTCATAACATTAAAATATAATGTTATTTTTTAGTAAAATAAACTTATTTCTCTAAGACCGCATTCTGAAGCCCGAAACTGAATGAGTCAACTGAAAGGGAAAGTCAACCGCCTGAGACAAACCTATTAGCTGCCAAAAATAGAATTTACTAAAAATAGTAAATTCCTGGAAATGCTCAGAAAGCCGAGACAAACATACCCCTACGAAGCTCTCTAAAAACCCAAAAAGAATCCGCCATCAAAACTCCAAGCAAGGACATCCTAAAAACTAGGAAACCCTAATTTGTACCTTTCGACTAGCCTTCAGGTTTCCAGAAAAAGGCCAACGGTCACTGTGAAGATCAAGTTTGAGAAGGGGACATTACAAGGCACAGGAGTGTTTTGTGAGGTTCAAGGAGCTTATGACTACATGTTCAGTGTTGGCACTGCCAAATTTTACGAAAACTTTTGAGCTTCTATGTGATGCTTCTGGTGAGGGCATTGGAGCAGTGCTTATGCAGGACAAGCACCCGATTGCTTATGAGAGTAGGAAGCTCAGAGGACCAGAGAAGGTTTACAGTATATATGATAAGGAAATGCTGGCCATAATGCATGCCTTGGCCAAATTCAGGCAATATTTAGTGGGCAGTAAGTTTTGTATTAAAACTGATCATAATAGCTTGAGGCATTTCCTAGGACAGCGAGATTTAAATGACCGTCAGCAAAAGTGGGCAAGTTACAGGGATATGACTTTGACATCACCTATGTCAAAGGTACACAGAATGTTGTTGCTGACGCTCTTTCCCGCCGGCCTCATCTGAGTTCTATGGTACAAATTGCAGAGGATTGGAGGCACCTGATTGTGGCAGAGTATGCCAAGGATACATGGGCATCTGGGATTGTTGAGGGATCTATTGTGGACACTAGGTACACACTAGTAAATGAGTTGATCATTTACAAGAACAGGATTTTCTTGATCCTAGGGTCAGAGATGAAGGATTTTGTGTGGGAATCGGTAGGAGCTGAAAAAAACCAGCTGGAAAAGTGTGTTCATTTTTGTTCCATTGGCAAACAATGCACTCTCATATGTATTGAAGAATCTACCCCTTAAGAACTTTCCAAAAGAATATCTCCCTTAGTTGTATGTTTTGAAGTACCCCAGATGACCAGCCAAGGGAGCATCATATACAACATGATTTGTTGTTTCAACTTGGAATTAGGGGTTAATGTCGGAATATTGTCATTAATGTCAAAGGCAAAGTGAAGGGCAAGCTTCAAACTCGCTCAAATCTTCGGACTCGTTCAGAGCTTCGAACTCACTTAGAGCTTCAGACTCCCACAGTGGCTTTGGACTCGCCCAGAGCTTCGGACTCATTAAGTAGCTTCGGACTCGCCCAAAGCTTCGGACTCACCCAGTAGCTTTGGACTCACTCAGAGCTTCGGACTCCTGCAGTAGCTTTGGATTTGCCTAGAGCTTCAAACACACTCAATAGCTTCGGACTCGCCCAGAGCTTCAAACTCATCCAGTGGCTTCGGACTCACTTAGTAGCTTCAAACTCACTCAGTAGCTTCGGACTCGCTCAAAGCTTCGAACTCACTCAGTAGCTTCGGACTCGCCCAGAGCTTCAGACTCACTCAATAGCTTTGGACTCACTCAGTAGCTTCGGACTCGCCTAGAGATTCGGACTCACTCAATAGCTTTGGACTCACTCAGTAGCTTCGAACTTAGTCAACAGCTACAAACTCACCCATGGTGAAGAGCAACATTTGAAGAATGAAGAGCAATGTTGAAATGGAGTTAAATTTATTTGTATTAAATGAAGGGCCAACCACCTTTGTTAGCATCCAAAATTTGGCAATAAGAATCGCCGCCCAAGTCTAATGAATGATAATCTAAAATGACAGGCCGACCACCTTTGAAGAGGTCGTATCTCTTAGGAGAAGTCAAACCCTTTCGAAAAGGCATAAGGTATAGATATATATAGAGAAGTTGGAGAGAAAAAATGAGAAGTGTGGAAGTGTGAGATATGTGAAGAAGAGAACGAAGCAAGTGTGTGGAGAATAACAAGACATATCATACAAACACATGCAGATTTGAAGAATAGAAATAATTCCTTTCATCATACACAAGGAGAAGAGGAAGAAGAGAGAAAAGAGGGAGCAGAGCAAAACTTGATTGTGCCATCATTTGTTGACAAAGCAACAATAAGAAGGTGGAAATTGTTTAAGTGAGATCAGTGTCTCAAAACAGAAAGATTGGTGTCTTTCGCTAAGTCGATGCTTGGCAATGAAGTTGGTGCTTCAATTCAAAGAGATTGGTGTCTCTTGCTAAGTTGGTGCTTGGCATTGGGGATTGGTGTCTCCAAGTAGGTTGGTGCCTACAAAATTTTTGTAAAAAGAATTATTAATCTTATGACTGGATTTGGACAGTAGATCTAAGCAGTCTTTCAAGTGTGGTTTTTCCCTACTGAGGGTTTTCCATGTAAAATTTTGTGTTGTGTATTTACTTGTTCTTATGTGAATGGTTTCTTTATGAGAATTAATTAGAAAGTAAATTATTATTACACATTAATTCACCCCCCCTCTCGATGTGGTGGGTGCTCAACAATTGGTATCAGAGCAAGGTTCCTTCAGGGTCAGTTTAACCACTAGAAGGTAGATCCCGAAAGCACACGTGGCCAGTCATCAAGTTCAGGAAGGTTTCTCCACCAACGAGGCTCCATTGTTCAATGGGACAAATTATACACTATGGAGTATAAGGATGAGGACATATCTAATGGCCCTTGGTTTTGACATTTGGCAAGCAGTTGTGAATGGATACAAAGCGCCACAGACTTCACCAACAGATACAGTAGGAAAGAAGGCTAGTGAAAATAACACAAAAGCCATGAATGTTATTCTGTGTGGTTTGTCAAAATCTAAGTTTGTAAAACTAATGCAGTGTGACTCGGCTAAGGAGATTTGGGATAAACTTAAGACCATTTATAAGTGTTGACGCTGTGGATTGCACCCTTAGAAGGCTCAGCTTCTCTCTTCCATGCGGCACAATGGAGGCATTCCTCCTGCTGTGGGCTTGGCGAAATCGAGGAATGAATCTCTAGATATGGGCTAGCTCCCCATGATGCATCTTTGAGGTCCTTACCTACTATTGTTAATAATTGGGTTGGGGGGGGGGGGGCGTGAAAAGAGAGAAGGATATAACAAAAGTAGAACCTATCAAAAACGGTGATGCACCAAATGATCCAATCTACTCAGCTTATATCAACATTTTATACCAAGAGAGCAAACAGACACTTCATTTGAACAAAAGACCAGACTGCATGGACGCTTTAACAAGGGGCTTAATGGAGATACAAAGAAAAGAACCTACCATAGGTGCTGCAGAAGCACACAGTCAGATAATCACTCTTCTGTCTCTATGCTCCAACTTCGGCACTTCCTATTAACCTGTAGAAATGGTGTGGGATATACTAGATATGTTGGTGTCGATCTATAAAAGCATCAAGATAAAATGACTATACACAAAGTCGATACACAGGCATATTCAGAAGTATAACAAATCAGAGAGGTAAAACACGTTCTTTTGATTCAAAAGTAAAATTTGGCAGGGCTTCGCCTTACACAAGTGAGAGATCTCCTTTTCAAGTTGAGAGGTTACAATATATAGTATTAAGAGAAAGACTATTTGTCCCTCAAAGAACAGGGGGCCCATACTGTTTTAAACACCTAGGAAAGAGGACTCTGCTCATGCTGGTATCATCCTTCCATAAATGGCCTAAAAGAACCATGTTGTAGATGTCACAGGTATTGACTTTGTTGCTCAAACTGTCTTAACTGTTCCTAGTAAAGCACGGGTCGCTTTGTTTCCTGAATGACAAGGCCGCCTCTCTATGAAACTTACGCAACTGTTTGCTCATTAATGCTAAACGAAGAAAAATGGGCCGCTCTATTGAATGCTTGCATTCCCTTTGATGACTGCTTGGTGGAGACTATTTCATCTGTAGCAGTAACTTCTCTTGCCGACGCCCCCTGTGCCACCCGGACTGCTCTATTCATTCCTGCGCTACTTCTTGTCTTTTCCTAGCAACTTGTCTCTCAGGGCTATCTTTTGTCTCCTCCTGGCTCCTTTCCTAGCGGGTCGTTGAGTCTATCCTTTTGGCCTTATGCCTTTGAATTCCTTCAACCTTGTGCTTATGAGTTCTTTTGGGCAAAATGTCTGAAACAAATCTTTCGACTGCTTGTCCGAAAGAATTTGTTCTTTGGCTTCTCTTCAACGGCTAACACATCCCATCAAAATTGACATCTGCGGGCCTGTCACCATTTTTGAAAACCAACAGCTATTTCACCATCTTAAATTTGACGTTTGCGGGCACGTCACCAGACGTTTGAACCTCCAACGGCTAGTTCACCATGCTGAAGTTGACGTTCTCAGGCCCGTCATCATCTTTAGTAATTCCTTCAGCTTTTTCCAAAATAAAGCTTCTCGAAGGAAAGGTGACCCTTCAAAAAAGAGGAGAAGGTCCTTTCGATAGCCAAGAGCCCTCCACAAGGGCACCTGCCATTTCGGGTTCCTTCGGGTCCCACTGTCTTTCAAATTCCCTCGGACAAAATGTCCGAAGGAATTCCTTCGGACATTTTTCTCGAAGGAAATGTCCCTTCAATGTCTCGGCCTTCTCTTTGTAAATTTCTTCGGACAAAAGTCTGAAGGAATTCCTTCAGGCAGTTTGTTCAAAGGAATTTACCTTTGGTTTTTTACTTTTGTCTTCTACATGGATTTTCTTCAGACAAAAAGTCTGAAGAAATCCTTGGTTTTGCCTTGTCACTTTTTCGAAGGAACTTCCCTTTTGGCTTTCGACCTTGATGTCTTTCAAATGTGTTCTCTGCCCTCCACAAGGGCATCTTGGGTCCAAAGTTATCCTTCAAAGATTGCTTGAATGGTCCCATTTGTCACCTTCTTGCCCTCCACAAGGGCACTTGACCTTTGGAGTTTTTGTAGAAGACTTGCATTCCTTTGAAACTGGCCCATTCCTTTGCCAAAAAAGGCTTGTCCAAGGTAATTTGCTAAAGCAAAATAAGCCCCAGATCAACTCGAAAACCTACAGGACTCAAATCACTCCGCTCTTTCGTAGAATAGGCCTATTATAAAGGGAAAAAAAAATGACAATTGCAGTAAGGTGAAGACATTAGAGACTGACTAATCAGGCCAACAAAGAAAGAAAAGGAAGACTGATTTTTGGCCTATAGAACCAAAATTTGGTCAAAATATTTGGCGATTCATAGGGGAAACATGCCTGCTATGCTTAAGAGAACCGGTGGCTTACAAGTCTGTTGGACACAGTCAGAATACAGTCTGAAACGCTGACAATAACCTTGAGAAACTTAAGAATCAACATGAAGCTTTCACCCCAAATGGTAAACAAAACACACACAAGGCTAAAAAACTACAAACATGCACAAAAGCACTTAGGGAAAACAAGTAAAAAATAGAGAAAATATGTACATAATAAGAGAAGGCTCAGTGACAATGCTTAAGATATATCCCATTAACTGGGATATACAGTTCTCCACCATCCAACTTGAAGAGTTGGAATGCGTTATGCTGCTTGCATTGAGTGATGACATATAGACCACTCCATAAGGCATCGAACTTCGTGTGCTTTCCAAGTTTAGCTGGATCTTCATCCCATTTCAAGACAATGTCGCCTTCTAAGAAGCCTTTTGATGAGGATTTCTTATCAAAATGCTTCTTCATTTGCTATTGACGGCTGGTCATGGAAACCATGACTTGGTCTCTTGTCTTCTGAAGCTCCATTAGTTCACAAAATCTGACCTCCATGCTGTCGCTTTCTTCCGATTGTAGTTGGTGGGCAAGATCCAAGGCTGACAATTCAAGCAAAATAGAAAGTCTAGCTTCCCTTCCATACACAAGTGTGTATGGTGAATTACCAACTGCTCTTTTTGGAGTAACCTTGTCTGCCCACAGGGCTGTTTTCAGCTTGGTGTGCCAAGTTCTCTGATTTTCCTCCATTGTCCTAATGAACCTGATCAGATTCTTATTGGTGGATTTAGCCAACCCATTTTTTTTTAATAGTAATTGGAAGAAGTGCTAAGGTAGATGCCGTATCCTAATGCCCACTCGCTTGTTTTGGTTCTCAAGAAAGCCAATGCGCTATCTAAGATGATGGTAGTTGGAACTCCAAATCTTGTCACTAGGCCTTCATAAAAGTCTAGGACTGCATCTTCGTTGGCTTCCTTCAAAGCAACAGTGTCTAGCCATCCAATGAAGTAATCTGTAGCAATCAAGACCCACTTGTGGCCAGCACTAGGAGGGTTGATCATTCCTATGAAGTCCAGGCCCCATTGCATGAATGATTGCTCTACTTGAATAGGTTGCAGAGGCATTGCAACCAGTCGTTTTCCACCAAAGAGAGCATATTTCTAGCACTTTCGTACCCAAACATGAGTATCTCTAAATAAAGTGGGCCAAAAATAACAACCCCTCATAATCCTTCCAGCTGTAGACTTAGGAGCAAAGTGACCACCAACTAGTCCGTCATGAAATTCGGATAGTTACTTGTTGACCTGATTTGAGTCTATGCATCTCAAGAGTACCCCTGAAAAATCTTTTCTAAACAGCACCCCATCAACCAGGACATAAAGAAGCAACTGGACCCTGAAATACCTCCTTTTAGTCCTATCAAGGCCTGTGGGCACTCATCAGTGAGAAGGAAATGAGTCATGTCTTGTGCCCAATCCTTTATGACTACAGGTTCCTCTGTTGTAGCTTCATCATAGAATAGCAAAATGTCTTCTTTCTATTGTTTAAGGTCAGTAGCGAGGTGCTCACACAGCACTCTTCCCCTTACCAACTTGGTGGTTTTGATATCCACATCATATTCCATTACTTGATGATCCACCCTGCTCTCTTTTCATTTAAATCACGACTAATCAAGAAATCTGACACTGGGATGTGGTACCATTATATGAACCTTGTTATTTGACAACATATGTCTGAATTTCTTTAGGTTTCGTATAACTGCAAGCACTTGCTTTTCAACATATGTGTACCTAATTTCAAAACCTTCTAGACCTTGGCTAAAGAATGCAAGGGGATGTTCAAGGTTTTCATCATTTGTTTGAGTGAGCATGGTAGAGATTACATCTTCATTCCCAAAGATGTAAAGGTTGAAATATTTGGAGAAGTCAGGATTGATCAAGGTGGGACCTTGGGCAATAGCTTGCTTAATCCCTTCAAAACTATCCTTCTTTTGTGTTGTCCATGCAAACTTCTCATCCTTCTTCAGCATGGAAGTTAGTGGCTTGACTATCTCGGCAAAATTAGGGATAAATCTCCTAATAAAAATTATTTTGCCAAAGAAGCTTTGCAGACCCTTCTTGTGCTTAGGTAAGGACAACGCTAGGATGGAGCGTACTCTTTTTGGATCAATGGTCAAGCCCCTTTTTGAGACAACATGACCAAAGAGTTTGTCTTCATGGACAGTGAACACATATTTCTTCGAGTTGAGAGAGATACCAAACTCTCTACAACTCTCAAAGATTTGCCTAAGGTGGTTTAGATGTTGTCCTATATCCTTTAGAGAAAATTGTCACGTCGTCAAAATAGACCAATACAATATTATTTATCAGACCCTAGAAAGCCATGTCCATGGCTCACTGAAAGGTGGCTCCAGCATTTGATAGTTCAAATGGCATCTTTCTATAGGCAAAAGTTCCCCACTTGGTAGTGAAAGTTGTCTTGTACTAATCGCAGTCTTGCACTAGAATATGATTGTACCCTAAGTACCCATCCAGGAGGGAGAAGCGTTCACTGCCTGTCACCATTTGAAGGATCTGCTCCATACTTGGGAGGGGATAGTGATCTTTTAATGAGACTCTATTGAGGTCTCTAAAATCCACACATAATCTGATCTCCCCATTCTTTTTCCTAACAGGGACTAGATTAGCCAGCCAAAAAGAGTGTTTGATAGGAAAAATGATTTTGGACTCAATCAGCTTAGTGAGTTCCTTCCATATGAGAGGCTCAATCTTCGGATTGATAGGCCTTTGTTTTTGTTTGACGGATTTGGCGCCTTCCTCCAGCTCAATGGTGTGTTGGGCCAAGCTTGGGTCAAAAACCTTCAGGTCGCTATACTCCCAAGCAAAATAATCGGCAAACTCTTGACATAGCAAAATAAAAGAATGTCTTTCATCATTTGTACATACCTTTCCAAGTGCAAGTAGCCTGTTCTTGAATATTTTGACTCTTTCATAATTTTATTTCTTGGTTGTGATGTATGGATATCAGCAAGAGCTGATCTACAAAGAGGCGTGTTTGTTCAGGCAAGCTCAGGCCTTGCAATCCATGGAGGAGGTAGCAAAATGGAGGAATCCATTCATTCAAGGCAGTCAGCCTTGCACGCCCCCTATCCTAAAGAAAGCCCCCTCATGTGCACCAAATCCTTTCTACCAGATGGCACTTGCTCATTCTGGCTCATCCGATGCATCAATCAACCCTGCTCTTGACCCCGTGCACCTAGCCTTCAAGCATCAAAGGGAACTGGAACAACCTCCCATGGAGATGAACCTTCTAAACTCCTTAGATCGTGAATCTTCTTTTGGGGGGAACTTTTTGAACCAGCACATCTCTCTCGAAACTGGTCCTACCCATCTCTATGATGATTCCTATGAGCTCCAAGAAAGACTCTTTCAGGATAATCTAGCCAAGCAAATTGAAGATTTAGAGGCTAGGATGAAACTGCTTCATGAAAGAGAGTTGGAACTTTTAGACCTCGCAGAGGAGCCCCAGGGCCTTGGAGAAAACGAAGTTGCTCCCTGTTCACAGGAGCAAAATTCCAATTCCGAGATCCTGAACTGGAAGAAAACAGTAGAATCATGGGGCAGGAAGGAGGAGAAGAAAGGTTTTGCTCAAAACCTTGAAGAAGATGACGTTGCTCCTGCTCATGATCATGCTAGTGACCTCCAAGAAAGGCTTTTCCAAGAGGACATGGCCAGAAGAATTGCAGAATTGGAATCCAGAGAGAGATTCCTCAACCAATGTGTGATGGATGGTTCAGACCCAACGGCACATTCCATGTCTGAACACACCCCACCTACACACTTCCAAGAGATCTATCAGGCCACACCTGATATTGATGAAGTGCTAGCCAAGTGGAAGGAGGAGAATCATTTGATTCTAGCTCAAGGACTGCCTCCCCTTCCACGTGGTTTTTCCACTTCACCCCTTCTCAAAGAGGAACCTGTTCTGCAGGAGGCGAGTGAGGAGCAGAAGACCCAATCTGCAGTTTTCCAAGAGGCTATCATGAGCGACAACGAAGAAGAAATCATCATCGATGCTCCTTAGGAAGACACCGTCAACAATGGAGAAGACTCAGGTCATGCATACATGCAGATGTTCCAGCAGTATGAGGAGGAACATAAGCATGGTGAGCTCTCTTCCCCCTTGCTCGATGAACTCCCTTGTTGCTTCGATGAGGAAGATGACCATGCCATGGAGCTAGAGTTGGAGGAGGATCAGGAGGATGCCTTTGAACATCTAGAGACCCTGATCTTTGAGGAGGAAAAAGAGAGGTCTGTCTACCTTGAGGAAAGCCTTGAAGAAGAAAGTTTTGAACAGAGAGGTGTTGTTCTGTGGGATGAGCAATCAATTGTGATTCTATTTCAGACATCACAACAGTCACCCTTCTTCAAGAAGGCCAAGAGAAAGCAGAGGATGAGTTTGATAGGATCTTCAACGAAGCAGAAGGGAACAAGTCAAACCATGATGCATTGCAAGGGGATCATGCACAACAAAGGGCTTATGGTGATGAGCCAGCAGCCATAGATTTCTCGGTGATATGCACCAGCATGAAGGACCAGCATTCAACAAGCTTTCAAGAACAAACACAGTACGTATATGTTGGAAGCATGTTTGAATCTGATCCACTCGGATGCAAGCCAATCCAGGTGACAGGCAAGAGGAGCAGGTCACCAAATCTCCTTTTCATTCAGCCACTTGTCTAGCACCATAAGTTTCCTCCCCAGGAAGGGGACTTGAGAAGTTTTCCCTTTTGTAATGACCCCTTCTCGAATCTGATCTCATAATGACCGTTGGCCTATTCCTGGAAATCCGTAGGCTATTCGGAAGGTGCAATGAGGGTTTCCTATTTTTTAGGATGTCTTTGCTCAAAGTTTTGATGGCGAATTCCTTCTGGGTTTTTCGAGAGCTTCGCGGAGGTATGTTCGTTTCAGTTTTCTGAGCATTTCCAGGAATTTACTATTTTTAGTAAATTCTATTTTTGGCAGCTAGCAGGATTGTCGCAAGGAGTTAACTTTCCCTTTTAAGTTGACTCATTCAGTTTTGGGCTTCAGAATTCGGTCTTGGCGGAATAAGTGAATTTCACTTAAAAAATAATAATAACGTTATATTTTAACGTTGACCTTGGCCTAGACTAGATAACTTAATGTTATTTTAAAAAGAGGGACTTGAAGGGGGGTGCCACATTGCATGGAAAGGGGGCGCCACTTTTGAGGATAAGCTTCAAGGAAAAGCCAATTGAAGCCTATAAAAGAAGGCATTGGGCTATCATTTGATCATCTTGGTTTTAGTGCATTGTTATGCTGCCGCCTTGGCTCTGGAACTGCTTCGGGGAATGAAGGCCTCCTAGCAAGGGCATCTCTTCATGCTTGAAAGACAGCATCTAGTGGTGAATTAATCTTTGATATTTGTATTTGCTTAAGTAGTACTTTCAGTATTGCATTGTTAGTTCCTTTGATATTATTAGAATTTCAAGATATTGTATTCTGTATAAGACAGATCTAGGTTTTCAGTCACAATTCAAAAAATACAAAAAAACAGGTTCTGGGTATCATCTTATTGTTTTGGGTAGGCCTAGGCGCCCCTTTGCTTAATTTTGTAGAATTTTTAGAATAAGCATTGAATTTCTAGAGGAAATCACCCTTCTCCCACTGGGACGCCCCTTTGGGGTTTGGCATTGGTTTTTGTGTAACATTCTGGATGCAGATTTGATCAGTTTCATGATGCTAACTTGGGCGCCATACTCCGGAAGAGACTTTGCAACAGAAATCAGGAAGATTGATTAAGTTTTGCATGAGTTATGAACATCTGAAGAAATTAATAAGTGGCTGGTTTTTCTTCTTTCTAAGAGCAAATTCTGCTTATTTTTGTAAGCTGACAGTAGTACTGGCAGCCCTTCTCTATTTGTTCAAAGCTGCTTTCAAAATTCATTTCCTTTAAATTATTGTAATAGTTTACAGCTCCACCTTATGGTAGCTACTTTCCCTATTGGGTAAGCAAGCACATTCTGGGTGTAGAGCATCCGCCCTATGGTAGCTACTTTCCCTTCTGGGGTTAGCAAGCACATGCTGGGTGTGGAATAGTTTCTTTTCAGTATTTCCATTAAAGCATTGTATTAAGTTCACTCCGTCATATGGTAGCCCCTTATTCCTCCTTGGATTGGGAAGCACATACTTGACGTAGAGTTCCTTTGTTAAGTAATTTACTCCGTCTTATGGTCGCCCCTATTCCACCTTGGATTGGGTAGCACATACTGGACGTAGAGTTCCTTATTTGTAATTACTCCGTCTTATGGTCGCCCCTACTCCTCCTTGGATTGGGTAGCACATACTGGACGTTGAGTTCCTTTCTTGCATTATAGTGGCAGAGTTATTTCAGTACATTTGGAATTAACTTCTAATCTTGACGGCATTTATTTGTGATGTAATCCAATATTAAAAAATAAAAAAAAAATTTGGTTCGGAATATTTCACCTTTGATCCAGGAGGGAGGCAAATATTCCTGGTTAGTTGTACATAGTAGTTGCTTTCGGTTTCTTTTCCTACTTTCCCTAAGTGCAGTTTGCACAGGTAGTGTTTTTAGCCTTGTGTGTGATTTCCTTTGTGTGTGGGGTAAAAGGCTTCATGTTTGATTATGGGATCCCTCAAGGCAGTGGCTAACTCTTTCATAGCTGCATCTGACTCCGTGCCCAATGGACTAAAAGGCAACTGGTCTTTGAGCATAGCAGGCATGCTTCCCCTGGGAGTCGCCAATTTGTTGACCATTTTTTGCCCAACAGGCCAAAAAATCGGTCCCCCCCTTTTTTCAAGCTGTTATGAGCCAGTACTTTTGGTTTTGCACGAGTCTTGCAAATTTCTATGGACTCTGCAGGTTTTCTACAGACTCTACAGCCATTTCTACGAACTTTGCAGGTGTAGTCTTTCGGCAATTGAAGAACCAGTCAAAGAGTGCAAGGTTTTACAAAGCTTCTTCGAACTCTTGTCTGAAGAAATTCACAGGGAAAATTGGCATCTTTGAACCGTTGAACCATTGAACCGGTTCAATGCTTCGGTTCAATGCCTCGGTTCAACGCTTCGGTTCAACTGCAAAGTTCAACGCTTGGTTCAAAGGGCTTGGTTCAATTCAATTGGTTCAACGCTTCGGTTCAACTGCAAAGTTCATCGGCTCGGTTCAAAGGCTTGGTTCAATCAATTGGTTCAAAGGCTTGGTTCAATTCAGTTGGTTCAACGCTTCGGCAAAATTCATCGCTTTGGTTCAAAGCTAAGTTCATCGGCAAAGTTCAGTCGGACGGTTCAACGAGCTTGGTTCAAAGCCTTGGTTCAACAATTGTTTGAACCATTGAACCGGTTCAATGGATTGGTTCAACGGTTGGTTCAAAGGAGCGGTTCAACGCGAAAGGTTCAAGCCTCGCGAATGACAAGTGCCCCTGCGGAGGGCAGTTCCAGGTTTAAGAGCCCTTGCGGAGGGTAGGGAGCAGTTCAAAGAGGCCACAAAGAAAGCCGCGAAGGTAAGTTCTTTCGAAAATTTTCTAAGGCAAAGAAAACGCCCTTCGGAAGGGTCGTTTTTAACTTTCCCGAAAGGCACTTTTTCGAAGGCAGTCGGTAGAGGCAAGGAAGAAATCCTTCGGACTTTTTGTCCGAAGGAATTCCTTCGGACAAAAGTCTGAATGAATTCGGAGAAGCTGCAGCCAAAGAGCTTGAAAGGAAATTTCCAAAGGCAAAGTCACAAGGCAATTCTTGCAGACTTTTTGTCCGCGGGAAAAACCCGAAGCAAGAAAGCCCGCGGGGAAAAAGCCGAAGCAGAAAGCTGAAGGAAATGGCCTAAAGGAATTTGCCAAGGACGATAACGTCCCGAAAGCCGTCAACTTTAAGAAGATAGACTAGTTGGTTTTCAAACTGTGACGGGCCCGCGAACGTCAATTTTACACCAGGAAAGCCGAGCCTTGCAGGGGACACGTGGCACGTTCCGCTGCTCCTAAAAAAGCATGTCAAAGCCTTCTGCGAGAACTGTCAACACCCGCAGTCTCTCTTTTGTCCCGCGAGAACTGTGGTGGGCCCCGGACGAATTGCTAAAGAGAGAAAAAGGCGACACATGTCCTCTTCCACAAGACCTTCAAAAGGTGCCTAAAAGCTTCCACAAGTCAAGCGGATGCTGCCACGTGTCCTGCCCGTTTCACAGCAGAACGCGCCACGTGTCACTTATTTGAAAATCAGCGAAAAGTGGCCAAGGCAAGCAGAAAAGAGCCTAAAGAACACATCAACAAAGCCGGAAAGAGAGGACCCAGAAGAAGACAAGGTGCAAAAAGAGACAAAGTAGTCCAAGTGGCAAAGAGGAGGCGAGTTATTGCCAGATGGTCACCAAACGGCGCAAACAGTAAGCGGCGCGGCTTGTTTCCTCCAGTTTGCATTTATAAGCAGACAAGCCGCACAAACGCCTTGAAGGGAGCAATCTATTCGCAGAAAAGAGGCGCGGCCATGTTTTCTCATTAATTTTGGGACGCCAAAGTCAAAGCAAGAACCGACAATCAAACGGCTTCCTCTTCTCAAGGCTCAGAGCGCACATGGGCCAACTTGCAAAAAGAGCGCCAAAGTCTTTTCCAGAAAGTGCCAAGTTCTCTTCCTCTTTCTATATATTGTAAATTTCTCATTTGAGAAAGGATCGGGCTCTCTCAGCCTTAAGGCAAAACTCTGCCCATAAATCTCTCGGGCTTGTAAGGCAGAGCTCTGCCAGATTTTACCTTGAATCAGGGCTTAGCATTTTTACCTCTATCTGGACTTGCACTTTAAAGTATATGTCTGTGTTCTTTTGTATTAAGTCATTGTCTTTCATGATTTTCACAGATCAATTACAGCATGTCCAGTGCATTGTGAAGTCTCATTTCTGCAGGTCTCCCAGAAGTGTCTACAACAAGAATATAGGCGCATGTGAATAGGCTGTCAAAGTGTGTCTCAAAACACCTTTGCTAGTTCCTTCCTCCCTGTATCTCTACGGACCCCTGACTCACTGAAACAGAAGAGTTTCCCATGTCAGATGAAGTGTATGGGCATTTCTTCCTGGTGAGACGTGTATGTTCGGGCTGAGTGGGTCAACATTTTCTGGTGTATCACCTTTTCTTTTTTTTGAAGTTTAGCCTCTGTTTCAGCATCTCTCTCTCCCTTTTCATCCCCCCTTTTTCCATTTTATTTGTTAGTAGTAGGAGAAACCAAGGCCTAAAGAATACATCAGAGGGAGCTAGCCTTTATCTAGAGACTCTCCCCTCCAGCTTCGCCAGTCCCACAGGCGAGGGGAGTTTCCATTGTTGCGTGTGGAAGGGCGGGAGCTAGGCGTCCTGCCCCTGAGTGCAATCCACTGCGTCAACAGCAGGGCAACAACTCCTTCAAGGGAAGAGGGTGGAGATTGGTTGATTTGGAATTCTTCCTGATCAATAATGACGTAGCTGACGTTTGCCGCCTTTAGTGAGTATGGCTCTAGATGATCTTTGTGGATTGGCTCTGACTCAATCTTCACTTTAGTTCCATATTTGATTCTAAAAACCATGTAATACCAATTGGTTGCTAAGTACTCACCTATCTTGGACGTGAAATTCCTGGATACGCAGAGAGCAAAGTAGGGAGGAACATCTGCCACTACTACACTGTGTAGAATGGAGAAGGTTGGACAGGCGTGCAGCAGTAGATTCAAGCCTCTTACCACTCCTAATGTTTTAGCTGGTGATCCATCTAACTACAGGACTCCCTTGGTCATTTCTTAATACTTGAGTCTCAGCATATCTACTATGCATTTGGGCATTACTGAGGTGCTTGCTCCACTGTCAATAATGCAATTGTGAACTAAGAAATATCCAATGACTAAGGATAGATAGAAAGGAGGAACCTTTTCATCCTTCTTTGCTTGACCTGCTATGGAAGGGTGCCCATTCATAATCAACATATTATCAACCTTTGTTGGGACAGCTTGTTCATTCGACCCGTGCAATTCTTTCTGGAGTATATCCTTTTGTCCTGGCATTGCTAAGAAATCTCACAATGAGATATTCATGTGCAGCTTCTTCATCTGGTCCACCACATTGATCTGAGGGTTGCTCCCTTTTGAATTTTCTTTGGGGGCATTTACAGCCTGAGGTGTAAGTCGAGGAGTTGAGGGTGCAACTGACGGCTTGTAATTTGGGAACTTCTGGTTCACTTGTGATGAAGAAGATGCTGCTGATGTTTGAGTAGATGCCTGTGCTTCCTCCATAGCTCTCATTTTGGACCTAGTATTGGTTGCAACACAATCACCTTGGTTATTCATACTCCCCACATAATTGACTGAATCGAATTCTCCTTCCAGATGGTTCATTAGAGTGGAATCGGACTAAGCCTCCCTGTTGTCCATCATAGGTTGTACTGACACCTCAAAACCTGGGAATTGGGTTGTTTGATTGTCTTGTACGTTCATATATTGATTTGGTAACTCATTAGTATAAGCAACCTGTTCTTGACCATACCCCAGAGGTGGGCAATTACGTTGTTTTTGTACCAGATTATTTTGAGTTCAACCATTGCGATGACAGGGTTCAACCGAAGCCTTCTTGTGTAGGTATATTTTATGGCAAGTCTAGGAAATTGATTTGTTGTATAGGGATGAGTCCTTGCAAACATTAGCCGTTTTGCTGAGTTTAAGGGCAGCTCAACGAACTCGAAAGAAACACCCTTGGCAGAAGATCTTGTGGTGACCTTAGGCATGAGATGCCAGGTTGATCTCTGCCCAGAGACTGGGTTCTTAAAAATGGAGTCCCCAGATGTTGGGTTAGTTTGCTCACTCTTGCAGTAACAAGACCAGCACCAATCCTGAAACTTCTCTAAGCATCCAAAAATTGTCCCATCTGAGCGTGCCAAAAACTGTTGACGCTGTGGATTGCACCCTTAGAAAGAAGGCTCAGCTTCTCTCTTCCACGCAGCACAATGGAGACATTCCTCTTGCTGTGGGCTTGGAAAAATCAAAGAATGAATCTCTAGATATGGGCTAGCTCCCCATGATGCATCTTTGAGGTCCTTAACTACTACTATTAATAATAGAGTGGGGGTGAAAAGAGAGAAGGATATACCAAAAGTAGAACCTATCTAAAACGATGATGCACCAAATGCTCTGATCTACTCAGCTTATATCAACACTTTATACCAAGAGAGCAAACAGACACTTCATCTGAACAAATGACCAGACTGCATGGACGCTTTAACAAGGGGCTTAATGGAATACAAAGAAAAGAACCTACCATAGGTGTTGCAGAAGCACACTGTCAGATAATCACTCTTCTGTCTCTATGCTCCAACTTGGGCACTTCCTATTAACCTGTAGAAAATATGTTGGTGTCGATCTATGAAAGCATCAAGATAAAATGACTAAACACAAAGTTGATACACAGGTATATTCAAAAGTATAACACATCGGATAGAGGTAAAACACGTTCTTTTGATTCAAAGGTAAAATTTGGCAGGTCTTCGCCTTACACAAGTGAGAGATCCCCTTTTCAAGTTGAGAGGTTACAATATATAACATTAAGAGAAAGACTATTTGTCCCTCAAAGAACAGGCAGCCCATATTGTATTAAACACCTAGGAAAGAAGAATCCACTCATGCTAGTATCATCCTTCCATAAATGCCCTGAAAGAACCATGTTGTAGATGTCACTGGTATTGACTTTACTGCTCAAACTGTTTTAAATATCCCTGCTTAATCATGGGTCGCTTTGTTTTTTGAATGACAAGGCCGCCTCTCTATGAAACTTACGCAACTGTCTGCTCATTAATGTTAAACAAAGAAAAATGGGCCACTCTATTGAATGCTTGCATTCCCTTTGATGACTACTTGGTGGAGACTATTTTATCTACAGCAATAACTTCTCTTGTCGACGCCTCCTGTGCCATCTGGCCTGCTCTAATCGTTCTTGTGCTACTTGTCTTTTCTTGGTAACTTGGCTCTCAGGGCTATCTTCATCTCCTCCTGGCTCCTTTCCTAGCAGGTCGCTGAGTCTATCCTTTTGGCCTTATGCCTTTGAATTCCTTCGGCCTTGTGCTTATGAGTTCTTTCAGGCAAAATGTCCGAAAGAAATCTTTCGGCCGCTTGTCCGAAAAAACTTGTTCTTCTCTTCAACGGCTAACGCATCCCATCAAAATTGACGTCTGCGGGCCTGTCACCATTGAAAACCAACGGCTATTTCACTATCTTGAATTTGACGTCTGCGAGCATGTCACCAAACATTTGAACCTCCAACGGCTAATTCACCATGCTGAAGTTGACGTTCTCAGACCTGTCATCATCTTTAGTAATTCCTTTGGCTTTTTGCAAAATAAACCTTCCCAAAGGGAAGGTAACCCTTCGAAAAAGAGGAGAAGGTCCTTTCGATAGCTGAGAGCCCTCCACAAGGGCACTTGCCAATTCGGGTTCCTTCGGGTCCCGTTGTCTTTCAAATTCCCTCGAGCAAAATGTCCGAAGGAATTCCTTCGGACATTTTGCCCGAAGAAAATGTGCCTTCAATGTCTCGGCCTTCTCTTTGTAAATTTCTTCGAACAAAAGTCCGAAGGAACTTCTTCGAGCATTTTGTCCGAAGGAATTTACCTTTGTCTTCTACATGGATTATCTTCAAACAAAAGTCTGAAGGAATTCCTTCGAGTATTTTGCCAGAAGGAAATGTGCCTTCAATGTCTTGACCTTCTCTTTGTAAATTTCTTCGGACAAAAGTTTGAAGGAATTCCTTTGAGCATTTTGTCCGAAAGAATTTACCTTTGGTTTTTTACTTGTCTTCTACATGGATTTTCTTCAGACAAAAAGTCCGAAGAAATCCTTGGTTTTGCCTTGTCACTTTTCCGAAGGAACTTCCCTTTTGGCTTTCGGCCTTGATCTCTTTCAAATGTGTTCTCTGCTCTCCGCAAGGGCTCTTGACCTACGGAGCTTTTGTAGAAGACTTGCATTCCTTTAAAACTGGCCCATTCCTTTGCCAAAAAAGGCTTGTCCAAGGTAATTTGCTGAAGCAAAATAAGCCTCAGATTAACCCAAAAACCTACAAGACTCAAATCACTCGGCTCTTTCGTAGAACAGGGCTATTATAAAGGGAAAAAAATGACAATTACAGTAAGGTGAAGACATTAGAGACTGACTAATCAGGACAGCAAGGAAAGAAAAGGAAGACCGATTTTTGGCCTGCAGGACCAAAATTTGGTCAACAATAAGGGAGATAACAAAGTAAAGATGGCCAAGTTTCAAACTCACAGGAGACAATTTGAAATTTTGAAGATGAGAGAGGATGAAAACATTGCAGCGTATCTGCTTCATGTGGATGGGATTGTTAACACCATCAGAAGGCTTGGTGAAAAAGTTGAAGAATCCGTAATAGTTCAAAAGGTACTAAGGTCTCTATCCTTAAGATTTGATGCAAAAGTTTCTGCTATAGAAGAGATAAAGGATCTAGACTCATTAACAATGGATGAGCTGCATGGGATACTCACGGCATATGAGATGAGGACTGAAAAGGAAAAATCATCTGAGAAGGAAGCAACTTTCAAAGCTTCTAAGAAAGGGAAATATAAAGAGACTAAATCAAGCGATATCACCAGCGATTAAGAAGATGAGGAGGCCTTGTTTGTTAGAAAGCTTAAAAAAAGATCCGGAAAATGCAAAGGTAAGTTATCCTTCAAATGCTTTAATTGTGGTAAGATAGGACATTTTGTTGCCAAGTGTCCTCATAACAATGATAGTGAAGATGAAGAAATAATAATGATGAAAAGAAAAAGAAGGAAAGCAAGCCTCACTTCAAGAGAAACTTTAAAGAAAATGGGTATAAGAAAAATTCCAATAAGTACAAGAAAAGCCTCTATTCCAAAAAGGATAGTAGCTTAGCCGAGAAGAGCGATGAAGAAATATCAGACAGTGACAGGGAGGAAACCCTATTCTTGGCAATAGAAACAAAACTCAAAGCCTCTATAAGTTCAGACACCTTAGAAGAAGAGGATGATGTTGAAAATGGAGTGGTAGATCTTGAAGAAGAGCTGATTTGTGCCTTGGAGAGATAAAAATGCTGAAGAAAAAATAATTTGAAACAAAGATTACAAATTCAAAAATATGAAGAAAATTGTGAGTTAAAAACATATATGTCTCAAAACCTTGAAGAGTTAGAAAAGGTCATCATTAGTCTAAAGATTGAAATAGAAGAAGCCAAGAAGATAGAGGAGGGAGTTAGAGTCGAGCTTAAGGCAAAAGAAGACCACATTGCTAAGCTAGAATCAGAAGTTGATTTCTTAAAGAAGGAATTGGAGAAGATGTGCTAAATTGAAAAGCACCAGAGTATTGGATGAGATTCTCAATTGCCAAAGGTCCCCATGCATCAAGACTGGTCTTGGTTATGAAGAGAACCAGAAGAGCACTAAAGAAGGGTAGAATGCAAAAACTACATAACTACCTAAGAGGATAAATATGGAGAAGCCAAAGAGCTATGCAGATGCAGTTAAGAGATCTGTGAATACAGAAAGCAAAAAGAAGACAGAGCATGTCAATTATCCTCATAGAGAAAATAGAGGTAAGAATATCCCTATTAGAGATCTCAGAAGATCATTTCCATCAAGGCAAAACAATGTGATAAGGTACACAAGCTACTTTTATGGTTATGTTATTCTTGCAATCAATTTGGTCATACAACAATAGAGTGTAATGCACATGCAAGAAATGAATATGCATGGAACTATAGAAAAGACACTTATGGAGTTTCCAATAGAAACTATAACTCATTTGCACCATTATCGAATTACAAAGAACGTGACATTGTATGTTATAATTGCAATAACTTTGGTCATATAACACAATTCTATAGGAGTGTTTTCATAGAAACCCTAAACAGAACAAGAAGGTGAATACCCCGATTATAAATAAAAAGGAATCTACAAAAATATGGAGAGAGAAGCAAAAGGAAGTTAATCAGAAAAAGGAAAAATATATGCTTGTTCAAACAATGTTTCATGCACAAGACTAAGGGCAGTAGTGATATATTGACAGTGGGTGTTCAACCCACATGACAGGTAATAAAATAAAATTTATCACTTTAAAGAAAATGTAAAGTTTGGGGATAATGCTAACGGCTAGGATTGCTGGAAAAGGTACACTCAGCGTTGATAATGGAAAGACAAAAATTGAAAATGTTTTGTGCATTGAAAATGTTTTGTGCATTGAAAAGTTGAAGCATAACCTATTGAGTGTCAGTGAAATGTGTGATCAAGGACACACTCACATTTTATGCTCAAGGCTGCGGGATCAAGAGAGCAGACACAGGAAAATTAGTTGCAGATGCAAACAAAACATCAAATAATCTGTACATACTCAGTGAAGTAAAAGGAGAGAAATGCTACATGATTCAGGTTGATGAAGTTGGCTATGACATAAAAGAATGGGCCATATGAATTTTGATAATTTAGTGAAAATCAACACTAAGAATGTTGTAAGAGACATGCTGAAAATCATAAAACCTTCAAACACTATTTGTAAGCAATGTCAGCATGGGAAGCAGAGACGAGCGAGTTTCAAATCAAAAGAGTACTCGACAACCAAGCCATTGGAATTGATCCATAGAGATCTATGTGGACCCACAAGAACGCAAAGCATACAAGATGAGTTATTTTATGTTTGCTTATTGATGATTATTCTAGAATGACATGGGTTGCCTTTCTAAAAGATAAATCCGAGGCGTTGGAAAAGTTTAAAGCTTTGGTTGAAAATGAAATGGATCGAAAGATCAAATGCCTAAGGTCAGATCAAGGGGCTGAGTTCCTCTCAAATGAATTCAATGAATTTTGTGAAGAGCATAGAATAAAGAGACATTTTTCAGTTGGTAGGACTCCACAGCAAAATGGAGTTGTAGAGAGAAAGAATCGAACTGTGCAAGAAATGGCAAGAAAAATGCTAAACAAATCCATGCTTTCAGATAGATATTGAAGAGAGGCAGTCAACATCGCATTTTACATCTTGAATAGAGGACAAATCAAAGTAAACAATAGTAAAACACCCTATGAGTTGTGAAAGGGTAGACCAGCTTCAGTCAAATACTTCAAAGTGTTTGGAAGCAAATGCCACATCAAAAGAGATGATGAAGACTTGGGGAAGTTCGACTCAAGAGCTAATGAAGGTATTTTTCATGGTTATTCCTCAAAGAGTAAAGCCTATAGATGCCATAATAAAAGGCTACAAACAATTGTGGAGAGTCAGTTTTAGAATGGATGAAACTAGGCCTAAACAAATGAGTGTACCAACTAATACTCATTTAAAAGAATCAGAGTTCAAGAAAGTAGCAGAAGAAAGTCAAGAAGAAAGGGAAGATACAAGGGCACTATCTAGTTTTGTTCTAAAAAATCATACAGAAAATCAAATCATCAGTGATATTGATGTTGGAGTGCAAACTAGGAAAAGGATAATGAATATATCAGAAAATGTAAACTTCTCTCTCTTGTCGAAGATAGAACCAAAGAGATTTTCAGAAGCCAGCAATGATAAGCATTGAATCAATGCCATGGAAGAAGAATTGAACCAAATAGAGAAGAATGAAACTTGGGAACTTGTTTCCAAACCAAAGGACAAGAATGTAATTGGAACTAAATGGATCTTTAGAAAAAAATGAATGAGGATGGCAAGGTAACAAGGAACAAGGCAAGACTGCTCTTTAAAGGCTATGCTCAAGTAGAAAGTGTTGACTTTGAGGAGACTTTTGCACCTTTGACAAGATTAAAAGCAATAAAACTATTTTTAGCATATGCTAGATTCAAGAATTTCAAGGTCTATCAGATGGATGTGAAGTCTGCATTTCTCAATAGAAATCTTGAAGGAGAGGTTTACATAGAGCAACCTGAAGGTTTCTCTCTATTAGGGAATAAGGACTATTTTTGTAGACTGAATAAAGCATTGTATGGACTAAAGCAAGCCCCTAGAGTCTGGTATGCTAGACTTGATAGATACTTGCTTGATCAAGGTTTCAAGAGAGGAGTGGCTGACAGTAACCTATACATCAAGACTGAAGGTGAGAACCAGTTAATTGTGGTTGTGTATGTTGAGGACATTATTTTTGGCGGAGACAATGAGAATATGTCTCAAGAATTTGCAGGGGTAATGCAACAAGATTTTGAAATCTCTATGTTAGGAGAGTTATCATTTTTCCTTGGGTTGCAAATTACTCGATCAAGTAAAGGAATCTTCATCTCTCAGACCAAATACATTAAGGAAATGTTGAAGAAATTCAATATGGAAGATTGTAAATCAATAAGTACTCCAATGGTAATAGGGTGTAAGTTGAGCAAAGATGATGAGTCAACAAAAGTCAATCAGACTTTGTATAGATCAATGATTGGAAGTCTATTGTATACTACTACATCAAGACCAGATATCATGCAGATAGTAGGTCTAGTGGCCAAATTTCAGGCAACACCGAAAGAAACACACTTGCAGGCAGTCAAAAGGATATTCAGGTATCTCAAAGGCATTATGGATCTTGGTTTGTGGTACCCAAGAGGAAAGGACTTTACTTTGACAGCGTATACTGATGCAGATTGGGTAGGCAACATTGATGACAAAAACAACACAAGTGGAGGTGCATTCTTTCTTGGAAAGAGTCTTGTGTCATGGTTGAGTAAGAAACAGCTCTCAGTTTCCTTGTCCATAGCTAAAGCCGAGTACATAGCAGCAACATCATGTTGTACATAGGTCATTTGAATGAAACAAACCTTGAGTGATTTTAGAATTGAGTATGCCAATCTAATTTCTATTTTATGTGACAATACAATTGCAATAAACATCTCCAAGAATCCAGTTATGCATTCAAGAACTAAGCATATTTCCATCAAGTATCAGTTTCTAAGAGAACAGGTTGCAGATTAGCAAGTAAAGATGGAACACATTGCCACAAAGGAACAGATAGCAGATATCTTCACGAAGCACCTCCCAAAAGAAACTTTTGAGTTTCTAAGGCAAAAATTGGGAGTGATCCATTCTTTATCTAGTCATTAAATCCATCAAGAAAAGCATGGATTAAGGGGGAGCTAATCATGGTATTATTCAACTCCTTGGATATTTTGGTGATATACATTGTATGTTGTGTGTCTCTTTGCCATTGATGTCAAAGGGAGAGAATTAAAAAAAGGGGGAACAAAGAACAAGAACTACAGCAAGGGGGAGTTCATGTACTATTTTTGCTACAAGATTGCCATCAATGACAAAGTGAGAGATTGTTGGAATATTGTCATTGATGTCAAAGGCAAAGTGAAGGGCAAGCTTCAGACTCCCTCAGTAGCTTCGGACTTGCCTAGAGCTTTGGACTAACTCAGTAGCTTCAAACTCGCCCAGAGCTTCAGACTCACTCAATAGCTTTGGACTCGTCCAAAGCTTCGAACTCACTCAGTAGCTTCGAACTCACCCAAGGTGAAGAGCAGCATTTGAAGAATGAAGAGTAGTGATTGAAGAATGAAGAGCATCGTTGAAATGGAGTTAAATGTATTTGTACTAAATGATGGGCCAACCACCTTTGTTAGCATCCAAATTTTGTCAATAAGAATCACCACCCAAGTCTAATGAATGATAATCTAAAATGAAGGGCCGACCACCTTTGGAGAGGTCGTATCTCTTGAAAGAAGTCACACCCTTTCGAAGAGGCATAAGGAAGGTATAAACATATAGAGAAGTTGAAGAGAAATAATGAAAAGTGTGGAAGTGTGAGATATGTGAAGAAGAGAAGGAAGCAAGTGTGTGGAGAATAAAAAGACATATCATACAAATACATGCAGATTTGAAGAATAGAAATAATTCTTTCGATCACACACAAGGAGAAGAGGAAGAAGAGAGAGAAGAGGGAGATGAGCAAAACTTGATTGTGCGATCATTCATTGACAGAGAAACAATAAGAATATGATAATTTGTTTAAGTGAGATCGGTGTCTCAGAACAAAAAAATCGGTGTCTTTCGCTAAGTCGGTGCTTGGCAGTGAAGTTGGTGTTTCAATTCAAAGAGATTGGTGTCTCTTGCTAAGTTGGTGCTTGGCATTGGGGATTGGTGTCTCCAAGTAGGTTGGTGCCTACAAAATTTTCGTAAAAAGGATTATTAAGCTTATGGCTGGATTTGGACAGTAGATCTAAGCAGCCTTTCAAGTGTGGTTTTTCCCCACCGAGGGTTTTTCACGTAAAATTTGGTGTTGTGCATTTATTTGTTCTTATTTGAATGATTTCTTTATGAGAATTAGTTAGAAAGAAAGTAAATTATCATTACAGACTGATTCACCCCTCCCCCTCTTAGTGTGGTGTGTGATCAACAGTGAAAAGGACCCTATTTTTGTATAAAATCAGCTCATCAACCACCTTGTACCTTTCATCATCAACCTTCCCTTCCATGACAACTATAGTAAATTCATCCTTTGCATACTCAGCTGTGATTGCAGCCTTCCAATCTGCTGTAATTTCACTCATAGCACATAAAACAGGTTTCCTCGGCAATGCATCAACCACTACATTATTTTTTCCTTTAACATATTCAATATCAAAATCATAAGACTGCAATTTACTCACCCATTTTTGCTGCCTATCACTCAAACCAATTTGGCTAAGGTAATATTTCAAGTTATTGTGGTCCATTTTCACCACAAATCAAGTATTGTCTAAACTTGGCCAAAGCATGCATGATGGCCAACATTGCTTTGTCATTGACGGAGAATCTACGAGCTACTTCCTTGAGTTTTCTACTTTCAAAAACAATAGGATGCCCTTGTTGCATCAAGACAGCCTTTATACCTTCCTCGGAAGCATTACATTCAAAAACAAACGAAACGGTGAAATCTAGAACAGCAAGTACTGGGCAAGTACTCATCACCTCTTTGAACCTTTCAAAGGCCCCCATGGCTGTTTTTGACTGGCTGAATGCTCCTTTCTTCATCAAATACATTAATGGGGCAGCAAGCTGTGAACCCCTTCACAAACCACCTATAGTAACTACATAAACCAAGAAATCCCCTCAAATGTGTCATAGTAGTGGGAGCTGGCCAATCCGCAATGGCTTTTATCTTTTGTTGGTCCACATGGACCACTTGGGCATTGATTATGTGCCCCAAATACAAAATTTATGAAACTCCAAATTCACATTTGGATGCTTTGGTGAAGAGAGCTTGTTGTCCCAATATACCCAACACTATGTCCAAGTGTTGTAGATGTTCCTCCCATGTTTTACTATAGACAAGAATATAATCAAAGAAGACCAACACAAATTTTAACAAGTATTGCCTAAAAACATTATTCATGCATGATTGAAAAGTGGCAAGTGCATTGGTTAAGCCAAAGGGCATTACCAAAAACTCATAATGTCTAAAGTGGCATCTATAAGCAGTTTTCTACACATCCTCCTCCCTTACCCGGATTTGATAGTACTCGATCTTCAAATCAATCTTAGAGAAGTACATTGATCCATGAAGCTCGACTATCAATTCATCAATCCTAGATATGAAATACCTATTCTTGATGATTTTCTTATTCAATAAATGATAATCTATGCACATCCTCATTGTCCCATCATCGGTCTTCACAAGCACAACCGAAGAAGTGAAAGGGCTAGAACTAGGCCTCATGTGACCCATATTCAAAAGCAATGTGATAGCCTTTCCAATTTCTTCCTTGTAGGCCCTTGGGTGGTAGTAAGGTGTAGTAATTACTGCTTTGATGCCCAGTTCCAACTCGATGATGTGCTCAAAACCCCTATCCATAGGTAGCCCATGAGGAATGATACCAAACACCTTGGCTTGCTTGTCAAGGATGGGCTGAATATCCTTGTGTAGAGGCTGATGTCCCAAATCAGAATTTGTAGCACTTACAAAGCATTCAGCTACCCAAGCAACCTGCCTCTATGGAAGGCTCTTTCCATCCACTTTGAATTCACCACCCTGGGTGCTCCATTGCTCAACCCATGTAGCACCACTTCCTTACCTGCTGCCCTAAATTTTAGTTCCATTGTTTGATAATTTTGGCTGAATTCACCAATCGAGTGCAGCCATTGTACTCCAAGTACTAAATCAGTTTCTCCTATGCCAACCACATAGAAATCATCCTCAATTTTATGCTTACCCAATGTGATGTTCAACCTTGGAACCTTCTTGGTGCAAGGGATGGTCAAGCCATCCGCCACGGTCACATTAAAGCCTTTAAAATCAGTTGTTTGCAGCCCACATCTCGATGTCAATTCTTCATCAATAAAGTTGTGGGTGGCCCCACTATCAATGAGTATGGTGACCTTCTTGCCTTGCAAGACCCTTCTCATTCTAAAGGGGTGGTACCTAGGAGCTCCGGATAATGTGGCAAGGGTTCCATCCAAGTTGTCCTCTTCTCCCCTTCCCACTTGTTCCTCCTCATAGGTGGTTGTTCCCACCTCTTCTTCTTCTTCTTCTCCATTCAAAACCACTTCTATGTAGTCAATTTGCCCCTTTCCAAGGCAACGATGCCCCAGAGTCCATGGATCCTTGCATGAAAAGCACAAACTTTTCTTTCTTAGTTCATTTCTTGACTCTCCCCATCTTTGTTCATCTTTGGCATCTCTTTTTGCTACCCAAACCCTTGTTGATAGGGCTTCCTTTGCTGTCCAAAAGGGCCTGATTTTGGCTGTTCCACAATTGTCATCAAAGGCTGCCCAAAAGAGTTTGTCCTTTGCTGTCCAAATGGCCCAAAAGTATTAGTTATTTGTGGTCCCAAAGGCAGAATTTTGCCCCTAGGACTTGTAGATTCGAGGTCAAGATCTTTCTGAATGTCCTCTTGAAGTGTATGAGGGCTAAAAGCCTTGACTGAAACCCTAAGTGGGTCAGCCAACCCCTCTATGAACAAAAATACAAGTCTCCTTTCTGAAACATCTGCTACCATAACTGAAACTCTCTGAAAATAAGCCACATACTCCTCCATGGAAGTATTTTGTTTCAGCTAAGCCAATTCCCTGAAATGAAGTTCTGGATCAACCCTATCAAATCTTTCAATTATTCTCCTACTGAATTCTTCATAAGTGTTTATGAGGTGGTGCTCATGTGTTACCAAACCATGGTACCACCACTCACGGGCAACTCCCTCCAAATGCAAAGTAATAAATTTTATGGCCTCATCTTCCATCATAGGCTGAAGTGTAAGGTATGTGTCTACCTTTTGTATCCATGCCTTAACTGAACTTTTGGTAGATCCATCAAAAGTAGAAAGTGTGAGCTTTCCCAATGCATATTGAAGATCTCCTTGGTTGACCAGCCCTTGAACCTCCCTTGCCTTTCTTCAATCCCACGAAACCTGCAAGGCTCATTTCCCCTTTGATTTCCGATGAAAAAGTCTTATATTCCTCATAGCTTGCAGCCACATCATCCCGTATAGAAAGTTGTTCCTTCCTTACTGGAATGACTTCCTCTCTCTGAAGGAAGTTGGGCTGATTAGGCCTTTGTGTAGATCCAACCATCACCCTTGTTGGAGGGAGAAGGTTGTTGTTTGTCCCTGAATTGTTGTCTTCACCATTTTGTGCCCTGTGTCCACTCACATGCTTCATGGTTTGGATGACTTCAACCATCATCTCCATCAACCGCTCTTGTGGAGAAAATTCCTCAAACCTGGCCCTATCTAAGTCACCCTGTCACCATGCCCTTGTTGTTCTAAGTCTTGTCTTCACTACTCTTGATCTTTTTCCTAATTTTTTGGACTCTTTTTCTTTTCCCTT
The DNA here is from genome assembly GCA_037957365.1 of Torreya grandis. Lineage (NCBI taxonomy): Eukaryota > Viridiplantae > Streptophyta > Pinopsida > Cupressales > Taxaceae > Torreya > Torreya grandis. Next base: position 2,436,870 of record JARHVA010001223.1, on the reverse strand, counting down.
TCATAGTACCTCATTTCCCTGTCATTATTTGGCATGAAGCCAACTCAACACCCCAAAGCTAGCCAGGTATTTGGCTCTGATTCCACTGTAATGTCCCTTTAGTTACAATTTATGTAAATCTGAAAATTAACCACAAACCCTAACACTGCAATAACAATTTTTTATTTTTTTCTGTTAAACCCTAACCAATAAAATTCAGAATTTCCGGAAATACAATTTTTTGGCACAAATTGCAATATTTTAACATTAAAATATTTTCAAAATTTCCATAAAATTCCCAGCTCATGAAATACCTTCAAATCTGATTTTTGCATGCACACATAGGTCTGAAAATTCACAAATAAAGACCAATTGTTTGCTTGATGGAAAAAATACCAATAATTTGCGCCCAAAAACATGCATATTTTCCTCCCAAGGTGAGTTGCCACCCTAGGAAAGACCCCTAAAGTGGGTCACTGGCCTCAAACGGTCATGCACCATGGTTCGCCACCCTCCAAATGGTTTCAATCGGCCATGCCTCAATCCATGAACCCTGAAAACTGCTGCGCTCCACCAATTGCAGCCCTAGCAATCACCAACTGTTCAAATCTGTGCTTTTGCAACCTCTAAATGAAGCTGCCCAAATGAAGATTAAGAGTTTCCGTCCTTAACTTCAGTTTTCCGGAGAAGGTTGACGTCTTCAATGGAGATAAGCCAAGCGTTTCATGCTCAAACTCAAAATTCAATTCAAAAACATGATAACCTCCTACAACGAACCTCCTTCCCCTTTATATATCATTCACTTTCAAAAAACCCTACCCAAATGGGGTGCTCCACTTGGAAGGAAAATTAGAACACTTTTTAAAAGTACGTACCTTATAACTTCACTAAGGGTTAAGTTAACCTATGATCCAAAAGTCCCCTTTTTAATTGAACAATTAGAAAAGTACATCAAAAATATCTTTTACAACTTGAAAAAGAGAACCAAAGTTTCCCCTTTGAATTTTCCTTCCCTTAGCCCTACGGGAAACAATGAGGAATTAGGCTACGATCTTCAAACGCTCATACTTGAGAAGGGGACATGACATATTCACTTTTCTCTAAATTTTGGCAGTCAAGGAAAGCAAAATTTGTATTGGGTAACTCGTTTCATTCCGAACACGGTGAACTTCAAAACTATTAACTGAAACATGTCTGGCAGGTTTCCTTAGATCATGTCTTCATAGGCAACCGATGACTATTTCCTTAAAAACAAGATATGGCGTAATATACATTTTATACAATTTATGATATAAGGTTCCATTGACAGCAAAGAATCCATGTTCAGTTAAGAAAAGGAAAAAATCACAAACAACTTGTATACATAATAACATTTCATCAAACATGTCTGATCCTCAAGAAAATAAAAAACATATGCTCACTCGAAATGGCAGTGCAATACAAAGGATAAACTTAGCAATCATTTCTGACAGAAAAGAAAACTTTGATTGCAAACTAGTCGAACATTATAAACAACACTTAATATAAAGGAAATGGAATTATGAAAGCTGAACAGGAACTTACTAAAACCAGCATAAAAGAAAATGAAATTACAGCGAGTATGCAAGGAAAGGAAATCCTTGTAAAAAGCTGCAAATAGAAGACAGGATAAAACACTCATCAGCAGTAAAGTGTAGATGATAACAACAATAGCAAAAAGAGAAGTGTCTAGGAGGAGGTACTAGTGCTATTAATACAATAAATTATATAGAACTTATTCCAAGAATCTCAGTGACATTTCAGATGGCCTTTGTACCTTGGAGTAGCATTGCAGCTGCAGAACAACTCTCTATGAAATTCTATCTAAAGATATGACTTCTGTTTTTCGGCTTCCAGTGCGTATCAGTTGAAAAAAATAATCAAATTGGATCACGTTCATATATACCTTTCAGCAGGAAAGAGAAACGGTAAGTTTAAATCACGACACTGTTCCTCTATAAACCATGCAGAATTGTCAGGAGTGATGCTATAATTTTCCAACCCTCCAGCACAGTGTAGCAAATAGAGACAAAGGCAATATGATAGTGACCAATTAGCCACACCATTCACATAAAAATGGTATTAACTAATGTTACTTACTAACGGCTGTCCTGTGAAGTCATAACTGAAAATTTACTTCATTCCTTTTGATTCCTGGTTAATTTTTTTCACAATATCTTTTAATCTTAGTTGATTCTGTTTCCGTTCATTATGCCAACTGTATAGAATAAATGTTTGGAACTAGAAATATGGTGCAAACTAAATCAACATCAATGACAATCAAAATCAGCAAAGGTTAAAAATATGGTGCAAACTAAAGCAACATCAATGGCAGGGTCAAAAATAGCTTTTTTCATTGCTGGCAAAATTTGTAATACCTGCCTCTTCTGAAACTGCATATGCTCTGAGTATAATGCAATAGGCATTATTGACATACTTCTCGATATAAGTCGTGGGGTGATATTATTTCTTGTCACACAGCTTGAGGATTTCTTTTAAGTGTATTTTCACACCCTACCGGGCAGAGGTTCATATCAGTTTGAAATTGAGTCACTCCATGCTATTTGGCACGCATCATAGCCCACACCCAAATGTCCTATCCTTTTAAAATATTTTTCATCAGCTACCAAACTGGACACTGTAGCATTCATTTAGTCAATGACCAACATACAACCAAACACCCACCGTAACCCGCTATTCTACAGTGGAGGGTCTTGTAATATTCGTTTCATTTCCAGGCCAATAATCTGCTCGTCCTAGCAAGGACATTTCTAGAACCCGTACTTCCCTCTCATTCCCATGGTATTTTACAATGTAGTCAGCTCCCACACAAAAAACATTTACCAGTATCAGGTTATATCACTGACAGATAAACTAAGATATCATTTGCCTTGTTATTTGCAAAGTTTTTTTGGCAATTCACTGGCAAGTATGAATTTTACTTTAATTTGGCTTGCCCTTTATTAATATATTGGGTCTCTGTCATACCACAAAATGACTCTCCTAATGGGCAGTGCACAGCTTCTAGAATTTAGCAGAACATATTTCAATGTGGGTAGCAGTACATTTTTATGAATCCAATGCCCATCACCAATTAATAGAAATGTCCGCCTTACACTAAAATCACTTCAGCGCATATTACTTCACACGCGTGACAAGCTGGAATAAATCCATAATAGCACAAGAAATCGTCGGAAGTTGCAATGCACACTTCCAGAGAGAACCCAAAAGTCCCATCATGAAATAGGTAAATAGCTCAATGGTAGAGCTGCTCATGGGTAACACATGAAATTGTTAGAAATTGCAATCCTCGGTTCTAGAGAGAACCTGAAACTCCCAACATGAAATGATGAGTTCCTCGGTTGTAGAGCAGCTCGCTGCTAGGCCAGAAGTGCATCTTAGGTTTGAATCCTTACCTGTACAAAATTTTCAACATGATATAGAGCCAGTATTAGTGTTCGCTAGCACCTCAAACTCGGTATGGGTTGAGGGTGTATTGAAAACTGCTATCCCCAAACCTATAAAGAACCTTGAAGTCGTATCACAAAATGGGCAAGTGTCTCCGCGGCAGAACAGTTCCCTAACTGCGAATAGGTCTTAAGAATACTCTTAACATAATCTTCACAGAATGCGGGAAAATTCTGGCTGTATTAACAATCCGCTAGTCGAAGAAGCGTTGAAGGCTCATTCTCTCACAAGGGGCATTTGGAAAAATGTTCACTCTAATTTACTGTGGATATAAACTTTCCTTTAATAACCCAGCCAACATATTCAATGTATATGATATCAACATAACGGTCAACATCAATTCCAGGTTAAAAATCATCTGGGTATGCATTAAAAAGCAGAAAAAAAGGTATTCTCAAAGCACATACTCAATGTATATATTACAAAAACAGTCAAAAGAAGATGCATTTCAAGAAACGGACCATAAGAATATAATGTTTACAAAACTGGACTCAGAACTTCAAACCATATGAACATGTTGGCTATTAGAATGTTTGTAAACCATATGAACATGGTGCCTGCTGAAATCTCTCTGAGGTTGAGTTGAGGGTAAGAAAAAAAGTTTCATGCATGTCCAAAAAAAGGAATACCAAACCGAAGAAAAATGCAAATGCAGGATCTGGTAAGCTTGCATTCTTCATTATTTGAATTAAAAAAATCACTTCCTTACCGGCCAATTCAAGAAGCTTCCAAAACGTAACAAATATTCACTGGTTTCTTCTGCAAGGCTGCTAGTGCCCTCTTTCAGCCACCAGCTTGCATGAAAGTTCATTCGAAAGACGTGGGTGATAATGATTTTAGATTAGGGTGTCTTTATTGTCTTTTCAGTAAACTCAGTGGGTAATACGTACAAATTTAACAAATTTAGAGTCATATTAGAGTTAATCAAGAAGATGATGTCTGGACGGACTTCCATGGAGACGGTAAGTGGAGGCCAGGTTCTTTGGGTTTTTTTGGGTGCCTTCTTTTACTTTATAGGTTAACTATCCAAATAATTTGGAACATCAATTAAATTTTATTTTATTGAAAGTTTTTTATTTTATTTTATTTTTATTTTTATTTTTATTTTTAATAAGTTTTTATAATTTTTTTTAAGTTTGTATAATTTGAGGAGTTGTAAGTTTTATGACTCTGTGAATAATTGAAGTGTATACAATGATGAACTTTCATGGAACATGCAAATTAGTTATCTAAATAATTTGGAACATCAATTAAATTCTATTTTATTGGAAGAGCTTTTTAATTTTTTACTTAATTTTCTAATTTTTATATGTTCTTATAACTTTATTTATGTTTGTAAAATTTGAGTTGTTGTAAGTTTCATGATTATGTGAATAATTGAGGTTTGCACAATAACTCATTATTCTATATAATTGTTGAAATACAATGAAAATAATTGACTAAGAAAATAAATTTTAACGTCAATTAAATTATACTCATTTTGAAACATCAACTTCTATTCTCATTGGGAAAATTTGAAGTTTGTAAGAGCATATTAGGTAAGCACTTTAATTATTTTATTTTATTTAACCCGTTAAAGTCCTTTTTAGACTCTAGGTTGACTACTTAATTGGTTTTCACTATTATGTCAAGTTTGTTTTGCAATGTCAATGTAGTAACCTAAAATATGTTTATTTCATGTGGATTTATATATGTTTTGCACATTTATCTATGTATAATTAATTTGGTTCAAGTCAAGTAATATTGATGTTTTAGACACTTTTTGAACTTTGAAACCACCTTCACACGCACCTTAAATGATGACCATTAAAACCTTTTGCACCTTTAGTCCTATTATTAGGGTCAGTTTGTACAATCATGGCAAATAATTTTCTCGCTCCCTTCCAAATAGATGGTCCCATCTACCCCTTCTCATTTCATATGTTTCTAGACATTAGAAGTCAAGACGCACCAATATTACGAAATTTTAACTCAACATCACATATAAATATACAAGTGGTGTACTTCATTTGATTGTCCATTACACATCTAACATTGAGCATTATTTTTATACATGAGAGGCATATTCTATTATTCTAAGGTTCCCAAACAATTTCATTGTTTTACTACATTGGGTTTGACTGTTAGAGGGCTAGTTTGTGGGCACTAGCCATCCAAACCCTAATGTGGACCCCCAATTTATTTGCTTGTTTGAAGAGGCAGTTTGAGTGGGTTAAAGGACTGAGATATTAGTTATGTGTTCTTGATATGCTTAGAAGTCTGAATGTCTTGATAAGGCTTGAGATATCAATGATGTGTTCATGATATGCTTAGAGGACAAGAGAGCATAAAATAGAGAAGAGCAAAGAGTTCATCATCAGTTGTGAGAGGGAAACAAGAGTAAGGTGGACAGTTTCAGAGTGTTGATTGAGTGGTTGATTGATCAGCAAGGGGGTTGTAGCCTCCTATCAAGTTGGTGCTTGTTGAAGTCAAGTTGGTTCTTCATAATTTTTAAGGGTTGGTGCTCCTTGTTGGGTTGGTGCTCAATTAAACTTGATTCATGGTCTTATAGGATAAGTTGTCCAAACTATGTTTCAATCAGTTTTATTTCCCATGAGGGTTTCCCACATAGCTCCTATGTTCATGTGATGTGTTATTCTGTTTTGTGTTTTCTATGAGTATGCTTTCATTTGTGATGTTACTAGATCAATTGATATTGCTTGGATGGTTAATGTTCATTTGATGAATGACTAATTATGATAATCAAAGAAAAGGAAATTGTGTAAGGCCACTGATTCACCCCCCTCAGTGGTTGTGCTTCCAACAAAAGCATGTTATGCCCTTACTTGTGTTAGATAAATCCTTTACTTTTCATTTAAGGATGAGTTAACTCATGTATTGAGACTCAAGATTCGTGATGCACGTGATTGGCAGTTGAAGACCAGTTGTGCATGGAATTGTCACTTGAAGACTAGTTGTGCATGTGATTGACACTCAAGGGTAATTTATGTGGAGTGAGGCTCAGTTATTATTTGATTATCACTTAAGTTAACCCTCTCAATAGTCTTATACACCATCTTTAACTTCATTTGATTGACCAAGTAGGTCTACTAGGCCAATTAGGCCTAGTAGCCTAACTGTTTGTACTTGATGGTTGTGAAAGCCTACATGAAACCTTTAGAACCTATAAATATAGTGATTTTGAGGACTAGGAAAACATCCCATATCATGAAATAGGTCCTCTTGGGCAAGAAACACCACAAATCTGTCAAACTAGGTGACTAGGTCACCTTGTCCTTCACTCCTGCAAACTGGCTAATTGGAAGAGACCCACAAAGCACTTACAGACCTGGTTTTGATCATATGATGACTTGAGGAGATAGAAAAAGGGTCAAGCTTCACTGTCTAATGATTGGAACTTTCTTAAACTGCCTTGTACCTCTCCTTCTGTACTTTTTCCTCTCAAAACCCTATTTTCTAATAGGTTTGTACACCATCCGTATAATAAAATTCCATGGACATGAACCTATCTAAGTGTGTTAGATGTTCTAAGTGATACTCAAGTTATTTCAATCTATTTTGGTGTCTTTTCATTCAATTCTTCTCAATAGGGTCTGGAGTAGGGTTTAAGAGTACTCAACACTCTCAATGATGATTCATAAAGCTAGGGCATTGAATATCTGAACTAGTGCCACAAAACATGAGTATACTAGGCCCTCTCCCTCTCCCAAAGTGCCCAACCTCTCATTCAAAAGATCCATACCATGGCGAGCATGTGAAGTCACCTCTCAGAGAAGAAAACAAGCTTTTTGAGCATGTTTGGTGTCTTAAGGCCTAAATGATTATTCATATCACCTCCCCTGTGACTCAAAATTGACATAAACCTATCTCATAACCTAATGATGATGTTTATGAATATTTTAAGTGCCCTCATGACCTTATTTTACCTTATTTTTCCCCTTATGATGACACTGTCTAATCAAGCCAATAACTAGGTATAGGTGTATGCAAGGTTCCTCAGGAACTTGACCTCATTATGAGTTGAAAAAGCTCCTACTCATTGACTCCAACATGAATAACACCCCTAAGTTATTTAGAGCAATAACACTATCTTGATCAAGCCATTCACCCTCAACCTACATGTACACAACTTCTTGTTTGGACCTCAAAACCTATCTGCCTATAGAAATAGTCATTAATACCTCTATAGATGACTCTATCAAGGCTATTTATGAAGTTTAGGATGCCATATGAATTTTATAACTCATTTTATGTGTAAATACCTTTTATTACCTTGCTTATAGGCTCAACTTTGCCTTCTTTGGCCTAGTTCATATAGTAAGACTCCTACACATGCCAACCACCAAACTGTGGAGATGATCAGGAGAGTTGAGAATACACCCAACATAATTCCATGGGTCAAACACCTCATTATAATGGACGTTTAGGCATGTTTACTCCATCAAGTATGTTTTAGGGTTTTGCAAGGGTTTTAGGGGTATGAACTTCTTAGCAATGGTTCATATCATATGGAGCCCTAATGAAAAACCTCTCACCATATATATGAAGTACATTGACCCTTTCAACAACCCTACCTAGCTTGAGCTCCCATGCAAAATATCCATCAAGATGTGTACGTGGTGAAAAGGTGCTTCGATTGGTTATCTTATACTATGCAATCAAAAATAAGGTTCAAGAGTCAAAAAATGACAAGTATGTTATATTATATCCACTAAAAAACCTCCATAAGGATTTTAAATGACCTCCACATCATTATAATTCTCTTCAAGTGAAAACAAATCTTAGATTAGTTTAAAATGGTGGCAGGATCTCTGACTAGGTTTTGAAGTTTGTTTGCCTGTTCTAGCCCTCAAGGGAATATTTGCATGAAATCATGAGTATGATCACTCTAAATAGGTTTATAAATACTAAAAATAACCTTAAATTTACTTTAAAAACCTTACATGGAGTTTAAACCCCTTGTCTAATGCTTTAGACCTCCAAAAGTCTACCTAGTTCCATTGTTGACTGTCAACAGACTGAGGCATGGCTATGACAAAATAATGGATGATTACACTAATCATGTGACCTTACCAAAACATTGGGTACTTGAAAACACTCATTAACATCACTTTTACCAAGTTTAATAGTTAGATCATGCCTATAGAGGCCTTAAAACTCATTTCTCTTAAAACTAGCTAATGGGTTGCTTGAGTTTTCATGTTTCATAGGTTCATCACTGAGTTTGCTTCTTTTCACCTTTATATTTGTGTTTTATAATGTTGATAAGGATTAATTAGGCTATATAATCCTTCTTTAAATTATGTATATCCTCCACTAGTCACCTCTTGAACCTATGCAATCTATCATCACACTATATTTCTTTATTTCCCTCGATGTGGTTGCCTCTACCAATAGTGTTGTAGGTGATGATTGGGGGATTGAAAGTTGTTTCATCCATTCCATATCCACTTATCACTTTTTAGACCTCCCAATCCATTTTTAACCTTCCTCTTGTCTCTTCTTTGGTACATTGGTTCATCAAGGGTGTTCTTAGGTTCCCATAGTCTTTATTTCGTACACAGGCTTGTGTACCTTCATTAGTTTACAAACCTTTTATAGAAGTCATGATCTTGATGAAGGTTTTAAGATATAATTTTTTAATTTTAAAGCATAACTTATTTCACAAGTTTCCTCCTTGAATGAAATGTATATTGAATTGCACCTATCTAAGGTATATGGATATGTCAATAAAATTGACCCTAGTATGGCTGTAGGTGACCATTTCAAGGTTAACCTTGGAGTGAAAATTGATTGGGGAAATATTATCCATACCATGACCTATTACACATTATAATTGTTCTCATAAATCCTCCATTTGATCATGGGATTCCTCCATAGACTACTCTGCTCCCATCCTCTTTACAACTTGGAGATAGATTTGTCTTGGCAAGGCTGTAGGTGATCTTTGATGAGGTGAATGACTATGTTATTTTGTAGTTTGGACCTGATTACTTGTCATTATTTACCACCTTAAGTTATTCTCAACCTTGGGCATAAAATTTATTGAACTTAAAGGCATAATAACACCTTCCTCATAGTCTTGATGTGATCTAGTATTGGCATACTTCAAGAGGCTTTCAACCACTGTTGTAGGTGAAGATTTTCATGAAAATATGTCCTAATTTGAGTTTGATCCATACTCAAGGTCTACCTATGATCCAAATATCATGTATATCACTTTGCAACACTGTCACCTCCATATTCATTACTCCACCTTTTGAACACATACCTTTCTTCATTAAAAGCCTAACTGTGTATGAAAATTTGGCCTTTGTACAGACTATGTGTAATTTTTAGGTCTTGAAACAACACCAAAAAACCTCCAAGTAGTCACTATAATGATATTTATTTACCTTTAAATCCTCATTGAGTTCAACTCTCTCATCACAGTCTTGATTTGATCCAAGTTTGCATCTTTGATCTCACCTTTTCTTAACATGGTTGTAGGTGGAGATTCATGTGTTGCTTATATGAACTGAGACAAAGATTGGTTGGTAGAGAATCTTGAGGAGGTCACCATTATGAATATGATTTTATTCCAACTAAATGAGAGTGAAAACCTTTCTTGGGGACCTCAATTCATAGACCTTCCTTGAAATTGACCAACAATATAATATAGATGTTCCATGACTTTGGTTGTAGATGATTTTTAACCTCAATTTAGTAGTGTATATGATTGCATAACTATACCCTCATGAACATAATATTTTATAACATACTTAACTCCTCAAAATATTTAATCAATGAGGTGGAAGTGGATGAAAAGTGGTATGATGATAATGGACATGGAAATGGGAATGGGGATGGAGTGGAAAGCATGTAACAATGATGAAATGGTAGTGTGAAGACTGTGAAAAGGAATGAAACATGAGGAAGGTGAAAAGAACATGACTCCACTATCAAGACAACCAATTAAGGATCTTAGGGAAGCATATCCATATGAATTAACCAAATATACCATTTTGGAGGTCTTTGACAAGAATACACTGCTAAAAATGGAAACTTAGGAATAATCAAATACCTTGAGGAATGCTAACTCTCGTTAATATCTACTAAACTATGAGTGTGAGGATGTTTGAGGGTGATGAAGAGTGATTTAATCCATATGAATTTGAGGGACCTTGAGGAATTTGAGTGAAGGACATATGACATAAATGAAACCTTAAAAATAAAATTCTAACAAATGTTGATATTCTCTCTCTCATGAACTATACAATCTCTCTTTATTTGCTTGTAGACTACAGATCAGTAGTATATGTCTTATTGAGATCCATGTACCCTCACACACATGGAAAGAATATGAATACTATCATGGGAAGGTGTCTCATGCTCTTGACAAGCTCTACAAACTTCCATTTTCTATCGTGTTGCTCATAAGAGGAGAAAACTAAAAAAATTGGTTGCTTGAATGAAGAAGGCATAGTGAGTGAATTAGCTTATTAAGGATGGTTCATGAAGGAGAGAGATATAATATGAGAACCAATTCCCAAATATGGAAGATCTCTCAAGCCCCTTCCTCTACCCAAATTTTTAGATCTTGATTTTGTCTCTCATGGCCGTACCACCTGCAAACCTAAAGGGCTCTCTTTCTTTACAAAGAAACTAGGTGGTGTTTGAGGATTGGTTTTGAGTATATTTATGTTCTTTTTTTCCTTTAATATTTTCTATAACACCTATTATGAAACCCTCTTCAAATTCTTGGCCTCCATTGTATGTAAAAGTCTATACAAATTTGTACTTCTGCATGAAAACACATGAAAATGGCCTTTCTCTTGCCTTTTCTTCATACATCAAGTTTGGAACCACCAATTTAGGGCAAGACAAGTATGAACACATTTCATTTGGCATACTAAAACAAATAATAAACCTTTTTGAGATCAAAATGAGATATTTTGACATGTGGGAACTCATTAGAGGCCAAAACAACACTTTAGGCTTGCATGAGGAGATATTTTCAAAGTATGAATATTTGACTTAAAGCAAATTCATGAATATGAAGGTTTTTCAAAGTATTATGAATGATTTAGTGGCCTTTTAATGTGTAATTTTATCATTTAAAGACCAAAACCTTCACTTTTAGACCACCTACACATACTTTCATAAGAAAATTGCTAATATCATGGAAAAGTACCTTATAACCTTCTTAAAAGCTCTTCATGAGACTTTTATGTATGTTCATCACCCTTATTTAAGGCTTATATACCATTATGATTGAAAATAATGAATATATATGTGAATCATCAACTGCCACCTTTCATACATCTCTATCAAGGCACTTTAGATCACAAGACCACTTGAATTCTTTTTCAAAACATCATAATGACACTTGACACCATTGACATGACACAAACATAATATTTTATCTAATAATTAATGAATACTATGATATCCATGAAAAAATTTCAATTTTAGGGGTTGGCATTGGGCCTTGACAGACCAAATTGATAGCATTTTTGGTAACACACAAGGGTTGACCAGCCTGTTGGTCAAGAAAATTTAGAATCTCTTTGAGACATGAGACTTTAGACTACACTCAGAAATTGTCAAAACTTTTAGACTTGAAACAAAACAAAAAAATAAGGCACACAAGACACAACAATAGTCAACTAAAGCAAAACAACAACTAATCAAGCATGTGCAACAACACTTAGAGTAATGAAACTACTATTTTGTATAAAAGGATTGACTCCCTAATGGAAATACTTGGGGAACATCCCATTGACAAAATATGGATCTCCTCACCACTCAAATTGGAAAATTTGAAATCATTACTTTCCTTGTAACCAATAATGACATATGGACCACTCTAAAGACTATCAAATTGGAATGTTTACCTAGTTTAGCATGGTCTTCATCCCATTTGAGCACAATGTCACGTTGTTGAAAGGTCTTGGATGAAGCTCTCTTATTAAAAATAACTTTTGAATTGTTCTTATTTTAACCACATAGTATGCATAGAATTATCTTTTGTTTCCTCCAACTCTCTTAATTCGTTCATTCTTACCTCCATTACATCATTCTCCATAAGCTCCAACTAATGTGCAAGTTCCAAGGCTAGAAATTTTAATGAAATGGGCAAACTTACTTCTATACCATAAACCAAGAGGTAAGGAAAGTAACCATTGGACTTATTTGGATTAATCCTATCTTCCCATAAGGTAGTATTCAACTTGGTATGCCATCCTCTCTGACTGTCTTCCATTTTTCTCTTGATGATCTTAATCAAATTTTTATTGGTTGACTCTGCTAGTCCATCACCATGAGGATAGTAGTTTTATGAAGATTTGAGATAGATTACATGATCAATATCCCACTCACATAGCTTTTAACTACTGAAATCCAAAGCATTGTCTGATATGATGGTTGAAGGGACCCCAAAATGAGTCACTAGGCTGCTATAAAACTCTAAAATTAAGTTCTCATTTGATTATTTGAGTGCAACTACCTCCACCCACCTGGTAAAGTAATTAGTGGCTATAAAAACCCACTTATTTCTAGCACTTTATGGAGGATGAATCATGCTAATGAATTCTAAGCCCCATTTTATGAAGGGTTGCTCAACTTGAATAGGTTTCAAAGGCATAACAACTAATCTCTGTTTGTCGATAAACATTGCACACTTAGAACATATTCTAACCCATGCATGTGGATCTTTGAACAAATTAGGCCAAAACTAACTAGCTCTTATGATATTTTATGGTGTATTATTTTCTTCAAAGTGGCCTCTTGAAGGCCCATCATAAAATTGCTCTAACAATTTGTCTATTTGACTAGTTTCTACACATCTTAGAAACATACCTCCAATGTCCTTCTTGAAGGTACTCCATAAATGAATATGTAAGGGATATATTATATCCTAAAATATCTCCTCTTTTTTCTATCTAAGCCTATAAGACACTCTCCCATTTAGAGGAATCTTGCTATGTCTTGTGTCTAGCTGGAAGGTAAGATAATTATAACTACATGTTGACTATTTGGGACTATCAAAACCACTTATTTTCCCTCTTTAAAATCTACTGCAAGGTGCTCACAAAGTCTCCTACCTATGAACATATTTTTAACTTTGATTTCAATATCATATTCCATGCATTTAGTCACCCAAGAAACCCTCTTTTCACTTATGTCTCTATTAAGGATAAAATCCTTAACACTAGGATGAGCTATCATCAAAAAGATCTTATTGTTAGAGACCATATGTTTTAATTTATTCAATCCTCTTATGAAAAAAAGGACATGATTCTCAACAAATGTATACTTCTCCCCATACCCTTTCAATGGTTGACTAAAAAAAGCAATAAGCTGCTCTCATCCTTCACTATTTTATTGCATGAGCATGTCAAAAATTATGTTACACGTGGATAAGGCATACATGAAGAAATATTTAGTAAAATTAGGGTTGGTTAGAGTATGATCTTAACTAATGGACTATTTGATGGCCTCAAAACTTCTCTTACCTTATTTTCTCCATGAAAACTCTTGATGTTTCTTGAGCATATGAATTAGTGGTCTTACCAATTCTACAAATCTAGGTATGAACCTCCTGATGAAATTTATTTTTCCCAAGAAGCTTTGTAATCTCTTCTTGTGTTTGGGAAAAGACAAAGTAAGGATTTCCTCTATTCTTTTAGGATTAATATAAATTCCATCTTTGGATTCAACATGTCCAAGAAGCCTTCCCTCATGCACTACAAAGATACATTTCTTGGGGTTGAAAGAGACCCCAAATTATCTACACCTATCAAATACCAATCTCAAGTGTGTAAAATTATATTTAGGACTTTAGAAAAAAAATTAATATCATCAAGATAAACAAGTACAATTCAACTTATGGGCCCTTGAAAATCCACATCCATTTCCCTATGGAAAGTAGCCCCAGCATTGGAGAGTCCAAAAGGCATTTTATTATATGTATATGTACCCCACTTAGTTGTGAAGGCAATTTTGTATTGACATTGATCCTTCACCAATATCTCATTATACCCTGAGTATCCATCAAGTAGAGGAAACCTTTGTGAACTTGAAACTCTTTTTAAAATTTGATCCATGGAGGGAAGAGGGTAGTGATCTCTCAATGACACCCTGTTGAAATCTATGAAATATAAACACAAACTTATCTCCCCATTATTTTTCCTCACAGGTAAAAGATTTGACACCCATGTATAATGTTTTATGGGAAAGATTATGTTGGACTCAATAAGCTTTGTTAGTTCTTTCCTCATAAGGATCTCAACCTTGGGGTTGATTGGTCTTTATTTCTATCTCACATGTTTGGTATCTTCTTCTAGCTTTATGGTATGTTGTGCTAGCATGGGATCAAAAATATTCAAATCATGGTATTCCCATGTAAACACATCCATAACATCCTTGTACAATTCTATGAAATCTTCCCTCTCCTCTTTAGTATTCACTTTTCCTAACTTGAGTAGTTTATCTTCTACTATGGCAATTTGCTTGTAATGTTCATTTTTTGTAGAGATGCTTACCTTATATTTTCTCAGCTGATCATCCTCATTAAATATGCTCTCTAAAGTTACCAAGCCCTTATGTAGCTTATTTTACTTTAATTGGACAATCTGGTCTTTCATATTGGTGTCACAACTTATCATGGTTTTTTGGGCAAAATTATGCCTTATGTTGTAGGAAACAGGCAATATGTTTATCACTATCAAATACTTTCCAACTTACCTCATTATTAGGAACTGAGGGTATGCATACCACCTAAATTTGAGACTACTCCTTAATATTTTTTTTGCTCATCAACTATATCATATTGTGCCCCAATGGAAACTAACCTATCTGCATGTTAATTGGCTCATCTAAGAATAGAACAAATGTCAAATGCCTAGAAGTCCTCCATAAGATCCCAAACCCTATGCTTGTATTCCTTCAAGATTGGATTCTTGGATTTACTCTGACCTCTTACCTTCTGCACTACTAATTCACTCTCTTTTAACCCGCAAAATCTTAATACTCCTCTTCTTTACCCACTATAGACCATGAATGAGAAACTCATATTATTTAGTATTAGAGGTACAACTAAATTCAAATATTATAGAAAAATAATACCTTTGATTGAGAGGAGAAACAAGGATAACACCTACACCACTCCCATTCTTTGATCTAGATCTATCAAAGAATAAGTTCCAAACTCTTTCATGATCCTATGTTCTGCTAGTCATGCTTGGCATTATATCACCTTCTTCATGCATGTAATAAACACCTAAACCTGATTCTTCAATTATTTTATAAGGATCATAACCATGATTATCTATTTTACACTCATCAAGGAGTAAATCTGGTAAACCTTCAAGTGATTTAGAAGGTTCTTGATCATTAAAATGCTCATCCTCCTCTGAGATAGTACAATTGACATTTGACAAGTTAGGCATATAAGCCTCCAAATGGAATCTAGATATAATTTCAGACCTTATGGTGACCTTTTTCACATACCTAGTTCTAAAAACCATGTAGGACCAATCAGAAGAAAGATATCCCCTATTTTGGTAGTGAAATCTATAAACAAGCATAAATTAAAGTAGGGGGGAAGATCAACTACTACCACATCTTGTGAGATATTAAAATAAGGACAAATAGATAAAATGACCTTAATACCCCTAAAAACACCCATAGTCTTAGTAGGAGACCCATCCAACTATAAAACTCCATTTTCATGAGGTTCATATTGAAGTCCCAACTTATCTGCTATAGATCTAGGCATGACAAAGGTACTAGCCTCACTATCAATCAAGAAATTATGAATAAGGCAATCACCTATGACAATTGAAAGATAGAATAGAGGTGACTTAATCACCTTTTATGCTTGAGGCTTAAGAGGTTGACTAGAATTTGTAAGAACAATGCCTAGTTTTTTTAGTTGTTTATTTGAAACATAAATCTTGGAGAGTTATTCTTGTAGGAGATCCTTTTATCCTAGAATAAGTAATGTGTCCCACATAGAAATAGAGACAGGGGAGTTATTGATTTTATCAACCATGCTAAGAGGATAAGTGGTTGTCTTGGATTGTAATTTAGGAGAAAGAGTGTTGCCTAAATGTTGAGGAAACTATGGTATGAAAGGACCTTTCTTATTCTACTCCTTACCATCTTGTACTTATTGAGTTGATAATGACTTTTGAGGTACATCTCAAGTGGTAGTATTTTGAGGTGGTTGGGAAGGTAGATGAGCTACCTTTTCAATACCCAAACCATCACCAATTACCTTTATTTTGGACCTTATGTGAGCTGCAACTGAGTTGTCCACATTAGACATATTCTAACCTTGATTTTCTACCATGTGATCAAAAGGATTTTTACCTTCTTGGAAATTAGCAAAGGTGGTTTCAAAAGGCATTTTTTTCCCAATTGCTCGTTGATGACTTGGTACCTCAACTTGAGTGAAAGAAGGAATGTCTCCATGTGATAGAGAAGCTTCTTTGTGTTGTGAAGGTGGATTATTATCATGTGGTGGAAGAGCTAAAACTTTTTTCATGAAACATTGTTGACTCACCTCACTAGTTGGAGCCATTGCCATATTGTTTGATTGCTCCCATTGATTAGACCATTGACCTTGTTGAGCATAATTGTTGACTTAGAACCAAAGATTTGGAACTACTAGAAACATTGGGATTGTAAGCATTATATGATATTTATTGTGTATTCTACCCTTGACCCTATTGATTGGGATAATAAGGAGGCTTATTATATTAATAGGATTGGTTAGGAGCTTGGTAAGGCCTATAAGGTAGAACTTGCTACCCTTCCAAATCCATTAACTTGTTATTCTAAATCTTGAGTGCATTCTCTATCTTAACCAATATATCCACCTAGTTACCATTTGTTTGATCAAGATTGGTTGGAGCTGGTAACAGAGCAATGGTAGGCACATAAGGGTGAAACTCTAGAAATAAAGGCATGGGCGGTCTAGGAGAGAGTTTACCTACTTGGATTAGGCAATTCTCATCCCTTATGGCTACTTCATAGGCCTTTGACAAGGTACTTCTTCTCATTGATTATATTTTAACCACCACATCTAAATTGAGATTTTTCAAGTAATACATGATGCATAGTTAGGGGTGGGTTTGATAACTACATGGATTCTATTCTAGGTTTTTCTAAAATTAGTAATTGAAATCTACCATGAACTCTTGGGGGATTCTCTTGATTGTAGTAAGTTGCTCCACTAAGGAAAGATGATCACTCTTATCTTCAAATGATTACACAAGAGCTTTCCAAACTCATCCTAGGTATTAATGGATGTATGTGTCAAACCTATGTACCATTAGAGTGCCTTACCTTTAAAGGAAGTTGCCAAAAATCTCATAGCCATATTCTCTTAAGTTACATTATGCACTAAACATAGATTGGCTATATTTGAAATATGATCAATAGGAGTAATTGGATTTTCTCCTATGAAATAAAGAAGGATATTTAAGGCAAAAATAGGAATATCATCAAATTGATTGAGTTTCAAGGGGCTACCACCATTAAAAGGCACAAAAGCTTGTCTTTTGGGAATAGCCATTTGATGTATGGGATCTACAATAATGTTTGGTTGGATAATATTGTTTGGACAAAAGGGACTCTTTTGAAAACAATAGGATAAATATGAGGTGTAGGATTTGGATTAGAATGAGAAAATTTATTTTTCTTAATTGTATGAAAAGATAACTCAGTGAATTCAATCTCTTTCCCTTTTGAGGAATATCTTGTAACCACTCTTGGTATGAAATGTATGTAAATCTACCTTTGACACATTTAAAGCTTTATAATGTACTCAAATATGTAGATGTATGCTCCAAATATTGTGAATAAGTTGTCCCACTAGGGGTGCCAGAACTATTAGCAACCCAAGTTGCACCCTGCTGAAGTAGATTACTCATATCTCCTTCAAACCTAGACTAACATTGGATTGGTCTATAGGTTGTGGGATACTTGTACTTAGACCAAACCTATAGATTATGAGGATAGCTCCTCTAAAATATCTAATTTGAATCCCTTTTCTAGAATCTATTTTGCTTTTGATGTGAAAAGAGGTAGAAAGATAACTAAAAAGGAAAGCCTATACTATTGATGGTGATGCACCTATTCTTGAATGATCCTATGTAAACCTTGTTCTTGAGCACACTTGTGAATCAAAAGGGAGTAACTTGTCAATAATAATTTATTAATACAATCCTAAAAATGATTTTTTCAAATGAAGGTTAGATAGAAGATTTACAACTTAAAGGTAGGGGAATGAAGGTCTATAAAGACACTGTTAGGAAATCTAGCTTTTACAATGTGTAAATTTGAGTATTTAATAAGAGGTAAATAGTAATAGGTTAGTTAATATTTGGTAATAATATTGTTATAAACAATATTATGATATAGGTTAGGATACATATTGTTTAGATATATTGTTTATATTTTTTTACCAATATATCCTATTTAGTGGTTTGAATAATCATAGGATTTCGAGTGAGAGAAATTAGTGGAGAAATTATAGGAATCATATTCTTATATATTTTTATTATATCCCAAATAATTATTAATGAGAATAGAGAAGAATATTATTATTGTGTGTTAAAATATTTAGTCTATGTTCAACTATATAGTACATGATTTAATTCTTTATATAGGCTCTTTGAATTCTCTATAGTGGTATCAAAGTAGTGTTAAATTTGTCTTGGTTATGGAGTTTTGAGGTATATCTAAGATGAGAGTTGTAATGTCCCTTACTTAGGGGCTCCTGTTTCTCAAGCAAAACTCTGATATATAGCAATAAAAACTCTGGTACCACTGGAAAATCCCCTTCAAACAGGGAATATAGAAACACAAACAGTTTTGAACAAAAATACAATCTTAACAGAATAAATTTAGATAAACAATAAACCACAGTAAAATTCTTATCTGCCAATCAAATATCTTATCACTTGTTCAGATAATAACAATTACAGTCTTCTCTCATACCACTAAAAGAATATTAAAATCTGGTCTTAAAACCCTAATCTCCTACAAATCTGGAAATGAAAGCTAATTTTTGGGTGTCTCAGCCTTCTGTGACGAACACACAGTCACCGGCGTCAGTCGATATACTACCGACATCGGTCTCTGTCGGCCATTTCTTGCCGACGTCAGTCTTCAGTCGACCGATGTCGGTCACTGGGGATCTTTGTTTGCCGAGGTCGGTGCCTGCTTGGATCTATACGGACCTGTACGAACTTCGTACGATCGCCAATTGAGCACAACCTGTCTGTTTTCAACCCCTGATAGCTGAACAACCTGATCTCAAGAATATACGATTCTAATACAGAAGATCTATATCTATATAACTTATTGGATCAAAAATTAAATAAAGAAATCCCTGAAATACTGTGATAACTTTTGTGCGAAGCTATCTCTCAAATCTGTATACCTCTGTGATAACTTTTGTATGAAGATATCTCTCAATTTGGCAATAGATCAGCTGATATTTCATAGCCTCTAAATTGCACACAATGAAGATTTGACGTTCTCCACTACAGATGGAATCCTGGAACCCTTGGCTCAGTCTTCACAGAAGAATTTCTTCAATATTAAAATCAATAATCAATGCATAATCATTAATGGCCTCCATGAGAAACCCTTATACCCTCAAAAGATATGCCTGCCCTAATTAGGGTTTTCTTAAATTAGAATTAGGGTTTCTAATTTAAAATTAGACCAAATAATTAATATTTGATTAAATCAATCAAATATTAGTATCTCCCTCAATACATGTCCAATCGAGCCCAAACGAAAGCTAACTAGAAAAATTTTGCTAAACGAAGCCATGCCAATCTCGATCAAGACCCTCTAACCATCCTATCAGCCTATGAGGGTCGCATAATAGGCTAACCATGAACTCAGAACATGTCAACTGAAAAGGGGACATGACAATCTGCCCCTCCTGAAATTGCTTGCCCTCAAGCAATCGCTGAATGATACACCCATCAATCCACCTAGATCCCAAATGTAGTCATGATCTGCCCTACTATCAATCAATGCAAACTCCATGCCATGTCCATCCCTAGTACTAAGATAATCACCCCAACATCCAATCCATAAATGAAAATCAGTAAGCAACTCAAGCAAACTCTGTACCTGAATAATATCTAAATCTAGATTGTGAAGGCTAGAAAGAGTCATATCATCATCAACTTGTGACGTGACTGTAACAGAAAGTTGAGTCTCTACCACATGTGATAACTCCTAAACTAAACTCACCTCAAGACCAAGCTCGTCCTCATATCTCCCCTGTGTTGGTGCCAATGTGCACTCATCATCGCACTCTATTATGTCATGTGGTATAAGCATCTCCATCCGATGAAAAAACATATATCTGAAGCTGCTGCCCTGTATTGCCTTAAGAATATGTGTCTTCCCATCAACATCAAAGAGAACCTCCATGTCCTTGAGATGAAGAGTAACTTCCTCAAATGAATGAAGCCACTTCATACCCAAGACTAAGTCTATGTCCCCCATGTCTACCACATAATAATCAGCCTTGAACTCACAGTTGTTCAAGCGCAATGGGAGGTCTCTAATCATACACTCACACCTAAGAGTGTGACCATCGGCTACCTTAACTCTGATGCCCTCAAAATATTCGGTAGTGAGTCCATGCCCCTCCACAAATCTAGCATCTATGAAATTATGTGTGGCTCCTGTATCAAGAAGGGTGATAACCTTCTGCCCTGCCAAAACTCCACGGAGTCTGAATGACTCATCCGACTGAATGCTAGATAGGCGTGCCTCCTGTATGTGAAGATCTAACTCTACCTCTACCTTAGGATTTAAAGCCTCTGCCTCTACCCCCTCAGAACTATTCTACTGTTTGAAATCCTCTGAATCCAAATCCTCATAATATGCCCACATCACACGATTCGCCTTGCCCTTAGGCCTCAAAGGACAATTGTGATGGATATCATATGGACCTTTGCAGTAGAAGCAAAGCTTCTTCCTGCGTAGATCATTAAGCACCTCATGATCCAAAGGTGGGGCTTTTGGATTGGCCTTTGAATCCTTCTTTACACCTAATTTATCTATGTTGAAATCTGATCTCTCTGTATCTGCGTTGGAGCACTTATGGTCTCTAGATGAAGAAGTACCTTTGGAGTTAAATTTATGGGATGGGGCTGCCATCTCCATACTACGCACCTTCTTCATAGCTACCTGTAATGAAGGAGGATCAAAGGCTTTGATCTAACCTCTCAATGGTTTTGTCAATCCTTCCATGAAGAGAACTACCAATCTACGCTCGAAAATATTGGGCACCATGACTGCCAATCTCTGAAACTCCCCAATGAAGGACTCCAAGTTACCTGTTTGTCTCAACTATGCCAGATCTCAAAAGTAAACCTTGGGATCCTTCCTATCAAATTGCTCAACCAATCTATCCACAAAGTCCTGGTACTCTGTCACCTAGTTATGCTGAAGTGTTACCATACCATGGTACCACCAATCATGTGCTACTCCATCCAAGTGCAAAGTGGCATATTTGATGGCCTCTATCTCTGACATTGGTCTCAATGCCAAAAAGGTGTCAAGCTTATGAACCCAAGCTTGAGCTGTTATCTTGTCGCTGCCGTCAAAAGTAGTCAAAGAAAGCTTACCAGTAGCCTTCTTCAGCTCACTGAATTGAACTCTAGGCCTCCTGTCTTGTCTAACTAATCTGTAGTGCTCTCTCCTCAGAGTAACAAAACGATCAAAGGACATCTTCTCCTAAACATGAGGATCTAATAAGTTCCACTCATAAATTGTAGCCATGAGGGTATCTGTAAATAGGAAATCACCTGCCGCCTCTTCTGCTGGAACCTCTGGTTCGTCTTGCACAAACGTAGGCCGTGTAGGTCTATCAATGGTCCTGGAATGGGTCTATTGGGATCTCTGATTAATAGTAGCACTCCTGTTATATCCTTGTTCCCCATTCTGTCTATCAGGTGTGTTCATCCCCCTTATCATAGTCATGAGTGCCTGTAGTGTCTGATTCATCTGTTGTTGGCTTGTCATCATAGCACGGTGAAATTCTCTGGTGCCCTGATCAGAATCATACCTGTGGCCCCTGGGTGGGCTACCCTCACGTCTATCACTCATGATAATCTGCTGCTATTCTAACAACTGGGTACCTTCAAGCAAGGCTTTACTGCGTGTGTTATACCTGTGTGGTCCCAACTCTTGTGGCTGCATAAGAGTGTCACACCCTCAGGATGGCAGGAATTAGCTCTAATACCACTGTAATGTCCCTTACTTAGGGGCTCCTGTTTCTCAAGCAAAAATCTAATATATAGAAATAAAAACTTTGGTACCACTGGAAAATCCCCTTCAAACAGGGAATATAGAAACACAAATAGTTTTGAACAAAAATACAATCTTGCAGAATAAATTTAGATAAACAATAAACCACAGTAAAATTCTTATCTGCCAATCAAATATCTTATCACTTGTTTAGATAATAACAATTACAGTCTTCTCTCATACCACTAAAAGAATATTAAAGTATGGTCTTAAAACCCTAATCTCCTACAAATCTGGAAATGAACGCTGATTTTTGGGCATCTCGGCCTTCTGTGACGAACACACAGTCGCCGGTGTCGGTCGATATACTGTCGACGTCAGTCTCTGTCGGCCCTTTCCTACTGACGTCGATCTTCAATCGGTCGATGTCGGTCACTGGGGATCTCTGTCTGCCGAGGTCGGTGCCTGCTTGGATCTGTACGGACCTGTACGGACTTCGTACGGCTGCCAATTGAGCACAACCTATCTGTTTTCAACCCCTGATAGCTGAACAACCTGATCTCAAGAATATACGATTCTAATATAGAAGATCTATATCTGTATAACTTATTGGATCAAAAACTAAATAAAGAAATACCTGAAATACTGTGATAACTTCTATGGGAAGCTATCTCTCAAATCTGTATACCTCTGTGATAACTTCTGTATGAAGCTATCTCTCAATTTGGCAAAAGATCAGCTGATATTTCACAACCTCTGAATCACACACAATGAAGAGTTGATGTTCTCCACTGCAGATGGAATCCTAGAACCCTTGGCTCAGTCTTCACAGAAGAATTTCTTCAATATCAAAATCAATAATCAATGCATAATCATTAATGGCCTCCATGAGAAACCCTTATACCCTCAAAAGATATGCCTGCCCTAATTAGGGTTTTCTTAAATTAGAATTAGGGTTTCTAATTTAAAATTAGACCAAATAATTAATATTTGATTAAATCAATCAAATATTAATATCTCCCTCAATACATGTCCAATCGAGCCCAAACGAAAGCTAACTAGAAAAATTTTGCTAAACGAAGCCACGCCAATCTCCATCAAGACCCTCTAACCATCCTATCAGCCTATGAGGGTCGCATAATAGGCTAACCATGAACTCAGAACATGTCAACTGAAAAGGGGACATGACAAGAGTCTAGAGGAGTCCTATTAATTCTAATCTATGTTTTGAAAAGGAGAATATACAACCTATATTTTGACTTGATCAGTGACATCATGTTAGATACTACGTAGACTTCTTCATTGCCTTCATAATCTGCTCCACCCATATTCATTTTTGGTACAGTCACGAGTTGGGTTCTTTGTCATCCACCATATTCAAATCTTTACCATGAGTCATATAATATTCATCGTGCCTAGTTTGAAAATCATTTGTCTTGTAAAGCTACTTTGTAGTCCAAATTCATGGGGGATCTATCCTTATCTTTGCAGAATAGTTTGAGGTCTTAGCCATATGCACTCTCGATATCTCTTGAGCAAGCATATATTATAGTTTAGTCAACTCTATGAGAAACATCTATCAGTCTTTCTAGACTTGTGCTATTTTATCTTCATATGCATTTAGGTTATGTTTATTCTGCATTGCACAATGACTCTATCGACTTGTAATTTTCTTGCATTCAAATCTACATTGATCTATTCAGAATGATGCTCAACATGTTTTAACTATATATGACTACAAAACCTGTGTGTATATTCTATTTTTCATTGATCTCTAGAGATATACCATGTCTTTTTATGATAACTCTTCAATATCCCATGCAACAATCATATGGTTCTATCAGATATTCTGATGCACACATATCTCCATGCACAATAAGCATTGCATTCTTCCATCACCGATTCCAAGGTCAAAGTTTATAAGTTTTAAGAAGTCAATTATTTTTTAGGATTAAAAAGTTGATTTACATTAGTCTTAGGTCATTCAGTTTAGATTTTATTTTATAATTTGGTTTGTTTGTCATGTTATAAAGAGTCAAAAGAATTTTTAAAAAATTAAGTCGAATGTCAAAAGTAATATAGGTGTTATTGAGTTTGTTAGCTTTTTTATTTAGGTATGTCATAATTAATGTCTATGTCAAGTAATTTTAATGTGTCATTAATATTAGACATTGAAATCATTATTTTTCATTTTTTTGGTATGTCATCTACATTAAGGAGTCATAGTCTCTTATTTAGATGTGTCTCTTAGTCCAAAATTCAAAAGTGTAAGAGTAATGTTTTTTTCAAAAAAGTCAAGTCAAATAAAAGTGTTAATGTCATTTATATCGATGAAGTATTTTGAGTCATTTTTCAAAGAGCTATTTTTATGTCTAGTCATGTTATCATAAAGTCAAAATATGTAAAAATAAAAACAATTTATCTTATGGACGCATTTTCGGGTGACCCCAACATCCTGAGTCAAATATTATGGGGGGAATCTATTCCCTTTAAAATTATGTACCTGAGCTACATCAACATACTACATGAGTGAGCAACAACATACTAGAGGCTAGAGGATACATGGAGGAAAGAGGTTTACAGAGCCTCTCATCAATCACCAATGAGAAGGCCTAGAATATTTTAGTGACATTTTTGTGTCGTGTATTTTTTTAATTTTTGCTATACATTTTCAAAATATGAATAAAATAATATGCCTGTTCAAGAGATAAAATTTGTATGCAAATTCCAAACATGATTTCTTGATGTGAAAACATTATGAAAGGATAGAAAGCATCAATGTAATTCAATTCATGGATCTTGAAAGGTTTTGTGGTAGAGATCTAAAAAACCACAGGAGGTGAATAATGTTTTCGCAATAATTAAGAGAGCAGCTACTGAAGAGATTCTGTAACCACCTTACTTTTTTATGGAGATGACCCTTAGTGACACATCCATTGTGGTCACATAAAGTAAATGTAGGATGCATTCCTTTGCATAATAGTGGTCATGTGTAGTAAGATTGCATTAGTAGTATGCAGACCTAAGAGTATGCGATGGCATATAGTTTTATTCATGTCAATTCTTGGAGGTAGATGGTGTTCTTATTTATGTCAAGGTTTATGGTAAACTTGTAAAACTATGGGGGGAGTAAGGCTATCTTTATATCAAGGTCATGAGACAAATAGGGCATGCTACAATTGGTGAGCATACTATAGATAAGAGTGTGAATGTTTTTGCACCATGTAAAAACTATGGGGGATGTTAGGAAATCTAGATTTTACATTGTGTAAATTTGGTTATTTATCAAGAGGTAAATAGTAATAGGTTAGTTAATATTTGGTAGTAATATTGTTATAAAAAATATTATGATATATATTATAATATTTATTATTGAGATATATTATTTATATTGTTATAACAATATATCATATTTAGTGGTTTGCATAATCATATGATTTTGAGTGAGAGAAATTAGTGGATAAATTATAGGAATCATATTCCTATATATTTGTATTATGTATCAAATGATTATTAACGATAATAGAGAAGAATATTATTATGTGTTAAAATATTTAGTATGTGTTCAAATTTATAGTGCATGAATTAATTATTTATATAGGCTCTTTGAATTCCCAATAGACACTGCACACTAACACTCTTCAACATAACTTCTATCATTTAACAGTTTGTGTGACCTATAAAGGATGACAACATATCAGTAGGTGAAGGAGAGAACCTACAAAAGGAGATGAATATCACACTTATCTATAAATCAACAATCAATAAACACACTAATAACCATGAAATATATAATAAAATTTTCTCATTGACTCAAGATGCAAGTTACAAAGTCATCATAGTTTTTGTATATTGGCCTGAGAGATCCCTAAAATAAGCCATAAGGCCTGAATATATAGAAAAAGAGAGCAAGAAAAAAAACCATGGCATATAGGAGAATACAAGAAGATCAATCTATAATTAACTCAAGTGTCACTTCAGTTACAAACAATCCACAAGAAGTCTCTTCATGATTAATGCTCTTGTATGATCCTATGCATTGAGATGAGGTAATTGAAGGTGTAGTTAACTAATTTAAACTTATCTTAAAAAATTATACACCCTTACATGTGTTAGATAACTCTTGTAATTTCTATTTAAGGGTGATTTAACTCGTGTATTGACACTCAAGATTAGTGATGCATATGATTGGTAGCTGAAGACCAATTGTGCATGGAATTACCACTTAAAGACCATCTATGCATGTGATTAACACTCAAGGGTTAGTTATATGGCATGAAGATCAATTATTCCTTGATTATCACTTAAGTTAAACATCTCAATATTATTTTACACCAACTTTAACTTCATTTGATTGACTAAGTAGGTCTATTAGACCAATTAAACCTAGTAGCCTAGCTATTTGTACTTGATGGTTGTGAAAACCTACATGAAACCTTTAGAACCTATAAATATAGTGAGTTTTAGGACTATATCAACATCTCATATCATGAAATAGGTCCTCTTGGGCAATAAACACCTACAAATCTATCAAACTATGTGATTAGGTCACCTTGTCCTTCACTCCTGCAGATTGAATGATTGGAAGAGACCCACAAAGGCACTTATAAGCCTAGTTTTAATCATCTAATGACTTAAGGTGATAGAAAAAGGGTCAAGATTCACTCTCCAATGATTGGCACTTTCTTATATTACCTTGGACATCTCCTTCTACACTTTTTCCTCTCAAACCCCTATTTTTTGATAGGTCCATACACCATCCATACAAAAAAATTCCATAAACATGAACCCCTATGAGTGTGATAGATGTTATAGGTGATATTCATGTGATTTCAATCTATTTGGGTGTCTTTTCATTCAATTCTTCTCAAACAGGTCTGTAGTAGGGTTGTGGGAGGGTTTAAGAGTACTCAGGACTCTTAATGGTGATTAATAAAGCTTGGGCATTGAATGTCTAAACCAATAACACAAAACATTATTATACTAGACCCTCTCCTTCTCCCAAAGTGCCTAGCCTCCCATGCAAAAGATTTGTCCAATAGTGAGCATGTGAAGTCACCTCTCATAGAATACAATAGGATTTTTGAGCATGTTTGGTGTCTTAAGGCCTAAATGATTAGTCATATCACCTCTCCTATGAATCAAATACGACATACACCTCTCTCACAACTTGATGATGATGTTTATGAAGATGTGAAGTTCACTCATAACCTTATTTTACCTTCTTCTGCCCCTTATGATGACACTATCTAATGAAGCCAACAACTAAGCATAGGTGTATGCAAGGTTCTTCAGGACCCTGACCTCATGATGAGTTGAGAAATATCATAATCATTGAATACAACATGAATAACATCCCTAAGTATTTGGAGTAATAGCATTAGCTTGATCAAGCCATTCACCCTCAACCTGCATGCACACAGCTTCTTGTTTGAACCTATAGACCTATCTGCCTATAGAAATAATCATTAATACCTCTATAGATGTCTTTATAAAGGTTTTTTCTGAATTTTAAGACCCCATATCCCTTTTATAACTCATTTTATGTGTAAATACCTTTCATTACCTTGCTTACAGGCTCAAATTTGCCTTCTTTGGCCTTGTTTGTATAATAAGACTCCTGCATATGCCAACCACCAAACTGTGGAGATGCTCAAGAGAATTTAAAATACCCCAAATATCATTTCATGGCTCAAACACTTCATTAAAATGCACATTTATGCATATTTACTCCATTGAGTATGTTTCAAGGTTTTACAAGAGTTTTAGGGGTTTGAACTTCTTAGAAATGGTTCATATCATAAAAGACCCTGATGTAAAACCTATTTTCATATATATGAATTAAATTTACCCCTTCAACAAACTTGACCATCTTTAGCTCCCATGCAAAAGATCCATCAAGATGTGTACATGGTAAAGTGGTGCTTCGACTGGTTGTCTTATACTATGCAAGCAGAAACAATGCTCAAGAGTCAAAAAATGACAAGTCTATTGTATTATATTCACTCCAACACTTATCTAAGGATTTTACATGACCCTCCACATCATTATAATTCTCATCAAGTAAAAATAAATCTTAGATCAATTATAAATTGTGGTAGGATCTCTCACTAGGTTTTGAAGTGTGTCCACCTATTCTAGCCCTCAAGGGCATATTTGCATGAAATAATTAGTATTATCACTCTCACTAGGTTTTTTTAAGACTAAAAATCACCTTTAATTTCCTTAAAAAACCTTACATGGAGTTTAAACCCCCTATCTGATGATTTATACCTCCAAAAGTCTACCTAGCTCCATTATTGACTGCCAACAGACTGAGGCATGACTGTGACAAAATAGTGGATGCTTCCAGTGACAATGTGACCATAAAAAAACATTTTAAACTTAAAACCACTCATTAACATAAATTTTACCAAGTTCCATAGTTATATCATGCCTATTGAGGACTTAAAACTCATTTCTCTTAAAACTAGCTAGTGGGCTGCTGCGTTTTCATGTTTCATAGGTTCATGACCGAGTTTGCTTATTTTCACCTTTCTATTTATGTCTAAGAATTATGATAAGGATTTATTAGGATATAAAATACTTCTTTCAATGATACATATCCTCCATTAGTCACCTCTTTAACCTATACAACCTATCACCACACTATATCTATTTATTTCCCTCAATGTGGCTACCTCTGCCAACTATGCTGTAGGTGATGATTGGGGGATTAAGAGTTGTTTTATACATTCCATCACCACTCCTTATTTTTAAAACCTCCCAAATAATTTTTAACCTTCCTCTCATCTTTTTATTTGGTACATGTTGACCATTTTTGGTCCAACAGGCCAAAATCGGTCTCTTTCTTCCCCTGCTGTTCTAAGCCAGTTCAAATTTGGTTTACACAAGTCTTTCGATAAAAGATGAACTAGTTCAAAGAATGCAAGGTTTATTACAAATCTTCTTTAGACCATTGAACTGATGAACCATTGAACCATTCAATTAGTTGGTTTAATCAGTTGGTTCAATGTTTTGGTTCAATGTTTTGTTTCAATCAGTCAGTTCAAGTGATTGGTTCAACGAGTTGGTTCAATGTTTGGTTCAATAAATAGTTCAATCAGAAAGATCAAAGGAGTCTTCCAAAAGCCCAAAGGACAAGTGCCCTTGTGGAGGGCACTTAGGCGATGAAAGGACCTTTGCAACTTTTTTGAAAGGAAGTTTTAGAGACCAAAAAGCCCTTGCAAAGGGCAGGAAAGCACTTGGAAAGAGGGCCAAAGGGACATAGTTTTCCTTCAGAGAAGGCGAAGATAGTTGAATTTATTCAGGCAAAATGCTTGAAGGAATTCCTTCGGACATTTTTTTTGAAGAAATTTGCAAGGCAAGTCGCCAAACAAAGAATTTCCTTCGGAAAAAAATCTTGCAGGAATGACAAAGTGAACAAAATGAATTATTTTGGGAAAAAATCTGAAGGAATTCCTTTAGAATTTTTTCTGAAGGAATTTGTCTACAGGAAGGCCCGATGGCAAGTGGAAAAAACATAAAGGAAACATATCCTTTGGACAAAATGTCTGAAGGAATTCCTTTAGACATTTTGTTCGAAGGATGTGACTACCAAAAGGATCCCGAAGGGTAGGTACCCTTGTGGGGGACTCTCAGCCAAAAATGAAGGGACATTCCTCCAAAGCCAAAGGGACACCTCCCCTTTGGGAAGGATCAAACAAGAAAGTCAAAGGAATTACCAAGGAGGGTGACGGGCCTGAAGACGTCAAGATTAAGCATCGCGAATTAGTCATTGGGATCCATACATCCGATGATATCCCCGCAAATGTCAAATTCAAGGCAATGGAATATCCATTGGCTTTCATATAATGATAGGTGTGCAAACATCAACTTTATAGCAATGAAATAGCCGCTGATCTTTAAAGGATTGAGCATAGACCCAAATGCATTCAAGGGCCTTAAGGCTAAAAGAAAGAACCACTGAGAGAAGAGCACAAGGAGCCATCAAAGCTAGGAAGATATCCTTGAGAGCTCAAATGCTAGGAAAAGACAAAACTAGGAAGAGATAAAGCTAGGAAAGGACAAAAGTCAAGAGTGAACTCAGCGACCCACCAAAAGGGGATCCCAAAGAGCTAAGCACAAAAATAGACAAAACCCAGGTGGCAAAGGGGAGGTGAGTTATTCCTACAGTTGGAGCAGTCTCTACCAAGTGGTCATCAAGGAGCGCAAATAGTAAATGGCATGACATATTTTTTCTCCACTTTGCATTGATGAGTAGACAAACCACGTGAATATCTTGAAGGAGTAGTCTTGTTTGCAGAAAAGGAGGCGTGGCCCATGCTTTCACATTAATGTTTGAATGCCAAAGTCAAGACTGCCATCCAACACAACATTCTCTTTCAACATTTTTCTCTTCCCGATGCTCTCAACGCACATGGGCCACTTGTAAAAAAGGGCATCAAAGTATTTTTCGAGGGGGTGCCATTTGCTTCCTCTCTCTCTATATATATTGTAACTTCTCATTTGAGAGAGATATCTCTTGGCTTTTAAGGCAGAGCTCTGCCAGATTTTGCCTTGAATCAAGACATAGCATTTTTACCTCCATTTGAGGTTACATTTTTGCATATGTCTATGGATTTGTTTTGTGTTAAGTCATTTTTATTTTATGCTTCAATAGAATGATTCCAACATATCTAGTGTATTGTGAAGTTTCTTCTTTTGTAGGTCTGCCAGGAGTGTCTATAATAGAGTATAGGCACATGTGAACAGGCTACCATAGTGTGTCTTAAAACACCTCTGGTAGTTTTTCCTCCTTGTATCTCAAGAGGACCCCTAGCTCACTGATGTAGAAGAGTTTCCCATATCAAATGAAGTGTATGCCAGCTTGTTCTTGGTGGAAAGTGTAGGTTCAAGCTAAGTAGATCAAACTTTTTGGTGTATCACCGTTTAGTTTAGGTTTTATTTTTAGCATCCTTCTCCCTTTTCACCCCCCCATTGTTAGCAGTAGGAAATCCAGGACCATAGAGATACATCAAAGGGAGCTAGCCCTTATCTAGAGACTCTCCCCCTAGTTTTGCCAGACCCACAGGCAAGAGGGGAGTTTCCATTGTGATGCGTGGAAGACAAGAGCTCAGCGTCCTTTCAAGGGTGTAATCTACTGCGTCAATCATTTTTGGCATGCCTGGTGGGACCACATTTTAACACTCAGAAAAGTTTTAGGATCAGTGCAAGTCTTGTTACATTAGAATGAACCATTAATACAACATCTGACCTTTAATCAGGCGATTGTGGGACAAGTTTTGTCCAAAAAGTTAAAGAATTTTGGTTTGTTCTTCAATCAACCAGCCTTTGGAGGATTTTTAATCAACACCAATGGTGACTCTGAGTTAAATCAGCTGGTTAAGTAGTCCTAGTGCCATCAATAAATCATATTTTGGTATGTATAATTCTATTGCTCAATACCATGGACCTTGTTTTCCTTCATATAGTTTTGATCAAGCTCAGGTTGTTCATGAAATCACCTCAAGTGACAAGGATGCGTATGGTTAAGAGTTTTTCCCTTTGTAGGTCCAATATGACCAGTCTCAGCCCTGTCATGAGCTATATCAGTCTTATGCCCAATCTTCTCAATGTGTCACTTCTCCTACTCAACCTAGTCTCTTTACTAATCAGCCCCTTTCCACTTTCAAACAAGCACTGCTAGAATATGAAAAGTATGTAGTAGAGATTGGCACCAGAAGGGGATGTGGCCAAGAAAACCCCGATCATGTCATCCATCAAGTGAGAAATGCACTAGATTTGGTTAAGAGTGAATGGAGTCCCATTGAAAGAGCCAATTGGCAAAGGCTTACAAATGAGATGCTGGATGTGAGTGGTTTGATTGCATCTTTGGAAGGGACACTGAGTATTCATGAGAGGCAGCCTTATCAAGTCTATCAACCTGCATACCCGCTGCCCCAAGTTTCATATCAACCATATGCAGTTCTTGCTCATGATCCAAGTGAAGCTTGTCAAAGTCCTTTCCCCAATCATGTTGAGGAGAGTTATGAAACATTAAATCTTGTGTTTAAGGCCAATCTTGATAAGCAGATTGAATTGACAAATCTTCAAATGCAACATTCTATTTTGGTAGTAAGGGAAGTGGAATCCAAACCCTCACAACCCTCTCACATTGTAGCCCCATCACCCCAAAAGGAGATGTCCAATCCTAATATCATGAGCTGGAATAAAGTAGATGAGTCATGGAACAACAAAGAGGAGAAAGACATTATCCAAGTGTGTGAGGTACAAAATGAGGCTAGTCCTTTTTAAGTCCCTCCCACCCTTCCTCAGGAGGCTTCTTGTATTCCATGGTAGCCTTCATGCACTCCCCCTTTCCATGATGATTCCTATGAGCTCCAAGAAAGACTCTTTCAAGAAAATCTAGCTAAGCAAATTGAGGAATTAGAAGCAAAGGTGAGATTGCTTAGTGAAGGAGATATGGAGGTTTCAGACCTTAGAGAGGAGCCTACGCCAAAAGACACCCCTTCTACCAATCCTCAAGTCTCTCAACATGATGTCCAGATTCCAAGAGTGAGGAGTGCCTATCATGAATTGGCTTAGGACCTTGAAGGGGATAAAGCTACTCCTACTCATCATGATGATGCTTGTGACCTCCAAGAAAGGCTCTTCCAAGAAAATATAGCTAGGAAAATTAAAGAGTTGGAATCCTGAATGAGGTTCCTTAGCCAAAGTGTGATGGATGGTTTAGATCAAGCAGAAGATCCTACATTTGAACACACCCCATCTACACCCCTCCAAGAGAGCTATCAAGCCACATCTGATATAGATGAAGTACTGGCCAAATGGATGGAGGAGAATCATTTGATTATAGCTCAAGGATTGCCTCCATTTCCACCTAAGTTTAACCTTCAGCTTTCCACTTCACCCCTTCTCAAGGAGGAACCTATTTTGAAAGGGGTGAGTGAAGAGGAGTATACTCAGTTCATGACTATCAGGGAGACTCCATGAGTAAAGATGAGAAGGATATCACCATAGATGTCATGGAGGAGCATGGACAGGCTCTTGTTCATGTTTTGAATTATTCGTTTGAAGTCATTGGGGTAGGTTGCACTCATCTTCAAGGAGGCTATGAACTAACTAAGGGTGGAGAAGGTAGCATTGGGACTCAAATAAGTATGCAAAGGGGATGCAAGCTTTCAGATTTATCCTTTCAAGAGGTTGGTGAATCTGAAGATGATATTTTCGAAGTCATCAAGGAGGAACCTATTTTGAAAGAGGCAAGTGAAGAAGAGAGGATCCAATTTGCAGCTGATCAAGAAGTTCCCATGGATGTAAATGAGCAAGGAATCCTCATGGATTCTCCTTTTGAAGACATCATCAACAATGGAGAAGACACAGGTCATGCATACATGCGGATGTTCTAGCAATATCAAGAGGAAAGTAAGCATGGTGAGCTCTCTCCTCCCTTGTTTGATGAACTTCCTTGTTACTTTGATGAGGAGGATGACCATGCCATGGAGCTTGAGTTGGAGGAGGATCAAGAGGATGTCTTTGAACAACTATAAACTCTGGTCTTTGAGCAAGAAAAGGACATGCCTGTCTATCATGAGAAACTCTTTGAAGGAGAGAGCCTTGAACAAGAAGGTGATGTACTATGGGATGAGCAATCAGTCAGTGATCTCATTTCAGACATCACAACAGTCACCCTTCTTCAAGAAAGCCATGAGGGAGTAGAGGATGAGTTTGATAGGGTCTTCAATGAAGCAGAAGGGAACGAGTCAAACCATAATGCATGTCAAGGGGACTATGCATATCAAAGGGCTTATGGTGACAAGCTAGTAGCCATAGATTTTTTTATAAAACATGCCAGCATGAAGAGCCAACATTCGAAAAGCTTCTAAGAATAAGATGAGTACATATATGTTGGGAGCATGTTTGACCCTGACCCAATTGGATGCAAGCCAATCAAGGTGGCAGGCAAGAGGAGCAGGTCACCAAATCTCCATTCCATTCAGCCACTTGTCTGGCAATATAAGTCTCCTTGCCATGAAGGAGACTTAATAAGGTTTACCTTTGATCCAGGAAGGAGGCAAATATACCTAGTTAGCTATATATAGTAGTTTGATTTTAGTTTTCTCTCCCTTTTTTCCCTAAGTGTTGTTTGCACAAGTAGTGTTTTTAGCCTTGTGTGTGTTTTCCTTTGTGTTTGGGGTAAAAGCTTCATGATTGATTCTTGGATCTATCGGGGCTGTTGCTATCTTTTTTCAAGTTACATTCTGACTCCATTCCCAATGGAATTTAAGGCTACTGGATTTTAAGCATAGTAGGCATGCTTCCCCTGGGAATCACCAATTTGTTGACCATTTTTGTTCCAACAGGCCAAAATCGGTCTCTTTATTCCCCTGCTATTCTGAGCCAGTTCAAATTTGGTTTGCACAAGTCTTTCAACAGAAGATGAACCAGTTCAAAGAATGCAAGGTTTCTTACAAATCTTCTTCAGACCATTAATCCAATGAACCATTGAACCATTCAATCGAATGGTTCACTCAGTTGGTTCACGCAGTTGGTTCAATGTTTTGGTTCAATCATTCAGTTCAAGTGATTGGTTTAGTCAGTTTGGTTCAATGAGTTGGTTCAACATTTGGCTCAAATGGATGGTTCAAGAAATGGTTCAATCGGAAAGATCAAAGGAGTCTTCCAAAAGCCCGAAGGACAAGTGCCCTTGTGGAGGGTACTTAGGCGATAAAAGGACCTTTGCAACTTTTTTGAAAGGCAATTTTAGAGATGAAATAGCCCTTATAGAGGGCAGGAAAGCACTTGGAAAGAGGGCCAAAAGGATAGAGTTTTCCTTCAGAGAAGGCGAAGACAAAGTTGAATTTCTTCGAGCAAAATGCCTGAAGGAATGCAACTGTTTATCTCCAAGTGGGAGATTATTGAGTTGTGGACCTAAAAGCTTCACTAAATGTGAAAATGTGGAGGTTGTTGGGTTAAACAGTAGCTGACATCGGTCAGAGCCAACTGACATCGATTATCTTCAGCTACACAATAATTGGCATCGGTTATGGTCGGTCGGCATCGGTCAGACAGGAACCGACATCGGTCACTTGTGTGTTTCCATAACTGTTCTAATTTTAGACAAATAGTTAGTTTTCATGTAAAGACTAATTTTAGTCTTGAGTTTACATTTCTAACTATTTTTTGGTTTGGGTTCTATTTAAGAGACCCATGGGGCTGTATTGTAATGTAAGCAAGGTTAGCTGATCTGCAGGGTAGCAAGATCAAGAAGATCTGCAGAGAGGTGTGTGCAAGATCAATTAGATCTGTAAAGTAGCAAGATCAAGAAGATCTGCAACACAAGGGGTGAGCAAGATCAGTTAGATCTACAAGGTGCAAGATCAAGAAGATCTACTGGAGTCAATTCAAGATTTGAGTTGGTTATAATTGATTGAGAGAGAGAACTCTTGAAGGAGAATTACTGTACATCTACGAGGTGTGAGAAGAGAGAGATTTCTTCGTTGTATTTCCTTTTGGAAGAGTTTAATATAGATTATATTATTTCTCGTATCTTCTATTCTTTGCTATTTCTGATTTCTAGTTATTTATTACTTCTGGTTTAATTTTGTGTTTAGTTGCTTATACACAAGTAATCAATTGTGATCTAAGATCCTAACAAGTGGTATCAAAGCTATTGTGTATACACTTATAACTAACAATTGGTATCAGAGCCTAGGTTTCAGAGCAGGTTAGTGTTTGTTGATTACAGAAGTCACTCACAGGGGTTTCTGTTTAAGTGGGAGTAAAGCAATGGTAGAAGAAAGTAAACTAAGAATGGAGAAATTTAATGGCAAGAATTATCAATTATGGAGGATGCAGATAGAAGATTATCTGTATCAGAAAGATCTATACTTATCATTGGGTGGGGTTTCAATGAATCCCACAGATATGAAAGATGAAGAATATAATGTTCTTGATCGAAAGGCTCTTAGATCTATAAGGTTGAGCCTGGCATCGTTTGTGATTTCCAACTTATCACAGGCAAAGACAATGGTAGAGTTAATGGATACTTTGGCAAATTTATATGAAAAACCCTCAGCTTCAAATAAGGTATATCTTATGAAGCAATTATTTAATTTGCAAATGCAGGAAGGTGGATCTGTATATAGTCATCTTAGTGATTTCCATGGATTAGTAAATCAGTTAATTTCAGTCAAAATAGTTTTTGATGATGAAATTAAGGCTCTCTTAATCTTATGCTCTTTACCTGAACGTTGGAATAGCTTGGTAATGGCAGTTAGTAATACTGGGTCTGCTTCAAATATCTTGAAAGTTGATGATGTTGTTAGTGTAATCTTGAATGAAGAAATTTGCAAAAAAAACATAGGGAAAACATCAGGTAATGTTTTAAGTGTTGAAAGCAGGGGAAGGCAAAGAGAGAAGGGCAAACAAGGAAAATGAAGGTCAAAGATAGGCAGTAGATCCTGTAATAAAATTACTTCAAGAATTAAGTATAACAGCAGAGTTATATCCAAATATGACTGAAATATATCCAAATATATGATAATAGATAAGCCACTTCGAGGGGGAAACCTCCACAAGCTTCAATAAGAGTAGAAGTCACAATATGATGATAAATGATTACCCACTACCTCCTATATATAGTCTAACTAGGCCATGGTTACTCCATAGGCCGACCTACTAATCTAAAGAAAGCCACAAGTCAGCTAAGTAATATAATGTCAAAGAGGGATAAGTAAGCCACATGTTGACTAATACTATCCTCATACATGTGATAGGTTAGGGGTGTAGCATGCCCTTCCCCTTCAAACCAATGTTGTCCTCAACGTTGAACAACTGTGGATGTTGTTGCAGAAATTCTTCACCTTCCCAAGTTGCATCTTCACTGCTTTAGTTTTTTCACTTGATCAAATATTCCTTAATCTCTTTGGTTCTCAACCTCTTAGTACGTGTTTGGAGGATCTTCTCTGGTTCCAAAATGACTTGTCCTTCTTCATCTAGTTCTAGGAGCTCTATTTAGGTAGAAACTTTCTGTCCAATGACCTTCTTCAAACAAGAAACATGAAATAATAGGTGTATGTGAGATGAATGAGGTAACTCGAGCTTGTAAGCCACACTTCCAAATTTTTGTAGAACCTGATAAGGGCCATAATACTTTGGAACAAGTTTGTTGTCCTTTTTTTGTTGCTTTAAGGACATCTACTTGTAAGGTTGCAAATGAACAAATACCCAATCACCCACCTCAAAATTTTGCTCACTCCAGTGTTGATCTACTTGTTGCTTCATCCTATTTTGTGCCAAGGCCAAATTCTCTCTCAAACTAGGCGAAACCTCTTGTTGATGTTGAATGTGCTCTTCCACATCTCGAACCTTGGTGTGCATCTTTAATGAAGAAGTGATGGAAGGTGGATGGTAACCATATAGTGCTAGAAATGGAGACATTTTAGAAGAGGTATGGAAAGATGTGTTATACCACCATTCTGCAAGTGGTAGCCATTTAACCCAATGTGCTTGTTTATTTGATACAAAACAATGGAGATACCCCTATAAACATTTGTTAACCACTTCAGTTTATCCATCAGATTGGGGGTGGTAAGATGAGCTATGATCTAGCTGAGTACCCAAACAAGAAAATAGTTCAGTCCAGAAATTACTAGTGAAAATAGGATCATGATCACTTACAATTATTTTTGGGGTTCCACGTAATTTGAGATCTACTTCCATAAAAATAGTCACAACTGTACTTGCTAAAAATGGATGTGAGAGATCACAAAAATGGGCATATTTTGTAAGCCTATCCATAATGATCAAAATAACATTATTACCTTCAAAACAAGGCAACCCAGCGATGAAATCCATGGAAACATCCTCCTACCTTTGACTAGGAATTGATAATGGTTGTAACAAACCTGGGGTCTTAACTGTTTCACCTTTATTCTATTGGCATATCATGCATTCTTCCACAAAATTTTGTACATCTCCTTTGAGTCCTTCCCAAAATAATTCTTTCTTAATTCTATGATAAGTTTTCAAGAACCCTGAGTGTCCCCCAAGTGGAGATGCATGCAACTCGGCAAGAATCTTATGCTTAAGCTCTGAAGTTTTGCACAAGTATAACCTACCGTTATACCATAAGACATTACCTTTCCATTCAAATTTGTCAGAGGATAAATTACCTTGCTGGAGATTCTAAATCAGAACCTATGTATCCTTGTCTTGCTCCCATTCTAACCTAGCTTCATCCACCCAATCTGCTTGCAATATGGACATTGCACGAAGTAATGCTTCTGTGGATGCATCCCGTCTAGATAGTGCATTTGCTACTACATTATCTTTACCCTTCTTGTAGATGATTTCAAAATCATAACCCAACATTTTGGTTACCCATTTTTGTTGTTCCTTAGACGATAATATTTGCTCCAAAAAGTATTTGAGACTATCATGATCCGTTTTCACCTTAAAGTGTCTACCCATCAGATAAGGCCTCCATTGTTTAACTGCATGAAGAATAGCCATCATTTCTTTCTCATAGATAGGTTTTTGTAGATTCTTACCTTTGAATTGATGACTTTCAAATGCAATGGGTCTTTATTCCTGCATTAGTACTGCCCCCAAGCCAGACCCAAAAGCATCACATTCAACAGTGAATGTTTGTGAGAAGTCTGGAGTAGCTAAAACTGGAGTGGTGCACATAGCTACTTTTAGTTTCTCAAATGCTTTGGTGGCATCATCATTCCAATGGAAAGCATCCTTATTTAGTAATGCAGTGAGTGGAGCTGTTATGATACCATAACCTTTCACAAATCTTCTATAGTAACCTGTTAGTCCAAGAAAACCTCGAAGGTTTTTGAGAGTTTTTGGCATGGGCCATTCCATTATTGAATTGATCTTCTGAGGATCAACTTTGACCCCTTCATGGGAAACAATGTGACCAAGGTACTCTACCTCCTATACTCCAAAAGCACATTTAGATGGCTTCACATAAAGTTGGTGCTTCTCCAAAACTATCAACACCTATTTCACATGTTGCAGATGTGCTTCCCATGTCTGACTATAAATCAATATGTCATCAAAGAAAACTAGCACAAACTTCCTTAAAAAAGGCCTAAAAATAGTGTTCATCAAGCTTTGAAAAGTAGATGGTGCATTTGTAAGA
The DNA here is from genome assembly GCA_037957365.1 of Torreya grandis. NCBI lineage: Eukaryota > Viridiplantae > Streptophyta > Pinopsida > Cupressales > Taxaceae > Torreya > Torreya grandis. The sequence continues at coordinate 2,396,972 of JARHVA010001223.1, read as the reverse complement.
CCAAAGGGCATTACCAAAAACTCATAATGGCCCTCATGTGTTCTAAAAGCAGTTTTATGAACATCTTCATCCTTGATTCTAATTTGATGGTACCTCGAGTGAAGATCCAATTTTGTGAAATAATTAGCACCATGTAACTCATCAAGTAAATCATCAATTACAGGAATAGGAAACTTATCTTTGATGGTGTACTTGTTGAGTTCCCTATTATCTGGGCACATCCTCCATGTGTCATGCTTCTTCCACACCATGACCACTGGTGATGAATATGCACTTTGGCTATGCTTGATGATCCCTGCCTCTAGCATCTAATGGACCATCTTTTCAATTTCACTCTTTTGTGCATATGGATATCTATATGGTTTGATATTTGGTGGTTGACTACCTAGAATTAGTTGAATGGCATGATCATGTTCTCTTTTTGGTGGTAGTCCTTTTGGCATGGCCCCAAAAATAGATGAGTGGTCTTCAATAATTATTTGTAGATCAGGATGTGTAGATACCTTTGGGGGTTGAACTTCTATGGAGCATAATCGTGCAATAATTCCCTCTGCCCCCTTTTTTAGTATCTTGGTCATCTGATGTGAACTAACCAATTGTAGAGATTTTGCATGTAATCCATGTAATTCAATTTTCTTACCTTCAGAATGAAAGCACATGAATAGTTCTTGAAAGTTCATCTCAATGGTACCTAAGGTTGTGAGCCATTGGACTCCCAAAACAATGTTTGTGTTACCCATGGGAATAACAAACATAGGAGAGTCAAGATTGTACCCACCCATAGTAAGCTTAATAGTATGGCATTTGCTTGAACAATTAATTGTGCCACCATCTGCAATCATGACCTAAAATTTTGGTGCTGGGTAGATGAAATAGTTCAATCGAATGGCCAACTTATGGTTTATAGAGTTATGTGTGCTCCCTGAATCAATCAACACTGTCACCTTCTGTTTCTTGAGGAGACCCACCACCTTAAGAGTTTGTGGAGTGCTAATACCTGCAAGTGCATGACAAGAGATTGTAGGTTGGGAATCTTTAGGTACCTCTTCTATATCTTCCTTATCATCATTGGAGGCATCATCTGCTTCTTCATCTTCATTTAGTCCCTCAATGTAGAATAACTTCTTCTCAGCACATCTATGTTCTTTACTCCACTTGCTATCACAACCAAAACACAATCCTTTTGCACGCTTTTCTTCAATTTGCTGAGGGGTCAATCTAGTAGGTGGAGGAAATGTTAATGATGATATGCTACGATCTTTAAAGTGAGTGAATGCCTGCTTCTTGTTGGCTATGAATTTTTCCTTAGCTCTACGTGCTAGGATAATAGATTCAAAAATATTAAGTGGATTAAACATGCGTACCTCATGTTGAATGTGGTCCTTGAGTCCACCCAAAAATAGGTCATTCAAGTTTGCATCAGAAATTGTCTCCACACGTAAGGATAGGTTCTGAAAATGATGAATATAATCCTTGATAGAGCTAGTTTTTCACAATTTTGCCAGTTGGCTGAAGTAATTATCTGTCACACTATTGCCATAGTGTAATTGTAGCTGCTCTGTAAAAATTGACCAGGTGACATTGAGACTCATCTTTTTCTTTTGAGCACACAACCATCAATACCAAATGAATTGATCAGGTTCAAGATACAAGGATGCCATGGTAACCTTTTGTCCACTTGGAATCTGATGTAGGTCAAAAAAACTCTCCATTTGGTTGAGCCAATTGAGTGGATCTTTTCCATCGAATTTGTGCATATGCACTTTTGGTAATAGGTTCTTCTGTGGCCATGGAATTGGATTTGAAGTAGACTGGTTAGGAGAACTACCCTGGTGGGTTTGTGAAATAGATTTAGCTTGATGATGATTGATTAATGTTTAAAGCCGTCATGATATATCCCAAACTATCTTGTATGGATTGCATATTAGATTGTATGTCTTGCACCTCACTCTGAATGCCTTGCACACTATAGTCAAGCTGGCTCACTTTGTGATCTATGTCAGAAAGCTCTGGTACAAAGGGTCTATTACACCCACCATCTAACTCCATCTCATCCTTTCTATGTGTTTTTCTTGGAGTTTCAGCACCCTTTCCTCGGCCCCAAGTTTGTGGACCTGCCATAAAAGGGTTTTACAATGTCGACCCTTATTGACACTTTTGACCAAGCAATTTTGGAATTACGTCAGCCTTAATTCAAAATATACAAAGAAAAAACCATAGCCAAATTTTTATAAGATTTCCAAAAATGTAAACAACTCAGAAAAATTCTTTGAATTGCGCATGATAGAGCAATTTTATGAAAAACCATAAAATAGCGATAACTTTTGAAAAACAGATCCAAATGAGCTAAAATTTTAATGGAAGCTTAATGTGATGATTTAACACCTCCAATAACAAAATTTTAGAGAAATTCACAACCATTTTTTATATATCACAAAATTTAAAAATTTAGTGTTTCGCCCACAAGATTGCCCAAATCGCAGCTCTGATACCGCTTGTAATGAAATTACTTCAAGAATTAAGTATAGTAGTAGAATTATATCCAAATATAACTAAAATATATCCAAATATATGATAATAGATAAGCCACTTCGAGGGGCAACCTCCACAAGCTTCAATAAGAGTAGAATTCACAATATGATGATAAATGATTACCCACTACCTCTTATATATAGTCTAACTAGGCCATGGTTACTCCATAGGCCGACCTACTAATCTAAAGAAAGCCACAAGTTAGCTAAGTAATATAATGTCAAAGAGGGATAAGTAAGCCAAAAGTTGGCTAATACTATCCTCATACATGTGATAGGTTAGGGGCGTAACAGATCCAAATTCAGAAATGGAAGTATAACCTGCTGGAATTGTGGAAAGAAAGGACATGTAAAGAAAGATTGTTGGTTGAAAGAAGATCAGCATGAAGGTAATAAAGAAGCAAATGATGTAGGTATTGTTGCACAGGATGCTCTTATATTTTTTTTGGATAGTCAGGTAGAATCATGGGTTTTAGATTCTGGTGCTTCTTTTCATGCAACCCGAAATAGAGAATTTTTCAATGATTATGTCCATGGAGACTTTGGAAAAGTTTATTTAGGGGATGGTGAGCCTTGTCAAATTGTTGGCAAAAGAAAAGTGCAACTGAAATTACAGAATGGCAACACATGGGTGTTGAAGGATGTCATGCATGTACCCATCCTGAAGAGGAATCTAATTTCTACAGGAAAGTTGGGTGATGAGGGTTGCATAGTAACTCTCATAGCTGAATCTTAGAAAGTTTCCAAGGGTGCACTTTTATTAGCTAGAGGTAAGAAAGTAGGTACACTTTATCTATCTACTTGTATTACTGATTCTCCTTCTATTTTATCTACTTTAGATGTAGATACAAAGATGTGGCACTGTAGGCTTGGTCACATGAGTGAGAAGGGAATGGATGTTCTTAAGTCAAAAGGTAAGCTTTCAGATTTGAAAAGCATAGATCGAGATTTTTGTGAGCATTGTATTTTTGGGAAGAAATTGAAGTTTCTCAAAATTAGGTCAACAAAGAAGAAGCACAAGTTGGAGCTTATTCACATAGACGTGTGGGGACTAGCTCAAGGATCACAGTATTATGTTTCTTTCATTGATGATGCTACAAGAAAGGTATGGGTTTATTGCATAAAGAGGAAATCTAATGTTTTTTACACATTTAAGAACTGAAAAGCCTTGATTTTTAATGAGAAGATAATGGACAGTGATCAGCTCGAGAGGCTAAATAATTTTGAGCAGGGCAATATTGATTTGGATGAGGTTATGATCCAAAATGAGCTTGTAAGTAAAAATCATCACTCAAAGGAAAACATAGACACTGACGTCGGTCAGGCAGAGACCGACGTCGATCAGGCAGTAATCGACGTCGATCAGGTGAAGACCGAAGTCAGTGATGTCGGTTAAGTGGAAACTGATGTCGATCAGGGACGTCAGGTGGAATTGACATCGGTTGGGTGCAGATCGAGGTCAGCCAAAGATAATCAAGATTTGTCACTGTCAGAATGAAATTTGGGTAGACAACAAGCTATCAATGAGTCTCAAATGCCCATGAGGAGGTCTGAAAGGGTATGTAAACCTCAAATTCATTATTCCCCTTCTTTATACTACTTGTTGCTCACTAATGGTAGAGAACCAGAAAGTTTTGATGAGGTAATGCAGGTAGAATCTAGGAAACAGTGGGAGCATGGCATGAATGAGGAAATTGATTCCTTGGAAGAGAACCAAATGTGGGATTTGGTAGAGTTGCTAGCCAGAAAGAAAGCACTAAAAAACAAATGGGTTCACAAGTTAAAAGAAGGAGAGAATGGACACATGAGACATATGGCCAGGTTGGTGTTGGAGAGGTTCAATATGCAAGATGCAAAACTGATAAGCACACCTAGACTAGATATTGCCCAAGCAGTGGGAGTTGTCAGCAAGTTTATGGCCAATCCAGGAAAGGAACACTAGAAAGTAGTTTAGTGGATTCTCAGATATCTCAGAGGGACTAGTAGTAGACATTTATGCTATGGAGGGTCAAACACTTCTCTACATGGGTATGTAGATTCAGATATGGTAGGTGACTTGGATGGCAGGAGAAACACCATAGGATATGTGTTCACTATTGGTGGAATGGCGGTTAGCTAGATTTCAAAGTTGTAGAAGGTTGTTGCAGTCACAGAGGCTAGCAAGGAAATGATATGGATGACTCGGTTCATGGAAGAGTTGGGAAAGGAGCAAGAGAGTTGCAGATTGTATAGTGATAGTCAAAGTGCAATTCATTTGGCAAAGAATTTAGCCTTTCATTCAAGAACCATACAGCTTAGGTACCACTTCATTAGACAGGTATTGGAGGATGGACAGTTGAAGCTGGATAAGATCCATATAGATAAGAACCCTGCTGATATGCTAACAAAGCCAGTAACAAAGGAGAAGTTGAATCTTCATTCAACTTTTGTTGGTCTTCAAGATTGAACTTGAAGATGGACAAATAAGACAAAAATAAATTAGAGGATGTTGCTGTACAGGTACAGAGGCAACTGTTTATCTCTAAGTGGGAGATTATTGAGTTGTGGAGCTAAAAGCTTCACTGAATGTACAAATGTGGAGGTTGTTGGGTTACACAGTAATCAACATCGGTCAGAGCCAACTAACATTGGTTAGGGGTCGATCGACATCGGTTATCTTCAGCTACACAGTAACCGGCATTAGTTATGGTCAGCCGGCATCGATCAGACAGGAACCGACATTGGTCACCTGTGTGTTTCTAGAATTGTTCTAATTTTAGATGAATAGTTAGTTTGCATGTAAAGACTAATTTTAGTCTTGAGTCTGCATTTCTTATTATTGTTTGCTTTGGGTTCTATTTAAGAGACCCATGGGGCTGTATTGTAATGTAAGCAAGGTCAGTTGATCTGTGGGGTAGCAAGATCAAGAAGATCTACGCAGAGGTGTGTGTAAGATGAATTAAATTTGTGGGGTAGCAAGATCAAGAAGATCTGCAACACAAGGGGTGAGCAAGATCAATTAGATCTGCAAGGTGCAAGATCAAGAAGATCTGTTGGAGTCAATTTAGGATTTGAGTTGGTTGTAATTGATTGAGAGAGAGAACTCTTGAAGGAGAATTACTATACATCTATGAGGTGTGAGAAGAGAGATATTTCTTTGTTGTATTTCCTTCTGGAAGAGTTTAATATATTTTATATTGTTTCTCGTATCTCCTATTCTTTGTTGTTTCTGATTTCTAGTTACTTATTACTTCTAGTTTAATTTCATGTTTAGTTGCTTATACAAAAGTAATCAATTGTGATCTAAGATTCTGACAAGTGGTATCAGAGATACTGTGTATACACTAACAACTAACAATTCCTTCAGATATTTTGTTTGAAGAAATTTGCAAGGCAAGTCATCGAACAAAGAATTTCCTTCAAAAGAAAATACCATGGGAATGGTAAATTGAACAAAATGAATTCTTTTGGGAAAAAGTTTGAAGGAGTTCCTTCAAACTTTTGTCCAAAGGAATTTGTCTACAGGAAAAAGGCAAGCAAAAAAAACATAAAGGAAACATATCCTTTGAAAAAAATGTCAGAAGGAATTCCTTCAGACATTTTGTCCAAAGGATGTGACTACCAAAAGTAACCCGAAGGACCCAGAAGGGCAGGGACCCCTGTAAGGGACTTTCAGCCAAAAATGAAGGGACACTTCTCTAAAGTCGAAGGGACACCTCCCTTTTGGGAAGGATCAAACAAGAAAGCTGAAGGAATTTCCAAGGAGGGTGACAGGCCTAAAGACATCAAAGTTGTTTACCATGAACTAGCCATTGGAATTTGGACGTCAGGCGACGTCCCTGAAGCCATCAAATTCAGGGCAATAAATTAGCTATTGGCTTTCAAATGGTGACGGGCGCACGAACGTCAATTTTATGGTAATGAAATAGCCAATGATCTTTAAATACTTGAGCACCAACCAGAAGGGAGCCTAATGAGCTAAGAGAGGAAGAGACAAAACCAACAAAAGACAGCTAGAAAAAGACAAAAGTTAAGAATGAACTCAGTGACCTACTGATGAAAGAGCCCAAGGAGCCAGCAAAGGATGATAAGATAGCCCCAAGAGCTCAAATTCTAGGAAAAGACAAAGCCAGGAAGGGACAAAATCATGAATATGGACATATCAACCTAGGTGGCAAAGGGGAGGTGAGTTATTCTTGCAGTTGAAATAGTGTCTGCCAAGTGGTCATCAAGGAGCGTAAACAGTGAACGACATGACTTGTTTTCTCCACTTTGCATTGATGAGTAGACAAACCATGTGAATCTCTTTAAGAAGTGGTCTTGTTTGCAGACAAAAAGGCCGATCTTGTCATTAAAACAATTGGGTGACTCATGCTTCTGTAGCAGGGTTTAATACGTTTTAAGTACTAAAGTCAAGAACAATGATTACACAGGATGGTTCTAGCAAGCCTCTTCTAAAAGGATGATATCAACAACAGTGACTTCCTCTTCCCAAGGTTTTCAACGTAACATGGGTCATATATTTTCCAAAGGGGTGCCTTTTGCTTTCTTTTCTCTATATATATTGTAATCTCTCATTTTGAGAAGAGATCTCTTGGCTTGTAAGGCAGAGCTCTACCAGATTTTACCTTGAATCAAGACATAGCATTTTTACCTCCATTTGAGCTTACACTTTTGCATATGTCTATGGCTTTGTTTTGTGTTAAGTCATTTTTATTTTATGATTTCATAGAATGATTCCAGCATGTCTAGTGTATTGTGAAGTTTCTTCTTTTGCAGGTCTGCCAAAAGTGTCTACAACAGCGTATAGGTGCATGTGAATAGGCTGCCATAGTGTGTCTTAGAACACCTTTGATAGTTCTTCCTCCCTGTATCTCAAGAGAACCCCTAGCTCACTCATGTAGAAAAGTTTCTCATATCAAATGAAGTGTATGCCAGCTTGTTCTTATTGGAAAGTGTAGGTTCAAGCTAAGTAGATCAAACTTTTTGGTGTATCACCATTTAGTTTTGGTTTTATTTTTAGCATCCTTCTCCCTTTTCACCCCCCATTGTTAGCAGTAGGAAATCTAGGAGCACAAAGATACATCAAAGGGAGCTATCCCTTATCTAGAGACTCTCCCCCCAGTTTTGCCAGACCCACAGGCAAGAGGGGAGTTTCCATTGTGATGCATGGAACACATGAGCTTAGCCTCCTATCAAGGGTGCAATCCACTGCGTTAAGAGTACATTGGTTCTTCAAGGGTGTTCTTAGGTTCCCATAGTTTTTATTCTTTACACAGGCCTGTGTACCTTCATTAGTTTATATACCTTTTATAGGAGTCATGATCTTGATGAAGGTTTTTAGATATCAATTTGTGATTTGAAATCATAGGTGACTTCACAATTTTACTCCTTGAATGAGATGTATCTTGAATTTCACCTATCTAGGGTATATGGAAATGTCAATAAAATTGACCCTAGTATGGTTGTAGGTGACCATTTCAAGGTTAATCTTGGAGTGAAACTTGTTTGGGGAAATCTTATCCATACCCTAACCTATTAAAGATTTTAATTGTTATTATAAATCCTCTATTTTATCATGGGATTCCTCCATAAACTACTCTAGTCCCATCCTCTTTGTAACTTGGAGATAAATTTGTCTTGGCAAGGCTATAGGTAATCTTTGATGAGGTGAATGACTATATTAAACTTGGTCAAAAACTTTATTAAACTTAAATGCATAACACCTTCCTCATAGTCTTGATGTGATCTAGCATTGGCATACTTCAAGAGGCAGTCAACCACTATTATAGGTGAATATTTTCATGAAAATATGTCATAATTTGAGTTTGATCCATACTTGGGGTCTACCTTTGATCCAAATCTCATGTCCATAACTTTGAAACACTGTCACCTCCATAGTTAGTACTCCACCTTTTGAACATAAACATTTCTTCATTAAAACCCTGATTGTGTATGAAAATTTGGCCTTTGTATAGACTATGTGTACATTTTAGGTCTTGAAACAACACCAATAGACCTCCAAATAGTCACTCTAATGATCTTACTTTCCATTTAAATCTTCTTTGAGTTAAACTCTCTCCTCATAGTCTTGATTTGATCCAATATTTCATCTTTGATCTCACCTTTTCTTAGCATTGTTATAGGTGGAGATTCCTATGTTGCTTGTACAGTCTGAGACAAAGATTGGGTGATAGAGAAGATTGAAGAGGTCATCATTATGAATATGATGTTATTATAACTAAATGAGAGTGAAAACCTTGCTTGGGTACCTCAATCCATAAACCTTCATTGAAATTGACCAACAAGATACTATGGATGTTCTATGACCTTAGTTGTAGATGATTTGACCTCTATTTAGTAGTGTATAGGATTTCATAACCATACCCTCATGAGCTTAATAGTTTATAACATCCTTGACTCCTCAAAATAATGAATCAATGTGGTGGAAGTGGATGAAAAGTGATATGATGACAATGAACATGAAAATGGGAATGGAGATGGAGTGGAAAGCTTGCAACAATGATGAAATGATAGTGTGAAACCCGTGAAAAGGAATGAAACATGAGGAAGGTGAAAAAAACATGACTCCATTGTTAATATAACCAATTAAGGATCTTAGGGGATCATAGGCATATGCCTTAACCAAATATACCATTTTTGAGGTCTTTGACAAGCATACACTACTGAAAATGGAAACCTAGGAATCATCAAATACATTAAGGAATGCTAAATTTCATTAATATCTATTAAACTAATTGTGAAGAGGTTTGAGGGTGATGGAGGGTGATTTAGGCCATAGGAATTTGAGGGACATTGAGGAATTTGAGTGAAGAACATCTGACATAAATGAAACTTTGTAAACAAAATTCTAGCAGATCTTGATATTCTTTCTCTCTCATGAACCATACAATCTCTCTTTATTTTTTTGTAGACTATAGATTAGCAGTGTATGTCTTTTTGAGATCCATGTACCCTCACACATGTGGAAATAAGTTGAGTACTATCATGGGAAGGTGGTTCATATTCTCAACAAACTTCACAAACTTCCATTTTTCTATCATGATTCTCAAAAGAGGAGAAAACTCAAAAAACTAGTTGCTTGTTTGAATAAAAAGGCATAATGAGTGATTTATCTTGTTAAGGATGATTTATGAAGGAGAGAGATAAATTGAGAACCAATTCCTAAATATTTAATCTCTCTCAGGCCCCTTCCTATACCCAAAATTCTAGATCTTGATTTTCTCTCTCATGACCGTACTACCTACAAACTTGAACGGCTCTACCTCATTGCAAAGAAGATAGGTGGTGTTTAAGGATTAATTTTGAGTCTGTTTATGATATTTTTACCTTGAATATTTTCTAAAATTACTATTATGAAACCCTCTTAAAATTATTGGCCTCCATTCTACAAAAAAGTTCATACATATCCATACTTCTACATGAAAACACATGAAAATGGCCTTTCTATTGCCTTTTCTTCATACTTAAAGTTTGGAACTGCCAATTTCGGGCAATAAAAGGATGAGTGCAAGTCATTTTGCATATTAAAAAAATAATAAATATTTTTTAGAGCAAAATGAGATATTTTAACATGTGGGAACTCATTGGAGGCCAAAACAACACTTTAGGCTTGCATGAGGAGATATTTTCAAAGTATGAACATTTGACTTAAATCAAAGTCATGAATATGAAGGTGTTTAAATGTATTATAAATGATTTAGTGGAATTATAAGATGTAATTTTATCATTTAAGGACCAAAACCTTCACTTTTAGACCACCTACACATACTTTCATAAAAAAATTACTAATGAATATCATGGAAAAGTACCTTATAACATTATTAAATGATTTTCATGAGACTTTTATGTATGTTCATCACCCTTATTTAAGGCTTATATAAAATTATGCTTGAAAGTACTAAATATATCTGTGAGTCATCAGTTGTCACCTTTCATACATCTCCATCAAGACACTTTAAGTCACAAGACCATTTGAATTCTTCGTCAGAACATCATAATGACACTTGACACCATTGACATGACATTGAGACATACTCCCTTATTTGATAGTTAATGAATACTATGATGTGCATGAAAAGTTTTTAATTTTAGGGGTTGAAAGGCCAAATTGCCAACAACGAGAAGAAACTAAAACATAAAACTAACTCTATAAAAATAAACCTAATCTAAAAATAAATAAATAACTTTGAAGATATAACTAAGATATTTAAAACTATAATATCTAACCTATCAAATAAGATCTAATCTATTTAAGGAAAATCCTAGATATTTAAGAAAGACACAATAATATAAACTAAAACTAATTCTTTTAACTAAACAACACACCAAAAAAAAAGCAAAATAGGATAAGTAAAACAAAAATAAATAGATTATGAATCTTGAGAAAAGAGTCATCTTAGGAGACAAGGTAAATTTTATTGAAAAATAGTGTTTTTAGTACATAAATCTTTGGTATAACAACCAATACAATTTTAATGGATCAATGACAGTCGCATACAAAAAAGAATTCACCAGTATTTAGGTCAAGTATTTGGGTTTTATTCATATGACTAAAAATATGTAATCATCATAGATATTAACCTAACAAATTTAAGATAATCAATTTATAAATTGAACAATAAAACTTGAATACACCTATCCTAATTAAACATATTAATTAATTATTAGAGAATGTGTCATTTATCAATGTGCAAAAGTTGCTCTATCTTGGATATGTTGCACAAAAAAGAGTATAATGATGAACTTTGAAGTAAATCAGAGTCTTTAAAAATACTCGTGTAATGTTCCTCCCTTTCATATGTCATTTTGATCTTCTTTAATAACCTTTTCCTCAAGATATAGTTGAGGGATAAGTTATAACTAAGTTTAGTTAGTTATTAGTTAAGTCCTATGTGACTCTAATTAAGTCAATTAAATTTCAGTTATAACTTAACTTTATTTAAGATTTTAAATAAATCTTAAGATCAAAATAAAATATTAATAGACCAAAGGGGACATATTTTAAATGGGCAAAGCCCCTTAGACATCACCAACATCTAAAATAAATATTTTATGTAAAAATATTTAAAACAACTTAAACAATTTAAATAAAAATTTAATACATATAACATTAAACCATATGCATTATCCATAAGTTCATATGTTTCACACCAAAAATATATACTTTCTAAAATGTTTTAAACCACTGTCAAACCTCTATCAAATACTAAAATAAAGTTTTAATCAACATTAAAGCATAAAAGTATCTAAAAATATCAAAGTAACAGAACTAAATATTAGTGAACATTTTACTCATTAGAATCAGATGGCATTTCAATCAATGGATATCTCTTGTCAGTTAGATACTCTATATAATTCATTATCATAATAAGAAATTTTATTAGCTTGACACTATTTTGATTATCTTCATCATCCACTTCCACATTGACTTTATTAACCATCTTGGTAGTAGTTGATGAAGCTAAGGGGCTTATCTTTTCTCTTTTGATTAAGAGGCAATAACCTTTTTTCTTCTAGTAAATGATGAAAAAAATCTTCAAGATTCAATTTTGAACATGTTTTAACTGGATTAATGGGCTTAGGAGATGGAATTTTATGGTTGAGAGGTACTAAAGCATGAGAAAAAAATTTGATAATTTGTTAGAAATCATTTTTAGGTAAAGGCTAATGGTGCTAAGGATAATGGTATGAAATTGAATTATGCTCAGACTACATGGTTATTTGTATATGTTATGTTGAACCACTTGGATTTTCATGTCTAAGAGGATGAGTTATCTAATGAGACCTTTTCAATCCTTGATTTTTTCAATGAATGAAAAAGCATCAAGAACATCCCAAAATGTAAGATTTGAGGTATCAAAATGAATTGACATATAGGTTCCTCTATTAAAAAATTTAAGAAAATCCCTATCAGGGTTCCTACCTCTAAAATATTTATCTTTAGAAACAAAATTGTGAGAAGATAAATATTCTCTATTCCAATTTTGATCATTATTCTATATATTACCACATGAATTATTATAATGATGAGGTGTCCACCCTAACATCTTCTAAAAGATGAAACAAATCAAAAATCTTGATTACTTGCTTACAATAAAACTATTTTCAAATGTAAGAACATTTAATTTTAAGTGGACTTATTGACCCTTAGCCTTAGTAAAATTATTAAATAATAATAATATATTATTTATTAACACGAGGTAGAAATCTCGTGAAATAAATAATAAAGTTATAATTATTTAATGAGTTACCAAAATTTAATTAAAATTCTTTATCAGGATGGATGGACCTATTATTTTTACAACGATCACCTCTTTGTGAATTTCACTATAAAATAGGATTTTACCCCTATTGTGAATTCATTCCAATATGAAATTATTTTGTCATATTCAACCTATAAGTTTTATGAGGGTCATTCTATGAAAGAAGTGAGAAGGTAAAAGAAATTATATTGAGATCATTATTGTTTCTCAATTATTAAATATTACTTGTGAATTTTTTACCTCTTAAAGATTTTTATACTTAAAAATCTCTGTGTCATTTTTTTAATATGATTTGACTATTCATTTACATTTATATATCTCATCATGAAATCTTTTATGGAATCAAAGCTTGTGGAGTGTAGAAGCTCAACAAGCAAATTATATTGAATTAAATATCAATATTTGATATATTAATTTATTCAAATAGTTTTATTCAAATCTCGGGATGTCATTATTCTGGTGTGCAACTCATGTTTGAAAAAACTCAAAATTTGATTTTATTTAAAATTCAATTTTTTAAATTTTTTCATTGTTAAATTTTTTTTAAAAAGATTGAAATAAATTTCAAGATTTTTGGGTGTCCGTACAAGTTTTTGGGTTCTCCCAAACATTTACATGATTGCCATATTTCAACTTGGGTAATTCAAAATAGTGAATTCTTCATCAAAAATTCTATTTTGAGGTCCAGTTGTGTTAATCAAATTAAAATAAGAGGGTTACTAAATTTTCAAGTAAATCTGAGACTTATACAAAGAGATCTGAGCTCTTAAAATTCTACAGGGGAGCCATGAAGCTATAATTATTTTTTTAAATTCATATAGTTTTGAAAAAGTATTTAAAAAATAAACTATTTATTAATTTTTTTTTCAAACCCGAGGTCCCACCTTGAAAAAAGAAAAAAATACTAAAAAGTTATTTTTTTCACTTATGTTGTTTACACACACACACACACATAATTAGATAAAAACATATAAATTAAAATTAGTACATGTAAAATTTCAAGCAAACTCTTAGAAGGGTTATATATATATATATAATTAGATAAAAACATATAAATTAAAATGAGTACATGTAAAATTTCAAGCGAACTCTTCGAAGGGTTGGTAGCTTTTATTTTGTTAAAAATTTGTAACAAGGGAGGTTTTGTGTTGAAATCTTTTTTAATCTTATTTTATTTATTTTTAAATTTTTTTCAAATTAAATTTAAATTAAAGTAGTTTAAATTTCAATTTTGGTTTGTGTGTTATGATTCATGTATTCAAACTCTTAAGTAAACTTGTCGACCTTCTTGTGACATTTGATCTAGTTAAAACTTTGCCAAGCATAGCCATGTAATTAGTCAATATTAAGATTTTATCACATTATGAATTTATTATAATGGTCTATTTTTTGTTTTGAAGCCTTTTATTAAAGTTTTTACACTTTTTTTAATAATAGTGTTTAAGTGATCATTTTGAGAGTGACTCTTTTGACACTTATATTAGTGAAACTTTAATTCAATTTTTTATATTATTTGACATCTAAATTATGTAATTAAGTATAGTTGTATGTAAAATTCACTTATTTTGAAAATAATTCAAAAATTCATTTAAAATAATTTTTTAAAGCATTTATTTACTATCTTGTTTAAAGGAAAGCTATGGCTTCACCTCATTTTTCTTTAGATAAATCTCAAATACTTAAAAGAAATAATTATAATATATGATAAATTCATGTTAAATTTAAATTTATGGTCTGTAAGTTATAGAATATTATGATTGAGATTGAAAAAATTCTTTTTGGATGACATGTAACTCCTAAGCTTTTTAATTCATTTCTACAAATTTTTTTAAGAAGCTATGTCCATTATCTTATAGAGTATTAAGGATGAATACTTTCTCCACATTGACAATTACGAGTCTCCTAGTGATGTTTAGAAACTTCTTGAATCTATGCATGATGACACTTACCTTTCAAAGATCATTAAATTAATCCTTGAATTATTAACTACACCTATGAAGGGTAATGAAAAAATTATTAATTTTTTTGTTAAAATTAAAAATATTAAAGCTCAGTTAGATGGATGTAATTGTAATTTGATTCAATATCAATTATTTTATTTTATCATTCAATTAAATATTCATGAAAAGTTTAGAAATTTTATATCAATTTTAAATTTTAAATATCAAACTGAGCAAGATATCTCTGACCTTACCACCTTGTTTGCTCTTCTAATTCAAAAAGAGCAAGTTATGACAACTTTTGATTGTAAAGAGAATATCACTCAAACACCTCTCACATTAAATAATGTTTCTAATAATACTAAAAACTAGAAATCTAACCCTAATTTTGTTAAAAATAAATATGAGAATAAAAAATCTGATAATAAGAATCATACACCTAAATTTAATGAAAATTATAATTTGTATGATAAATTTGGTTATACAATAGAATCATGTTATAAAAATAAATATTTAAATAACAATCAAACTTAAAAAAAAAAAAAAGAAGAAGAGAACTAATCAAAATAAGTAGAATAATCAAAATAATAATTGAGATTTAAATATTATTACTTTATATGTTGCTTTATGTGCTTCAAATTAAAATAAATGAATTTTAGATAGAAGTGAATTGCATCATATGACATGTTTATATGATATTTTATGTGATTCTAGAGATATTTTTAAAATAATTTACCTAAGAGATAATTATTTTTTAGAAGTAATTAAATAAAGAAAAACAAAATTTTCAAATATTGTTATTAATGATATTTTTTATATATCTAAATTTAAAAAAAAATTGCTATCTTGTTTTCAACTTATAAATGATAATTTCATTGTAACATTACTTAAAAATAGTTGATCCATTAAAAATCATTCTAGTTGTTTGATTGTTGAAGATGTTTATAAGAATGGTTTATATATCTTTTCTCCTTTTTCTACATATTTTCTTTCATTGCATAGTAATAATGAATCTTAATTATGACATGAAATATTATTTGACATGTTAATTTTAGAAGTTTACATGATATGTCTATAAATAATCTTGTTGTTAGACTTTTTTCTATCCCTTTTCATCATGAAATTTATGAAGATTTCTTATATGATAAGCAACATATTAACCCCTTTTTAAGAGTCATGATGTGAATTCCTCACATTCTTTAGAATTAGTTCATAGTGATGTTGTAAGACCTTTTGAAGTTATATCTCTTAATAGTTTTTTATATATTGTTACTTTTATTGACGATTACATTATAATAATTTGATTTTTTTCATTAAAAAAATCTAATATGTTATAAAAATTCAAATAATTTAAGATTAGTATTGAAAATACATCTAATTTGTCTATTAAAAGATCAAAAATTGATAATAATGATGAATATGTTAGTAAATAGTTTAATTTTTTTATATTAGTTTCAATAGTCAAAGAGAACTAATTACTCCCTATTCACCTCAATAAAATAGTATTGTTGAAAAGAGAAACTGCACCATCATAGAAATGGTTATAATAATATTATAATTTGTAAATTTTTTTAAATTTTTATGGATTGAATGCATGAACACTGTTGTTCATATTCTAAATAAAATTCCTACGACCTTGTATCTTTCTATCTCTTTAAAAAATATGGATTAAAATGAAACCTAGTATGACTTATCTCAAGATCTTTGATAGTCCTCCTATATTTATTCTTAAAGTTGAGAGGAAGAAGCTCAAGCCCACTTCTTATTCTTGAATTTTTGTAGGATATGGAGGTAAGATAAAAGATTTAAGAATATATGATCCCTTTAAATGCCAGATTATTGAGAATATGAATATTCTTATTCTTGATTTTTTTTGGTGAGTCTTTTATGGATCTTCTTCAGTGTTTTTCTATTGATGAATCTGACTGTCATATTTCTCCTTATAATGAAATAGATGTCTTTGAAGAATTTGATCCAGTGATGGATAATTTAGAGTCTGAAGAACTCCTTGAATTTCATGTTCAATCTAAAACACCTAAATAGACATGATCTCTAATTAAATCTTCTACTGTTGATAACTTTAATAAATTAACTAGAAGTCAATATTGTTATCATGCATTAATAACTATGTATGAATGTGAATCTTAATCATTTGAGGAATCCACTCAAGATGATAGATGAAATATTACTATGCAAGCTAAATATAATACCTTAATTAAAAATCAAACTTGAGATCTTATCCCTCCTCTACTTAAAAATATATTGTCAGTTGTAGGTGATTTTATAATATCAAATATAATTCAATTAGTAAAATTGATAAGTTTTGTTGTCCCCGAAAAATGCCACTCATTTTTTGGGACAACCTAAAGATCAAAATTTCTCTCTTCCCTTCTCAAAATTTGTTCTGAGCTTTCAAATTCCTCATTTTTAAGCTTTTTCCGTAAAGGGGATTCACAGGTTCAACAGGTTAAAAAAGCTTCTATAGGCAAGATCAGTCAAAAGAACAAGCTTCTAACACTTAGTCATTTCCAAGATTGGTTCACTGCATCGATTCAATCAAAGGATTTCAATTAGCAAATAATAAAGGACTTAGGCTTTAACCATTGAAATTTGAACGACTTTGGTTCAAAGGTTCAATGGGTTCAATGACCAAGTTGGTTCAACGCACTTGGTGTAAAATAACAAGGGACTTGGCCAAATAACGAAGAATGAACTGTTGAACCATTGAACCAAATTTGGTTCAATCGGTCGGTTCAATCGGCAGGTTCAAGGGGCGGCCCCATGGTTGAAGGAAAAAATACCCCTGTGGAGGGCTGTGAATCAAGTTAAGTGCCCTTGTGGAGGGCCGCGAGCCAAAATGAAAAAAAGTGAACTGCTTCAAAAAAATGAACAAGGAAAAAGGCAAAGTAGAGTCCTTCAAACAAATTGTCTGAAGGAATTCCTTTGGACATTTTGTCTAAAGGAATTCACTTGAGAAGAGATCCCGAAGAAAGCAAAGGAAAACCCTGACTGAAGAGAAAAAGCCCATGAAAAAGTGCCTGATGGAAAAAGACAAAGTGCAGTAGAAGCTGCCACATGTCCATTATAAAGCAGAACAGAAGCTGCCACATGTCATCTTCTACAGAACCCACAAAGGTTTCTAAAGCTTCTATAAGTTAAGCAGAATATGTCACGTGTCCTGTTATGACTCATTGGAATGTGACAAGTGTTTGTATCTGTGTTCACCTTTTGGAGTTGCTCGAGCAAAACGTGTCGTGGACCCCATTTTATGTAAGTTTCTAATGAGTTTCATAATAGTGGAACTTGCCACTTGTCAAAGATGCAAAAAGGACCCCCCAAAGACTTAGGCAAGAAGGGCTATAAAGAACAAAGAAGCACTTAAGCAATGAAGAGAGGAGCGAGACCAAAGGATCAAAAATATCTTCAAAAGAGTTATTTCTAGTAGATGAAATAGTGGATTGAGTAGACTTCTGAGCGCACCAAACCAAGGATGCAAGCCTTTTTTTTCTTCCATGAAGTAATGGTGAATTGGACAGTTACACATACTCAAAGAAAGGACCAAACAGTCCATACCAAGGAAGAGACATGTTAGATGAAGGGACACACCATAGTTATGGCAGTGCACTGTTCTCAACATGGTCTCTCCAGACAAAACTAGAGACACATTGAAGACATTGACTGCAACATGGGTCATCCCATGGAAAAAGGCACCAATCCTTGCGTAGTGGCTTTAAGTTTGTAAATTATCTCATTTGTAAGGGAGACTTTTCATTTTACAAGAGCGAAACTCTGCCCATTTTGAAAGAGAAAAATTGAGACTTTGAGCTCAGGTTGTAATTTCATTTCCATTGTTATCTGAATGAAAAAGCAGGGTTTTCATAGACTTTGTGTTGTCCTAACTTGTGTCATTTAAAGGTGTCCTTATTCATTTAATTTGGTATGCAGAATTAGTGAAGGTAATAGGGAAGTGTCCTGAAACCAACTGTGGGAAGACTTTGTGCTTTCACAATTGATTTCAATTTGTGTTTTCTTTTTCTTTTTGTGTTGAGGATTCTGGGGTGACTTTGTGCCCCCATTATCTTTTGTGATATACTCTTTGAATAATTGAGGTGGAGACTTTGCGCTCTATTTCATCCTACTGTTACTACGCCCTTTTGATCACTAGTTATTTCACTATTTGAAAGAAACTCTTGCTATTTTCTATAAGGACACTTCTGAAAGAAGAGAAGTGCCTTCAACATTTATAGCTAGGATTTTCTCCTTTGTCTATGTGCATCATCTCTGAAAGAAGAGAGATGGATGGTTTGTCCCACCCCTGTGTCTTACTTTTTGCTTATTTATATTGTATATAGCTTCACATATTTAATAGGGAACCTCCCCTTAATGAGAGGAGAGATTTGTCTCCAGTTGATGTAGTAAAGTTACACACCAGGATGACCCATCTCCCTATGCTATGGTGATAGGAACTATTTTGGTCACCAGTGAGCTGGCTAACAAAACATTCACCCAATAGTTTTTGGTGACTCCACTGGGGACACAGTAATTTTGTGTAATTTGGAACCTCAAGTTTCAGATTGAAACATCACCTGTGTCTTACCCATAATGATTATAACCCTTACCATAATAAAGTCTAGCGACTCTGTTCCATGTCTTACCCACTATCATTAGGCTTACCATCCTCCATCTCCATTTCCATTATTTTACCTGGTCTATAAAACCAAAGTCGTTGGAAAAGAGTGCGCAGTCTGAAGTCTCAATCCTTAAGCTGAAGCAGGGCCAGTTCTTTTCCATTTTTGTCCTACAATCTGGCCATTCCACCCAGATGCATTATCCTCATTTTTCATAATCCCATCATGGCAATTCGAGGCCCCTGGGGTAACTCTTTTGGCCCACTTAATCTAACTCCACCCCTGCATGAGCTACCACTCAGTTCAAGAAAGAATTTCCTCAAATTATTTGGTGATGGGAGAGTTCACCCTGATGAACACATTGTAGCTTTTAGCATAGTTGTGGTGTGATAGGGGTGGAATTTGAAGATGTGGTAGTCAGGCTTTTTATGGAGACACTACAAGGTGTTGCTGCAGACTGGTTTTACCATCTACAGACTGGATCAGTGACTGGTTGGGACACTATCAAAGCTAAATTTGAAGCTAGGTTTAGGCCAGTCGAGGATGCACATGCCTTGCCAGCCCAGCTCGCACAAATGAAGAAGGAGCTCCATAAGCCTATGAGGGACTTCATTTCCAGGTTTAACAAGCTAAGACACAAGATTCCCATGATTGCCCAGTCGACACCTCAGAATCTCATGTGTTTCTTCATCAACTCACAACTACTTGAAGTGAGTTTTTTATTGAGACAAGCTAGACATATAGACCTTGAGGCTTCTTAGGACTTGGCTACTGAGGTAGAAGGTGACCTTATCTTGGTAGGAAAGATAAGGAGAGACCCTAATAAAGGTAAATCCTCTTCATCTTTTGAGTATTCACCTGCAGTCACCATTGACCCAATGGTACAAAAGCTAGCAAATGAGATGCTAGCTCTCAAAAAACAAATGGTGCAAGGGATGTCATCTGCTCTTGCATACAGAGATATGTCCAAGAGGACATTTCAAAATTAGGCATACTAAGGCAATGCTACTAGGAATCAGGGACAACAAAATTACCTTCCTCCTCCACAAAGGAACCTCACCATTGAAGCACCTCCAACCAACTCAGTAGTTGGATATTTAGAAATAGAGCATGATTTCTCTTTCCAACCTAAGTTTAATCAAGAAAATAATGTTGACCTCTTCATAGAGGATCAAGAAGAGTCAGCTGGTGACTCTATCATTGGTTTCCTAGATTACCAGGATGAACCCAGAAGTGAAGGTGATGCAGATAAGGGACCATATGCTGTGTTCACTTGGTCCCAAAACCAGTTAGCTCAGCAAGCTAATAAAGGAAAAATAGAGAAGTGACAACCAATAATTTCAATTGCTGAACGTGGAACCACTCTGTCTTTCCAGTCAAAGGACCTGGTGGTTGTTAAAGAAGTAAGTATCCCAAACAATTTTGTAACTTCTACTTCAATTTCATAGTCTAGTCCTCCTGCCCCTCCCAAAAACCAAAAAGATGAACTCCCATCCTCTATGCGTAGTCCAATTCAATCATTTGACATAACTAATCATGTCAAAAAGACCAAAAGTCAAATGACTGAATTTGAAGTCTTGCAGTCCAACCCTGATCAGTTGGACAAGTTGGTACAAGATGTCAAGACCCAAACGTCAGCCCCTAAAGCTCAAATTTTGTTTGAGTTTTTAGGCAAGGGTGATTACTTCTTGACCATGGAGGACGTCCATGTTTCTAGAGATGAAAGTCCAGTAGGTGGTGATCCAGGAATTGATTCAAACCAGACATCAGAAGGATTGGTAGGGCATAATACAAATGAAAAAGGGTCTTCCATCTCTAATGAAGAGAAATCTGATAGAAGATTCATTTTTGGTGATGTTTGGATCTGAGAAATAGATGGCAGTAATTCCTCTACAGGTTCTGGGGCCAAGTTGGTGTTGATATCTCCTAAGGGGGATATTCTTCCTTCTTTACACAAGTTGCAGTTTAGCAACACCAACAACACTACCGAGTATGAATCTCTGTTACTCAAATGGGGAGCTACTCGAGACAAAGGAGATGCCGAGCTGATGGTCTGCTAGGTGTCTAAAGGGGACAATTAAGACATGTGCTAGATTGAACTATCAGAACAAATTATGGTAATAGACTAGGCTACTACCCATTAGAATCAGAAAAAGGGACTCCACAGGAGAACCAAGATTCATGGTTCTCGGACTAGAAAGTAAGTCTTGCCAAGGGATAGGAAGAGAAGAGAACCAAGAGGAAGACACAGGGGATTGAATTCCTGGTGGAGAGTTCCATTCGCCCATCACCGATTCTGGGGGTAAAATGGCTTCTTGCTAGTTTATCAGGATAGAAGGCCATTTTCACTATCTCTCAAGGGGCAACATTTGAGGTACTTCAATTCTTGAAGTACCAAATAAATTCACCTGTATATTTGTATATTTGTAAAGTCTTTATTCTATTTTGTGCTTTTCATTTTCATTTTTAGAACCTTTCTTCTTGGGTAGCATGACTCCATAGCCCAATGGCACACTTCAAGGCACTGGAGATTCTGGTTTCTACTCCCCTCAGCTATGTTTCAAGTTTCCAACTGAAGGTAGTTCCCCAACTGGAGCTAACTGTTGTCCCTGAAAAATGCCACTCATTTTTTGGGACAACCTACAGACCAAAATTTCTCTCTTCCCTTCTCAAAATTTATTCTGAGCTTTCAAATTCCTCATTTTTAATATTTTTTTGTAAAGGGGATTCACAGGTTCAATAGGTTAAAAAATCTTCTGCAGGCAAGATCAGTCAAAAAAACAAGCTTCTAACACTTAGTCATTTTCAGGATTGGTTCAGCACCTCAATTCAATCAAAGGATTTCAATCGACAAATAATAAAGGACTTAGGCTTAAACCATTGAAATTTGAACCACTTTGGTTTAAAGGTTCAATGGGTTCAACGACCAAGTTGGTTCAACACACTTGGTGCAAAATAACAAGGGACTTGGCCAAATAATGAAGAATGAACTATTGAACCATTGAACCAAATTTGGTTCAATCGGTCGATTCAATGGCAGGTGTAAGGGGCAGCCCCACGACCCAAGGAACAAATGCCCCTGCGAAGGGCTGTGAATCAAGTTAAGTGCCCTTGCGGAGGCCTGCGAGCCAAAATAAAAAAAGTGAACTCCTTCAAATAAATGAACAAGGAACAATGCAAAGTAGAGTCCTTCAAACAAATTATTCGAAGGAATTCCTTTGGACATTTTGTCTGAAGGAATTCACCTGAGAAGAGAGCCTGAAGAAAGCAAAAGAAAAGCCCGATTGAAGAGAAAAAGCCCACAAAAAAGTGCCCAATGGAAAAAGACAAAGTGTAGCAGAAGCCGCCATGTGTCCATTATAAAGTAGAGCGGAAGCTACCATGTGTCATCTTCTACAAGACCTGCAAAAGTTTCTAAAGCTTCTATAAGTTAAACAAAATACGTCACGTGTCATGTTATGACTTAGTAGAACGTGACAAGTGTTTGCATTCGTGTTCCCCTTTTGGAGTTGCTTGGGCAAAACGTGTCGTGGACCCCATTTTTTGTAAGTTTCTAATGAGTTTCATAATAACGGAACTTACCACTTGTTAAAGACGTAGAAAGGACCCCCCAAAGACTTAGGCAAGAAGGGCTATAAAGAGAAAAGAAGCATTTAAGTAGTGAAGAGAGGAGCAAGACCAAAGGATCATAAATGTCTTTGAAAGAGTTATTTCTAGTAGGTGAAACAATGGATCGAGTAGACTTTTGAGTGCACCAAACCAAAAATGCAAGCCTTTTTTTTCTTCCATGAAGTAATGGCGAATTGGACAGCTATGCAGACATTAGATAAAGGACTGGATAATCCATACCAAGGAAGAGACATGTTAGATGAAGGGACACACCATAGTTATGGTAGCACACTGTTCTCAGCATGGTCTTTCCAGACAAAATTGGATACGCATTGAAGACATTGACTGTAGCATGGGCCGTCCCATGGAAAAAGGTGCCAATCCTTGCATAGTGGCTATAAGTTTTTTAATTCTCTCATTTGTAAGGGAGACTTTTCATTTTACAAGAGCAAAACTATGACCATTTTGAAAGAGAAAAACTGAGACTTTGAGCTCAGGTTGTAATTTCATTTCCATTGTTATCTGAATGAGAAAATAGGTTTTTCACAGACTTTGCACTATCCTAACTTGTGTCATCTGAAGGTGTCCTTATTCATTTAATTTGGTATGTAGAATTAGTGAAGGTAATAGGGAAGTGTCCTAAAACCAACTGTGGGAAGACTTTGTGCTTTCACAATTGATTTCAATCTGTGTTTTCCTTTTCTTTTTGTGTTGAGGATTTTGGGGCAACTTTGTGCCCCCATTATCCTTTGTGATATACTCTTTGAGTAGTGGAGACTTTGTGCCCTATTTCATCTTACTGTTACTACGCCCTTTTGATCACTGGTCATTTCACTATTTGAAAGAAACTCCTGCTGTTTCTTGTAAGGACACTTCTAAAAAAAGAGAAGTGCCTTTAGCATTTATAGCCAAAATTTTCTCCTTTGTCTATGTGCATCATCTCTAAAAGAAGAGAGATGGATGGTTTGTCCCACCCCTGTGTCTTAGTTTCTGCTTATTTATATTGTATATAGCTCCGCATATTTAATAAGGAACCTCCCCTTGATGAGAGGAGAGATTTGTCTCCGGTTGATGTAGTAAAGCTGCACACCAGGATGAACCATCTCCCTATGCTGTGGTGATAGGAACTATTTTGGTCACCAGTTAGCTGGCCGAAAAAATATTCACCCAACAAGTTTAATGCTAGATTAGTTGCTCATGGATTTACTCAAAAACTTGAAATTATGTTAAAACCTTTATTCTTGTAGCAAAAAAGAGTACTGCCAAACTTCTTATCACTCTTGTAGCTCAAAATAGTTGGATTATTCACCAAATGGATGTCAAAAATACATTTCTAAATGATGATTTAGAAGAATAAATCTATATGACTCAACCTAAAAATTTCACTAGTCTTAATAAAAAAATTATGTATGCAAGTTAATTTTTTTTGTATAGTTTAAAACAAGCTCCTCAAACTTGGTATTCTAAAATTACTTTTTTTTAAATAATTGAGTTTTTCTAACTATTATTAAGATAATGATATATTTATTAAAGTTAAAAATAATTATTTGATTCTAATTGTATTATATATTGATGCTTTATTGATTACCGATGATCTAACTAGTTTAATTCACAAATAAAAAGCTAAATTAAGTCAAATATTTTAAATCACTAATTTAGGTATTTTACATTATTTTTTAAAAATAATTATATTTCAAGATAAAAATTCAATTATTGTATCACAATCTTAATATGAACATAATTTTATTTTTAAGTTTGACATGTTTGATTGTAAATCTACCACTACTTCTATTGAAATTGTTATTAACTTGATCTTAAATCTGTATGTGAAAAAACTAACCTTACTTTGTATAAATAGATTATTAAAAACTTGATTTATCTAACCATTATCAGGTTAGATATTTCATATGCTGTTAGTGTTAATTCTAAGTTTATGCAGGATCTTTATTTGGATAATTAAAAATTAACTAAATGTATTCTTTGTTATATCAAAGGAACTGTAAACTATAGTTTATTTTATCCATCCATTGATAATTTTAATTTATATGGTTATTGTGATGTTGATCATATTGTTGATACTTTAGATCAAAAATCTATTTTTAGATATGTGTTTAAGTTTGGTGTAGGTGCTATCACTTGGCGAAATAAGAAGCAACCTATTGTCTCTTTCTTTTCTATAAAAGTTGAGTACCAAAATATTATGAAAGCTGTTAAAGAATCCATGTCGCTGTGAAGGGTGTTGGGAGAACTTAATTTGAATATTTTTCTTAGAGTACTATCCTTCATTGTGATAAACAAAACTATATAGCTATGATGAAAAATCTAATACAACAAAGAACTAAATATATTGAAATTCATGTGCATTTCATTTGAGAAAAAATCTTCAATAGTAATATTAATCTGTAATTCTGTCTTATAGATGAACAAGTGATAGATATCTTCACAAAACTATTTGTTAATACTAAGTTTTATCGATTTTTTGTAATGTTGGGCCTCTCAGAGTTGTCATTGAGAGGAAGTGTGCATACCAATACCGCTTTCTGATGACCATGTGTTTCTTTTTCTTCTCTATACTTCTCATTGTAAATTATCGTAAAATTTGTGTAAAAGTTATGTGATTTAAATAAATTTCATATATAATTTTTTAGTTTTATATTTCAATACATTAAAAAACATAATTAATAATGGAGATCCTTATGTTATAAAAAATTTCAAATATGCTTAGTGATTATTCATGAAAAATTGTGAGATGTAGTCTCATGATCATGCTAACCTAAACTTACTTTTGAGTAGTTTATAGGTTATAATTCATTTTGTTTCAAAAAGTGGTGTTTAATATGATGAAAGTTTTTAAATCCTTCAACTGTGTATATAGTATAATTCCTTTCTAAGGTGACTATGACATTTATCCCCACTTAGCATTAAGGGGAAGTGTTAGAGCATGTAATCTTAAATGAATTTATTGACCCTTAACCTTGATAAAATTGTTAAATAATAATAATATATTATTTATTAATATAAGATGGAAACCTCATGAAAATAAATAAAATTACAATTATTCAATGAGTTACCAAAATTTAATTAAATGATTTTATCAAGATAGATGGACCCATTATTTTTACAATGGTCACCTCTCTTAGAATTTCACTATAAAATAAGGTTTTACCTTTATTGTGAATTTATTCAAATATAAAATTATTTTATTATATTCAATGAGTTTGAAGAAGGTCATTCAATGAAAAAGTGAGAAGGTGAAATAATTTGTATTGGGGTTATTATTGTTTCTCAATTATTGAATATTACTTGTGGATTTTTTATTTCATAGAGGTTTTTTCACTTTAAGATCTTTGTGTCATTTGTCTCATATGTTTTGTCTATTCATTTACACTTCTAGATCTCATAATGTGTATTGCTACATATATGTATATATGAATTTTTTAATCAAATATATACTAAATCCATATAAAGCTATATCTGTAGGTAAATAAATTTAATATAAAGATTAAAATTTAAAAATTAACTCATCAAAATTATTCTAAATGTCAACATATTATGATAAATGATCTAGAGTTTCTCTCATGAATTCAAAATAAAATGAACTCAATTAAAAAAAATCAACTGATATATAAATTTTGCTAAAAATCCCATTGATTTTCATTAAGAGACCGATTTAACTAATAATGTCAATTGTTATGATACATGTATTAAAATTTTCTATCTTTGTAACTGACTATGAATATCAAAACAAGATGAAGTATGACATTATCAAACTGAAAAAAATAGCCTCCTCATATCTATTTATAAAATTATAACCAAGACAAATCAATAAATTTTTTCAACCTAGAAATGTTCACAATACAAAGACCAAAAATATTTTGAACAAGGAAGATTTCTCATATCATAAACTAATCTTTATATGAAACAATGATATTTCCCATATCAAAACTTGTATGCATAAAATTACAAATAATCATCAAGAAATATTGTGTATTTATCACCTCATAACAACTTTACCATCTTCAACTTTATACACAAAGAAATTTAACTCAAATCGAAAAACCTAATACTTATGAAACATGTAACACCTGTTTTTCGTATCTATTTTCTAACATTTATAAACCAAACTAGACATGAACTGTCATAACTCATGTCTAAAACCAAATACTGATTAAAACAAAAATCAATGAATTGACTCTCTTTACCATATCTAACTATTGTTAACATTTTCAGATGAAAAGATAGATTTCACACTTATATCCAAAACCCAACACAAAAATGTAACAAAATTTAGACATGTATCATTTGTGTATCATCCAAATTTATCAATCATCATAAATTTTTTTATATTAACTTGTCAAAACTTGATATCAATCTAAAACAAAATTAACATGTCACTTTCAACTATTATCCTAAATTTACTAGCCATAAAAAAAATACATGTATTTTTTAAACATTAGACAACAACTGTTAACTCTAACTCATCTATTCACTATATAACCTTATAGAATTAAATAAATCAATGTATGTATCTAAAACATTTTCAACAAATAATAATACACAATCAAACTCTACACCATTTTCCAGATAAAAATTATAACCAAAACTATATTCTTTGAACAATAATAACATCAAAAACTCCTTATGCAATATTGTATATAAATTCATCAAATAATTTGAATAATTTAAAGACATATTGAAAGTGATAATTTCTATAACCTTATCGGGTCTATAAATCTGTCAAACTTCCAAACTCTCTCTTCACTTATAAAATGTCGCTTCCAACCAGAGCTTGCTAAAGAATGAAAATGAATAAAATGAAAATGTCTTTTGTATTGTTTTGAGCAACATTAATTAACTTAGGATTACATGTTTCAACCACATTGGCTGTCAACTTTGTTAGTACCTTGACACCAATCTATCCAAATCCTTTGACAACTTGGCTAAGTTAAACATGACTAGTGTTGCTACCAAATACATTACTAAATTATTTCAAATGATGCATGTTCCTCAAGCTTAAATGTTATAAAATCTACAAGTTTAAAATAATCTATGATGTAATCATCATAACCTCAATGCATTAAATCCATATAACTTTCAACTAGCTTGATGTCAAACCATTGCCTCCAACTCCATAGTCCATTAATCACCTAGGTCATCATTAGGTTTCATTTCCACCACCCTTAAGCCTTTTTTACCATTTCCACTTAGGTTTAAAATCATTCCACCTTTAGTCCTTAGATTTCAATCCATGAGTATTCAACTCTTTATATGCAATGTTATTATCACAAATTGTTCGTAGATCCTAGTGTTAATACATTAGCATTAACCCTTAGGTATTAGGTTAGAAAACAATTAAGTTTAAATAAAATTCAAACCTAAAACATTGCAAATAGTTATATGTTTAATTTACATATCAAAAATATTGTAACTTTAACATTATTTAATATAAATAATGTTAACCCAAATCATTCAACATATATATTCATGATCAAAATTATCATTTAATCAATCAATATGTGCATCAAATCATGAATGCTTTAGAATTTTGACCACTAGCATTGTATTCACAGGATCAAACAACTATTCTCCTACCAATTTTTATACACGTTTAATATTTTCATTGAATCCACTGAATGCTTTCAAAATCACTTATAATGTAGAGTCACAATTTCATTAAATACAATAGTCATAATAAACATTAAACATAACAATGAATATTCAAATGTTGCAGTGATATAAGACCTCTATACTAATATTTTTAGATGTCATGACATAATTTGTCAATATGACATCACTTAAAACACTTTATTTTAAAAAATAAAAAGAGGGGGTGTCAAAAATAGGCACAACATTGATGATCTTGTTAGTTGATTTTAGAAATAAAATGAGGTAGCAAAATAAAAACAAATTACTTATTTTAAGATAAAACACTCGAGAGTACAATCTAGGTTAATCATTTCTTGAGTGGATAGATGCGGACCCCTTTAATAATGAAATTATTTATAGGGATATATTGTTTGGTTAGCATGACATAAAAAAAAAAGATAAATTAGATAGACAATTTTAGATTGAATATACAATCAAATGCCAAAGCCTTAAACATAAATTTTGAAAAATAAGTACTACTTTAAACACATTAATAACCAGCTAAAATCTAATTTGAAAAAAAATATGAACTATGTCATGTTAACATATTATCATCATTGTATACTTACATAAATATAGCAGTTTTCATATATTTTTCCTTCACTCTGATGAATAATTTTGTTGATGTAACCATATTTGATCCATTCAAGAAAAAACAAAAACAAAACAAAAATGTAAGTAAAAAAAAAACTCAAAGAAATATATAAAATCAAAATAAAAAATAAAAGAAAGAGATATTGATGAAATAATTTCAAATGATGTTCATTAATTGAATAATGAAACCAATTTCATTCCATATTTTTTAAATGAAAAGTATTTTTCCCAAGTATAACAACAATCTTATATGGTCTCAACCAAAACAAATCAAACTTATGATGCTTACCTAGATCCTTATGGGCTTTATCTCGATAAAGAATAAGATCACCAACTTTAAATGTTTTAATAATTTTTTTTTTATCAAAAAATTTCTTCAAATTTATTTTAGCTTCCTCCAACTTTTGTAAATCAATAATCTTAATTTCATATAATCATATTAAATCATTAATTTTTTTTAATTAAATTTATATATTTTAATAAATATTGTAAAATAGTATTAACATATGAGATTTGTAGTTCTATTGGTAATGTAGCTTCAAAACCATAAGTTAGCATGAAAGGAGAACATCATGTAGCTGATTTAACAATAATTTGATCAACCCATAACATCTCAAATATCTTAAGATGTCAATTTCTTTTATTTTTACAAACTATTTTCTTCATGATATAAATTAGTTTTTTATTTATAGACTCAGTCTGTTTGTTTTCTTGAAGGTAATACTTAGAAAAATGACTAGAAATAATCAAATATTTTTATAAATGCTTTAAATATTCATTTGAAATAAATTGAGGACTATTATCTAAAACAATCTCATAAGGTACATCAAATCTAGAAAAAATTTGATTTTCAAAGAATAAAATAACCTTAAATACAATTGAACTTTTAAAAGCTTTTGTTTCAGGTCATTTTGTAAAATAATCAATCATTGTTAGTATATATCTATGGTCAATGAAAGGAGGATGAACGTTTAATATAAAATAATTTTTTCATTTAGTAAATAATTTTTTAAAAATTATAGGATTTAAAGACATTGATAGTAATCTATTCCTACCAACAAATAATTGATAACACATACAAAAATGTACCAACTTATATGTATCTTGAAATACCATAAGTCAATAATAACCTACATGTAAAATATTATAAACTGTAGTTTTTACAACATAATGACCACCACAATTACCTTCATGACATCTCTTAATTTTTTTTTAGATTTGATCATGAATAAGACATCTTAGAAATATATTATCATTATTTCTATAAAATAATTTTTTTTGTAGCAAGCAGAATTTTGAAGCTTACACTATTAATGACTTTTGTCTTTTATCTAAATTTTTAAGATAACTATGATTTTAAAAGTAATATACAAGATCATAATACCAATCATCTTAAGCTATTAAACAGTCTCAATTTTTCATTTTAAGTTCAAATTTAAAAGTTTTTAAAAAATCAGTAATTTTCATAGATTAAAAATGAGGGTTTGCATTTAAAGATTCATCAATAGATAAAAACAAAATATTAAGATTAGAAAAATCATTTTTAGCTAAATGTTTTGCTAATTTATTTCTTTTAATAATTTTAGACATTTCAAATTTAAGATCAAACTCCTAAATTTTCAAAATCTACTTTGTCAACCTTCCTTGAATAATGGGTTATTTTAAAAGATAGAATAAAACATGTACATTATATATTTTGATAACTTTATTTCTCATAAAAAATGATGAAATTTAATTAATGAATAAATTAAAGATAAAAAATTATCGATAAAAGGGTACCTAGTTTCTATGTCTTTCAAAACTTGACTCATATATCCAATAAATTTTTCATAATAATCTTTATCCTATTATATTATTACAACACCTATTACTTTATCTATTGTATTAATGTAGCAAATGAAAGATTTAGATAACTTATATTTAGCAAGCACATGTGCATTTGTAATGACGTTTTTTATTTTTTTAAAAATTGAATCAACTTCTGCATCCTACATATATGACTTATTTTTCTTTAAAATTTTTTGTAAAAGATTTGATTTATCAGTAAAATTTAATATAAATTTATGCACAAAATTAATTTTTTCAAAGAAAGACCTAAGTCTAGACTTATTTCTAGATGATTACAATTATTTGATTGCTTTAACACATTCATGATCAATTAAAATACCATATTTATAAATAATATGTCTTAATAACTTGCTTTCAGTAATATCAAAAATATATTTCTTAAGATTAAGAGAAATACCATATTTTTTACATCTTTTAAATACCTCACTTAAATGATCTACATATTTCTTTCTCTTTTTAAAATAAATGGTAAGGTTATCTAAATAGACTTACATGACAATATTGATTAAATCATATAAAGCTACTTGCATAGATCTTTGAAAGGTTGCATTTACATTCATGAGACTAAAAGACATTTTATTAAAAGCAAAAATTTCTCTTCAAGTTATGAAGGTTGTCTTGTGCCTGTCATTTGGATTGAAAAATATTTGATTATAACTAGAAAATCTATCAAACAAAGACATAATTTTATATCTTACAACTTGTTGCAAAATTTGAATAATTATTATTTACACTAATCTTATTTAGATCTTTAAAGTCTACACAAAGTCTTATATCTCCATTTTTTTTATGCATAGGTACTAGATTATCTATCCATTCAGAATATGTTATAGAAAAATGACATCACCATGAAACATTTTATCAAGATATTTACTAATGGTGTCTTCTCGAAAAGTGATTATCTTTTATATTTTCTAGTTAAGTGATTTAATATTAAGATTAATAGGAATGTCATGTATTACATAATTAGTATCATACCCTTTTAAATATTTATAAGATCAGATAAAAATATCAATAAATTCATTAAAAAGTTTAATAAATTTTACCTTCTTTAGTTTCAAGATTTATTGGGATGGTCTCTCCAATAATTCTCCTAGAAGGTTCCTTTATACGTAAGATCTTAGAATGATCATTTATAGTAAACTTGGATTCTAAAATCATCAAACCAATTGATAGTTTATTAGTATTTAGTTTCAAATAGTCTCCATACTTGAGAACATAATCATCACTATCAAAATAATTAACTTTAATAAAAATATCAATATGTTCATCACAATAATAAAAATGATAGTTTTCACTTAAGTCAAGAATTTTAAGTTTGAAAATATTTAAAAATGATAACTCAATAATAAGTTCTATATCACTCATTATAGGGTTAGAAGCAAAAATAACAAGTTTATTAGCTTGTATATTTAATTTCTTAAGTATATGAGTTATATTAATTTTTTTAAAATTTTGAAGTAAAGATCAAATTTTTTAAATATATCGATGAAGATGAGTTTGATTTTTTTATAAACTTTTCTTACTTATCTGATAACTAATTCATAATCACCAAATATCTCTAATTATTTAACATTCAATTCTATAATCTTATATAAACCAAGACATAAAGCTTCAAATTCTGTTGTATTATTTTTAGTATCAAAAAACAATTTATAGGCATAATGAAAATTTTTACGTATAGAAAAAATAAGATAAATTTTTGAACCACTTCCAACTTAAGAACAAGTACCATAAAAATATAAAGACCATAAATGACTCTTACAAAAAATATTTTACTATTATTTTTTAAGTTCATCAAGGGTTAGTAATTCATATGTACCAATTCCCATTTCAATATAAGCAACAATAGGAAGTATAGAGTCAATATGATTATTAGATCAATCCTATCTTCAAATAAAAATAATTTCATTCCTAATTAGAACTCAAGTAGTGTCTTTTTAAACAAATTCCCTAATTACTTTAGACCATTTTCTACCCAGAATCATTGCATAATTACTAATAATATCTAAAATTTAAACATTAGTTGTATATTTGATCTTTTCATCTTGTGCAAATTTAATCAAAATATCTCAAAACTTACCATTAATTTTTGTTTAGCATAAATCAAAACCTATGATATTTATAAGTGATCAAAGATAAATTTTGGCACAATATTCTTTGATGCACCTATATATAAAATATAGTTATGTATGACTTGATTAGCAATTTTGATAGATAAATAAAAAAGTGGTATGTAATCTATAGGAAGATTATATATATGAGTAAAAATTGCTGACTGATGTTATTTATTATTACTTTTTCCTCCTAAAATCTTAATACATCTTTAGCATTTGAATTTTTAATAGCTTCATTGATTTTATCAAACTATCTTGATAAACTAGCAATTAATAATAATAAAAATCCTGCTTTTATAATGCATAAATTATTTATAATATTATAAGCTCCGATATGTGGATGACATATATGCATATAATTTTTAGGTTTATAAGAAGTATATTGAGACTTATTAAAACCTATGAATAAAAGATATTATGTTTAGAATTTGTTGTAATGTTATCTGATTCATTATTCTATATATTCTTATCATTATCTTGATTTTGAGAAGAGTTCTAATTATTTTTAACTGTATTAGAATTAGAATATTTTTTGTCTAGTATTAACAACATAAGCGTTTTTATGATTTTTATGTCATTCAAATATTCACTAATCTTACACATTTATATTATCAGCCAAATCAATTGAGATACCATCATTTCTTTGAATATATCTTTTGATTTTTTGAACAATTATACACGTATTTGGATCACGATCTAATTCTAAAACATTATAATAATTTTTTTTGTAATTTTATTTTTCTGAGTAAATGATGACTTACTTGATGGAGATGAATTATCATTTAATTTTCACTTGATGATGACCAGTTCATTACTAATATTATGGATGGATTTTAAATTTTTTGCATTCTCTGAATTCACGCCTATTATAGTTCTATCATTAAAATTGACTCGTTATAATTTATTTTCATATCCTATAAAAAAGTTATTATTTCATAGTAATCCATAATATTTTTATCCTCTATAGTCGTTTTATACTTTAAAGGTAAAGTATTACAAAAATATAATCTTGATAATTTTTTAGATGGTCTAACGTTAGATAAATTTTTTGATATAATTTAATAAATCTATTTATGAATCTATAAATAGTTTTACCTAGATCAATTCAATATTAATTAATTTATTAGATGAATCTAAAATATTTTTTGGCTTATCAAAATACAATTCTAACCAATATTTAATATCTTTTCAAGTGTTGATAACGCTTACTAGAAGCCTAATAAATACTTGATACGTTTTACCTTCTAAAATTTTCAAAAAAAATATGACTTTTTCATTAACAATACCAAAAGTAGTGAAAACTAATTTGAAATCATCTAAGTGATCTTCTCATGACTCATTGGGGTTTATGAAAAATTTAGGGATGTTAATTCCCTTTAATGAAGGTAACTTAATTTGATGAGCACCAATATTGATTGGATTTTCATGAATCTATGGATTGGCTAGGGACTAAGCAATATCTTCATCTGAATCATTTTCATCATCTTGATTTATGTTATTTTGAAGGCTTGGAATCAAATCCCAAACCCTCTATTGCTGTGCTTACTCTTCTTTCATCTGAAGTTTTGATTATTTTAATCACTTGGTCAGATTAATTTATATTATGATCAACATGAACAATAAAATTTTCAAGATGAATAGAATCTAAAAAAATGAATTCTAGGTTGAAGATTAACATGCAAAATCTTTTCAGTCTCAAGTCTAATCTATGATTATTTTATTGAATGTGATTTTGTATTTCACATGTAAGATTTATGTGAATGCCAATAATTTTTTCTTCTAATTCTTTGTTAATTACTTCAATAATATGATGTCAGTCATAAGGCTTATTGTATCAAGCAAAATGAGACAAGATAGAAGTGATGTCAACTTGATCTTCAGTAATATAAATTAAGGGTTGAATGATAGGATGTCAACCTCCATGATCATAGGCAACTAAAAATAAAATAGATAAAAAAACAAAATTTATAAGAAGATCTCCAATAAAATCACCAAATTTACTAATGATTGAAATTGTTATGTCAATGAATCATCCCTTTTGTCTATTGTAAAGGTTAAGGTGGAATCGTACTAGTATAATAATTAAGGTATAAAAAGTCACAAAGGATCTAAAAAATGCGTAAAAAGATTTTAAATATTCTGACAAAATAACAAGTATGTCAAATACTGATCAATATTTCATTATAATTTTAAAAATCAATTATTCTCTTTAATTAGAATGAAGGAAACAAATGTGAACATATAATCTAACCTATCTGACAAAGAAAACCTATGAACAAGATAATATCCTAAAGAAAAGATTTATGTTCCTTATAAATGTTTATGTTTTATTCAAATGCTTTGGAATATTCATATTTATCTCAAAAAAGATTAAAAAAATAAAAAAATAAAAAGACCTAAAAGATAAAAATAAAATTACAATGAATACCAAAAAAAGAATCTGAGATAACAATTAACATAATCACACAAGAAACTAAATATAAAGAAAGAATAAACAAACAACTAAATCAAAAATAAAATTCCAACCATCAACTAAAACTTAATATTAAATCTAATCTGAAAATAAACTAAATAGAATATTTAACACAATAATAAACTTGATTTAATCTAATGTGAGAAGAAACTAAAACATAAAACTAACTCTATAAAAATAAACTTAAACTAAAAATAAACAAATAACATTGAAGATATAACTAAGAATTTAAAGTATAATATCTAAGCTATCAAATAAGATGTAATCTATTTAAGGAAAAGCCTAGAGATTTAAGAAAACACAATAATCTAAACTAAAACTAATTACTTTAACTAAACAAAAAAACAAAAAATAAGAAAAATAAGATAAGTAAAAATAAATAGATTGTGAGTCTTGAGAAAAGACTCATCTTAACAGACAAAGTAAATTTTATTGAAAAATAGTGTTTTCAATACATAAATCTTTGATATAATAACCAATACAATTTTAATGGATCAATGACATATCGTATACAATGAAGTATAATCAGTATTCAGGTCAAGTATTTATATTTTTATATGGTTGTAAATATATAATCATCATAAGATATTAAACCTATTAATTTTTAGATAATCAATTTATAAATTGAACAATAAAATCTAGATATACTTATGTTAATTAAGTGTATTACTTCACCATCAGAGAATGTATCTTCTATATATCTACAAAAGTTGTTCTCTTAAAGAGATGTTACACAGAAAAAAATATAATGATAAACTTTGAAGAAAATCAGAGTCTTTAAAAATACTTGTATAATGTTCCTCCATTTCATATGTCACTTTGATATTCTTTTATAATATTTTCTTCAAAATATGGTTGAGGAGTAAGTTATAACTAAATTTAATGTCAATTAAATTTTAACTATAACTTAATTTTATCTAAGATTTTAAATAAAAATTAAGATCAAAATAAAATATTAATAAATCAAAGGGGATAGATTCTAAATGAGTAGGGGGCCTTGGACATCACCAACATCTAAAATAAATATTTTATGTAAAAATATCTAAAATAACATAGGTAATTTAAATGAATAATTAATACATCTAACATTAAACCATATGCATTATCCATAAGTCCATATGTTTCACAATAAAAATATATACTATCTAAAATATTTTAAACCACTGTTAAATACTAAAATAAAGTTTTAACTAACATTAAAGCATAAAAGTATTTGAAAGTATCAAAGTAAAAAAACTAAAGATCACTCAATATTTTACTCATAAAAATAAAATAACAGTTCAATCAATGGATATCCCTTGTCAGTTAGATACTATGTATAATTCAGCATCTTAGTAAGAAACTTTATCATCTTGAAACCATATTCATTATGTTTGTCATCTACTTTGATCTTGAATTTCTTAACCATCCTGGTAATATTTGGTGAAGTTGATAGACTTATCTTTTGCCTCTTTCGATTACGAGATAGTGACCTTTCTTGTTCTAGTAAATAATGAGATAAATCTGTAAGATTCAATTTTGAATATGTTTCAACTAGATTAATGGGCTCAAGATATGGACTTTTATGGTTGATAGGTACTAAGACCAAGAATTCAATTTGGTAATTTTCTACAAGTTTTCAAGCAAAGGTTGACGGTGCTGAGAAGAATGGTAGGAAATTAAATTATGCTTAAATTGTAGGGCTATTTGCATACTTTGAGTTGAACCACTTGAATTTTCACATCCAAGAAGATGAGTTAGCCAATAAATCCTTCTCAATCCTTGATTTTCTCAATTGTTTACATGATTTAAAGGAAAAACATCAAGATTATCTCAAAATGTGAAATCTAAGGCATTGAAATGAATTGACATACAAGTTCCTCTATTAAAAAGTCTAGAGAAATTTCTACTAGGTCTCCTACCTCTAAAATATTTATATGTATAAGCAAAATTGTGAGAAGACAAATCTTTTCTATTCCAACTTTAATTATAGTCATATAAAATGAAAAAATTGATAACTTGAGCATAGCTAATGAAACCCAACCCTTAGGTCCTTTGTACTTACTTTTATGACCCTCTTAAACTTATTTTCACTGATTCCTAGTCATCCGTAGATTTCTAGACTTGGTCCCTACTCACCCAAACTACTCTTTCAAAGATATATCAATCTTCCAGGCCTCATCTTCTTAGTACAATAACACCACATTTAGACTATAACATTGATGTCATTCTTGTCTAATTTTGATGCTATTGTCCAAGTCTATTTTTGGCCCCAATAGTCAATTTCTTCTAGTTCCCCATCCTTATCCTTGTCGACCTAATGTGAGTACATTCAACCCATGACCAATATATCCTATAAAATCCTATTCAAAGATTATTTGAAAAAAGTTGGCAAAATATTAGTAAGCAAACAATATTACAAGAAAGACTACTCAAGTAATCTTCTTTATTCTCTACATACAGCCAACCAACACACTTACAAGCTCATTCAAATGCTTACACTAGTTCCTAACCATCTCAAACACATCCAATTTATCATTTTGCATCTTCATATACACAATTACAAAAATCACATCAAGTGAGAGAACTACATATAGATTGATCCCTCTTCAGAGTATTGTTATGTAGGCAGTGTGCCCATACATAGGGTGTGAAACACGTCCAGTGTATCTTACACACACTAACCCACTCTCTTACTCAAAATTGATCAAAACATAATGGAAGATAAGGTTTGAAGAAATAATCTACTCTATAGGAATCTATATAGACTTTCATCTATCAAAACTTTGTAGATAGGGTCACACACACATAGTGAATAAAACCCAAAAAGCTCAGATCTTTGGGACAATAGTGGCAAAGGTGGATTATAGCACTGATGCCACTGTTGTCTAGTTTCAGCACTCCTACCCAATCATAAAATGAAGTTTAGAGCTCAGTTTGTGATAGTGTCTCAGTCCGACATAGTGAATTCTAGCCTATGTCTTAGTTGGATCAATCAGTTTCTAGTTAAATTTTATTTTCTTCTCTTTATTACTATTTTTAAAAAAGTTTAAATTACAATTAATTTACACAAATTAGTAGCTTAATTATTATCTATTTATTTACTAATTTTACTACTCAGACCTTTTAACTACATTAAGAATAATACCCCAATATATTTAAAATTATTAAATCATTTGGTGAACCTGACTTACTTCGTTTGTCCATAAAAATCTTAGAAATCCTAGGGTAATTTTCTTACTAATTTTTCATATTTTTTAAAATTTTTTACCTACATAATAGAATAAAGAATTAACATTAAAATTTAAATTAAATTAATTTTCTTTCAAATCCTAATTGTCCATACTAAGTCCTAGTAATTTTTCAGTAATATTCCAATCATTTTTTGAATTTTTACTAGAATATTTAAATCAAAACATCCATTCAAATTTTAAAATTCAATAGTAATTTTCAAAAGCATTTATTTTTTTAAACCTTAGTTGCATCTACTAGGTCTTGTTAAATCACTAATTTTCCAATAATTTTCTAATTTTTTACTTGTATATCTAACTCAGAAATTCACTTTAAATCTCAAAATTTCATATTAATTTTTAAAATAATCATTTTTCAAACCTTATTTGCATACACTAGGTCCTATTAATTTTGAGATATCACCTTATATTCTAAAATCAGATTGCAAAAATGCATCCTACTTATTTACAAATTTTTCGTACATTTCTTGCAAATAATAAGGAGACCACTCGGTCCTATCATGTACATGAATGATGAAGTTTACCATATGTTAGTACAAAGCTTTATTCTTTTAATTTCATACCTAATTTGCATAATAAGAAATGATATTATAAAATTTATTGCTAAAAATGTTCAAGATTTCAATATTTCTTTTAGGTACTCTCTCTCTCTCACGCAAAATAATTTCTAACTCTATTTTGCTAAACATGTTAGAAATATCATAGCTTATGTCAAAATTTTTTATGCCTTCATGCACCAATTCATGATTTCTATCCATTGCTTTCTATCTCTCAGATGAAAACAATTTTAAATTTATCATGCTAAACATGTTTAAAATGTCATGTTGCAAATCAACATTTTCTATGCATTAGTGCACAATTACATGCTCTCTATCCCTTGTTTTCTATCTCTCATGTGGAATTCTCTTCATAAACATATTGTTATACAAGTTATAACTCTAATTACATTCATTTCATTCCACATACATGGTTTCTACCTAGATGCATATAACTCTTTAACATGCCATCTATTTACTATGTGTAATTCAATCAAGAATAAAATATTTACATACTTAGAGGATCCATTGCATAAGCTAACCACCAATATTAAGTTTTAATGTCATATCTTATGCACAAGAAAGAATTTCCTTCTCCTCCTCTCCCTCAAGAGGGTGATAACTACTTTTCCTCTAACCAGATTTATGCTATCACCCCTCCAAAAGGTGAGGCAACCTATAATATTGTTCTTAATGCATACATTTAGCCTATAACTTCTTCAAAACCTATTCAACATATGTGCTTACATGTTCAATCAAAATCAACTAGAGTTTACACTTATGAGAATTTAAGGGTTCAAATCATCAGTATGAGCAAGATAATTTTAGATTTACAAATTCAACACTAACTATTACGTGAGAAGATCATACTATTAAAAAATTATATTATAATACAAAATCCTCAAAGGTACCCTAATTTCAATCATGTATATGCACCTTCACCTAGTCAATTGGTTGTAGGCAATATTACATATCAAAATAAGAAATCATAACAAAGTAACTCTATAAATAGTGATTCAAAAAATATTCAGAGGTCAAATAAGAGTTCAAGTGAGGCACTAAGAAAAATGATTAAATCTAAGTTGATCAAAATACCTCTTCTACATCTAGTGAGAAGATCTAAATATTATTATGCATATCATAGAATGCATGGGCATCACATAGATTCATGTTTGATATTAAAAGAATATATACAAAAGATAGTTGATAATGAGGACTTTATACAAGGTAGATCAATCAAGAAATCTATAGTAACATAAGAAAACATTCACAAAGGGTCAAACTTAGAAACAATACAAAAGTGGTTACCAATTCATAACTCTGAACAATAAAAAGATCAAAAGGCAAAATCAGAGCAACAAATAATACCACAAACATAGATAAAACATGAAAAAGATGCAAATATACCTCTCTAAAATGAGGCTCTATTATCAAAGTAGTATAGATTTGGTTAAAAATATCTACAATAGTTTGATTATCAAGGTCAAGGGTTGGGCAAGCATGCTCAAGGCATCACTACTCCTATTCTATCAATTGATAATATTTGTCACCAAGGTTTGGGATTTATTGACATCCTAATGCAAATCATTCACATACATAATTTATCAAAGGAGAAGATCCAGATACAATAAAAGTCAACACCAACATTCCATTGGTTCAAAATCAAGATGATAATGATCAGTGGAATAATATAGGTTATTATGATTTCCAAGATACCTACAATGAATCCGAATATTTAGAGTTATATATATAGCCATTCCATCATACTTCACAATCATGCATGATTCCTTTATTTGATATAGGACACCATGACATGGAGTCTCCCATGAGACTCATCAATTAATATCATTCCTCCTCAGCTTACTTGTACATAGTTTCTATTTTCTTGCTTTTACATAACTTCTCTTTAAATTCTTGTACATAGTCTTCTCATGATTGATTGTATATAGCTTATACCAAAAATACCAAAAACAAAACAAAATTTTAGAATACCAAAAACAATACAAAAATTCAAAAACATTTTGATTATATGCATTATCCATGATTTACATTTATAATACTATGCTAGACTTACATTTGTTTTTTTATGCTATTGTTTGTTTATTTATCTACATTACCATGCTTCACTTGATCTCCTTTGAGTGTGTGCAGTGACATCTATCTCTTTGATTTCTTCACTCTACCCATTGAGAGGGCATCTTACTTCTACATTGAGACATACATTGATATACATACCTACTAGGGGCATCTTCTACATGACTACACCATCCAAGTTATCTCATTCCTACACCACACACTCTAGTTATCATGATGATGTACATTATTTACTAGTTTACATAGATTACTCTATCAATATTCCACTAGTATATAACACTTATGTATCTCTTAGCATATACCCCATCTTGTACGAACATGTCTTACATACCTTCACATTCTTACTTTGATTAATTAGATCATGATTGTATTTCTAGTTCTTACATGCTTTCTTTTCTTACTTAACATTAAATTGATATGATTGCATTTTCCTATTCTTGTTTATCTCTAGTATGTGCCTTCAGATATTTACCAATGCCCTTCACTTTTTATTCATATGTTTACCTTTAGACATTTGCTATTGTCCCTTATTTGTACTCTAGTATGTGATTGTTTTAATTGTATGTGTATACCACATTTGAACATGCCTTGTATGCTTGATTTCCAAATTGAGTGACATGTGCCCATGTCCCTTGTTTGCTTGGCCCTTTGGCCATCTTTTGCATGCTTCTTGCTTCTTGGCTTATGTGTTTGTTGCTTGATTGCTTTCTGATTATTTACAATGCCATTATTCTAATCATGTATTATCTTTATTTTTTAGATGCCATGATGGACATCATGCTTCATCCCTCCATGAAAACTAAAAAATAACAACTAGTCAGACTTTTCATTCTAGTTTCAGTTCAATATATTGCATTACATTATTATATCTATCTAGGCATACCCTTGTTGATCTAACAATATCTTATTACAAACCATGTTATATCTTGAGATATCTTATCGATTATCATTTCTATATTATGTATCTTTATAGCATAACACACTTATAGGGCTCTTTATTTTGAGGGTAGTCATTGTAGGGTCTTCATTTCTACCCTCAAAAGAGGGAGAAACAAACATGGGTTTTGTCTCAGAGATCAGAGCTCTTAACTGTTAAAAAGCAACATTCAACACACCCAAAACAATAATCAAACATCAAACTAGTCAAAATAGATCAGACAAATAGTGAAAATAATATAACAGTCATTAGATTTGGCCAAAGATAACAATGCCCAACTTGGACTATAACACTAGTATAACTAGTGTGCACTTTCGATGCTCCTGTCTAAACAACAAAAAAACTAGACTTTCCAGAAGCAGGGATAAAAGTGGGTTCAACTAGAATTTTACATAGCTAAAATAATTCAAAATTAGTAGTTTTTAATACATTTTCACTCAGAGAATCCAAATATAAGGGGAATCATGCATGACATGATGGCTCTCACTTCTAGTTTCAAATACAATAGTTGATATATCTTCTAGATCAAAATATACGTTTCAAACACTAGTGATTGGGGGAAATGTCCATAACACATTTATTTTATTTTCTTTTTGAGTTCAATATTACCTAGGCATTCTCAGTAGTTACATGCTTTATTTCATCTATAAGTGGTTGGTATCATTTTGGAGTGGTTTTCATACAAGCCTAGCTTCCACATTACCAAGTTCTCAAGTTTTTGAGTGGCTTTCATACAAGCTTAGTGCACCAATTCAGAGTAGCTTTCATACAAGCCTAATATCCATATTTTGGAGTGGCCAAGAGTGGCCTAGTTTCCAACATATATTCAACTATCTATGCCAACATTTTAAAATCATAGTATATTTATGAGCTTCAGGAGCCATCTCACATGACATACATTTCATACCGGTATCAGTTCATAGCTTAACTTCATGAGAAATGATGGAGATAAAATAATAGCTAGCCTTTGTATTTTTGAACCACCTATTTAGAGGGATTGGACACACAATCCAAACATATATTAACACATACAAGACCACATAACTTCACTTAGTGGGTGATGATGGAGCCAAAGGGCTAGCGTTTGCATTCTTAAGCCATTTTTGAGGGATTGAGCACTAAAATCCATTCACGATATTATTCTTGGTTCAACACACATTTAACATCAATCAACATTACTCATCATTACTTAGTAACACAAAAGGTTTTGTATTGGTTTGTGTACCTGATGATGTGTATTCATTCCTTTCTCTTCTTCTCTCTCTTACCTAGACTTTGTACGTTCTTATTTTAGATATAATGTATCTAGTAATAAGTGATCTACTCTTTGTTTTTATTACATATTCATACTTTACACTGTGATCTCTTTACACGCCCAACATCACACAATTTCATGAGCTTTACCCTTGCAGGTAAGTTCATGTATGCTTTCTATTTTTAATTTATCATAGTATTTTTCTTTACTGCATCACTAGAATAAAGGGGGAAAATGTAGTCATATAAAATATAAAAATTGGTAACTTGAGCATGGCTAATGACACCCAACCCTTAGGTCCCTCATGCTTGCTTTAATGACCCTCTTAGACTTATTTTTACTGATTCCTAGTTATCCATAGCCTTCCAAACTTGATCCCTACTCACCCAAAATGCTTTTTCCAAGACAAATCAATCCCCCTAGGTTTTGTCTACTCAAGATAGTAGCACCACACTTGGAC
Source organism: Torreya grandis (assembly GCA_037957365.1). Lineage (NCBI taxonomy): Eukaryota > Viridiplantae > Streptophyta > Pinopsida > Cupressales > Taxaceae > Torreya > Torreya grandis. Next base: position 2,352,809 of record JARHVA010001223.1, on the reverse strand, counting down.
TATAGTATCGGTGCCACTCTTGTCTACTTTTGATGCTATTATAAAAGTCTATTTTTGGCTCTAACGGTAAATTTTTTTTGACTCCCCATCCTTATCCTTATCAAAATAATGTGAGTACATTCAACCCATGACTAATAAATCCTTATAAAATCCCATTCAAAGATCATTGGGAGAGGGTTGGCAAAATATCACTAAGCAAGCAAGAATATAAGCAAGACTACTCAAGAAATCTTCCTTATTATCTGTATACAACCAACCAACACACTTACAAGCTCATTAAAATCCTTACACTAGTATTTATCCATCTCAAGCACATCTAGTTTATCATTCTACATCTTCATATACATAATTGCACAAATCACATCAAGTGGAAGAACTACATATGTCTTGATCCCTCTTCAAAGTATTGGTATATAGCAATGTGCCCACACATAGGGTGTGAAGCATTTTTAATGCATCTTACACACACTAACCCCCTCTCTTGATCAAAATTGGTTGAAACACAATGGAAGATAGGGTTTAAATAAATAATCTACTCTATAGGGAGCTATATAGACTTCCAGCTAATGAAACTTTATAGAAAGAGTCACAGAGATAGTGAATAAAACCCGAAAAGCTCAGATCCTCAAGACAATAGTGGCAAAGGTGGACTATAGCATCGGTGCCACTACTATCTAAATTTAATGCTCCTATCCAATCATAAAACAAAGTTTAGATCTCATTTTATGGCAATGTCTCAATCCTACATAGTGAATTCTAACCTATGTCTCAGTTGGATCGATTAGTTTTTAGCTAAGTTTTGTTTTGTTTTCCTTATTACTATTTTTAGAAAAGTTTGAATTATAATTAATTTACATAAATCAATAGGTTAATTATTATCTATTTATTTACTAAGTTTACTATTCAGACCTTTTAACAAAATTAGGAATAATACCTCAATATTTCCAAAATTATTAAATCACTAATCATTTCTCCATATATTATCATGAGAATTATTACAATGAGGTGTCCACCCTGACATCTTTTAAAAGATGAAACAAATAAAAACCTCTAATTATTTGTAATGAAACTATTCTTAAATATATACTAAATCTATATAAAGCTATATATATAGGTACATCAATTTCAATAGAAAGATTAAAATTTGAAAATCAACTCATCAACATTATTCTGCATATCAACATATACTGATAAATGATTGAGAGTTTCTCTCATGAATTCAAAATAAAATAAACTTAGTTTAAGACAAACTAATTGGTATACAAATTATACTAAAACACCCATTGATTTCCCTTAAGAGACTGATTTAATTAATACTATCAATTTTTATGATACAGATATTAAAATTTTCTATCTTTGTAACTGATTGTGAATATCAAAATGAGCTGAAACATGACATTATCAAATTGAACAAAATAACCTCCTCATATCCATTTATAAAAATATAACCAGGCCAAATCAACAATTTTTTTCAACCCAAAAATGTTCACCAGTATGAAAACCAAAAATGTTTAGAGAAATAAAGATTTCTCATATCATAAACTAATCCTTATTTGAAATAATGATATTTCCCATATCAAAACTTACATGCATGAAATTACAAAAAATCATCTAAAAATCATGTGTGTATTTATCACCTCATAACAAATTTACCATTTTTGAATTTATACACAAATAAATTTAACTCAAATCCAAAAATTGAATACCTCTAAGACATGAAACACTTATTCACCATATCTATTTTCCATAAACATTTGTAAACCAAACTAGACATGAACTTTTATAACTCATATCCAAAACCAAATACAGATTAAAACAAAAATGAATGAATTGACTCTCTTTACCATATCTAACTATTTTTAACATTTATAAATGGAAAGAAATATTACACACTTATATCCAAAACTCAACACAAAATTGTAGCAAAGTTCAAACATGTATCGTCTATGTATCATCCAAATTTATCAGTCACCACAAAAACTGTCATATTAACTTGCCAAAACCTAATATCAATATGAAAGAAAATTCACATGCCTCTTTCAAATATTATCTCAAATTCACATGCCTCTTTCAAATATCCATCAACAAAAATCCACATCTTTTACAAACATCAGACAACCCCAGTTAACTGTAACTCATCGATTTGCTATGCAACCTTATATAATCAAATAAATCAATGCATGTGTCTAAAAAATTTTCAACACATAACAATATGTAGTCAAAATCTGCACCATTTTCCAAATGAAACTTATATCCAAAAATGCATGCTTCAAACAAAAATAACATCACAAACTCCTTATGCAAAATTATATATAAATTCATCAAACAATATAAATCATTCAAAGACATATACTGAAGGTGATAAGTTCCATAACCTTACGAGGTATACAAATTTACCAAATTTTCAAACTCTCTCCTCACTTCTAGAATGCCACTTCTACCCAAAACTTGCCAAAGAATTGAAATGAAACAAATGAAAATGCCTTTTGTATTATCCCAAGCAACGTTAACTAACTTATGCTTACCTATTTCAACCATATTGGTAGAAAACTTTGTGAGTACCTTATCGCCAACCTATCTAAATCCTTTGGTAACTTGGCTAAGTTAAACATGACTAGTGTTTCTACCAAATCCATTACTAAATTCCTTTAAATGATACATGTACCTTAAGCTTAAGTGCCATAAAATCTACAGTTTCATAAAAATATCTGATGCAATCATTATAACCTCAATGCATTAAATCCACACAACTACTAACTAGCATGATGTCAAACCATTGGTTCGAACTCCATAGTCAATTAATCACCTAGTTCATCATTAGGTTTCATTTCTACCACACTTAAGCCTTTATTACCATTACCACTTAGGTCTAAAAACATTCCACCTTTATCCCTTAGGTTTCAATCCATGAGTATTTAACTCTTTATATGCAATGTTATTATGACAAATTGTTCATAAGTTCTAGTGTTAATCCATTAGCATCAAATCTTAGGTCTTAGTTTACAAAAAAATAGGTTTAGATCAAATTAACACCATTAGCACCATTTTGGGGACACTAGTACCTTGTGGTGTTTGTGGCCTTATTATGGCATTAATGTCCAACTAGTAGAACACTAGGCACAAATGGATAGGATCAATAAATGAGGGGTTGAGACTACTTTAGAGTTGACTAGGGATGTCGGTGGTCTATACAAAGGCTAGATAAGTGTGATAATAGGATATAGGATACGTTTGGGGATAAGATAGGGATATGTAGTCTCAATTAGAACTTTTATCACTTAAATATCACTTTTGGGTGATTAAATGACTAGGACAAAGGAATTAAAAAATGTACCTAGACTTACCTAGGAGGTAGAGCCCGTGAAGCTAGGTTTGAGTATGTGAATCATGCTCCAATGTGTGTACTACAAGTGAAATGTGTATAAATCGATCCTTAAGAGATATCAAAAAAAATACTAAAGTAAAGAAGTAAAACTAAGTAAAATTGAGTAAAGAGATAGGAAATAGGAAAGGAACAAATACACCTCACTGGGTACATGAACCAATACATAAACCCAATGACAACCTATGTTTGTGCATGTATATAGTGATTAATCAGTGAATATTTTAGATTTTGATGATAAATTGATCAATCCTCATGTATGGGTGGCTCAATAAATAAATCTAGTTTTGACTCCATCATTGGCCACCGCTATTTGGTGGATCATGACCTATGAATATCTTGAATTGGACTGATAGTGTGTCCAACCCTCTCATGTAGGTGGCTTAATAACTTAATTAGGCTATGAATCCATCATTTATCACCCATGTGTAGTAGATGTATCTAAAACTAAAGCTATGTGAGGTAAATGTAAATGTCTAACTTGTGTATATCTCATTGGGTATGCTGAATTTGTTGCCACTCATCTACATTAAGTGGCTTTGGGCCACTCAGGAATGCCAACCACTATAGATGGAGTAAGGCATGAAATTAGTGTATAACCTAGAATATGATGTCAAGTGTATATAATGTAAATAATGCCATGGAATTTATCATTCCATCTGATCAACCAATGTGTAAGTGAGCATATGATAATAATGTGCTACACACATGCTCCCAAATCTTACATCTGAGCATATGAATTTTAGACCAAGTTGTAATAAAATATATCTAGGTATTTAAACTAAATATGGGAATGATCATGACATGCATGATGCCCTCAATCTAAGTAAATTGATATGAGTTTGAGTTAAACTAATATGAATCTGAGCAAATACTGAGTATAACTAATAAATCTATAACTAACCATATGGAAACTTGTACTTTACCTACTATACTTTTCTATCCAATCTAGGTTTTTTTGAAATTGAGACTACTAGATAGTATCACCATGTCTTGGACAATAACACTGTTTCTAAAAATGTGGTGCTAGTATCCCAATTTGGGTACTAGTGTCCTTCTTGTTAAAATTCTATATAACTATACTTCTCTCTATGTCACTATTTTCCACTATGTTTACCTGTGTCTAATTTTCCACAACTGAGCCTATTTGATAGACATGTATTATGAGTGCATTGTATGAGCTTGATCTCTTTAAAAAATCCCTATGAATTCCCCCTGTTTAAAGGGACTTATTAATCCTATGCAAGAACTATCCTTAAAAGAAAAAGATTTGCAAAATGTGTGTTATCTAGAGTACATATGATATCTACGTAATTTATTACCATAGTAGATTGCACCCTCTGAAGGGAGGCTTATCTCTCTTCCTCCATGTGGCACAATGGAGACATTCCTCTTGCTATGGGTTACAAATGTGAGGGATGAATATTTAGATTAGGGGATAGCTCCCCTTGATACACCTTGAGGCCCTATATTTCCTACTTCTAATAATGGGGGGGGGGGGGGGGAAGAAAAGGGAGAGAAATACTAAAATCAGAACCTAAACTAAAGTGGTGATGCACAAAAATGGTTGGTCTACTCAGCTTTAACATATACTTTACACCAGAGACAAGTAATCATACACTTATACAAATGAGAACCTTTCCTACATCAGTGTTTCAATAGGGGATCCTATGGAGATATAGGGAGGAAGAACTACCAGAGGTGTTTTAAGAAACACTATGGACAACCTATTCACATATGCCTATACTCCAAGATGGACACTTATTATTGACCTATGAGAGAAGAACTCTCAATACACTAGATATGTTGGAATAAACTTATGAAAGCATGAAAAGATAATGACTTAACACAAGGTAAACCCATAAACATATGCAAAAGTGCAAGCTCAAATAGAGGTAAAAATGCTTCTTCTGATTCAAGATAAATTCCTTCAGGGTTTCACCATACAAGCTGAAATGTTTTTTCTCAAATAAGAAGTTACAAATATATAGAGAACTAGAAATAAGATAGTTGATAAATCAAGGAATGGAAACCCATGCCGAGTTAAACACTTTTGTAGAGACTAAAATACCATGCTACTGTCATATTCTTCCAACTTCATATGGGAGAGCCATGTTATAGATGTCCAAGTCACCACTCTTTCTATCTTAGTCCTACAAAATCATGGGATACTCCTTCTAGCAACTGAAAAATCCATCCTCAAGTCGTTATGGCTGGACCATGTTTTCTTCAATGCTGGGCACATCTGGTTGTGCATTAATGGTGAAGCAAAAAAACATGGGCTGCTCTCCTTTATAGTTCAAAAACCAATCTATTTTATTGGTTTTTGGTAGATATATTTCATCAAATGTATTAATTTTCCTTTCTAAGTCATTGGTCAGAATGGTGATTGATTTTGTCCTTTGTCTTTGTCAGCAATTGAAACTATTCCTTGTTTTGTGTTTTCTACTTTATCTTTACCCAGGTTTTGTCTCCTTCCTTCAACTTCTCCTTTGCCTTGGCCTTTTATTTTCTTGCTCTTTGAATTATTAGGCCTTCTTTGTCTCAATTTTTTTTCCAGGCTTTCTTTCAGACAAAAGTGTAGTAGAAAGCTTGAAGGAATTCCTTTGAACATTTTATTCGAAGGAATTCTTTATTTTGATTGCTCCTTTTCCTAATTTTATATTTTTTATTCACTTTATTAAGGTTCCCTCTACAAGGGTACTTTGTGCCTTGAAATTCCCCTTTGGAACTTTTTATTTAGTCCTACCACCGACCAAGGTGCCCTCCACAAGGGCACTTACCCTTCAGACTTTTTGCAAACATCATTCAAGCCATAAAAATTCCCTCTGAAGGAAATCCATTACCTTTTGTGAACTAATTTAGACTATTTCAAGTTCTTCAATTACTTCTACATAGAAAAATAGATAAGTAATACAACTTCACAAACCTAATTTACACTTGACAAAGTAGAATGAGGGAAACACCTAGCTTTTTCATGATGGTAGAGAACATTTTTGCACAAGGAAACAGAGGGATGATCTAGCCAAAACATGGATTGGATGAATTTTGCATTTAAAAAGGAGGGGGTTCCCAATTTTGGCTTGTACAACCAAAAATTGGTCAGCACAATTGGTGACTCTTAGGGGAAGCATGCCTGCTATGCTTGGGAAGACTAGTAGCCACAAAGTCCATTGGGCATGGAGTTAAGATGAACCTTGGAGGATTCAACAATATCTTTGTAAGGACCTATGAACCAACAAATATTTTACCCTAAAAAATAAGGAAAAAATACACACAAAGGCTAAAAACACTACACACATGCGTAACAACACTTAAGGAAAATAAGGAAAACTATGTACATGACAAAAGAAACCTAGTAACAATGCTTAAAATATATCCCATTGATTGGGATATGTAGCTCTTCACCATCCATCTTGGAGAGTTAAAAAGTATTATGTTGCTTGCATTGGGTGATGCCATATGGGCCACTCCATAAAGCATCAAATGTTGTGTGCCTTCCAAGCTTGGCTTGGTCCTCATTCGAATTCAAGACAATGTCACCTTCTGAGAAGATCCTTGGCATAGAAATTTTGTCAAAATGCTTCTTTGTTTGCTATTAGTGGCTGGTCATGGCATCCATGGCTTGGTCTCTCACTTCTTAAAGCTCCATTAGCTCACAATACCTAACTTCTAAGATGTCACTTTCCATCAATTGTAATTGATGGGCAAGATCCAAGGCTGGTAACTCAAGTGAGATAGTAATTCTAGCTTCCCTTCCATACATAAGTGTGTATGGTGATGATCCACATCTCTTCTTAGAGACAGTGATCCACATCCCTCCTCAGGGGTAGTTAGCTGCCACGTGTCTGACTGGGTTCACCTCGAGTGCTTTGATGGCTAGCCATATAAGGATCTAGAAGAGGACCCAGATCACTCTAAAGCTTTTGGCATGATGGCCAGTCCATCTATTGGTATTAGAGCTAGGTCTCGAGGTTGAGACTTGTGAAAACTGGTGGGCCTAATCCACATCTCTTCTCAGAGATAGCGATCCACATCCCTTGAGGGACTTGTAGTCATGCCAAAAGATCCAAAGTGATCTAGGTCCTCTTCCAGATCCTTATATGGCTAACCACTAAAGCACCTGAGGTGAACCCAGTCAAACACGTGGTAGCTGACTACCCTTGAGGAGGGATGTGGATTGCTAACTCTGAGAAGAGATGTGGATTAGGCCCACTAGCTTTCATGGGTCTTGACCTCAAGACCTAGCTCTGATACTAATAGAGGAACTGGCCATCACGCCAAATGCTTCGAAGTGATCTGGGTCCTCTTCCAGATCCCTATATGGCCAGCCACCGAAGCACTCGAGGTGAACTTGATCAGACACATGGCAATCATCTACCCCTAAGGAGGGATGTGGATCGCTATCTCTGAGAAGAGATGTGGATCAGGTGAATTCCAAATTACCCTCTTTGGAGTGATCCGATCTACCCAAAGAGCTATCTTCAACTTGGCATGCTAAGTGCTTTAATTTTCCTCCATTGTCCTCTTTATGATCCTAATAAAATTCTTGTTTGTGGATTTGTCTAGCCCATTTCCTTAGGGATAGTAGTTGGAAGAAGTTCTGAGATAGATGCAATACTAAAATTCCCACTCACTTGTTTTTATTCCCAATAAAGCTAATGCATTTTCTAAAATGATTGTGGCTAAGACCCCAAATATTGTCAATATGTCTTCATAAAAGTCTAGGATTGTACTCTCATTGGCCTCTTTCAAAGCTATGGCCTCTACCCACCTTTTGAAATAATCTATGGCAGTCAAAACCCACTTGTGGCCAACACTAGAAGGAGGATTGATTAGCCCTATGAAGTCCAACCCCCATTACATGAATGAATGTTTCACCTGAATAAGATGAAGAGGCATGGTAGCCAACCATTGATTCCCATCAAAGAAGGCACATTTTTGACATTTCCTCACCCAAACATGAGTGTCTTTAAACAAATCGGGCCAAAATTAACCAACCCTCATAATCCTTACAACTGTGGCCTTGGGAGCAAAGTGACCACCAGCTGGTCCATATGGAACTCAAATAGTACCTTGTCAACTTGGTTTGAATCAATGCTTCTCAAGAGCACCCTTGAAAAGTCTTTTTTGAAAAACACTGTATCAACTAGGACATAAACAAGATATTTGAGTCTAAAACACCTCCTCTTGGTCCTATCAAGACCTTGTGGATACTCACCAGTTCGAAGGAAATAAACCATGTCTTATGCCCAAATCTTCATGACTGTAGGTACAAATACTATAGGTTCATCATGTAGTACCAAAATTTCCTCCTTTGGCTCTTTCAAGTCTATAGTGAGGTGTTCACACAACCCCTTCCTCTCATTATCTTGGTGGTCTTGATCTCTACATCATATTCCATTACTTTGTTGATCCAACCTACCCTATTCTCATTCAAGTCTTAGTTTAGCAAGATGTCTTTTACACTAGGATGTGACACCATGATGTGAATTTTTCTACTAGACAACATATGTATGAACTTTTTCAGACTTCATATGAATGTAAGCACTTGATTCTTAACATACATGTATCTAACCTCATAGCCTTCTAAGCCTTGGTTAAAAAAAGCAAGAGGCTATTCTAAATTATCACCATTTGCTTGAGTGAGCATATCAAAGATTACCTCTTCATTCCCAAAGGTGTATAGATTGAATTCCTTGGATAAGTTTGGACTAGCCAGGGTAGGAGCTTGGGTGATAGCTTTCTTGATGCCTTCAAAGCTTTCTCTTCTTCTTGTTGTCCACGTGAATGTCTCATCCTTCCTTGGCATGGAAGTTAGTGGATTGACAAGCTCAACAAATTTAGAAATGAATCTTATAATGAAATTTATCTTACCAAATAAACTTTTTAGGCCCTTCTTGTGCTTAGGAAAGAATAATGCTAAGATGGCATGTACCCTCTCTAGATCAATGGATAGGCCTTTTTTCAAAATGACATGGCCCAAGAGCTTGCCTTCATGGATGGCAAACACGCATTTCTTTGGATTGAGAGAGATGCCAAACTCTCTACACATTTCAAATATTTACCTCAGGTGCTTCAAGTGTTTATTTGCCTCCTTGGAGAAAACTATCACATCATCAAGATAAACCAACACAATGTCATTAATCAAACCTTAGAAAGCCATATCCATATCATATTAGAAGGTAGCTCCAACATTTGACAATCTGAATGGCATCTTCTTATAGGCATACATTCCCCACTTTATGGTGAAGGTTGTCTTGTATTAGACACATTCTTCTACCAATATTTGATTTTACCTAAAGTAGCCATCTAGGAGAGAGAATATTTCACTACCTATCACCATCTAAGGAATTTGCTCCATACTTGGAATGGGATAGTGATATCTCAGTGAGACTCTATTTAGGTCTCTAAAATACACACACAATCTAACTTCTCCATTCTTCTTCCTAAAAGGGACTAAATTGGCTAACCAAGGAGAGTGTTTGATAGGAAAAATGATCTTAGACTCAATCAATTTGGTGAGTTCCTTCCTCATGAGAGGCTTGATCTTTGGATTGATTGGCCTTTGATTTTGCTTGATAGGTTTGCCACCTTCCTCTAGCTCAATGGTGTGTTGGGCCAAGCTTAGATCAAAGCCCTTCAAATCACCATACTCCCAAGCTAAGACATCAACAAACTCTTGACATAACATAATGAAAGTATGCTTTTCCTCATTAGTACAAACCTTCCCAAGTGCAAGCAACTTATCTTTATAGATATATACCCTTTCATAATTTTCCTTCTTGGTTGACATGCTTGATTTGTCTCTCTTGAGATGGTCATCTTCATTGAAAATTCTCTCAAGATTTACCAAACCTTTGGGAAGCCTGTTGGTCTTTGGCTGAACAATTTTCTCATCATACTACTACTATAGCTTGGACTGATTTTTGGAACCAAACTCAACTTCTTCCTACAATAAAAGTTCTATTTGCTGGTCACTTTCAAACACCTTCCAATTAGTGACATTGTATGGTATGGAGGGCCTCACAATCACCTTTAAATGATGTTGCTTCTTGCTTTGTCTCATCCCCTTTGGGATGTCAAACTGAGTACCAATGACTGCTAGTCTATTTGCATGCTTTTTCTCCTCTCATGGAATGGAAGTGATGTTAAAAGTAGTGAAGTTATCTACAAGGTCCCACACTCTATACTTGTAAGACTTGATTAAGGAGTTATTAATCAAGATTTGACCTCTCACTTGGTTCACAATCAACTCACTATCTCCAAACACCTACAATTCTTTGATTCCTTTCTTCCTTGCCCATTCTAGGCCATAAACAAGGGCCTCATACTCTACTATTTTATAGGTGTAGGAGAATTGAAACCTAAAATTTGAGAAGTATTTATCCTTTGAAGGGGAAACCAACATTGCCCTACCACCATCTCCCAACTTGCTTCTAGATTCATCAAAGAATAACTACCACAAATCACTGTCCTCTTGGTCTGTCTTCATCAATTTCAGCATGAAAGCATCTTTCTCATGTATACAGTAGACTCCAAAACCAAATTATTAAATGATCTTGTAAGGATCATGCTTAAAGTTGTCATTTCCCGATTCATCTAGGAGCAGATCAAAAAATCCTATAAGGGAAGATGATGGACATTGATCCACCTAGAGCTCTTCTTCATCAATGATTGCATAGTTCACATTCATCGCTTTGGGTGAGTATGGCTCTAGGTGATCCTTATGGATGGGATCTAACTCAATCTTTACTTTAGTTCCATACTTTGTCCTAAAAACCATGTAAGACCAGTTGGCTACCAAGTATCCACCTATATTGGATGTGAAATCCATTGACAAACAAATAGTGAAGTAAGGAGGAACATCTGCCACTACCACATCATGGGGAATTGAAAAGGTTGGATAGGCATGGATAGTCAAATTCAAGCCTCTTTCCACTCCTAAGGTCTTAGTTGGTGATCCATCCAACTATAGAACTCCTTTGATCATTTGCTCATACTTGAGGCCTAACTTATTAGCTATGTATTTGAGCATAACTTAGGTACTTGATCCATTATCAATGATGCAATTATGGACCAAAAAACCACCAATAATCAAGGACAAATAAAAGGGATGGACATTCTCATCTTTATTTTCTTGAACAACCATGGGAGGAGCACCATTTACTACCAACACATTATCATTTCTTGTTGGGACAACTTGCTAACCTAACCCATACAATTCCTTTTGGAGTATATCCTTTTGTCTTGGCAGTGCTAAAGAATCCCACAATGAGATGTTTATGTGAAGCTTCTTCATTTGGTCCAATATATTGATTGAAATATTACCCCCTTTAGAGTTCTCCTTGGGAACATTCATAACCTATGGTGTAACTTAAAGAGCTAAAACTATAACTGTTGGCCTATAATTGGGAAACTTTTGATTCGCTTGTGGTCATGGGGTTGCTTTAGGTACACTTTCTACTTGATTGGGTGAAGGAGATGCTATAGGTGCTTAAGTGGCTACTTGAGCTTCATTAATGGCTTTCTTTTTGGACTTAGTGTTGGAAGCAACACCAATATTTTGATTAATTGTGTTCCCCACATAGTTGACTGCATATAACTCTCCTTCTAAGTGATTCATGAGAGTTGAATGAGATTGAGCCTACTTGTTGCCTATCCCAAATTGTGTTGACATCTCAAAATTTGAGAATTGAGCTGCTTGATTACCTTTTGCAGTTGTGCTTTGATTTGGTAGCTCACTGGCATAAGCAACCTATTCTTAGCCATGCTCCAAGGGTGGATAGTTGGGTTGCTCCTACACCAAATTATTTTGAGTGGGGACAAGAGCCTTAGAAGATGAAGGGGCATTTGTATTATAGATTTGATAAGGCTTGACATGTGTAATTTGATCTTTCCCTTGATTATAATTTTGGAATTGAGCCTATTTTCTTGGCCAAACTATTGGTAGCCTTGATTTGGCCTATAACTCTAAGCTTGTTGTCTCTTGAGGGCAACTAACTCATTGGTAGCACCCTATATTAGGATCTTAACTTCATGGATGTCATTTATATGGGTATCAACTAGATTCTCTTTATTAGGTAGAGGAGCTATCATGGGTAAAAAATGCTAGACTGAGGGCTATAAATCAAGAAAGAGTGGCATAAGAGGTCTAGGACCTATCTTTCATGCTTAAACAAGGCAATTTTTGGCAGCTATGACTATCTCATAAGTAGTGGGTAGAGTGTTTCCACCCATGGACTGTATCATGACAAAAATGTCACTATTTAGGGCCTTCAAGTAGTAAAGGAAATCATAGCTTGGGGTTGGCCTCACACGAATTAGGATTCTGTCCCAAGTCTTTTAGAACCTAGTGTTAAAATCTTACATAAAATCATGTGGGGCTCTCTTCATGGTGGTTAACTACTCAGCTAGAGATAAATGGTCACTTTTTTCTCCAAACCTATTAGTCAAGAGGGTCCCTAACTCATTCCATGATCCAACTGAGTTCATAGGCAAGGTCCCATAGTAGTCCAAAACTTTCCATTTGAAGGATAAGGCTAGCAATCTAATGGCTACATTTTCTTCAGTGATATTATGGATGTTACAGAGGTTTGCTATGTTTCTAATATGCTTGAAAATAGTGATTGGACCCTCTCTACTAAAGGGAGGAACACTTTTGAGAGTTGTCCCTAGAATTGGGTCATACTACTGAAGGTTCAAGGGACTTTGACCATTGAAGGCCATAAAAGGGAAAACCCTAAGGGCTGCCATGGCTATGAAAGGATTCAATAAGGTCTCCTCGAGTAGGTATATTTTATGGCTATTTTAGAAAAATGACTTTCTATGTAAAGGTGGGTATTTACAAACCTTAGCCTTTTCATTTAGTTTAAAGGTAACTGTTGACACAGTGGATTACACTCAGGGCAGGATGCCTAGCTCCCACCCTTCCACACGCAACAATGGAAACTCCCCTCTCGCCTGTGGGACCGATGAAGTTGGAGGGGAGAGTCTCTAGATAAGGGCTAGTTCCCTTTGATGTATCTTTTAGGCCCTAGTTTCTCCTAATGCTAACAAACAAATGTAAAAAAGGGGGGGGTGAAAAGGGAGAGAGAGATGCTGAAAATAAAACCTAAGCCTAAAAATGAAAAGGTGATACACCAAAAAAATTGACCCACCCAGCTTGAACATACACTTTTCACCAGGAAGAAATGCCCATACACTTCATCTGATGTGGGAAACTCTTCTATTTTAGTGAGTTAGGGGTCCGTAGAGATACATGGAGGAAGGAACTAGGAAAGGTGTTCTGAGACACACTTTGATAGCCTATTCACATGCACCTATATTCTTGCTGTAGACACTTTTGGCAGACCTATAGAAAAGAGACTTCACAATGCACTGGACATGTTATAATCGATCTATGAAAAGCATGAAAGATAATGACTTAACACAAAAGAAGAACACAAACATATACTTTAAAGTGTAAGTCTAGATAGAGGTAAAAATGCTAAGTCCAGATTCAAGGTAAAATCTAGTAGAGCTCTGCCTTACAAGCCCCGAGAGATTTTTGGGCAGAGTTTTGCCTTAAGGATGAGAGAATGGATATTTTCTCAAATGAGAAGCTTTACAATATATAGAGAGAGGAAGAGAACTTAACAATTTTTGGGAAAGACTTTGGCACTCTTTGAAGTGCTCCCTGCCCTCCGCAAGGGCACTTATCCTTCGGGAGGCTTGAACCTTTGATTAAACCACTCCTTTGAACCAATTCAATGATTCAAATGTTTGTTGGACCGTTTGATGAACCAAGCCTATTAAACTGTTTGGATTGAGCTGATGAACTGAACCATTTGATTAAACCTATGGATGAACTTTGCATTGAGCTGAGTGATTGAACCATCTGATTAAACCAAAGCATTGAACCAAAATGTTGAACCAATGCATTGAACCAAGCTGATGAACCATTTGATTGAACCAATGTGATGAACTTTGATTGAACCTATCGATTGAACCAAGCCTTTGAACTGAAGTGATGAACCATTTGATTGAACCTGTCGATGAACTTAGCTTTGAACCAAAGTGATGAACTTTGTCGATTGAATCGAGGCTTTGAATTGAAGCATTGAACCAAGGCATTGAACCGATTTAATGGTTCAAAGGTGCTAACTCTTGGAAAGATTATGTCGTTGAAACACTCTTCCAACCTTAAGGAAAAGTGTCCTTGAACCATTTTAGCTTTCTTTCCTTATGAATTTCTTTAGACAAGAGTTTGAAGAAGCTTTGTAAAACCTTGCACTCTCTGAATTGATTCTTCGTCTGCCAAAAGACTACACCTACAAAGTTCATAGAAGTCCTTGTGAAGTCCATAAAAAACCTGTAGAGTCTATAGAAATGGAAAGACTCATGCAAAAATCAAAAGTACTGGCTCAGAACAACATGAAAAAGGGGGGGACCGATTTTTGGCCTGTTGGGCAAAAATGGTCAACAAATTAGTGACTCCCAGGGTAAGCATGCCTACTATGCTGAGAGACCAATTGCCTTCTAGTCCATTGGGCACAGAGTCAGATGCAACTATGAAAGAGTTAGCCACTACTTTGAGGGATCCCATAATCAAACATGAAGCCTTTTACCCCACACACAAAGGAAAACACACACAAGCCTAAAAACACTACCTGTGTAAACTACACTTGGGGAAAGTAGGAAAAGAAACTGAAAGCAAACTAATATATACAGCTAACTAGAAATATTTGCCTCCCTCCTAGATCAAAAGGAAAACTTCTTAAGTCCCCTTCCTAGCAAGAAGACTTATGATGCCAGACAAGTGGCTGAATGAAATGGAGAGTTGGTGACCTACTCCTCTTGCCTGTCACCTTGGTTGGCCTACCTTCATGTGGATTAGATTCAAACATGCTTCCAAAATATACGTACTCTATTTGTTCTTGGAAGCTTGTTGAATGCTGGTCTGTCATGCTAGTGCATTTCAGCAAGAAAACTGTTGCTGTTGGTTCATCACCATAAGCCCTTTATTGTGCATGGTCCCTTTACAGTGCATCATGGTTTGACCTGTTTCCTTCTACTTCATTGAAGACCATGTCAAACTCATCCTCTGCTTCCTCTTGGCTTTCTTGAAGAAGGGTGACTGTGGTGATGTCTAAAATGGAATCACAAATTGATTGTTCATCCCACAGAACATCACCTCTCTGTTTAAAACTTTTTTCTTCAAAGTTTTCCTCAAGGAAGACAAACCTCTCCTTTTCCTCCTCAAAGATCAGGATCTCTAGATGTTCAAAGATATTTTCCTGATCCTCCTCCAACTCTAGCTCCTTAGCATAGTCATCCTCTTCATCGAAGCAACAAGGAATTTCATCAAACAAAGGGGGATAGAGCTCACCATGCTTAAGTTCCTCTTCATATTGTTGGAACATCTGCATGTATGCATGACCTGCGTCTTCTTCATTACTGATGAAGTCTTCACAAGGGGCATCGATGATGATTTGTTCTTCATTGTCAATCATTATAGCCTCTTGGGAAAATGTAGATTGGGTCTTCTACTCCTCACTCGCCTCCTACAGAGCAAGTTCTTCCTTGAGAAGGGGTGAAGTGAAACAACCATGTGGAAGGGGAGGCAGTCCTTGAGCTAGAATCAAATGATTTTCCTCCTTCCACTTGGCTAGCACTTCATCAATATTAGGTGTGGCCTAATAGATCTCTTAGAGGTGTGTAGATGGAATGTGTTTAGACATGGGATCTGTTATTTGGTTTGAAACATCCACCACATGTTGGCTGAGGAAACTTGCTCTAGACTCCAACTATGCAATCTGCCTGTCTATATCTTCTTGGAAGAGCCTTTCTTGGAGGTCACAATCATCATCAGGAGCAGGAGCAGCCTCATCTTCTTCAAGGGTTAGAGCAAAACCTTTCTCCTCCTCTTCCTTTTTGCCCCAAGATTCCACTATTTGCTTCCAACTCATGACCTTGGGATTGGAATTTTCCCCTTGTGAACAAGGAGTAACTTTATCCTCTTCAAGGTCTTGGGCTGGTTCATGATGTTCCTTTTTCCAGCTTATAATTTGGAGATCATGTTGAAATACTTGAGGAGGTTGGGGAAGATTTGGGAGGGTCTGCTCATGTACAGGAAGAGCTATCTGAAAAGAGGCGTGTTGAAAAGCTAGGTGTATGGGATTAAAGGTAGGATCGATTGATACATCAGATGAGCTAGAATGAGCAAGTGCCATATGATAGAAAGGATTTGGCACACAAGAGGGAGCTTTTTATAGAGAAGGAGGGGGCACACAAGGCTCATCAAAATTAGGTTGGGAAAAGGAAATAGGGGATCCTTTTAAAACCTCATGAGGAAAAGGGGGCAGACCTTAGGCCAAAATCACTTGATTTTCATCTCTCCACTTTACCAACACTTCATCAATATTGAAATCAGCTTGAGGATTGGTATAAGGGGTATCTTTTGGCATCAAATCCTCTACAAGGTTTGAAAGCTCCATCTCTCTTTCTCCAAGTAGTCTCATCTTAGCTTCCAATTCCTCAATCCACTTAGCCAGATTATCCTCATTTTGTACCTCACACTCTTGGAAAATGTCTTTCTCCTCCTTGCTGCTTCATGACTCAATCAATTTATTCTAGCTCAAGATATTAGGATTGGCCATCTCCTTTTAGGGTGATGGGGCCACAATGTGAGAGGGTAGTGAGGGTTTGGATTCCATTTCCCTTGCTGCCAAACTAGACTACTACATTTGAAGATTTGCCAATTCAATTTGTTTATCAAGATTAGCCTTAAACACAAGATTTACTATTTTATAACTCTCCCAAACATGATTGGGGAAAGGACAGGCTTGACTTGGCTCATAAGCAGGGGTTATGTATGACTGATATGATACTTGGGGTAGCAGATATGCAGGTTGATAGACTTGGTAAGGCCGCCTCTCATGAATACTCAGCTTCTCTTCCAAAGATGCAATCAAACCACTCACATCCAACATCTCACTTATAAGCCTAGGATTTATAAGGGTGTTAAGGTAGATATAAAAATGTATATAACAAAAAATCTAAGTAAACCTTGGTAGCTACCTAGGGGGATGGGACATGATGTCCATCACGACACCTAATTAGGAGGAGGAAATGCATGAGGTCCCTCATGACATGAAAAACTGCTGTGTGTAACAAGTAAAAACAAGTGTCATGGCCATGATGCATATAAGAAATCATACATACAAAGCACATGAGGCACACAAAGTAGGCCAAGGGGTCAAAATACAAAGGACATGTGCACATGTCATTAATTCTAAAAAAAATAAGACATACAAGGATATGTTCAAATGTTCATATATGTAAGTAATAAATATTTTGGTTGAGATCCACATATAAGAACATGTTCAAATGTTCATGTACAAAATAATGAAGGTACACACAAGGACATGGGCACATGTCCAAAGTAAACATAATATGAATAAAAGTGGCATAGATCCAAAGAGTAATGGCATATTTAAATGCCCTCAAATATAAGAAGCATAGAGATACAATTAAGTCTAACTAGGAAAGCTATAAATGAAAGTATTCATGAGCATGTAATAAAAATCTATGTAAGATGTAGGATGTACATATGTCTAGTCTAAAGTAGTAATAGTTGGAAAAAAATATGAGTAAAAGTAACATGATCAATATTAAGATATAACAATGCTAAAGTTGGGATGTAGAGTATATAAAAATAGAACCTGGTAATCATAACTATGTATAGTGTGCCCCTAAGTGGGTGAATGTGTCAAATGAAGAACCTATGTATCAATGTATATGACCCTAGTGGGTAAATAATAAATTTTTTAGATCAAGGTAGTGGACCCGAGTCCTATAAAAATTAATAAGCACTCGATAAGAATAGGTGAAGCATATATGTATGACAAAATTAACTATACTAAGATAGCTAACATATGTAGTGACTAGAAAATATAATAAGTGTAAACATAGAAATGCATAAAATTTGTAATTTTGTGTTTTTTGATTAATATTTGAATTTTTGTGTTTTTGACATATTTTATTATTTTTAAATTTTTTATAGACATGAGCTATGTAAAATCAACATGAAAATTAAACTATATAGAAGGAGCAAGAGAAAAGAAAAGTATGAATGAGAAGGGAGGATCAATACTAACCAATGAGTCTTATGGGAGACTCCCTATCACTCTGGCCTATGTCAAAAATGGGAAGGATAATCTCTTGTGCAATGTGATTACTATTTTGTAGTTGAATGGTGTTACAGTATGAATATGAGTATTGTTCATCATCAAAATCATAATAGCCTAGAATGCTAGAGGGAATTACCTCATATTGTAGATTTAACCTTTTTAAATTGTGCTTTGGCATATTGATTATGATTTTTCCCTTTAATACTATGATTATTATAGGCATATGGTGCTTTGGAAGCTCGTTTACTATAAAACCTCTTTTGAGAATGCTTGTTGGCTTAACATGATTTTGAAAAAGCAATTTAAGATCTTGATATTCTTGCAACATGTCCTATGTATTTGGATATTTTTCCTTGAGAAACTATATCTGTGAATGATTTACCTTAGGATGTTCAATCAATCCCAAACCTTATTAACCAACATTATTAACTGCTAGAATATGAGTGATGCCTTGGGCCTACTTTCCCAAATATTAACCATGATAATCAAACTATTGTAGATATTTTTGACCAAACCCATACTAATTTGAAGGTTGAGCCTCAATTTAGAGAGGTATATTTGCATCTTTTACATACTTTACCTATTCTTGTTGTACTATTTCTTCCTCTAATTGTGCTTTGTGAACCTTTTTGTTATTATAAGTTATGCTTTGGTAACCATTTTTGTATCATTTCTTAGTTTGACCCTTTTTGAATTTTTAGATGTGCTATTGTATGTTGTTTGGATGAAGTGTCATTATTTTATTGGTTTACATCTATTATCTATTGTATTTTCCTTTTCAATGCTAAACATGAATCAGTGTGGTGCCCATGCATTCTATGATATGCACAATAGTATCTAGATATCCACACTAGGTGTAAAGGGGGTAGGTCAATCAACTTAGATTTTATCATTTCCATTAACACCTCACTTGAAATCTTATTTGATCTTTGAATGATTTTTAAATAACTAGTTATAGATGTACTTTGTTGTGAATTATGATTTAGATATGAAAGAGTGCTAGGCACAACTTTGATAGGTTAACATACATATACATGGTTTATGCTAGCATATTCTAAATACTATGTACATGTAATGTGATTTGTAAATATTTTTACTTGTTCACTTAACAAAAAAAATTGATTATATAAATATGATATTATCTTGATCATATGATAATTTGATCCCTTAGAGTCTAACAAGTGCAGATCCTAGTTTTTTCTGATTGAAAATGTAAGCACACACCCTGTAAGAAAATAGTGTGAATAGGCTAAGTATGAGAATTAGTGATGATGG
Source organism: Torreya grandis (assembly GCA_037957365.1). Lineage (NCBI taxonomy): Eukaryota > Viridiplantae > Streptophyta > Pinopsida > Cupressales > Taxaceae > Torreya > Torreya grandis. The sequence goes on along the minus strand of JARHVA010001223.1, from coordinate 2,332,979 downwards.
TATAGCCTACTTCACTCATGAAGGAGTGATAACATGCACTTGGTTAGAGGGAAAGTAGCTATCACCCTCATGGAGATAAGGAGGATAAAGAGATTCTTTCTTGTGCATAAGATATGACATTGAAACTTGAAACCTTATTGTTAGCTTATGTAATATATCCTATATGTATGTAAGGATTTGTTTCTTAATTGAATTCCATATAAGATAAAAATGACATGGTAGAGATATAATGAAACATGACATGCATTTCAATTGATATAAGGCATCATCTATACACATGTTTATGTCTTTTCTGAGTTCATTTTGAATTAAAGTCAACAAGCATGCAAATAAAAGTATTAAACTTTAAAACAAAAATGACACACTTATTTTATTATTATTATCATGATTATATCAAATAAAATTAGAAAATGTATAGATCTAAAATTTAAATGCTAGAAATTTAAACCCTAGGGTTATTTAGGGTTAGGGTTTGTGCAATATTCAAAGTAAGTTGGGTTTACCAAATGTTTTAACCTCTTAGGACTCAATGAATGTGAATATTATGTTTGTTAAGGAGTTGAGTAGACTAAATTAGGGAAATAATATATAATAAATATATCTACTAATTTTTTACAAAATTAACTAGATTTGACTTTACTAAAAATAATAATAAATAGTGCAAGAACTTAGCTAGAAAATAATTGAGACATGATCTAGATGCTATAAATTGAGGTGAAAGTTGGTCTAAGTGTCATAAACTAGATTTCAATATTATATCCCATCATAGATAGTAACACCAAAATTATATAGTAGTGCCTTTATTAGAAATGTGGTAGTAGTGTCCTAATATTGGTGGTAGTGTCTTTTGTATATGACTATCCCAAGCTTTTGAGTGCACCTATGTCTGGATGTTTGAGATTTGTTCCTACATGCATAATTATTGAAACCTTGTATTATAATTGTAATAAATAATTTGGTGAGAAAAATCTAATCCTCTATGTATCTAGGGCATCTAGTTGGCATGAGCTAAAAAGTCTGTCTGTTAGTAGGTAGGTTGGACATCCTCAACACCCCATTATGAAGAGAGTTTCATACATACCAGTAATCTGATGAGAGATCAGTTCGATGTAATTCTCCACACCTAAGTTATGGTGAAATTGCAAGTGATGCTGGTATGATAGTGGCCTTGAGTTCCTTGAATGTGCTTGAGAATAGAAATATAGGTATTCTAAGCTTAGGATTGCTATAGATAGTAGTATGCAAAATAAGGATTGATAACCTTAATTATGTTTAACTTGTTTTGAGTTTGAATGTGTATTTTGCATTTGATTTCCATCTAGTGGTTAGAGGGATAAAAGTCATGTATTTATCTATTATGTTACTGATGCTGGTGATAAAATAGGTCTATGCTGACCCTAAGAGGTTTTAGTTTTGAAAATATATCCATTTGGGAAAAGATAGGGAAAATGACATTAACACAATTTTGGGGAAACTAACACTAAGTGGAGATAGTTTTCTTATTATGGTGCTAGTGTCCATATAGTATAACATTAGGCATGAAGGGATAGGATCAAGAAACGAGGATAATCCTTCCTATTAGACACTCCAAGTGGGTGGCTAATTTAGTACCAATTAGAAATAAAATCAGAGAGATAACACTTTATGTGGACTTGTATAACTTGAATAAAGCCTCATAAAAAGATAATTACCCTTGCCTTCACCAGATGAAGTATTATATATAGTGAATGACTCTTAGATGATGTCATTCCTAGATAGGTACTTAGGGTATAAGTAGGTAGTGGTCAACTATGAGGACTAGATCAAGACAACTGTCAGGAATCTAGAACCACAAATAGTTTTGTTACCACTTGTCAGGATCTAGGAAGCACAATTGATTACCATGTACAAGCAACTAAACGCAGAATTTAACCAAAAGTAAATAGTAACTAGAAATCATAAACAACACAAAATATGAGAGACAATACCCAATTATATTAATAATCTTACAGAAGGAAATACAACAAAGAAGATGCCACAATCTTCTTCCTTACACACCTCTAGGGCTCCCACACCTCTAGGCCATAAACAGTAAATCTCTTCAAGAGCTCACTCTCTCAATTACAGTCCCAACAATAAACTCAAACATAGAGTTGTTGTTCACCTCCAACCAGTCAGTAATAATACTGCCAGTCCACCAGTCAGTAACAATACTGCCAGTCTACCAAGTACTCCATGTACTCCACGATCGAGTACACATCATACTCCAAGTACACAATGTACTCCAAGTAGATCTCACCTGATCTTGCTACCTATTGTGTTGCTAACCTGCCTGATCTTACACACCTACAAATCAACTTGGTTCTGCACACCTGCAAACCTAGATCTCGCACACACACACACCTGCAGATCAACCAACCTTACTTAGATAGAACCCTTGTCCTTGCCTCACCAAGTCCTTATGATTCTACCATACCAGCACCCCTGTGGATCTCTACCAGATCTTGCTGTCCCGTAGATCTACCTGATCATACACACTTGGCACTATGGCACTATGAGGAGCCAAGCTTGCTCTCTCTATCTAACACCCGAGGAATTCTTGCTTTGATCCCTCACACTTTACAATACAGCCCATGAGTCTCTTAAATAGATCTCATGCAAACAATAATTAGACATCCAATTATAATAATTAGATTCATAGCTCCGAGACTAAAATTAGCCTTTAACATGCAAACAACTGGTTCATCAACAAACTGTCTATGAAACTCACAGTTTGGAACCGCACAGGAAACTGATGTCGGTCCTTGTCTGCCTGGAGATGACCGATGTCGACCGATCCTGACCAATGTCGACAACATCCTATCTACACCTGACCGACGTTGGTTGGCCTGACCAACATCGATTGGCCTGACTGACACTGGTGACTTTGACACTCAGCAACCTCCTCCAATGTCTACATCAGTGAAGCTTTTAGCTCCACAACCTAACAATAACATTTAAAATTAAATAGGGTACATTCACATATAAAAGGATGCCATTTAGCCTAAGCAATGTGGGAGACACATTTCAATGGTCCATGGATATTGAATTCAAGGATCTCATTGGTAAGTGTATTGCCATATACATAGATGAATTAACTATCCTTTCCAAGAATAGAGAAAATCATATCAAATACTTAAGAGCTGTTTTTCAGAAGTGCAAAGATCATAAAATTTACTTGAATCTGAAAAAGTACATATTTAGGGTCTTAGAGGGTAAGTTATTGGGCCACATCATCTCAGAATGAGGAATTTTAATAGACCTAGAAAGAGTGGAAGAAATTCTAAAATTTTTGTTGCCTTGTATTAGAAAAGAGTTGAAGTCATTATTCAAGGAGATTAACTTTGTCAAAAAGTTCATTTCAAGATTTGTACAGATAGTCCAACCACTAAACAACATGTTTAAAAAGGATGTGAATATTGAATGGATGACTAAAGCATACATGAATTTTTATTAGATAAAGAAAGTAATTTTAAATGCACTAGTGCTAATCATTCATGAATATACATAACCCTTCTACATCTATTCATTCATTTCATAAAACTTGAGTGTTGTTATCTTAACACAAAATTAAAAAAAATTGGAGATGAGAGACCTATCTCATTAATGAGTTCTCTACTTTGCAATACTAAACTAAGATATTCAACTATATAAAAACAAGATTTTGACTTAATCAAATAAATCAAAAAGTTAGACACTACATTCTTCGTGACAAGGTATTCACAGCTGTGCCTAACCTAGCAATAAAGGCTATGTTAATGCAAAATGAATTGGTTGAGTGAAGGGGCAAGTGGATGACCATTATCCAAGATATTAACTTATATATCCAACCAATGAAAATTATAAGAGGTCAAGGACTCAACAAGGCCATGGCTGAAGTAGAACTATAGATAGTTTACTAATAATACATAGTGAAAGCCATTACAAATGATGATTGGTATTAGGATGCGGTCTAATATTTTATCAACAATAAGTGCCAAATTCATCTAAATCCAACTTAGAGAAGAGCCTTGTGCTTAAAAACCAACAACTTCATGATCAAATTAGGCAGGTTGTATAAAAAAATCATGAAGTCATAAATCTGAGATACATAAACAAACAAGAAGCAATTGGAGTACTCAATGATTTCCATAAGAAGTATGTAACTAGTCATGGTTTAGGGAGTGCTACATCTCATCAAATAATTAGGGTAAGGTATTACTAGTTGCATGTTTTTAAGGATGTTCATACTCACATCTGAAACTATCATACCTACTAAGTAATTATGAATAGATAATGTATGCCTACTATGCCATTAGAACCAATTATTGAGGTTCAACCATTTGTAAAATGGGAGTTGGTATTCATTGGTGACATCATTGATAATTATTATATAAGACACAATTTCATCCTTATGACAATTGATTACATTACCCATTAGATAAAATCTCAAGCATGCAAGAATAACACAACCAACACGGTAATGAACTTCTTATAAGACCATATCATCACCAAGTTTGGGATGCCTGCTACTCTAGTATGTGATATTGGTCCTAACATCTCTTATCTTAAATTTATTGAATATGCCTATGAAAACTAGGTAATCCTCAAATTATCTTCCAATTATTATTTTTAAGGTAATGGGGTAGTTGAATCTACTAACAAGAATTTATTGGATGTAATTAATAAGGTCTTGGAAAAGAACCCTAGGGATTAGCATAATGTTCTAAAATTTACATTATGGTTTGATAGGACTATAATTAAGTCAACTTTATAAATGTCACCATATCATATTATTTACAACCAAGATCCCATATTTCCAATTAACTTAAGAATCCCCACATTATAGTTCATGAAAGACTAGCTATAAATAGATGATAAGATAGAATCTCACCTCTTTAACTTGATACAAATATAAGAGAAACATGATGCAACCCTACTACATTTTAGCAAACACCAAAAGGTCATCAAATGTTGGTTTGATAAATGAGTAAAAGTGAAAGCCGTTAGGACATTTAATCTAGTCCTTCTCTAGGACAAGGCTTATAAGAAAAAGGGACAACATGGCAAGTTTTATGCCCCATGGTTAGGTCCCTACCAAATATCTAAAATCCTGGGTGAGAATTAATTCAACCTAAGGTGTTTAATTGGTGAGGATATCCCATTACTTGTCAATAGATAGTTCATCAAACACTACTTCTAGGATGGAATTAGCTTGGCAAGTTCCTATAAATACCTTATCTTTCCCTTTCTTGCTTTGTTTTTTGCTTTCTTTCCTGCTTTATTATTAGTTTAGTTTAATTTTCTTGTTTTCCCTATGTTTCATTATTAGTCTAACCTCATTATTGTCTCTTTTTGTCCTGATGTGTCTTTTTTTACCTATAGGTTCCCCTCTTAGTCAAATAAGGAAGCATATAAGGTGTGTATGTAGGTAGCTCAAGTGATGTTCTAGTACGTACGTACTCTAAGTAGTTTTTAGCCTTAGATTGTATTTCAAAATTAGTTTTAAAGGTCTGGTTAGCATGTACATTCTAAATTTTTTCATGTCATGTTAAGTTTGAGTTAATGAAGACATTCTCTCAAAACCAAGCATAAAATCACATCTTAATGGTTTATGGGTTTGTTTGGACAAACCTACTACAGTGAGGATCTAGGGTGAAAAATCTATAATTTTTCCTTTCACTTACCATAATGGTCCCGAACCTAGAATTTATATTCTAAAAATGAAAATAAAAGAAAATATAAATCAAGATAAGACAATAAAATAAAAATCAACATCTAAAAAACCCAACTCTAGGTGATTCAGTCAATCTCTACTGGGGATATAAATACCTGACTGATAGTAGAGTAAGGATTTAAATGGGATCAATGGAAAATCTGTTAGGGCTATGGATGCCTAGATGGTAGTAGAACAATGCCTAAGAAAACATTCTCAAGGTAAGATTCACTAGCATAATGATTATATTCATAGTAACTAGTCCTCACAAGTTTTTAGAAGTAGTAATTTAACTGGTTTGCACACACCCAATCAATGAGAATGTCTGATGTGGTACTTTAGTTGATCCCATCATCTCATTTATTCAATTATTTCATGTTCCATATATAATATTGACTAAATATTTTGGGTTTGTAGACACGTTTCTATTGTTTCAAATACTAAAGATTATTTTCTAGTAGAGTTGTCATTTGTTGTTGCTTGCACAAAACACCTAATTTTTTCCAAGAATCAGGGAACCTCATATTTTTCCTTTTATTCTAATCCTTGTTACACTCATGGATTATTAGTCTTATCACTCTTAAGTTTCCTTGGTGGTTCATCTCAATTTTCATGCCAAACTAGGGCCCAAAACCATTATTTTTAGAAACACCACATCTGTGTGAGTCAAATTTATATTTTGCACTTAGTGTGAAAGTAGAGTTTTAACCTCCCACTTTATATTTGAAATTTGGATCTCTTAGATATTTATAGCTTTCCCTAGGATGTCATCTCAATTTTCATGCCCTTAAAGCTACCTAAACCTATCCCATTTCAATGACCAAGTTTTAATGATAAATTTTTATATACAACACTTGGTCATGAAGTAGAGTCTTATTACACTAATGCTTCTTGGTTGTCTTGCTTCCTTGCTCTCTCATCTACCTATAGGTGATTTAGAGGGTAAATTTGATTTTTTTGCCCTTTAATCTCTTAAAACCTATTCCCTTGATAAAACAAAGCTTGTACGAGTCATTTTTATATTTTACACTTGGTCATTTTATGAGTTTTTGACTGACTTTCACCTTGATGAAGATCTCAAGAAAAATTTGTCCTAAACCCCAGTTAGGTCTGGCTAAGCATGATCCAATTTTTTATAAGTGCCTAGACCTAATCAAGATTTCAACCCATGATTAGGTCTATCTAAGCCTAACATTAATTTACCTTACCTAATCAAAGTTTTCCTTGGAAATTTGGTCTTCATTCAAAACTTCTATCTCTCATAGACCTAATTGGGCTTTTAAATCCCGAATAGGTCTAGGGAGTATTTTGTGCTAAGTATTAGTTATAACCAAAAAGTTTTTAGTGATTAGGTCTTTGGTGAACCACTGAAATCTCCCCCTTTTATAATCAGAGTTTAAACTCTAGATGGGTCTTCAGGAATTTTCCTTATTTTATGCTAATATTGTACTTGAGCCCCCAACCCCTGATTAGGTCTTCAGGGGTTCACTTATTTTTTCCCTCGACTATGTTTGTTGGACCCTCAACTATTGACTAGGTATTCAAGGATTTTGAGGGTGGTCTCAATGTTTTTAGGGAACATTTTCCTAATTGGATTGATGCATGGGTCCTCTTTCCTTTATTAGGTAGGATTAAAATCTTGATTGTGCCTAAGCTTTGACGTAGGGTGTGTAGGCAATGTTAATCCATGGAAAATCCGCAATCAGGTTTGGGATTATTTCCCCATAGTCTTTATATTATGTGTAGGATTTAAATATAGATTATAATGGGATCCCCTCCATTTGAAACATAGTGTTGATCAGGAATATAAACCTAGATAGAATGTGTAGCTTATACACTATTAGAATGAAGACCTAATTAGGGGTCCCAAACTTGATTAGGTCTTGGGGCCCCTTGATATCCTGAGTCAATGCAAATCAGATAAAAACCTTTGATTAGGTTTGTGAACATGTCAAAAATGCCCCTAGTGATATTTTGGCTTCTAAAGCTTGATTAAGACTAGGAGATTTAAAATTCAAAAAGTAACATTTAAACATAATTAAACCTCCCAAAAAGTTTGATTAGTCTATTGAGCAAGTTTTAAGGTTGCCTTTCAATTTTTGACAATTTTTGATCTTGGTGTTAAAAATTTACACCAATCATGTTGTCACAAAGTTGACTTCATCTTGAATGTAATGACAGCCTCAAATTTTATTGATTTTGCCTAGTTTAAAACATGTTTGGGTTTTGGTGTCATATTTACTGTTCATTTATTTTAATTTCTTATTTTAACTTGTCTTTTGGTTTCTTTTCAAGAAATGAATAGTGAAAGTGGTGAGTTTTGAGGGAGAATGAAGAGGAGGAGGTAGATGGGTGCATTAGTGGTAGTATATGGGAATTTTGGAAGGAAAATCAACCCCATAAAAGACCACTTATCTATATATTATTTCATTTTTACACTCAAAGGGTTGAATTTTCTTCTCCACACAAGAGATTGAGCTCACCCCTTTCATTTTTAGCATTTTGATTATATTTTTCTCTCCTTCCTCTTGTTTCCTTAAGGAGATGCTATCAAAATTTTTACTCAATTGAGCATTGTAAACTCTATGTGCTATTAAATCCATATTTTATTAATAGAAGATTATGGATCTTTTTGTTTACAATCTGTGTGTTTAGACAATGGTTGTGGATCTTCTCCTTCATAGTGTGTTCCTCAAACTCTTGTATTGGCTTTGTCACTAGTTGTGTGCATGCTGGCTAGGTAGGAAACCAATTTTATAGGTTGTTTTCAATTAGATGATCTCAAACTTGGTTGTATTTGAATAATATTTTATTTTCTTTCCCTTTCCATTTTATTTTTCTATTTTTAATACTTTTTTAGTCTAGGGTTTGAGTGAATGCAATCTATTTGAATGTTTATCTTGATTATTATACTACATCCATTAAACATTAGATGCAATCACATTGACAAAAACCCCCTAGATGTGCTGATTTGTAATTGAGAATTATCTAAATGAATGCTTGTTTATATACTTTCAACATCTAAATGAAACCCACATAAATGAAACACAAAACACACATTACCTTTTACATTGTTCAACTACCCAAAACCCATTGAAATTACTTTAGAGGTGTATGCAAGTAGTCCCCTTGAAATTAAATGATCACAATGAGCCACTGAGTGAATATCAACGTGCCTAAACCAAGTAGATATCAAACTTGGAGAGATTCCTATGAATATTATTTCAATAGAGGCAAGCTAAGAGACAAGCTTGTATGTTGGCATGTGCCAAAATGCATGTCAATAGGAGTGTTTTTAGATACCAGATCAAATATTTGTAGGTGATATTGTGTGGTGGATATATATGGGTTTTGGAGGATGGATATAGGATTGGTGTAGCTCAGGTGTATTTAGGTGATCTTCTAGCACATGATCGATTGCTCGATGTGGATGAGAGCTTCTAGTTTGTGCATGCCACATGGTAGTTTGGCATTCTATAGGATGTGACCCTATCACCATATGTGTGGCTATGATATGTGAAAGATATAATATGGGAAGGGAATAGGGATTGGCCTAGTGCTATTGACTTATCTCCTTTTCCTTTGGTAGATATAGATCCTGTGATCCATATACTAGATGTAGATGATAATGGTTTTTCACTAGAATATACACAATGATGATCAACCCACAGGTGACCTATTTTATTTCTAGTTATAGTAGAGGATCCTCTTGAGTCACAAAGTGGAGTAGATGTAGGTGGTGAAACAATGGATAGTGCTCATGCACCTCTTGGGAGTATGTTTTTGTATATTTAGATTCTATGCATAGTTTTATTTATATTGATGACATTGATATTAATATCATGTATAATTTTTTTGGGGGGATGATGAGTATTAGAGGACCATCATAGATAAATCCCTTTAGGTACTTACATGACATATGCCTGGTGAGGTGATCCTTAGTGGTATTTTAGAATGTTCTATTGAGATTGTAGGCAAGCATGATTCCCATTATAATACAGAAACTAAATCTACTGAAACCTAAGTTACAATAGAAATGGAGAGTGATGATGTGATACCTACGAAAGATGTGGTGATCATTAATCATGATCAATTGAGGGCATAACTCACCAAACATCAAATTTTCCCTCATACTATTCCAATAGATCTAGGTCAAAATGTGTTTAATACACATGTAAAACTATAACATGAGCATGTGGCTTTACAATCATGGATATCCATTTACGAGGATCATGAGAGGATGAGTTGATCTTGCTCATGATTGTGTCTGATTAATAGTGGATATTTTTCTTCTCATGGTCTATTATTAGTAGAGGGAGGTGGAGAGGCATAAGGAAATGAGCCCATTATTGAGTGACATTATTTCTATTATACTTGTACCATGTAAACATTATATATATATATATATTGATATATTTGTCATTGTTTTATTTTTATATAGGATTTTTTATTATAGATATTCATTGAAAAATATTGTTTGTATTTGATAATTTATTTTAAGTGATGGCATTAGTACAAGTTAGTATATTGATATATTTGATTATGCTCTTTTAAGTGAAGTGTGTTAATGATATTGAATTTTAAATTGTGAATTGTTTATAATCAATTTAAATGCAAACTATAGAATGAGATGACCATCCTAATGGGAATAGGAATTATGCACCATATTGATTATGATGTATAGCTACCTTATTATACTATTTCTATGGCTATGTATTTGTAGAGGTATTTGCCCCTGTATTAGTTACTTATGACACTTGTATTTGATATTGATCTTTTGATATCTTTGAAGTATACATTACATGTTCATAATTATGATATGAATTTGGATGATTTTGATTTGGTATCCATGTTTGTGTCATTTGAGGTGTACTATTATTATGGATTATGGTGTCTTTCATGCTTCTTCTATTGCTTTGAAACATTATTAAACCACCTTAAAAGATAACATATTAATTATTTTTATCCTTATTCACTACTGCATTCATTTTTAGTAACCAAGGTTATCCCAAAACTACATTTCCCTATGGAATGGTGTGTTATACAACAAATAATAGTCTTGAGTCCCAAAGTGATTAGTAAAGTAATATGTAGTTATTGGATATATATGTATGCTAGAAATTGTGCTCATTATATCCCATGCTTTGAAGAAACTTTATTATACATGCGTTATGTTTTTGCATAGTATATATAACAAATTATTCTTTTTATGTGCTATTGATTAGTGCTTGAATGATCATTGGATTTATTGAGATATTATTGTCTTTATTAAGGAAGACTTAGGAGTTTATTCTAGTATCATGTTATCCAATTTTGCAAATGTGATAATCCCTTTATTTGCTAGTTATGATATCTTTTCACATAGTGCATAACAATCATTATCATTATGTTTTTTTATACCATGATAGGTGATATTTGGTTTTACTTCTACATACTCAATATGATGAGGAGGATGATAGTAATTAGGATAAAGATTGATTAAATTTTTATCCAACAATGTGTGTAGAATATCACATGGTCGATCTTTAACCCTGTCAAACTAAAGTGGTTGTATCTTATTGAAATTAGATTTATTCACATCGGTGATGCTTTGTAAACTAGATCTTTCCATTTATTTAGTACTTTGACTTGTTATTACTTGATTAGAGTTATTCCATTGACTCATCTTTCTTATAAATAACTTTAACTATATTATTTATCCTAGAAATTGAATTTGTATTTAATCATTCATTAATAATTTCTAATTTTTTGAATATGATTTTAACTCATTAGACTTTTATGTTGTGGAATTAAGACTGCATGCATATTTTAAGACATGCATGTATAATTTATTTAAATGAATATGAATTTTAAACATGTCCATTCCCTTGAATAGAGATATGAGAATGCTACTTAAAATCAAATACTTTTCTAAAGTTGAGGGTTGATAAGTTAAAGAGTGTAAAGTATTTTCGCATCATAAAATGTAATATTTGATAAACTCATCATGATCATATTGTAAACCTTGTAGATGATCCAATGTGAAATTAGGTACGATGTGTTTATTATAATATAATAAAAATGCATCTTCTAAGACACTATATAAACTTAAAACCAATTTGAGGTATCTCTTGTGAGACTTATATTGAAATATTTTAGTAGAATACATTGATCATTTTCATATTCTCAAAAATAAAGTGTATATTGAGTTAAATGAGTACAAGGATCTCCACAACCATCAAACAAAGGTAGTGTAGGCATAAAAAAATATTTTGGATATGGATGTTCATATACAATTTGCTTAAGGGAGTGTCCTAAGATAACATTATCTTTGATATTCACACAACATGATTTAGATTGTAAAGTGAAATCAAGAACTTTATTTTGAATGTAAAAAATAACATGTATCACAGATATAATATGAATAGCATGAATACTAGTGGTTTGGAAAGGCTCATTCAAGGGTTATAATTTATCATATATTTTAAACATTGGTATGATAGGATCATGACAAATGTCACTGCAGAGTTGGATATTGCATTAAAAGGAAACTTGAGAATCATTCTTTGGCTTATCACTTTGATTTTGTATATAAATATAAAAATCATATTGCTTGTTATTGGATTATAGTGACTTTGGTGAGGAGGGATAATCATCACAATTACTAATATTATGAGACTTACATTTTATAGGAGTTTTATCTTGAGAGTCTTTGCATACTATGTCATTGTCAACACTTTATAAATCTAAAGTAATAAGATCACTTTTTATTTGTATATCACATTCATTTTCATACTTAGATATTTTGAGAAAAGGAGAAGAAGTACTATTATATGTTATAATAATATTTTCAACTTTCAAGGGAGGAGAAATATTATCAAAATATTATATATTATGAACCATGTGATAATGTGTGATATCATATGAATTTAAATCATCTATCTTTTTTAGAGAGAAAGGGAATAACACATTCACTTGTATCATTTGATATTTCAGTGCAAGGGCTATGTTAGTGTAACTTATATTGATTGATATGATGTAATTTAGTAGCAAATTTAAAAGGTAAACAAGGTGCCCTAACTATTCATTCTTTACATTTTTATCCTCGTGAGAAATTTAGAGAGAGAATATATTCACTAGAAATATAATATTTTTTATAATTTATAAAAATGGATGACAAGGGAGGAATAAAGGAAAATGGTTTTTCAACTTTTGAGTTAGTATGCTCTCTCTCATCTTCATTTTATTATTCATTATTATACCAATCATCTTGATTTTCATAATCATAATCATAATAATATTCTTTGTTAATTTAAGAAGAATCAGGAATTACACAAGTGTGATCATTAGTTCATTCATTATCATAAGCATAAGGTGTAGCATTGCCAGGGAATATTAAATCTAAAGGATGAAAACCTTGGGAATTTCATATTTGTAATCCATATTAAATTTTTTAAACCATACTACAATAAATATGACAAACACCAGGCTTATTACTGGAAATAAAATCAATCATACTATGAAAGAGAGGATGGCAACATGTGAAACTAAGCAATGTGTGTTTACTTTTTAATTTCTTAGCTATTCTAATCCTAGTCATAAATAGTGAATGTGACTATAAGGGCACTAAAATAGAGGATTAAATCATCTTGTATAAATGATATTCCATATCTATTTTATGTTGAGAGAAACTTGTTGGGGATAACCACTTACTGGTACACTACACGAACAAATAGTTGAAGGCTTCTTATGGCTAAAAAACAAAATAGTCATTTCTGATATATTGTAAGGTAAGTGGAAACTAAAATCCATATATATTTTTGTTTGATGGATTGAGTACTAGGCTATAATCCTCACACCACAACTCAAGTATACCTGATGACCACTTTTCCCATAACAACAACTCCTATAAATTTTAAAATTGTCAAAACATAGTTTCTAGGAAAGTAAAAAGAAAGAAAACAATGAAAACCAATAACAAGTAAATATTTTTATGTAAAGGAAAAAATAATTATATATGAATCTCCGAGGTGAAAGATAATTTATCTTTAGTTTTTGGAAATCATGAATTATGAAACCCTAAAATAAAAATAAAAAATGAAAATCAACACTCGAAAAAAATGTATAGGTTCACCAATATGTTTTATCATTTTTTTGATAAAAAACTAAATTATTTGTGTTATAGTAGGTGTAAAAATAGAGTATATAATAATGCTAAATATGTATAATAATAAAAAATTCTAATTTTTGTAAATTTATAAATATGGAAAATTACTATTTTTTGAAAATACTAAGAAAGAAAATACTTAGCTCAAATACATATTTATATTAACTATTCTAAATATTTAAAAGTGTAAATCAATAAAAGAGGTGATTATGCATGCTCAAAATTAGGGACAAAATCAAACACTACTTATAGACAAGTATATTTTAAGTGGATTATAGTGTAGGTCTTTTGAGTCTATTGACTATAGACTTGTCCCAGTTGAGTGTGATCACTCGCTAATAGGAAAATATATAAAAATTAAAATTATGACTAATAGATCATAGGAATAATCTTATAATATTATTATAATTAATAATTTTAAGTGGATGGTAGGAAATACCACTCAAATTTGGTGACCATAGATTTGTCCCATTTGACTGTGATGAAAAATCTAATAATTGCACCATCTGCATATGAATTAATTAGGGTTGTTGAAGTAATTTCATTTCTATAATATTGTGTGAATTACCTATAATGATAAAACCTTAGTTTCCTGCACATAAACCTAATTAATATTATATTGGGGGAGTGTTGGGAAGAAGGATTGAGTTATAATAACCTTGGTCAATCCCCGTTGAGTGAACAAGTGTTGCACTACATTACCAATACTTTGAAAAGGGATCAAACTCAAATGTATTTCTCCCATTTATGTGTATGTGTGAAATTATGAATGCAATTCTAAATGATCTTTCTCATATTTTACCTTTGGCATAAACATATAAATGTGAATTCAACCTTTTAAGGTCTTGGATCTAACTTCAATAAATCTATAGATTGAACATGAAAATGTTTGAATAGCATTTTGAGGCTGAGGAGAGCCATACTTAATGTCTTAAAGTACCCTTGTATTTATAGAGGTTTTAATTTCAAATTTGGGGACCTATTAGAATGAAAAATTAGATCCAAAATAAGACCTAACAAAAAAATAAGACTTAAATGAAACATGATTCAAAATAATTTCTAAAAAATAAGATAAGTCCAGTCTTGATGGACACGGTCATAGGTTGATCTTGTCCAAAAACTATGGACTTGTCTATAAGGACAAAAGACCAATGTTGGGATCCCCATGACAAAATGGAAATATGAATAATAAATATATGGACCATAATAGATTAGAACCAAGTAGGATGTGCCAATATATGCCATATTTACTATGAATAATTTATACTTGTAGAAGCTACAATAAATGACATAATAGATAAACTTGTACCAAATTTGGGTAATTACATAATGAATAATAGAACAAGTCAAACTAGTCTACACAATCAATCTATGTCAATGTCATTGTATATAAAAGTAGCATATCAATAAAATGTAGTTATTTTTCCCTATTTTGGTTTGAGAAAATAAGATATAAACTATTTATTAATTTAGATTTTATAATGTGTAACAATTACAAGAAGGTATTTTTGGTAGATTTGGGAGTGTGTTGAACAACTACCAAAGCATAAATAAGACTGTAAAGGGTAGAAATTGATTTGAAAATTGTACTTGTTAAATATGAAAAGTATTAATAATGATAAGATATTGTTTAAACCTTTTTGGAATTAAGGGTAGGGGAATATATCAATTATGGAATAACTTATTCTAAAGTAGGCCAATTAAATAATTCATATTTATAATATTATGATAAATATACTAAATATGGGAATATGCTAAATATAGAAAAGTAAAAAATGCCAAACAATATTATGAAAGCAAGAATGTGAAGGAGAAGTAACACTTAGCTTATGAAATGATGCATAGGTAGATTTGATAGGCACAGGTGTAGAAGAAGATAGTTTGATTATTCACCTTAATTTATTAGATTATATAAATTAGATTTATGTCAAATATGACATGCATTGTACTAAATACACTAGTATTGACACTTATATCTTGATTTCAATGCTTATTTCTATCTCATAATAAAAATCATTTTTATATAATAATTAGTTTCACCTATTAGGGTTCATTATCACCTTGTAGGTTATCTTTTCAAATTTCATGCATAGGTTTCCAAATCAAACTTTTAATCAAAACCCTAGGTCCTTCAATGTAGGCATGTCAATTTTAAAAATAAGGGTTAATAGGCTTTAGTGAAGTCAAGTTGATCTCAAATACCTCTATGTCAATGATCACTACCTACATAGCCATATAATCTAAATAGGGCCTCAAACCAATGTAGTTATCTCCTTTATTTGGGCTTATGTGTGGACAATTGTGTAATATGATATATGTGAGTGCATCTAATGATCTAGCTTGTAATTTGACAAATAATACTTATGGTCTGACCTTTAAATTATTCATACCTATAAGAAGACTACTCCTATAACTGATTTAAAAATAAGTAAGAATATGATAATATAGCTTAATCATGCAAATTATTTTCAGTAGTGTGGTGTGAACTTGAGAGGGGATTGTTAGATTGATAATGAATAACATTTGATTTGTATTTATACTACACCTCTTAAAATATATATCATGGGAGGGTTAAATAAGAAAAATAGGCCAACCTGTACATATCAAGATATTTACAATTTGATTGTTGGGAAGGCAGTGACACTAGTGTTAGATTTGGGACACTAGCATTGACACTAATGTCTTAATTTGAATGATAATATCCTACATGGTAACAATATCATGAGTATCTATCACTATTTATGTAGGATACAAATAATTTTTATGTAGACTGTATGATATAAGTGGTTTATGTCATTATAATGTTAGGGTTAGACTATAAAATAAGCAATTTGGTATATTGAGATGATGAACATGAGTTTTTCAGTAGCGATAAGATCATAAACTAAAGGAAGGAGACATGATTAATATTTTTCATGTGTAAAAGACTAGTATGTCATATTTAATTAAATTTTTAGTATCTACATTTCTCCCCCCCACCCCCACTTTAATATATTAATGAATAAGGATGAAATTAATAGGTTAAAGGAAAGAAATGAGTACCTTAATGTGTACAACATACCTTGATTTTTATTGAGACAAATTTGAATTTGTTTTTGTGAATTATTTGTAACCAATATCACGTTATAGTGTAGTTAGTGCATATAATATAATAATTAAAATGCTTTAAAGTAAATATAGTAAGGAAGGAATACACCTATGTGTCGATGCAACCATGTTGTCCCTTGATACTTTGATTAGGTGATGATGCTTCCTTATTGAATCATTGGAGAGAGGTTCAAAACTAAACCTTGTCTATATGAATAGGGTAATTAGAGGGTGATCATGCCAAAAATTTTATGCAAATATGAGCTATGCCAAGGCCATTGAGAAAATTGAATCTCAATCATAAAACTCAAGTGTAAACATAATCTAGGCATTCTAGCCAAGGTCAAGTGGTGTAACCATCTCAGACTAAAAAGGAGAGTAATTCTAAGTTCATCAAGGTTACTAGATCTCAATCACACTACCTAAGGGAGCCAACTGCATCAAACATGTAAAAACTCAATTATTATGTCTTGAAAAGGTTAGTGCATCAATATGTGGTGAGAAAGGAATGAACCTTATTCATGACCCCTCATCAAATTTACTATAAATGGTGTATATTATAAATATGTACTTGTGATTTGGTGTATTTTCATGGAATATGCACCTCTAATGTGTCTCAAGCTGAAGTATTTATCAAAATGTAACCTTTACTCTATAAAATTATACATGATATATGTCTCAAATCTGAAAAGCTTTGTCCCAAATTTATGAAAATTGATGCCAAATACATAATATTTTATCCCAAGTGTGTATCTAAATCATTTAAACTATATAAAATTCTACCAATTCTACCAACTCTGTGTGTGGACTCATGTCTCTATTAAATTCCCCCTTTCATATACCCCCTTTTTGAGGTGAGGGGAATAAAATATGGTAGTTACCTTATCTTAAAAGGATAAGATAACCATGTCATATCTATATCAATCATATATTAATCAATAATATAGTGTTATTATGTCTAATTATATGTATCAATTAAGCTCATAGTATCTATTCATAACAAGCTATAAGATGTATGATAAATACAATGACAACATCTATGAGTAATAATCATAAAATAAAACAACAATCAAACACATGGATAAGAAGCACTCAATGCCACACAAAATAGGTCTAAGGAGACTATAAATAAGGGGCATATTCAAATGTTTCACACTCAAGGGGAAGACATATTCAAATGTATGCATACTTAATAAAAAATACTCAGAGTCACTGTGGCCAACAAGCAAGGAACACATTCAAATGCTCCACAATAAAAAAAGTTATAAAATAAGAAGTAAACTCAAGTAAACCATGTAATAAAATGAATAAGTGAAATCTAAGAAACCAATACAAGTATATCATACTAGTCCATACATACATGTGTTAGCAAAATGTTCTCTAGAATAAAATATCTAGCACATCGTGTAAGATGTAAGCATGAGTATATACATGTGTAGGCATCAGTATATGAGTGCAACATGATAATTTAAAGTGATAATTAAAAAATTTAACTTATATGAATCATGATTAATATATTAGATGCCCCTAATGTAGTGTGTCATGTAGGTGAAAGAAAAGATCTAACATTTGTATGTTCATGTATCATGTATCTAATGCATTCCTATATCATACTCAAGTACCTATGAAGCATATGTGTGCATATAAAGGAAATGATATGCTATCTAATAACATAAATTGAGCAACATATATGAAAAATATAGTATATATTTATTTGAATGTTTTTACATATTATTGATTGTTTGATTTTTTTGAATTTTTGCATATTATAGGGAAGAGAGGGTTAGTTAATGAACCCATCTAAAATATGATCATAGGGTGATCTAGACTCAATATAGGGTACAAAAAATTGGTCAGACTATCCAAAATCATGTATATATGTCAAACCTTAAATTGTATCTATGATACTCTACCTATGCATCATAGGTATCTATGGTCATAAAGCCATAATAAAAGCTATAATGGTTTGTGGAACCCATTGATCAGTGATATGTGATTT
Organism: Torreya grandis; assembly: GCA_037957365.1. Classification (NCBI taxonomy): domain Eukaryota; kingdom Viridiplantae; phylum Streptophyta; class Pinopsida; order Cupressales; family Taxaceae; genus Torreya; species Torreya grandis. The sequence goes on along the minus strand of JARHVA010001223.1, from coordinate 2,314,034 downwards.
TTTATATGAAAATATAATTATGGGTCTTTTTACCCTCTCTAAAACATGTTGATCTACTGTTAGAAACTCATTTAGCTATGGAGGTATAGATGAGGTATCTTTGGAGTCCACTATGTATCTTTGATGCAATAACTTCTCAAGTATTAATTTTTTAGGAAAAGGGATTTCATTTTGCCTACTCTTTCACTCATGATTAACCTTAATAGGTTGTATAATTATTTGTCTTAGAATAAAATTCTCTTGTTTTAGGGGATGCTCATATTGAATCCATAAAACTATGATTACCATATTGACATGAACATACTTGAGACATCTATGCACTATGGAGGGTAATACATGAAGCTTCTAAATCCAAAGTTATCCCAATAAGATATCAAATACTCTAATATGTGGTATAACTAAAAATGTTATGGTCACATTTTATTGACCAACTGTAAAGGTAAATCAATCTCACCAACTACGTAATGTGATTTTCCATTGAGTTATATTTTTTTCTTGGGTTGCAAATTATTTAGTTAAGTAAAGGAATCTTTATCTCTTAGACCAAATACATTAAATAAATGTTGAATAAATTCAACATGGATGATTGTAAATCAGTAATTACTCCAATTATAATAGGATGTAAGTTGAGAAAAGATGATGAGTCAGCAAAAGTCAACTAGATCTTGTATAGATCAATGATTAGAAGTCGATTGTATACTATTACATCAAAACTAGATATCATGCATGTAGTAGGTTTAGTGGCTAGATTTCAAGCAACACCAAAAGAAACACACTTTCAAGAAATCAAAATGATGTTTAGGTATCTTAAAGGCACTATGGATCTTGGTTTGTGATACCCAAGAGGAAAGGACTTCAGTTTGACAACTTATACTGATGCAAATTAGTCACAAAACATTGATGACATAAAGATCACAAGTGAAGGCAAAATATTTCTAAGAAATAGTCTTATGTCATGGTTGAATAAGAAACAAACCTCAGTTTCCTTGTCCACATTTGAAGTTAAGTACATAAAAACATCATGTTGTACATAGGTCCTTTGGATGAAACAAACCTTGAGTGATTTTAGAATTAAATGCCCAACCAATTTTTATTTTTTGTGACAATAAAATTGCAATAAACATCTCCAAGAATCCAGTTATGCATTCAATAACTAAGCATATTCCTATTAAGTAACATTTTATAAGAATCATCTTGATAAAAGGGTATAAACCATCATACATTTATCCCAAATGTGTAAGTAATGTCATGGTCATATAATCTCATTAGAACCATATCAACCATGAATTATGTATAGGTTATTGATAAATATGTGATTTTATAAATAATGAGTGAATATTAGAGTCATCATCCATAATTTCCCTATCATGACATGTAAGATAAGGTCTTTAAACCATAGGAGGTACCATGTGTGTAATTATGCCAATAATCCCATCTAATAGGTGTCCATATTTTGGTGGAGGAGGATATGAATTATATTCCATTCTCACTTCTAGTGTTTCCTTAGAATGATCTGGTAGTGGATTGTTGAAGATCTTATGGTTTTGATGATCACTAGGTTATGACCTTGAATCCTTTAGAGGATCATCAAAGGCGATCTATCCACTATCAATTAGGTATTATATATAATGATTCAACTTGTAATAATTTTTTAGTATAATGCTTGACATATTGGTGATATCCATAATAAGCATTTGGATCATATCCTTTAGTTAGAGGTCAACTCATATCAACCTCTAAGGAAGTAGGGAGAGATAGGAGATGAAACTTCAAAAGCTTATTAAGAAGCAAAGCTAGAGATTTAGGTAATCATGTAAATTATCATTTAGGTGAATTAGATAAGATAAGTAAATTAGGTTTTTGTAACACTTTATTGACCATTGTTGTGACTTCCTTTTTAGCATATATAGGTTTAACCTTATAACTCAGTTTGATATGAAACTTGTAAGTATATATAGTCAATTTTTTTGCTACATACTTAAGACTTTTTAATGAGATACATTTCATTTATAAATCTTAGAAACTATGGCATAAATCATCAAAAGATTTAAATTTCTTGAAGACAATATAATCATGTAGTGTGGTAAGTAAAATTTGCTTAAAGATATCTTCAAGCTCCTTATCTACCATTGGATTTGTCATTTTGTCCAAAATTATCTTGTACCTCAAAACATATTCATTGATAGGTTTGTTGATTCCTTGCTTGATCTTGGGAATCTATGCGTATGACATATATTTAGTGTTATTGACTGAGAAATGTGCTAAAGATGGATCTACTATAGGTGTGAATGCTTTCACTAATTGTATTGGTAGATCATAGAACTATATAAAAATATAGTCCTTTTGGCTTCTTGGAAATAATTTTTTTAAAACTTTTCATTTGGAAGTATATTCGAGGCATACTACATAAAATTATCATAGATGCTACTCAAGATCACCCTTATAAAGTGTGAATTAGGGTGATACAAAATCGGTTTGAAAAGGACATAAATATCTCAGGTGAAAGAGGATTATGTAATAAATCTTGTGAATCAATAACATGAGTTGATTTTAAATTATTTTTCTTGATATTTATAACCTTAGTTTCCAAAGTTTTAATAACTTGGATTAGATCTTGCATACTAGACCCAGTGGGATTAAGATTTGATGTTGGAGAAGTCACCAAAGGGGATGTAACCACTACTTATGTTTATGTAGGCATACACATATGTATTTGAGTTTACGAATTGATTCTTCCCATGGAATATTTAGTAATAGGTGTTTGATCCTTAGGGAACAATGGCTTGAAAACACATTTCATGCCCCCACTAGATGTAAGAGTTAATGGTGTGCTTGAAAGGATAATGGAATTGATGGTCAATAGGTATATCCATTAGCCCCAATATTTAGATCAAAAGATGTAAATGGTTATTAAATGACACTTTTATCTTTTTTAGGCTCCAATATAGTATTGAGGATTTTATCAATATCTTAGGGATTTTAAAAAATACACTCTTGAAACATTGAAATAACTTTAACTTGATCTTGATCTACTTTCTCATATTAATTATTCTCATGTGCTTCATTGTTTTCATGATCATATTCATCCTCTATGATAATTTTTTTAGTATTTTTATTATTCTCATCATTGACATTATCACTATTGATATAATTTTTAGGACATTAGATTTAAACATTTTAGGTGGAATAAGGAGAATATCAATATGCTTAATATATACACCTATTTTATCACTATGCCTAGGTTTCATAAAGAAAATAAAATTAGATCTAAATAATTACTACACTATGAAACCCTAAAAGGATAAATAATGTAAGGAAAACTAGGGTTACACAAGAATAATTTGAGGTTGGGTTCAAATAATTATTCAACCCTTTTTATAATTAAGGGTAGGGAATAACCTAATCAATTATGGAATAAGATATTCTAAATCAAGCTAATTAAATAATTTTTTTTTATAGCATTTGATAAATATAATGAATTTGAGAATATGCTAAATATATAAAATTTCAATGCCAAATAATATTATGAAAGCAACAATGTGAAGGATAAATAAATTAACTTAAATAATGATGTGTAGGTAGATTTGATAGATAGATGTGTAGAAGAAGACATTTTGATTATTCACTTATTAGATTTTTTAAATAAATTTTTAAAATCTAGGACACTATCACTAACACTTATGTCTTGATTTCGATGATTATGTCCATCTTAAAATACAAATCCTTTTCTAAAATATTCAATTGCACTTATTAGGGTTCATTTTCACCTTAAATGTTATCATTTTAGATCATGTGCATAGGTTCCTAGAATTAGTATTTTTCTTATAACCCTAGGTCTTCCAATTTGAACATGTCACCTTGAAAAATAAGGGTTAGTGGAATCAAGTGAAGTCGAGTTGACCTCAAAGACCCCTCTAACAATGAATATTTCCTACATATTCATGTACTTTGAAAAGGGCTTCATAATGATGTAGTTATCCACCTTATATGGGCTTGTGTCTGAATAATTATTTAGTATTCTATATGCGAGTGCATCTAGTGATATAGATTGTAAATTAACAAATAATTCTCATGGGATTATCCTTAAATGATTCATACATGTAAGAATACTTCTCCTTTGATTAATTTATAAATAGGGAAGTATAACTCAATTTCATAAATGATTTTTAGTAGTATAGTGTGAAATTAAGATGTGCTTACTGTAGAGACCTAAAACTAGCCACCAATGGCCTTCGATCGGACTTCATACCGATTCTTACCAACCATTGAAAATTAAACCTACGAATTATTGAATGTCCCAAATTTACTTGTACATCATTCATCAAAGTTTAAAATCATGTTGACACATCCCTAATTGGGGTATCCTATCATAAGCAATAAAACCCTCTCACATATTCTTCTCTAGTCATCTTGTAGCATCATAACATGCAATTTGGCCTATAGACCTATTAAATGAGGCACATGGACATAAAATCAAATCTTGAAAATGCTAAAAATCCTAATCAGAATTAATTAACAAGCTATGCCAAATTAAATGCCTGTTTGAATTATCCATGTGTAATTAATGAAATTCTAAAAAATTAAATTCAAAAATTCAAATATCTTAGCTTTTCATGATTACCTTTTGTGTGTTGTCAAGTCTTTGAAAATATCTCACCTATGCTTATTAATTAAAAATCATTAATTCTTGACACTTTTTAACTCTATTGGGGTAATTAACTCACTTAGGTTAGGTTTGAACCCATTTTATGTTTAAAATAGACTTTAACTTACCTTTTGTTTGGGTTAGTTCATAAGCTTATAAAGACAAGCCATTGCCTATTGAAAAGAGAGCTTGGATATTGTAGAGTTATAAAGCAAGTTTTTGCATAAAATCATGACAATAATGTTATAATGCCAAAATATTGAGCCAATCCATCACAATCATAAGCCCCATAATTCAAGTCAACCATGGTGCCAAGGAGAGAAGGAGCAAAGAAAACTCCACTGTCAACGACTCTTTGATCATAAATTGAGCAAGCCATGAACAAATCACTTGGAGCTCTCAAAGAAGGTAAAGATTGTTGTTCTTTAAATTTTAATTAGGTTTTCAAATTGTATTTTGTCCATTATGTTCCCATAAGATCTAGGATTAGAGATGTTAGCATGTTAATGTGTTGATTTCATTATTTTATGGACTAACACTTGATCTAACCTCCTCTCTATTGTCAAATTCCTATAATCACAAATGGCATGGCTGATGGGACATGAACACATCCCACATAGAAAGGAGGTAAATATTTAACTCTAAAATTTTCAAATGAATTCTTGAATATATTCAAAATTGGAGTTTTAGCTTTATTTTTGCCATATTTTTGTTTTTTGTGCTAACTTGGATTTACATAGAGATCGAAATTAACCAGGCATAACTAGCATCGATTTTGCCTAACCAATATTAGTTATGGGTAACCATCATTGATCAAGGTGAAGGGTAACATACAACTTAAAAAATTACATTTTGAATCTTCTTAAAGCTTTTAATCATTATTTCTTAGGTTCATTGATTTGTATTATTCTTATTTAATCACCTTATTGTAGGATTTATGGAGTTTTTGTACTAAATTTGGCTAACAAACATTTTAGAAATTATTTTTGTTTTGCCTTAAGGTTCATAGGCAACTGTTCTCAATCCTTATTAACTGGTATTAGTTATTACCAATTGACATTGATTCTCTAGTAATCGACATCGATCACTACTAACCAGTATTGGTCTCTGTGTGAAAAATATAGACAAACCTGAGAACTACCTTTTCAAAAATTATTTGTTCATCCATTAATGTACTTAAAAATAGAAGGAAACTCTAAACCCTTGTAGGGATAAGGAGGGAATATAACATAAATTTTCAAGTTTAAACTCTTGAACACTTTATTTTGGTACCTAAAATGAATTATTAAGTCTTGAACATTTGGTTTTAAGTGCTTAAAAAGAACCTAAATGATTTGTGTTAATTTTTTTTTTGTGAAAATTATTACAAGATTTGAAAATTTAAGACAAGGGACCAAATAATTTAATCAAACATTTCATTTGGTGTATAAAATAAACATTCACTTAGATTACATATTCTTAAAAGTGTTTGTTCCTTATTTAATTGTTTGTGAAAAATGAAGAGTGTGTGTATGCTCCCCCCATCCCCTATAGGGAATTTGGGTGACCAAAAATTCCTTTTCACTTATAATTTGTGCCTTTGTCCAAGGCCTAGAAAGAATGTTGTCTAGGCTCTCCCCCAAAACCAACATGGTTTGGGTGATCTAAAAGCAACCTCTAAAGTTTTTTCACTTAGTTTTTCTTTTATGTAGTTTGGATTATGAATGGGAGTTCATAGCTTCTTCGCAAGTTTTTTAGGGAATATTTGACTCAAGGTTTCATATCCTAACATTATTTTAACCCACTTTGGGTATGCATACTATGAGATCTAAGGGGTTGAGTGACTAACCTCTCCTTTTGTAATGAAAACCCAAGTTAGGTATAGTTAACTAGGGGATTCCACTAAGAAGTACACAGATGAAATCACTATGCAAAAGACTAAACTCTTTCATATTAAGTTAATAAGTATGAAATCAATTGACATGAGGCATATCTAGCGTTATCCATACTTAGGACCATTTAGATAGTAAAAAATTTGAATTTTAGACAAACCCCACTTGTCATGGACATATTGTTGATGCAGGGTAAGTAGTTCAAAGGTCCATGTCACTATATAATCTCTTGGGAGAAGAGGGGTGTAAAAAATCTAATAATTCATGCATTTTTATTTTTATATTAACATTTAAATTCCTCTTAAGAGCATGTATATAGACAAATTTAAAAAATATGATGCAACCTTATTAGTTTAGGGCTTAAGATGATTTACTTAGTTATATTTGGTCTTTTTCCATTTTACATGCTTGGTCTTTTGAGTCTAAAACTCTATTTGTCTTCCCACATTAAAAATGAGTTTTGTGTCCACATCACTCCATTATTTGAGGTGGTTTTATCCCATCCATTTGACACCTTGCTTTACCTTAGAGTTTTTGTGTTAAAAATGTTATGTGTGTCACTTGATTGAAATGGGTAACATTATGCTGCCCAAAATCATTTCAAGTTTGTGCCTTGGAGTCTTTGAAACAAACCATTGCTTATACCTTTAGAGAGTGATAAAGCCATTACGCTACTCAAATAATTTTATAGAATCATTTTGCCTTGTGTCCAAGTTTCACATTTTAATCCATGTATGCCTTTGTGATCTTTGTCTAGTGCTATTATGTCGTTCACCTTTGTCTAGCTTGTTTGATAAAAAACCCTAGTTTTCCTAACTTGAGTTTTTAATTAACCTTGACAAGTTCAAATTCAAACATTGATTGATTTTTGTTTATGCCTGGTCTAACTTGGGCTTAGACATAGATTTTTATCTTTTGGGTTGTATAACTTAGATTAATTCTTTACCCAATTTGAAAACTACTTGTTTGTACCTTTATTTGGAAGAAAATAGTTTATCTCCAAGTGCCTTTTGTTTTATTCTCATACCAATTTGACCAAGTTCATATCTAAAGTCAAGTTACTAGTCTATGCCAAAGTGTTTCAAGTTTGTTAGATTAAAATCATCTTTTTGTTTAATGTCTAGCTTTTGACTCCACATTTGGCCAAAAATCCTAACACATGCCTTTGTTTGAGCCTAACTTTTGATGTTAAATTTGGCCAAAATACCTAGAAACCTTTATTTTCTTAGATTAGACCTATTTGAAACACTTAGATCTTAGAGTTTGTCATTTTGTTTATAGTTCATCCAATTGACCTTTTTGTGTGAGATATTTAGTGTTAGACATTTGACATTAGATTGTTTTATAGCAAGTTTTATCACAAACCATTTTGGAGATATAGCTCCATCCCTTTGACCAAGTTAGATTGAGTTTAGACCTTTTGTATCTTTAGACATTATTTTTTAGAGTTTGTATAACTCCATCCCTTTTGTCACGAAGCATTCACCATTGATTTGATCATGTCTCACTATACACATAGTGGTGTCATGTATAATCCAAGACAGGGAAATGTGGTCGCACAAAAAGACATTGTTCAAGATCCCTATGGAGATGATACAATTTTTTAGATGAATCCTTATATACCTTAAAACACTCAAATGGGGGAATGAAATTGATACTCTTTGGACCATTATTTGGTTAACACACCTCCATACTTGAAGTAGGACCAAGAGCAAAAAACATAATACTTATCTATCATACCTTCGATTATAGAACAAGTCCAACAACAACCTTATTAAATTAAAATTCCATTAGACTATGACCCATATTTATTTGATCATCATTTGCTTGAAAATAAAGATGAAGTCTTAATCAAATCTATAGAGGCAGGGGATAAGTTTTTAGTAGAATTCCACCATGAAAACTTGCCAAGTCTAGTAAGAGGGCCTTACAACATGCCTTATAATCAAATTATTGAACAAGCCTCTTCTAATAATCCTCATGTTATAATATCGATGATGTAATAGGGCCCTCATATTATTTTCACAAGAAAAGCCCTAATGGAGGATCATTTCATACAGATACAGATAACATACTAGACATATTTGAACTTAGTGCACAACTTCAATAATATGACCATGTCAAATGCTCCTCTTATTGAGTTGTATCCTTCAATAGGAGTCTTAATCAAGTTGACAGGCCAAGAGAATAAGGGTATATACCCATTTTAAAAAATCACTTCAATCAAATACATGTTCAATGCCCTCACCATCGAATAAGTGTCTTTTGCTTTTATATAAAATAGTGAGCCAAACATAGTGGACAATGCGTAAGCAACATCCAATCCAAACCAAAGTGGTGTAAATGCACAAACAACTAGTCCACTATAAAATGTGCCTTTAGTTAACATCAAAAGTGGTTCACAAATGTAGAGGGTCAATACTTATACCTACCACTAAAAAATAACTACCTCTAATCCTCAACCAACTGCTTCTTCAAGCACCCAATAATAAGGATTAAGTAGTCAACCAACAACCAGTGCCATGCCTCAACAAAATATGATGAATGTTACTCTACCACAATAGGTGATGACTAACATTCCAAAATAATAGGCATAATCCAATGTACCCACCTAGTAGAGGCAAAACATCTTGCCACCTCAATAGGGGGAAACCAATGTTCCACCTCACTAGGTAGTGATAAACATACCTATTTAGTCACTAACCAATATGCCATAATAATAATAAATGATGTCTAATCAACAATGTAAAAATATTGGTCAATGACAAATTCCAAACCTTGAACATGCATTTACCTCCAAATAAGGATTCATGTAACCAAGAGGTTCCAATGTTACACAAGTACTGATTAGGCAATAATTGCCTTTTGTTCCTAACATGCCATAAAATCAATAATAGGGCCTTGGTTCACAAGTTCCCCTTAATAAACTAGGTATGAATAGTTGGTAGAAAGTCCTTATTCAACTTCAACAAGTATAGTACAACCATATCCTTCCCTCTTAGATATAATTTCCCTAAAGTGAGGCCTACGTACCCAATCCAAATTAGAATATCACATAACAATGCATGTAATTATAAAAATCACACCCTAACTCTTGTATGCATATTGTTGGCCAATTTTTGAGCTAAACCAACATTCTCCAATAAATGCCTCCACTAAACCCTAGTCAAAGTAATCCAATTTTGACCACCCAGCCTCCACCTTAGACCAATATTCCCTCTAATTTCTTAGCCCAAGAACAACAAATGAAGGATGCAATTAACACCATCAAGTAGGGAAATAAACCAAAAAGTTTAAGTTGGATGACATGTGTTCCTACCCATTCTAAATGGAGTATTTGTAAATACCATATTTTTAAGGGTACGAGCCACTAAAATTCAATAAATACAAGGGGAAAAGAGACCCCAAGGCCCACTTGATGGAATTCTTTGTTGTGTGCTAGCCAGTGGCTTATAATGACATATACCTCCTATTATTGTTTCTAAGGAGCCTAACAGGGCAAACATTGGAGTGGTTCCTAAAATTTCTAAAGAATTTAGTTTTTGATTTTGATGATCTTTCTAACAAGTTTGTACAACATTTCTCCTAAAATATCGAACATGAGCTTTCATTGGTAGATTTGACACAATCCAAATAGAAGGCTGGTGAAATATTTTCAAGTTATTTTTAGTGATGGAGAGCGCTTGCAAGCCAATTCACCCACAATCTACTAGATAAGTAACTATCTACTATGTTTACCAAGAATTTGCATAGTGATATATCTTATCATTTGGAGTTGTAGTGTGCACACACTTTTTAATAAATTATTTACAAAGGTTTTTTGATCAAAATAGCCCTTATTAACAAAAGGATCATTAAATTTACCTCATCCAGCCAGAGCTAAAATCAAATCCAAAATAATGGCCAAAATCAGAACCAAGTCCAAGTGCAAGCATTGCAACAAACCCAAGCCAATAATTATGATAAACCTAAGTAATTGAATCACAATAAGAATGTTGTGGGAAATGGATTAATTGAGTCATGACATGTCCAAATGGTGCAAACACCATCTGTTCAGCCTATGCTACATATGAAAATTGCTCATCACTAACAACCTCTTTAAAAAACATAACAAGCATAACAACCTAGACTAGCACAACAAATGCAACAAATTATGACTTTACAAACCCCTCTTCTAAGGAGAAATATGCCTACTTGTTGCATCTTTAGTAATCTTAGAGAACCCATTGAATCTATGTTTTGTAAGATCATCGTAGTTAATATGATCAATTGGTCTATTCCAAATCATTATCCTGAGGACATTGATTATCCTAATTAGTACAAAAAATGAATTCTACGAGTATCATCAAGTTAATGAACATAATTTGTGTCATTATATGAAAATTAAACATTTGATCAAGAATATGTTGGAAAATGGAGAGATCATATTGGATCATGGAAATTCCACATCTAATTAGAATTTGGGAATCTATTAGAACCCCTTTTCATAGCATAAAAACCAACAATAATAAAAATAATGACTAACACAATAATAATAATAGTATCAAAAACCAAGATAATAAAAAAAGTAGTAGTAAAACCAATAACAATGTCAAATGAATGCACGAAACCAAGGCTAGAATGATGTCAACTACTAATAGACCTACCACACAGTTGCACATGACTATAATAAGGTTGTAGGAAATATTATGGGAGGTTACATTTCCACTATTTCCATCAATCTAAGATCAAATACTAATCAGATAAGACCATTGCTAATCACTTCTAATCAACCATCCCATGTCAATGATCCTTCCTTGACCTAAGACCACATATAGGTGTATCAATAAGCAAGGATTCCCACTTTTGGACCTTTTTCTATAACTCATCATTGATATATGACCATGAACAAGTGTATCAGTAATCAAGAATTATCTTATCTAGTCCCCTTATACCATTATTTGTTAGTAACAATGGTCCTGCATTTAATCCTGATCATGCAATCACAACTTAGTGGTCAAAGATTACCATACTAGGCCCACAACCATTTGTCTCTTTACCCATCTAACCAACCATTATAGTTAGGAGTAAGCCATTTCCCACTATTCAATAAAATATTTTTGATATCATGGAATAATTACAAAAGATGCCCACACAAATCTCCATTTTGGATTTGTTACGTATGTCTATAATCCACAAAACCATCTTAACAAAGTTCCTTGGCTAATCCAAAATTTTGAATGATATAAATCCTAATAAATTTCAAGCTTTGGTTGGACACATAGCTATAGGTCAACAATTAACCTTTGACCAAAGTGATATGTCATCCCTTGGCTCTCTGCATAACAATCCATTGTATATCAAAGTTGTCATAATGTGGAACAAAGTGAAGCATGCCCTCATAGACAATGGATCAGGTCTAAATATTGTGTCTCTAAAGCTCATCAAGCTTCTCAAGTACACCATGATCGATTTATAGCCAGAGATGATAACCATCAAGGCCTATGACAATGAAGAATGAGACTCATAAGGCATCATTAGCTTGCTAGTTATCGTTGGTCCCTTGACCCATGATACACTATACCATGTGTTGGACCTTGATTTATCATATAATATGATTTTGGGTAGACCTTGGATACATGAGATTCATGCAATCCTTTCAACATTTCACCAGTGTATCAAGTTCTTTCACTCAATTATAGAGGTTACTATTCATGGAGATTTATAGCCATATAAACATTGTAAGCATTTAGAGGCTAAATACTAGAGCTATAACTACCATTTTAGCTTGAATCTTATTCTCAAGAAGGAAAAAGGGAAAGAAATACTTATTGATTCACTAGAGGCCAAATGCATTGACCTTGATACCCTTGATTTACTTTCCCATATGATGCCTCTTGAAATATCCAATCATTATACCATCTTGGCTAATGGCCCAGGAGAATATTTAACCCATGATATGTTCCATATTGCTAAGCTTCCATAGAATCCCAAGTCCTTTAGAAGACCAAAAACAAACCACCCTACATGGAATGATGAAGAAAGGGAAAAGTCCAGTTGCATAGTCTAGTACCTATCATTTTGATACCAATCACTAGCAAAGAACATGACCCATTCGAAGGTGATGAATCATGGTTGTATAATGACAAAATCACTGACTGTTACATACATGCCAAATATCCCATATCAAATAGAATCATGAAGAGGCATGCCTATGAAAGAGGAAGCCTTGGGATAAATCAATAAGGTACATTTGAGCTAAATTTTTCCACTCAGTATAAAGGAACATATGGGCTTGGATTTAAACCACTTAGGGGTGACCCCGTGTACCTTATTTATGTGCCAATGCTAACGACTAGTGATGATGATGTTGATAATGAAGTAAAGTCTAATCATAGCCTTTTTGATGACCTAACTAATGCAAACTTTTTTGAATCTAATGCCATTTTTACCCTTTAACCAGTTATTCACCATCATCCACTTCCATTATATTATCCTTAACTGATAGACTAGGACCAACAAAAATCAATAGTGCTAGTTGAAGAATTTTAGAAAGATGAGGCCTTCTATGATTTCCTCAACCTTAGGGATAATGTTTCATTGGGAGACCAAAAACAAGGGTTCTCAATCAAGTTAGATGTTAAAACCTATTTTGGAGAATGGGTGAACACCCTTAGCCATAAACAATTAATCAAAACATTAAGGTCCCAAATTGAAAACCTCTTTGAGACACTTTTGGACCAAGGAAACAGTAAAGATAAAGCCCAGTCTAGTGGTGAAAACCTATTTTAGGCATCATAAGATGGGGGTGTTTAACATTCCTTAAGCATATCTCAAGAGACCACCAATGATGAACTTACTTATGGGTCTAAGTCTAGTCTTGAAGAATAGCAGGTTTTTGATTGAATAATCCAAGAGTTTCCAATAGTGTTTGTCACATGGCCATCCCTCCAATTATGGGATTCTAATTCATCATGCCTATGAGAACTTGAGGAGCTAGTCCTAATAGAGGACTCTACCATTGTAGACCACTTTAAATATTTATTGACTATTTTAGAAGATTGTTCAAGACTTCTTATGGAGGACACTATCGAAGTTAACATCAGGACTCTAGCTGACCCAAAATGGATAAAATTAGACACATCCCTCATTAAGGAGGAATGAAAAGTCTTTATAGCCCTTCTAAGGGAATTTATTGATATATTTTCTTGAGCCTACTCAGACATGCTAGGTTTGAACCCTTGGTTGTACACCAAATTATGGTACATCCTGATGCCAGACCTGTAAAATAAAAAATATGCAAGATGCAACCTCACATTGCTATATTAGCAAAGAAAGAGTTGGAAAAACTCTCGAAATTGAGATGTATTCAACCATTTGATTATTTTGAATGGATATCCAATATTATACCAATTAAAAAAAAGCTAGAAGGAATCATAATATGCACTAATTTTTAAGACATAAACAAGGCCTACCCAACGGATGACTTTTCTCTACCAAATATTGAAATGATAGTTGAATGCATCATAGGGTATGAAATTATTTCATTGATGGATGGATTCTCAGGCTACAACTAGATCTAAATCTTACCAAAAGACCAATATAAAATAATGTTCACCACTTTATGGGGAAAATTTTGCTATCAAGTTATGCCATTTGGTCTCAAAAATGCTGGGGCTACCTATAAAAGAGCCATGATCATCATATTTCATGATATTATGCATGATATTATTGAGGACTATGTCGATGACATACTAAGAAAGTTAAGGACTAGAGCCAATCATCCAACAACATTGAGAAAGATATTTGAGTGATTACATAAATACAAAGTTATTTATCCCCAAGAAATGTGTTTTTGGAGCTATTTTAGGTAAATTTATTGGTTTAATTATGTCTCATAGAGGCATTGAAGTTTATCCAAACAATGTAATAGCCATAGCAAATATGCCACCACCAATCAATTTGAAGCGTCTCCATAGTTTGTAGGGCAAGATACAATCCATTAGACACTTCATATCTTAGTAGGATGATAAATGCCACCCATTCAGACACTTACTAAATAAAGGGGTAGAATTTCATTAGGATGATGAATGTCATAAATCTTTGAAATTACTGAAGGACTATCTAGCAAATCCACATGTTTTATTGCCATAAATGCTGGGAAAGCTATTCCTATTGTATCTATCCGCTATAGATAAATCCTTGGGGGCACTTCTAGCTCACCATGATGATAATGGAAAGGAGCATTCCATGTACTATTTAAGCCATACAATGGTCACATATGAGCATAATTATACACCCATTGAAAAATCCTATTTAGTTATGGTCTTCGTAGCTCATAAACTATGACATTACATGTTAAACAATAAGACCATGGTTATTTACAAGGTAGATCCACTCAAGTATCTACTATTAAAAAAAAATTACAAGGCCACATGGATAAATGAATCATGTTCCTCAATGAGTTTGAGATAGAATACATCAACCAGAAAGCCATCAAGGGTAAGTTCTTGTAGATCAGCTTGTTAAAGCACCCCTTATAGATATAAATACTCTTACATTCCAATTCCCATATGAATCCATTATGACCATCATTAAAACACCTCTTGAGGAGTAGCACTAGAAGATATATTTTTATGGATCATTCGTAACACATGGATCAGGGGTAGGCCTTTTGTTTATTACTCCACAGGGGCATCTCATCCCTAAATCATTTTGGATTATCTTTCCTTGTATCAATAACATGGATGATTATGAAGCACTCATTATAGGGTTTTGATAGGTACTATAATGGAACATACAACATTTAAAAGTTTATGGTGATTCTTAGTTAATCATCAATCAGGTTATAAACCATTTTCAGACCAAGGATGGCAAGATGGTAGCATATAAAGGCATTGTCAACACTCTCAAACAATAGATTGCTAATGTATAGTTTGAACATATATCAAGGGATAGTAACAAAACAACAAATGCTATGGCCACCATTAGATCATTGATTCATCATATAGATATGGCCAAAGAATACCATTTAGTCATTAAAAATATGATACTAACAACTCATGAACCTTCAATAATCATAATGATCTATGATATTATTGTTCCCAACTCTATTTGGTATTTAAACCTTTACACCTATCTTCATGACCAAATTATTGCCATCAGACCTATCCTGTAAACAATCCAAAGCCTTTATCCACCTGATGCATGTTATACCTTACTCGAACCAACCCTATAATGTTATAATTTTGATAGAACTCTACTTTGTTGTTTAAATTTGATGGAATTTAAATTAGCATTACAGGAAGTTCATGAAGGAGTATGTGGATCCCACACTAGTGGGGCCATCCTATCTAAAATACTCTTACATATTGGGTACTATTGGCCAATGATAGATGTAGATGCAAATATTTATGTGAAATAATATGATAAATGTCAATGGCATGCTAATCTGATATATGTCCTAGATAAGACTCTAAAACCAATGCTTACACCATGGATATTTGATACATGGGGCCTCGATCTCATTTGGAATATAAACCTCACCTCATCTGATAGCCATAAATATATCCTTATTGCCATTTAGATATTTCACTAAATGGGTTAAAATTATACCCCTCACTTACGTGATTGGAATTTTTTTTCCAAATTCATATTTAAACATCTCATTTGTTATTATGGTATCCCCTCTAACATTATATATAATAATGGTAGATCATTAAAAAATAAGGATTTCAAATCGCTATTTTCTGAGTACAAGATTACTCAACATTTTTCCACAACATATTACCCTCAAGGTAATGGCCAAGCAAAAGCATCTAATAAAGCCATTATCAACATCCTTAAAAATATTATCAATGAGGTTGGACATGATTAGAACCTCCAAATATTATGCACCCTCTAGTAATACCATACCAACCACCATACTCCAATAGGATCCACTTCATATTCACTTGTTTATGGCACTGAGGCCATTCTTCCCATTAAGGTCGAGTTACCTCCTTTGTGCATCTCTTTGAAGAATGTTCTAGATGATGAAAACTATCATATAGATCACCTAAAAGAATTGGAGTTACTTGATGATAAATGCATGGCCACAATAAAAAATCTACAAGCATACAAAAATTGACTCTGTGGCCACTACAATCGGTGTGTTATACATAGAGTATTCATGCTTGGTGATCTTGTCCTTAAAGAAAACAAAAGTAATACCATAGTTGAGAAGAAACACAAAGGTGAGTTCAAACCTAATAGGATAGGCCCATTCACAATTGTTGAAAACTATGGTGTTGGAGCATACAGGGTCATTACACTAGACGAGGATGAACATGATGAACTGATGAACATTATACACCTCAAGCATTATTTCATTTGAGAAACCTAGTGTATTGTTTATGAGGACTATTTTGGTTGTACCATAATATCAAATTTCTTCATTGTACTTTACCATTGTACTTTACCATTCCACCATTCTGTTCTACCATTCTTTTCTCTCAATTGAGTTATTTTACCCTCATTCCTAGCTCTTTAACCTTGGCTCTATTCCATTGGTTACATAGCCACTTTCAACATGATAATTTAGATCAAGTTTTAGTAGTTATTTCAAGTATTCCAGACAAAGGCTATATTTTTGGAGTAGTATGATAGTGGTTTGGTAGTTGCATCCTTCCTTTCTTGTTCCATTTTATACCAAGTCTGCTTGATTATTATCACCTTTGGGAAAATAAGATTTTCACCATCATGATACTAATTATAACCACTTATGGGAAAATCAGTATCATTTACTTATGCTATTGTTTCCTAGTTATAATTACCTATGGTCAAACTAGAAGTAACACTTATTTATCATGTCTTAAAGTACCACCTTGCCATGCCTATGCCATACTATGAAATTTGCCAACTTTTCATATTTTGTTTAAATTGGTTGCTACAATAGTCAGATTCCTCCACAGTAAGGCAAAATTACAATGACTTAAGGTCCCATCTTAGGACTATGTAGGTAGCACTCAATTTACATTAAGGTTATCTCAGTTACCTCTTATCCATGCTATCACCATTTTGTGAGCAACCTAAGCCACTCTCTCACCATTTTGTGAGCAATTCTAAATTAAAACAGTCTCACCATTTTTCAATATTGGACCATTGAGTATCTCATCATTCTTCATTGAGTTGAGATGCTCCAAAATTACAAAAAAAATTGTAAAATAAATTTAGAAAATCCAATGCACATTGACCACTTCTTTATAATTAATATTCTGGGAACCCTCACTAAGTCATAAGAACACCCTTATCATTTAGTTTACCCATCCTTTTTGGCTTCTTATCCCACACACTTGCCATTTTTAAAGACCATTCCCATATTATTCTATCACATTCATGATGTTTTTCTTTTTCATCTTTTTCTTCTATGTTATTTCCAAGGAAAATTAAATTTATCTCGAATTTTTTGTTAGATCTTATATCCATGGAACTATGTAGGCAATATTCACTTGCCTAGTGCATTTAGAAATATCTCAACCACCCCCTTCCTTTTATTTTTCCCCCCATTTTGTTTATTTATTTCGTTGTCTCTTCTAATCTAGGGGAAATGTTCATCATCTTGTTTATGTCATGTTGTTTGTACTAACATTGTGATTAACCATTATTTATGTTTTATGTTCTTTTGGATATTTTATCTTTCTATTTATTTGTTTTTTGTTTTTTTATTATTTTGTATTTTGGTTTATTTGTTTGTTTTATTTCTTATTGTGCCTTGATTCAATCTATGTTCATTTATTGGGTTATTCCTTGCACAATATTCTTGAAAATATCCATATCAACTTTATCATCATGGTCTTTATTATTAGTACATTATTTTCACTTGATTATTGGATTACATGTCCATCCTTATGCATATTTTGGCCAAGTCCTCATGGTGTTCTATTATAAATCCTACCATTACATGCTATAGTCAAAATTAGCTCTGGGAGTCTACACAAAAAGATGCAACACTATATCTCCTTGGTACCAAATAAATTCCTGATCTAATCCAAATCATATCCTACATTGAGTAATTCAACAATGAAAGAATTTTAATCCTTGCTAGTTTGGATGACTATCTCCCTACTCACAGATTACTAAATTCATATTTTTCCTCTATACCATTTTGGCATCATATTTCATATCATGTTTTCCATAATCGAGTTATAATAAATATAACTGCCTTTGGGAAAATCATTGTATACCATCCCACTTGCATTACTAATGATGCTAATTGCGTTTGGAAAAATCATTGTGTTTTCATCCCTTTGAAGGTTGATTATTATAATCACCTTTGGGAAAATAATTCTCTTTCTTATACCCAATTATGGCATATTTTCATTATTATAATGCTTATAACTACCTTTGGGCAAACCATTATCTCTATCCATCCAACTGGGGCATGTTTTTATCCTACTAATGAGTATAACTGTCTGTGAGAAAATGATTGTTTTACCTTTGATGAGTGTAACCACCTTTGGGAAAATCATCCTCTTGTTACCCTAAGCCTTTTTCAATGATTATAATTGCTTTTGGGTAAATCATTAACTTTTTTATCCTACCTATACCGATGATTCTAACTAGCTATGGAAAATCATCCTATTTGTCTACCCTAATTAGGGAAGCTCCATATGCCACTGATTATAACTACCTATAGGAAAATTCTTCCCTTCCACCACATTTCATATTTTTTGTCCAATAGTTTCTTCCTTTTGAGGGATTGATTGTCGACCCCTTTTTGAACCGCTCCCTCAAGGGGGCACCTACAGTTCATCGATTACCATTGAAGTCATAAGCATACATGGCCTTTTAATTATTTGAGAAGATGTTACTATGCTTACAACTTTCAACACCTTCCTAAATAGGGGGAAACTATAGACACCTAAAACTAGACACCAATGGCCTTCAACTAGATTTTAGATTGATTCTTACTAACCATTGTAAATTAATCCTAAGAATCATTGAATGCCCCAAATTTACTTCTGCATCATTTATCAAAGTTTAGAATCATGTTGATACATCCCTAATTGGGGTATCCTAACATAACCAATAAAAACCTCTCACAAATTCTTCTTCAATCATCTTATGGCATCATAACATGAAATTGACCTATAAACCTATTAAATAGGGCACATGGACATAAAATAAAATATTAAAAATGCTAAAAATCCTAGTCAAAATTAATTAACAATCTAATCCAAATTAAATGCCTATTTAAATTATTCATGTGAAATTAATGAAACTCTAAAAATGGAAATTAAAAAATTCAAATATCTTAGCTTTCCATGATTACCTTTTGTGAGTTATCAAGTCTTTGAAAACACCTCACCAATGCTTATTCATTGAAAATAATTAATTATTAACACCTTTTACATATAATATGGTTAATTAACTCACTTATTTTAGGTTTGAAACCATTTTATGTTTAAACTACACTTTAACTCACCTTGAGTTGGGGTTAGTTCCCTCACCTTGAGTTGGGGTTAGTTCCTAAGCCTATAAATACAGACTATTGCCTAATGAAAAGAGAGATTAGATATTGTAGAGTTATAATACAATTTTTTGCATAAGAATCATGAAAATAATTTTATAATAGAAAAATATTTAGCCAAGACATCATAAGCATAATCCAAATCAAGCAAACCAACCATGGTGCTAAGGAGAGAAGGAGCAAAGAAAACTCCATTGCCAAAGACTCTTTGAGCATAAACTGAACAAGCCATAAATGAATCACTTGGAACTCTCAAGGAAGGTAAATATTGTTGTTCTTTATATTTTAGTTGGGTTTTCAAATTGTATTTTGTCTATTATGCTCCCCCTAAGATCTAATCTTAGAGATGTTAGCATGTTTGTTTGTTTATTTCATTATTTTATGGACTAATACTTGATTTAACCTCCTCTTTAATGTCAAATTCCTATGATCACACTTATATTATTAATGAATAAATTTTGATTTTTTAATTTAGAACACATATTTTAAAATTATCTCATGAGAGTGTTATAAAATAAAAATAGGCCAACACGTATATATCTATATATTTTCACTTTGACCATTTGGAAGGTAGGGAAACTAACATCTAAACTAGTGTCCTAATCTATATGCTACTATCCTATTGGGTAATAAGTTAATGAGGATATATAATTGTATTATTAGGATTAAAATAAGGTTTTATGTGTGGATAATAAATATGTAGAGGGGAGGTTAGTCTTGTGTTAGTCCAAGAAATAAAACTCAAAGACACACAGTAAAAATCCTAACACCTTTAGCCTAGACACTAGGGAGAGCTTAGGTATCAAAACTAAATGAAAACACAATAAAAACATAAAATAAACCACTCTTTTACCTTCCTTGGATCTCTCAAATGGTTTTTTTAATGACTTGATCAACTTGTGCATCAATAAGACTTTGATAATGAAGCTTGCTTGGCTCCTTCTCTCCTTGGCACCTTGTTTTATGATTGTTTGGCTTAATATTTGAGCATGTTAACACTACTTGAAAGGAATTTAGGAATTGTAAAACTACATCAAATATATTTTTGAAGATATTTGTGCATAATAACTTTGCACCAAAATAATTTAAAATTTAATATGTATGGTCTTGTATTTATTGTTAGAGTTATAATCACTGAGAGCAGGGTGAATCAGTGAGCCCAAATAATCTAACTTAAATTTTAATCAATTTCAAGTTCTTAATCAATTATCATAAACATTCATGAAGCATATGCATCATTCATAACAATGAGAAAGAGAGATAATGCAAGATCAATCACATAACACATGACATATGTGGGAAACCCTCTTAAGGGAGAAAACCCACTAAACCTTGCAATTAGACTACTATCCTATACTAAAAATAACCAATTTAGACTAGATGCAACTGATCAAGGAAATACAATCCTATTTAGCGAGACTACAATCTCACAAGGTGATACAACACCTATCTAGCTGCTCTGCAACAACAACTAAACCTTTAGCAAGTTTCACCTTACAAGGAGGCTGCACCCCCTGTAGATTTTGAGATACCAAAATAAAACATATGAAAAACACATCTCATAAACACTGATTACCTATCAATATAATGAAGTCACAAATTATATTAGCTCTCTTCAAATCTGCACACTCAATGCATCCAAAGCCACATTTTGGATCACCCTAGACCTCTTTTCTCAGCTTTAACCTATATGATCACTATTATAACATTAATAACATAATCCATAGGTCTTACATGTAGTCCTTAATCTTCTCTTCTTCTCAAATCATCTGTTGGGCACTCTACCTCTCTTTTGCTTCACAACTCTTACACACATTGCTCATCCAAGTCTTCCTCAAGTTTAAAAATGAACTTATTTGGTTTCACAATTTATAGAGATATCATGATTATCAAGATTAAAATATTTTCTTCTTGGCCAAAAAACATTCCTTCACCCTCAAGACATCTTACATGGGTCACACTTAAGCACAAATCTCTTTCAAATAGGCCTAAGTCATCTTTAGGTCCTATGTAGACCCACTAATCTCTTTGACACTTATTAAAGCAAACTAATAATAAAGGACCAATTAAAAATGCATGGGTCCACTCATTGTGTCCCCTAAGACATCCTAAAATTATCATAATCAACTCTACTCACTTCTATGTATGCTTAAACAACACAAACATTGACCTGGTGTATAGGAACATCATGAATGAATGCATAGTTAACTTCTAAACCTTTGTTTATAATATATATGAATGGTTAAAACTTCATAATGTACATAGATAGTCCTCATTAAGTCTACAATACTCCCCAATATCCAATTCATCATGAAACATCAAAACAACATTAGTATGAGCTCAATTATTCTTCTTGTGTTACTTGTAAAACATGTGTGAAAACATAGCCAACTTTGAAAATTCATAAATTTGACTATAAATAATTTTAAATATTCAAATATATATTTAAATCTGCACCTTGGAGTCCTATACAAGTTTGCTTTTTGTTGCATGAGAAAATAGTGCATAGATTGAAAGATATGGATCAAAAACTAGATAATAGTCATTCCATTTTTAAATTCAAATATTTGAATTTAAAAGGTCACATTGAAACCTCAAACACCATGCTATCATATTGAGTCATCGCTACTCAAATTAAACATGCATAATCAATAGTATTGTATGAATCTTGACCTTTAACACACAATCTACCATTTCTAAATGTTAAACCTTGAACATGTTGACCTCATCTCATGCAATCTTACAACTTTGATCTCATGCACTCCATTGATCGCTTATACATAACTCAATCTTTAACAATTATAAATAGATATCACTTTGACCTCTTGAATTTAATATGCACCATTGATCTCTATCTGTATGATCACCCACTCACTATTGATCCTTGGAAGAAGCTTGATCTTTATCTTTGCTTAGCGTTAAACATTGAACACTTGGCACCATCTCGCTACTTCCTAACTTCTTGGAGTAATGTGCTCTATCGATGTTTCTCAAACTTTAACTTGTGTAAATATGATTAATTATGGGAACCTTGCTTATCTACTTGAAAGGCCAAATTTGCACAATCATATCTTTTACCTAACTAACTCACATGTTCTAAAATTTGGACCATATGATCTCCTCACATAGGATAATCCAACTATGTGACAAAATAATTGTAGAACCCTCACATGTGTGAGATATAATGAAATAAAAATGTTCACTTAGATTTTTTGCCACAGAGTTAACTATGTTAAAAACTTGTTTGGAGGGCCAAATTTTAAAATGTATATCTTTTTTCATGCTTCAATGCTTGACTTAAAAATTACTGTAAATCAAATAGTCACAAAATTAAACAAACCCACATGATCACCTTCTCTTGAAACATGATATATTACTTCATCAATATTGTTACTTGGCTCTTCTTGCCTCATTGTAAATTTGGATAAGTATGGGAACACACTGTCAAAATACCTAGGAGCCCAACTTTACACTTGCATATCTTTTGACATGCTTAGGTGCATGAATTGGGATTTGGCACATAAAAATTTGGCACAATACTAAGCAAACCCATATGACCATTTCCTCCTGACTCATCCATATGTGGAAATGGTGACATCAAAAAATTGCCTACTCAGATTTTATGCCATTAGACCCAAAGTGTCTAGATGAGAACTATGGATAACCAGATGAATTCCACTTATGCACACAAGCACTCAAAGATTATAAAACATATTAGGGGACTCTTGCACATGATCAATACTCCATACTCATCCCTAAACATCTTTAACTATGCAAAATCTGAAGATCAACCAAACATCCTTCAAGCAACTAGGATAATCACATTACACACTTTGTCATTGTCACATAGACTAATAAAGCACTTCATCCACTCACCTGGACACCTTCATGACATCATTATGATATCATTGAAAATTATCCAACATCTATAGCCTCAAGAATTAACTCTCACCCAAGGTGAGTTAAGGTTAAGTTTAAATATGGAATGGGTTCAAACTAATCCTAGGTGAGTTGAGACTAATTCCAATTAAGTTAATAGTTGTCATGTAATAATGATTTTTAATTAATAGGCATTGATCTAAAATTAGATATTTTTAAATATCTTGACAACTCATAAAGGCAATGATAAAAAAGGCTTGATATTTTGATTTTTGAAAATTCCATTTTTAGATATTCATTAGTTGCAAATGGATAATTAAACAAAATATTTAATATTGTTTAATTAGATGATTGATTTTGATTAGTATTTTAGCTCTTTCAAGATTTGATCAAGTGCCCCACTTAATGGGTCTATAGGCTAAGTTGATAGTTGTTATGCCATAAGGTGATTATGGATGAATCTACGAGAGGTTATTATTGCATATGGGCTATTATCTCAAATAGGGACACCTCAACATGATTTTGAGCTTTGATAAATGATACATAAATAAATTTGGGATGTTCAGTGATTCTTAAGATTAATTTTTAATGGTTGGTAAGAATCAGTTTAAAGTTTGGTCAGAGGTTAGTTATGGCCAATTTTGGATCTCTATAGTTTGCCCTTATTTGGGAAGTATTTGAAAATTATAGGCACAATAACATATTCTTAAAAAATGAAAATGTCATGTATGCCTAATACTCTAATGGTGATGGAAGAGCTCAAGATTCCCCCTTGAGGGAGTGGTTTGCAATCGATCTCTCAAAAGAAGGAAATGATGGGACCTAAAAGGTAAAATGGGGTGGAAAAGATTGATTTGTCCATAGGAAGTTATAATTAGTGGCATGGTAAGCTTCTCCAATTGGGTAGATAAACATGATGATTTACAAAAAGGTAGTTATAATCATTGGCATAGGAAGGTAAAAAGATAATTATTTACTCAAAGGTGGTTATAATCATTAGCCAAAGGAGAAGGGTAATAAGAAAATGATTGACCAAAGGTGGTTATAATCATTTAAAAGAGGAAATAATTATTTGCCCATAGGTAGTTATAATCATTGGTATGATAAAAACATGCCCAAATTGGGAAGATAAAGATAATGGTTTTCCCAAAGGTGGTTACGAGTAGTATCATAATGAAAACATTCCCTAGTTGTGTAGAAAAAAGATAATGATTTGCCCACAGGTGGTTAAAATCATTGGTAGAATGATGGGAGTAATATAGAAACTTGGATAATGTGGATTATATATTGAATCCATATTCATGGAGTAAGAGAAAGCTAGTATAGAGGATAAAAATGAATTTAGGAAACCTACTAGTATGGAGATGCATATCCTAACTAGCAAGGATGAAAATTCTTTTGTGATTTAATTACTTTGTATGTGGGGAATGATTGGATAGATCAAGAAGTTTTTAGGTTCCAAGGAGAAGTATAGTGACCCCATTGATTTTAAGATTTCTTGAGCTAATTTTTATTGTAGCATGTGATGGTAGGCACCATGATAACTTAGCCAAAATATGCATAAGAACTCACACGCGATCCAATAAACAATTGAAAATAACACACCAATTATAAATACCATGATGACAATGTTGACGTATGAATATGGATGGATTAAAAAATAATGCACAAGAAATCACCCAATGAATGCATAGAGACTAAATCGAGGCACAACAATGAAAGAAAACAAACAGGGAAACAAGCAAACAAATAGGAAGACAAAATAGTAAGAAAAAAAAATGAACAAAAAAAAAAAGAAACATACACAAATAATGGTTAATCATAGTGTTAGTGAAAAAAAATAAAACAAACAAGATGATGAACATTGACCCTAGGTGATAGGAAATAATGAATCACACAAATAGAAATGAGGAAAATAGAAGAAAAGGAAGGGGTAGCCGAGCTGACTCTAGATGCACTAGGCAAATGAATGGTACCTACATAATTCTAGTGATGCAAGTTCTAACATAAACTTTAGGCCAAATGTAGTTGAATGATAAAAAGGAAAAACATTATTGTGGTATAGAGGAATATGGGAATGATCTTGCAAAATGGTGAGAATGTGAGATGAATCTTTAGTGGTCATTAATGTATAAAATTTTAGTACATAATGTGCAAAATAGAGACTCATAAAATGGTAAGAGTATAAGTCTTAAGGGCCAATAAGGATGGGGAAACTAAAAGACAAGTGGTTTCTTGTGAAATAGTTAAGATTCCTAGAATTCTTAAGGAAAATAAGTGGTTTATTTGGTGATTTTCTAGATTGTTTTCCAATGTTTTTGGAATTTTATATGCATATCAACTCAATAGAGAATTAAGAAATACTAAATAGTCCAACTTGAAAAATGGTGAGAACATTAAAACTTAAAAGTGATCATAAAAGTATGATAACATGGTAAACAATGACTGAGTTGACCTCAATATGAATCGAGTGTTGCCTATATAGTCCTAGGATGGGACCTCAAGTCACTATAGTTCCACCTTACAGTAGAAGAATTTGACTAGGTAGCAATAAGTTATCAAATTATAGGTAAAGTAGGAAAAT
Organism: Torreya grandis; assembly: GCA_037957365.1. Classification (NCBI taxonomy): domain Eukaryota; kingdom Viridiplantae; phylum Streptophyta; class Pinopsida; order Cupressales; family Taxaceae; genus Torreya; species Torreya grandis. The sequence continues at coordinate 2,287,566 of JARHVA010001223.1, read as the reverse complement.
GGCACAATATGACATAAGAATGGCAAGGTGGGAATATAAGGCATGATAAAGGTGTTGTTCTTAAGTGGCCCATAGGTGGTTATAATTAGGAAAAAATAGCATAAGTCAATGATACTAATTTGACCAAAGGTGGTTATAATTAGTAGCACAATGTGAGACACTGATTTGATGAAAGGTGATTATAATCAAGAATACTTGATAGAAATGAAACAAGAAATGAAGGATGAAAATTCCAAACCACTATCATATTGCTCTAAAATATGGCCTCTATCTAGAATATTGAATTAACTACTAAAACTTGATCTAAATCCTCTCAGTGAAGGTACCCAAAGAACCAATGGAATGTGACCAAGGTCAAAGGGGTTGGGTAGGGAGGGTAAAAACAACTATGGTCAATAAGAAAGGTATGGTAGAATGGTATAGGATATGGTACAAAAGGGGAATGTTGATATTATGGTATAATGAAAATGAGCCTCATAGACAATACTCAAATCTCTTAAGCAAAGTAATGCTTGAGGTGTATAATCTTCATCATCTCTTCAAGTTCATCCCCATCTAGTGTAGTGATCATGTATGCTCTGGAGCCATAATTTGAAATAATGATATAAGGGCCTATCTAATTGGTTTTAAATTTTCCCTTGTGCTTCTTATCACCCATGGTATTCTATTGGTTTTATTTAAGAACAAGAAACCTAAGCTTAAACTTTATGTGTTTGACTTAGTAGTTATAGTGGCCACACAGTCTATTCTAATATGCTTGAAGGTTATTGATTGCAGAAATGCATTTTTCATCAAGTAACTCTAGATCTTAAAGGCAAGCTAAACGGTAGTCTTCATTGTCTAGGATGTGCATCAACAAGAAATGTAAAGAAGGTAACTTGCTCTCAATGGGAAGAAAGACCTCAGTGTCATAAAGTAGGGAATATGGAGTGGTTCCTATTGGGGTACGATAATTAGTGTAATATGCCCAAAAGGTGTTGAAGATTTGGAGGTTCCAATCACAACTAGCATCATTGAAAATATTTTTAAGTATGTTGATAATGGTTTTATTAGATGCTTCTGCGTGGCCATTACCTTGTGGGTAATATGCAGTAGAGAAATGTTGGGTGATATTTTACTTGACATTTAGCATTTTAACATTCTTATTCTTAAATGATTTTCCATTATCAAATATAATGTTGGAAGGGATACCATAATGGTAGATGAGATGGTTAAAAATAAATTTGTAAATTTATTTTCCAATCATGTAAGTGAGGGGTATAGCTTCAAACCACTTAGTGAAATATTTGATAGCAGTGAGGATATGTTTATGGCCATCATATGAGGTAGGGTTAATCTTCCCAATGAGATCAAGGCACCATTTGGCAAGTGACCATGGTGTAAGCATTAGTTTTAGCCTTTTCACCAGGGCATGAATCAGTTGGCATGTCATTAACATTTATCACACCTTTTAACATATGTAGTTGTATCTACATCCATAGTTGGCCAATAATACCTAGTATGTAGGATTTTTTTGGCTAGGATGACTACACTTGTGTGGGCTCCACATACTCCATAAACTTCCTATAATGCTAATGTTATTTCTACCAAATTTACATAATGAAGTAGAGTTCTATCAAAGTTTTAGTGGAAAATGGTTGGTCCAAGTAAGGTATATCATGAGGCTTGGTACGTAAAGGCCTTTTATTGTTTTCATGATAGTTTAGGTGGCACAATGTGGCAATGAAGGTAGGTAAAAAGGTCTAAATACCATATAGAGCTGGGACCAATAATATCACATATCATTATGATGATTGAGGGTTCATGACTAGGTGCTATAATATTTTCAATGAGGAATTGATATTCTTTTGCCTTGTCTATATGGCGGATCAAAGAGCTAATGGTGTCTATGGATTTTGCCATTATGTTATTGGCCCTTCGTATGTGTTTAAACTATATGTTAATAATCTGCTATTTGAGAGTATCAATCACGGCCTTGTATGGCACCAACTTGTTATCTTTGGTCTGAAAGTAGTCTATGACCTGATTGATGATTAATTGAGAATCAACATAAACCTTGAGATGTTGAATATTTCATTATACTACCTGATGAAGCCCTAAAATGAGTGATTCATATTTATCCATGTTGTTAATACAAGGAAAACTGATTCAAAATGATTTATGGATACGAATCCCCTATGGTGTAATGAAAAATAGGCTTGCCCCTGATCCATGAGATGTAAATGATCCATCAAAATATAGCTTTTAGTGCTGTTCCTCAAGATGTATTTTAATGATGGTCATTATGTACTCATATGGGAATTATAAAGTTAATAGTTTGGTATTTGTAGGGGGAACTTCAATAAGTTGATCTATAAGAAATTGACCCTTTATGGATTTTTGATTGACATATTCTATCTCAAACTCACTCAAAAATGTGATGCATTTAGCCATGTGGCCTTGTAAAGCTATTTTGGATAGTAGATACTTGATTAGATCTACTTTGGAAATAACTATAGTCTTGTTGTTTAGCATGAAATGTCATAGTTTCTATGCTACAAAGAGAATAACTAAACAAGCTTTTTCAATAGGCATATATTTGTGTTCATATGTGACCAATGTATGATTGAGATAGTATATGGCATGTTCTTTTTCATTATTTTCATGCTGAGCTAGAAGTTCCCCCAAGGCTTTGTCCATGACAGAGAGATACAATAGGAACAACTTTCTTGGCATAGGTGGAAATAAAATAGGTGAATTTGAAAGATATTACTTGAGGTGCAAGAAGGATTTTTAGCATTCTTCATCCCAATGAAATACAACACCCTTATTTAGTGTGTAAATAGATGGCATTTGTCAACCAACTGAGAAATGAAACATCTGATAGACTAGGTCTTGCCCTACGAACTATAGAGCTACTTCAAATTAGAAGGTGGTGGCATCTCTATAATGACTTGTATTTTAGCAAGATCAACTTCAATACTTATATAAGAGATGATGAAGCCTAATGATTTGACTGAAGTAACACCAAAAATGCACTTCTTAAGATTGAGTATGACCTTATATTCATGCAAACTCTTAAATATTTTTTGAAGTGTAGCTACATGATCAGCCTTGGTCTTTGATTTACCTAATATGTCATTGACATAGTCTTCAACAATATCATGCATCATATCATGAAATATGATGGTCATGGATATTTGTTATGTGGCCCCAACATTCTTGATAACAAATGGCATAACTTGATAACAAAACATTCCCCATGGAGTGGTGAATGCTATCTTATTTTGGTCTTTTAGTGGTATTCAAATCTAATTGTATCCTGAGAATCCATCCATAAGTGAGAGCATTTCATACCCCACTATGGAGTTGAAAATCATTTTAATGTTTGGTAGAGGAAAGTCATCTTTGGGTTAGGCCTTGTTTATATCTCTAAAATTAGTACAAACTCAGATTCCTTCTAGCTTCTTACTGACTGGCAAAACATTCAAGATCCACTTTGAATAGTCAATCAATCAAACACATCTCATTTCTAAGAGTTTTTAAAACTATTTCTTTACTAATATAGCAATACAAGGATGCATTTTGCATAATTTTTGTTTCATAGGTTTGACATCAGGATGTAAAACAAGATCGTGTACAACCAAGGCAAGGTCCAAACCTATCATGTCTAAGTAAGTGTAAGCAAATATGTCAAGAAATTATCTCAAAAGGGATGTAAAGATTTCACGTTCATCCTTAGTAAAGGATGTGCCTAATTTTATCCATTTTGAGTTGTCTTCAATCTTGATGTTAACTTTTGTAGTGTCTTCTACAAGGAGAGTCAAACCATCTTCCAAAATGGTTAACAATGTTTTAAATTAGCCTACAACTACAAAGTGCTCTATTTGGACTAGTTCTTTAAGTTCTCCTAAATAAGATGAATCAGAATATCCCAATGGTAGGGATGGCCATGTTACAAACACTATTATAAATTCCTGTATAATGCAATCAAAGGCATGCTATTCTTTAGAACTAAAATCAGACCTAAAATCAAGCTCATCATTAATGGTCTCCTGAGCTTCATTGGGGGAAAGGTGATCACCCCCATCTAATGGTGCCTAAAATAGGTTTTTACCAAAATATTGGCCTTTCTCTTTACTTTTACCCTGATCTAAAAGTGCCTCAAAGAGGTTTTCAATTTGGGACCCATTGTCATTTAAAATTTGCACCTGTGAAATGCTCCATGGTATGGGGAAGCTTGGTGGCGAGGTACTGAGTGTGAAGACATTTCAAAGGGTGGAAGAGTCTAAGGCACTGGGTATGAAAGTATTATCACTCATCTACACATATGAGTATTGTTTATCTCTTTACAATGCTGGGAACATCCCTAAGGTATGGGACCCTTACGCTGCTTAGAATGATCTTCCAAAGTAGGCCAGGTTCCTTCTATTCTAAATGCAACTAGTTTAAGACCATCATGCAGGCCTAAAGAGCAGAAAGGTAAACTACTAATAATCTAAACCTAGGACCTTTGAAAGGAAAAGGGAGGGAGAGAGTAAGAAATATTGAAAGTAAAAGGTGATGCACCTACAATAGAGTGAGCACTCTTACTATGGTAAAAATAATGCAAACTCTTGAGAACAAGACAATATCACACAAATTCTACCAAGTCACTTTACATGCATAAGTATTTTCATATAGAGGCACATGGGTGCAATGTAACATTGAGAGGGATGAAGATTATCCATAGACAAAGTCTACATAGACCCTAATGTGTATAGGATATGACCTAGAAGTGAGTTCTAAGTTTAATGAAGAGGTGATGGGGATGAATGACAAATGAGAGGGGAAAACATTATCCACATATAGGAATCAACAAACATAAATAACACATAGATCATCCAAATAACAGAAGGAGGTGAACTTAATTATCATTAACATGCAAGGTCTAGCCAATACAAGAGCTCATGGAGGGTAATTTTAGTAGTGTAAGGTTGCTAAAATGTGTCAACCCTTTTACATTGAAATAACTAGGATTTTATAGTAGATTAAGCTAGTTTTATAATTAATGTGCCACTTGGGGGTGTAGATGTAGCACTTAATCCTTTTTAATTCTACAACTATGTTTCTTAAAGGCTACTTAGTGATTAGATCTAGGGTCAGTGGCAAGATCACTTCTAGATCCACATGCATCAGGGAATGGAAGATCTCCATGATATAGTTAGAGAGTGATGTGTACTCAATTCCCAAATTTTGATAGCCACTTCTGCATTTAATTGTTTTGATGATGCCTCCATCTCCTCTCAACTACCTCCAACTAATTTCTATATATCCATAGCCACATAACACATGATAACTTCCAATTGGTCTAAGGTATAGCTCCAAAAAGATGATACATGTTAATTTGGTGGGATCTTAGAGGAGTATTTTAAGCTGTTGGGTAAGATTAGTGTGGACATGATACATGGAGAGCTGGTGTTCATCCTGGGTGAATTGGAGATTTATCTATGTTGAGTAAGTGCTGGGTAGCCAAGTGGTAATGATGAAAAGAGGGTTACATGATTTTTTATTTGTATGATAGTTGTGCATGCCTTTGATTTTGGAGAACTCTTATGTTAAGGTGAGAATGAAAATCACTGTGCTTGAGGTTAAGGTAGCACATGGCTTTAAATTATGCTCTTGTGTAGTGATAGGGCATAGATGTGTGACCCTATGAGCTAACATGAAACTCTATTAGATAAGTGTGAGGAAGGATCTAAATAAGATTATGCGCAAAGATTGTAAATCTTAAGTGTGATCCTCATGGTTTGGTAATTACTCCCTACAAACTTATTTTTCTTGACTATCTGGAATCCCAAAGTCCTACATCCTAAAATCATGTGCCTATTGAACTGCATGCCACATAATCCTGCATGTAGGAATATATTGAAAAATTTATGTAAGCATAAATCATCATTGCTTTGCTACATAGTCTTGTACCTTCATCTTGAGCTTGGGTACAAATAGAAAGCATCTACTCTTACTTAGAATGCTTAGGTCCTCATAAGTGCAATATATCTCTCTAAGCCTTCAAAATCCCTACATTGACCTGGGGGTGACTTAAAGAATCAACACTTTTGGTGACCTTTGTGGGCCACTTGTTTGATAAGCAAGAATGTAGTAGCCTATAAATGATCCATTAGGAATAAATTCTTTAGAACTTTTGGCTTTGGAAAGAATTGATATTCACCTAAAAAACAAAAAATGTGCTAAAGGCACTTAGACAAAAAGACCTAAGCTAAGAAAACACTACACACAAACATTTAGAGGAATTAAAACTAATCTAAAACAAGGTCTATAAGGCACTTTATGGAAATGAAAAGAATCTAGTATACTTATTTACATATATATATATGAGTCAATGGAAATAGTGCTTAAGATGAATCCCATTGACCAGGATAGGTATCTCTTCTCCACTCAATCTGGCAAGTTGGAAGGCATTAGATGGATTATAGTTGGTTATGGTATATGGACCACTCCACATTTTATCAAACTTAGTGTGCCTTCTATCCTTTGCTCTATTTGCATCCCACTCAAGAACTAAGTCTCCCTCTCATAAAATCCTATCATCAACTTTCTTGTTAAAAACCCTCTTGGTTTGCACTTGTTGGAGTTCCATAGTGCACACAACTTGCACTCTAGTTTATTTGAGCTCCATTAGATTGGCTAATATTAATTTGAGGGGATCACTTTTGAGTAACTCTAACATGTATGAGTTCTAATGTAGATAACTTGAGGGATGCTGATAATATGACCTCCCTTAAATAAACTAGCATGAAAAATAAATTTTCTAACACTTTTTTAGGCATGATCCAATTAGTCTAAAGAGTAGTTCAGAGCTTAGTGTGCCAAGCTCTCTAGTTATTCTCTAGATTCATTTTTATGATGCAAATCAAGTTCTTATTCATAGATTCAACTACACCATTACCTTGATGATAATATTTTTATGAGGTGATCAAGTAGATGTTGTGCTTGATAACCCACTCATTGATCTTGGTTTTAAGGAAAGCCAGTGCATTATTAGAGATAATGGTGGTTGGAACACCAAATCTTGTTACAATGCCTTCATAGAAGTTAAGGATGAATGTATCATTAGCTTCCTTGAGTGAAACCAAATTTTTCTATCTCGTGAAATAGTCATTCACTATGAGAATCCACTTATGCCCATCACTTGATGGTAGGTTAATCATGCTTATGAAATCTAGGCCCTACTACACAAAGGGTTGGTCAGCTTGAATTAGGAATAGTGGTAAGGCTAAAAGGCTTTATTTTCCTATCAAGAAGGTGCATTTGTTGAAATTTATCACATATGTATGTGCATCTTTGAATAGAGTTGGACAATAATAGCCAACTTGCATGATCTTCATAGTAGTGGTCTTAGGTGAGCAATGACATTCTACAAGGTTGTCATAGAATTATTAAATAATTATACTTGTTTTCTCCACTTCAATGCACCTTAAGAGGAGTCCATTAAAGTTCTTTCAAAAGAGCACACCTTGTACAAGCATAGAGGAAATAGACTACAACTAGAAATGTCAATGCTTGGACTTATCAAGGCTAGGAGGTTATATGTTATGATAAAATAAAGTCCTCACATCCTTCACCCAGTTAGTTGTAGCTTCTTCATTTTCACACCCCTCCTCATGTGACACTAAGACTATGTTTTCCTCTAGTCTCTTTACTTCAGCTAGCTACTCATAGAATCTCTTCCCTCACACTCACTTGGTGACCTAAACATCCACATCATATTCCATCACCTTTGTGATCCAACCAACTCTTTTCTCACTGATGTCCTTAATGAGCATAAAATATTTGATACTTGCATGCATGAGCATGAGTTAGATCTTGTTATAAATCATATGCCTAAATTTATTTAGTGTTTTCACAACTATAAGTGTGTGTTTATTTATGAAACTATAGTCCAACTCATAATCCTTCAGTGCCTAGTTGAAGAAGGTAATTGGATGCTCTTGTTGCTCTTTGTTTTTCTATGTTAGGATGGTCGAGATGCCTTCAACTCCACCAAATACATAGATGATAAAATCCTTGCTTTAGTCTAGGTTGATCAAGGTGGGAGATTATGCAATGGCAAACTTGATGGCCTCAAAAATTTCCTTTCCCTCGCATGTCCAACTAAATATAGTGTTCTTCTTTAACATTGTAGTGAGGGGCTTGATGAGGATAGAAAAAATAGACATAAACCTTCTCACAAAGTTTATTCTTCCTAGGAAACTTTAGAGACTCTTCTTATGGATTAGAATGGGAAGAGATGTGATATCCTTAACTCACTCTAGATCAATTAGGAGTCCCTCTTTAGAAATCATATTCCCAAGCAGGGCTCCTTTATGAACTATGAAGATACATTTTCTAGGGTTCAGAGATATTCCAAACTCATGACATTTCTAAAAGACTTGATCTAAATGACCCAAGTGATCCTCTGCACACTTAGATAAAATATTTATTTCATCAAGGTAAATCAAGATGATCTTATTGATGATATTTTTGAATGCCATAACCATGGCTCTCTAGAAGATCACACCTACATTTGTCAAACTGAATGGCATGCATTGGTATGCAAAGGTTCCCCATTTAGTGGTGAACATAGTCTTATAATGGTCACACTCTTGTACATGGATCTAGTTATAACTTGAGTAACCATCCAATAATGAAAATCTTTTTACTTTTTTTAACTATTTACAAGATCTACTCCATTAATGGGAGAGGATAATGGTCTTTGAGGGAAGCCTTGTTTAGGTCCCTAAAGTCCATGTAGAGATGAATCTCCCCATTTTTATTATACATTGGAACTAAGTTAGTGACCCATGAGGAATGTTTGATTAAAAGTATTATACTAGCCTCAATGAGCTGGGAGATCTCCCTATGCATTAATAGTTTCAACTTTAGATTAATGGACCTCTAATTTTGGTACATAGGGTATACACCAAGATCTAGGTCTGACCATGAGCTTGATGAGTTGTTTAAAATATTTCATCAAGTCATGTGGGATGTCATACTACACACCTATAGATGAAAGCCTATCTACATTGACATTCTCCACTCTCGATAAGGAAATGATGTTGAACACATTGAAGCCTTCTATCAGATCCTACACTCTATGTTTATAGGCTTTCATCAAGCCACTCTTAGTCAAGCTCTACAGCCTCACTTGGTTGACAACTAGCTCACTGTCACCCAATGCTTGCAATACATTGATTCCTTTCTTTCGCATGAGATAAAGGTCTTGAATTAGTTCCTCATACTTGATAGCATTGCTCATACATGCAAACTATAGTCTTAAGGCATGGAATTATTTATCCTTCTATGGAGAGACCAACATGACACTGGCCTCTACACAATTTATACTCTAGTATCCATCAAAGTATAACTACCACATACCTTTAAGGTCTTCACATGATTTCATAAGCTCATGCAACACAAAATTTTCTTCCATGATGTAATTTGTCCCTAGCCCCATCTCAATGTTATCATATAGATCACACTCAAAATGCTCATGTGCCTATTTATCTAATAGATTGTCTAAGATTTCTTCAAGTGATGTCATGAATTCATTAAGAATCAGGTTCTTCTTTTGGTTAAACATCATGTATTCTACTCAATTGGGCTGGGAGTGTATGGCTTGACATGACTCTTAAAGATAGGCTCCACCCTGATAGTCACCTTGGTCCCATACCTAGTTCTCATTAGCATATGTGACCAATATAAATATAGATATCCACCCATCTTTTTTGTGAATTCTCAAGAGAGGTAGATGGTGAAGTAGGGAGGTAAGTCAATGACTATGATGCCATGGGTGACAAAATGGCTTAGGCATACATGAAGTGTAAGATTCAAATCCTTGATTATACCTACAATTTTGATTATCATTTTCTCAACTTAGACTAATCCTTTTAAAATAGAAGCATATGTAATTCTAAGCATATCCATGATCTTCTTTGGCATTACTAAGATACTTGTACCTGAGTCAATAATGTAATTATGCATCAGGTGCTATTTGATGATCAAGGAGACATAGAATGGAGGTAGTTTATTATTGACATTATGCACCTACATTTCCTCTTTTAGCTAGAATAAGCTCGTAAAAGTGTCTGGCACTGGTTCAAGGGCTTGACACTCTTGGAAGCCTTTCAATGCATCCTAGAGCAAGTTCCATTGTGATGGAATAGTAAGTGCATCCCACATTATGATGTTAAGTCTCATCTTCTTCATCTGATCCACTATGTTGAAGGGAACTTGAGATCCCTTTAGTTGTGGATTTGGAATAACCTCCTCTCCTAGTGTTGGTGTACTAACTTGAGACATTCCCTCCTTATGTACTAACTTTTTTAGGCATAAAGCTTGTGTAGGTGCCTTGGCTTGCACCACTACACGATTGAATTAGGGAGTTAAAGGCAAAGGTGTTGATGGTGGTGTAGCTTATTTTATAGTTTTCCTCTTGAATTTTGTATTGAAAGTGACTGGATTTCTTCCTCCACTAGGTTTGCTGCTTTGATTAACATAGCTAAAGTCCTCTTCTTACTAATTGATGAAAGCAGACCCTTCCTACAGTTAAACTAGTGCTTCGATTCCTTCCTCTTGTGGGGATACACTACTTGTTTGCTCTTGTAACTAAGGCATAATTTTCACCATGAGTGATTGGTTCAATATTTTTTTATGTAAGTGGTTTGATTATGTGGCTAATTACATGGGAAGCACCATTAAAAATTCTGTGCTAGATTATTTTGTACCAAAATAATGACTTTAGAGGTGTTGGTAACATTAATTTTTTGTGCATAAGGCACTCTATTATAGGTGAGATAATTTCGGGGTTACACATCACCTTGGTAGGGAGGTCTATTTGACTGGTATTGTGAGTGAAAGAATGATGATGTCTAGGATACTACTCTTTCTACCTTTTGAGGGCAACTAGTTCATTCCCAAAACTTTGAAATAGCATCTTCACTTCGTGTAATTCATTGGAAGAGATGATGAGTGATGTATGTGGGCTCACTATAGTAGGGATATGCACTAGCATAGGTTAAATAACTTCTTGATTAGGGAGATTTTCTACAAATATAGGCATGGGGGGTCTAGGAATAATCTTGTCTACTTGAATCAAATAATTTTCTATGTGCACTACCACTTTATAGGCATTAGGGAGGACCGTGCTTCCCATGGACTAAATCATCATCGTTATATCATTGTTAAGAGATTTTACAAAATAAAATAATGCAATATTTAGAGAGGGCTTACATAAGGGTGGGATTATATCTAAGACTCTATAGAATCTAAATTTGAAGTTGACCATCATTTCCTATGGTGTTTGCTTTATAGTTATGAGTTGTTCTATCAGTGACAAGTGATCACTTTGATATTTAATTTTTTTGCATAATTCTTCACCAAGATCATGCTAGTTATGATTAGAGTTTGGTTTTAATCCCCAGTACCATTGAAGATTTTTTCCCTTAAAGGAAGAAGCTAGTAACCTAACTACAATGTTATCCTAGGTGACATGGTGTACTGAGAAAATGATCATAATGTCTTCGATATTCTCCACAGGCGAGGTTTAATTCTCACTCATGAAATAGGATAAGATTTTGAGAGTGGACACTAGAATTTCATCATACTATGCTAGGAATAATGGACTACCTCTATTGAAAGGCATAAACCCCTGATTCCTTAGCAATATTATGAATGGAATGGGGAACATACTTCACTTTCTTTCATAAAAAATTATTAATGTAGGCATAAACTATGCTTTGGGAGGTGACTAGATTGCAATGTGTCTTCTGATAGGGGACAATAATATTCTAACTCTCCTTCTTGATAAAACTAGAAGCTCAGTGAAATGGAAATTGATGCCTCTTATAGATGATCTTGTTCTTGGCATGTAGGTAGGGGGACTAGTTTTTATGGGCCAGAGATGTTTAGAGTTGTCAGGTGATTTTATTGAGTGCCTACTCCATTTATTAGCTAAAGATAACACCAATTTCTTAGCTTTTCTTCAAATTATCCCACTAGGTGTACCATAAACTATTATTATTCCAAACATACACTCGTGAGATGATCTATAGTGTGAGGAAGTTTGGTGGTGGGGTGTTAAGTGTGAAGGCCTTGCATGGGGTGCAAGAGTCTAAGGCATTTTGTGTAGAGGTATTATCACTTAGCTGCATGCATGAGCATTAGTTGTCTCATCACAACTATGGGAATGCCCCCAAGCTGTGGGACCCTTGCACTCCTTGGGATGAGCCTCTAGAGTAGGCCAAATTCCTTCTATTATAAATACACCTAGTTTAAAACTAGTGCATAGGCCTAAAGAGTAGAAAGGTAAAAAACCTAAGATCTTTGAGAGGAAAAGGGAGGGAGAGGGTAAGAGATATTGAAAGTAAAAGGTGATGTGCCCAAAATAGTGTGAGCAGTCCTATAATAAACATAATGCAAACTCTTGAGAACAAGACAATACCACACATATTATTTTAAGTCACTCTACATACATAAGTATTTTTATATAGAGGCATGGGAATACAATGCAACATTGAGAGGGATGAATATTATTCATAGACAAAGTCTGGGTAGACCCAGATGTGAATAAGATATGACTTGAAAGTGAGTTTTGAGTTCAATGAAGAGGTGCTAGGGATGAATGAAAAATGAGAGGGTCAAACATTACCCATAAACAAGAATAAAAAAACACAAATAACACATAGATCATCTAAATAATAGGAGGTGAACTTAATTCTCATTAACATGCAAGGTCTAACCAATACAAGTGCTCATGGAGGGAAATTTTAATAGTGTAAGGTTGCTAAAATGTGTCTAACCTTTTAAAATGAAAGAAATATGATTTTATAGTAGATTGAGTTTATTTTACAATTAATGTGCCACTTAGGGGTAGAAAATGTAACATTTAATACTTTTTATCACTACAACCATGGTTCTAAAAGCCTACTTGGTGATTGGATATGGGGTTAGTGGTAAGATCACCTCGAGATCCATGTGCAATGGGGAATATAAGATCTCCTTGATAGAGTTAAAGAGTGACATGAAATCAAGTCCTAAAGTCTAATAGCCACTTCTACATTTAATTATTTTGATAATGCCTTGATCTCCTCTCAACTACCTCTAACTACTTTCTTTACATCCGTAGCCACCTAACACATGGCAACTTCTACTTGGTTTCAAGTACAGCTCCATGAAGATGATACATGTTGCTTTGGTTGAATCTTAGAGGAGTATTTAGGTTGTTGGGAAAGAGTAACATGAACATGATGCATGGAGATCTAGTGTTCATCTTGGGCAAATTGGATATTTCTGTGTTGAGAAAGCACTTGGTAGCCAAGTGGCAATGATGAAAGGAGGGTTACACACTTCTTTATTTGTATGCTATGTGTGTGATAGACTATGTCCACACCTTTGATTTAGGATAACTCTTGTTCCAAGGTGTGTGTGAGAGTCATCATGCTTAAGGTTAAGGTAGTGTACAAATTTAGATTGTACTCCTGTACAGTGATAGGGAATAGATGTATGGCCTACAAAATGACATGGAACTCTATTAGAGAAGCACAAGGAAGCCTTTAAATAAGATTATGCATGAAGATTGTAAGTCTCAGGCACACTTCTCATGGTTTGGTAATTTATCCCTATGCACTTCCTTTACTTGACCATCTAAAATCTTAGAGTCCTACATCCTAAACTCGTGCACTTGTTAAACTACGTACAATAAAATCTTATACATAGGAGCATATTGAAAACTTTATATAGGCACAAGTCATCACTACTTCATTGCATAAACTTGTACCTTCATCTTGATCTCAGGTGAAGATGGAAAGCATATGTGATTGCTTTACTTAGAATTCTCATGTCCTCATAGGTGTGATATATCTCTATAAGCCTTCAAAATCCCTATGCCAACCTAGGGGTGACTTAAAGAATCAACATGACCTTAATGTTTTAAATATTTGTTTATGACTAAGGGTGTTCACCTCTTCTCCAAAATAGGCTATAGGATCTAGTTTGATTGAAAACCCTTATTTATGGTTTCCAAATGGAACATTGTCCCTTAGGCCGAAAAAATCACAAAAGAATTCATCATTCTCAAACTCATCTACATGCATTGTGGATTCTTGTTGGTCACGGGCTAAAAGTTGAGGGTAATATAGAGGAAGTAAATTATTGTGAACAACTAGGGTAATGGTATAAATGGTATGGGTTTCAATAAAATTGGTATTGGTAAGGTCTTCATAAAGGTTATGATTAAACTCTACTTTGCTGCCATCATCATCATCACTAGTTGTTGGCATTGGAACATGAATAAGATACGTGGGGTTACCCCTATATGGTTTAAAGCTGAGACCATATGTTATTTTGTACCAATTGATATAGATTGGCTCAAAAGTTCCCTATTGGTTTGACCCAAGGCCTCCTCCTTCATAGGATTAATTCAGCATGATCCTATTAGGTATAGGATATTTGGCATTCTTGTAACAATCAACCAATTTTTCAATGTATATCTAGGTTTCATCATCAATGAGTGGGTCCTGTTCTTAGCTCATGGTTGGTGTGAAAATGATAGGAGCTTGAATATGGAGCTTGCCTTTGCCCTTTCTCTACCATTCCATGAAAGGTGGCTTAGCTTTAGGTCTTCCATAGGACTTGGGGTTTTGGTGAAGATTGGAAATGTGAAATATGTCATGGGTTAAATACTCCCTTGGATCATTGGCTAAAATGGTAAAATGATTAGACAATTCAAGAGGTGGCATAAGTGAAGATGAATCAAGGATATATGGGTTTATGAAATTGGCCTCTAGTAAGTCAACAAATATTTACTTGTCTTTGTCCTTTTTAGGAACTAGATATAGGCCAAAGTGGTAGTTATATCTTTCATACTCAGCTTCCAAATGTTTACACTATTCATAGGGTTGTATATCTCCATTGATGGTGACCTCCATAACTGAGTGATAGAACTTAAGACACTGGTGAAATATTGAAGGGATTACATGAATTTCATGTATCCAAGGTATACCCAAGAGCAAATTATATGATGGATCTAGGTCTAACACATGGTAAAGTGTATTATGGGTCAAAGGCCTAATGATAACTGACAAGCTTATGGTGCCTTGTGATTCTTTATCTTCATTATCATAGGCCTTGATAGTGATTGTCTTTTATTGGAGATTAGCTATCATATATCTAAGATGATTGATGAGCTTTAGAGACATAGTATTCAGTCTTGATCCATTATCTATGAGGACATGTTTCACTTTGTACTATATTATGACAACTTCAATGTACAATGGATTGTTATGAAGAGGGCCAAGGGATGACATATCACTTTGATCTAAAGTTAACTATTGGCCAGGGGCTAGATGTCCAACTAAATCTTGGAATTTGTTTGGGAACATGTCATTGGGAACTTTGGATTAGCCTAGAAACCTTATTAGGATGTTTTTGTGGATCATAGACATATGCAACAAATCTAAAATAAAGATTTATGTGGTTGTCTTCTAAAGTTGTTACACAATGTCAAACATATTTTCCTTGATAGTGGTATATAGTTTGTTTCTATCCATAATGGTGGGTTGGATGGGTTTAGTGGTAGGTGATTATGGGCCAAGAATGGTAGTCTTCAATCACTAAATTATGATTACACAATCAAGATTAGATAGAGGACCATTATTGCTAGAAAATCATGGTAGAGGGGGGCCATACAGGATAAGTCTTGCTTGTTGGTGTACTTGTATGTGGTCATGGGGTAATGATGAGTTATTGGTACAAGTTTCAAAATACTAATCCCTAGTTATTGTTACACCTGTATGCAGTCCTAGGTCAACAAAGGATTTCTATCATAGGTAGATCGATTAGAATTATTTAGCAATGGTCCTATTCTATTAGTACTTATTTTAGGATTAATGGTGATGGTAGAAACACAACCTCTTATAGTATGACTTACAACTTTGTTGTAGTCATGTGTAACTGCATGGTAAATGTGTTATGTATTGGAATCATTCTAGCCTTGGTTCTATCCATTCAATTGACATTGTTGTTATTACTGATGGTATTATTATTATTGTCTCAATTGTTGGTACTATTACTGATATTATTATAGCTCTTATTGCTACTATTAGTTGGTATTGCTATGTTGTAGGAAAGGGCTCAGATAAATAGCCTGAATCTGATTGGATGTAGAAAACATATTATCCATTTAATCTCCCCATTTTCCAACATATTTTCAATGAGATGTTTGATTTTCACACAATGGTATAGATTATATCCATGAACCTGATGGTATTCATAGAATTCATTTTCTCTATATTAGTCTAGTTATGGAATACCCTAAGGATAATGTTTTTATATAGGCCAACTAATCAGATTAGCTACAACTAGTCTGTAAAACACAACATTAATAGGTTCTCCAAGGTCACTGAAGACTCAAGGAGTAGGCACATTTCTCCTTAGATGAGGGGTTTATAAAGGTAATGGTTACTACATTTGTTGAAGTACTCTAAGTTGATGTGAAGGTTGTGCTCACTAAATAGGTTATTGGTGATGAGTAATTTGCATTTTTGGCATGGGTTGAGTAGATGGTGTTTACACCATTTAGACAGGATGTGAATCTATTACTTGATTTCCAATAACATTATTGTTGCAGTTAAATTTCTTGGATTTTTAATAATTATTAGCCTAGATTGATGTTGATGCTTGCACTTGGACATGGATTTGGTTTTGATTTTGGACTATTCCTTAGTTTTGGGTTTGGTTTTGGTTTGATGAGGTTAATTTGATGATACTTTTATTACTAAGGGCCTGTTAAATTAGCAAACCTTTGTCTATGATCTCTTTGAAAGTATGTGTACACTACAAATCTAGATGATAGGATATCTCACTATGAAAGTTTTTATTAAACACAACAATCGATTGTTTGTCTAGTTAGCTATGGATGAAATGACTTGTAAGTGCTCTCCATTATTATAGATAGCTTGAGAAACTTTCACTAACTTTCTACTTGGCTTGAGTCAAATTTACCAATGAAACCTCTTACTTGAGATTGTAGAAGAAATGCTATACAGATTTGTCTGAGAGGTCATCAAAATTAGATATAGAATTCTTTGGCAATTTCAAGAATCACTCCAAATCCTATCCTGCTAGAATCTAAGGAAATGAAAGTAGGAGGTATATGTCACTATATGCTATTGGTTGGAAAGTAATAAATAATTCTATTAAATGAGCTTTAGGGTCTCCTTTACCCTTGTATTTGTCAAATTTTCATGGTTCATACCCTAGAGGAAATGGTATCTATAGATATTCCATGTTAAATGGGTAGGAACACATACCGTCCAACTTAAACTTCTTGGTCTATTTCCCTTTTTGGATAATGACAATTGCATCCTTCATTTTTTGTAGTTCTTATGCCAAGAAACTAGATAAGAAATTGGCCCGAGGTGGAAGATAGGTGGTCAAAGGTGGATTACCTTGACTAGGCTATAATGGAAGAATGGTTTATTGTGGAATATTGGTTTGGTGAGTGAATTGACCAGGGGTATGCATCTATGGATTAGGATGTGGTTGTTGAAATTGTATGTGTTATGGTCAATATTCTAATTTAGATTTGGTATATAGGCCTAGTTTTGAGGGAATTATGGTTGAGATGGAAGGATATAGTTTTGAGTGAATTACTGTGCCTATTGTAGTTGAGTAACGACTTACTTCTAACTAGTCAAACCTGGCTGAATAAGGGGAACTTGTTTTATTGGATATATGGCAGATTTTACATAAAAGATAATTATTGCCTTATTGGTATTTATTGGATAGTAGTACCTCTTAGTTACATAAATACTTGTTGTGAAGTAGATGTTTGTTGGATATTTGAAATCTATTACTGACCAATAAACATACATTATTGATTAGACAAAATTTGCAAAGGCATGTTGGTCTATGATTATTGAGGTGTACTTGTCACTACATGATGAGGTGGAAAATTAGTTGCCCCTATTGAGGTGGCAGAATGTTCTACCTTTACTATGTTGGTATACTAGATTGTGCCTATTGTTTTGGAATGTTAGTTGTCACTTGTTGTGGTATAGTAACATTTATCATGTTTTATTGAGGCAAGGAACTAGTTATCACTTGATTAATTAATCCTTATGGTTACATGCTTTATGAAGCATCTAATTAAAGATTGGAGGTAACTTGTTGTGGTTGGGATGTAGGAGTTCCTACCCCCTGCTATTGTGACCCACTCATGGTGTTTACTAAAGGTACTTGTTGTGGACTATTGTTGATGTATTTAAACCACTTTGGCCTAGATCAGATAACACTTGCATGTTATCCACTATATTTAGCAAATTTGTCTATGTAAAAGTAGTAGACACTTCTTTAATAATTGGGGCATTGAACATGTCTCCAATTGAAGTGATTTATATGAATGTGTCTATACCTAAATTATCTTGGATTATCAATTCAAATAATACTCTTATTTAAGGAAATAACTTGATGAGTGGAGAATTTGACATGCCATATTATTAAAGTTATGCACTAAGTTCAAATAGGTTTGGCATGCTTATTACATTTGTAAAAAGTGGTCCTCCATGAGGCCCTTTCCTATTAAAAGCATATGTGGGTCTTGATATGACATCAACATGAGTGCTTGAGGATTTCTATAAGAGCCTTGTTTGATGGTTTGGTTATAAGGTATAATTAAAGACATTCTAACTAGACTAGGCAAATTTTTATGGGGGAAGTCTACCAAAAACTTGGACCCTACATCTGCAAACAAGTGATGATAAAAAAAATAAGGATTGTATGTCGATGGAATATTAATTTAGTATAGTTATTGTTGAACTTGGTCTATAATTGATGGTATGCTATCAAGGCACTGCACTATTTTTTCTTGGTCTTACTCTAAATATGGAGGTGTATTGACCAAATAGTGGGTTAGAAGATCTTAGCTTTGTTCCCTAGATTGAGTAGTGTCAGGAGGATAAGGACCCATATCACAAACTACATCATCACCATAAGGGTATTGAACAAAGGCATTTTGTGCAACCACATTATCATATATTGGATTGTACATGGCTCCACTATGAGTATAACTAGACATATTTAAATCAATGATGAATGTTTTGTGAAAATAGGCTTAGAGTTATACAAAATCTCAAAATCAATGTCCAAAGGACAATTGGTTTGAACTTGGTCTAACTTAATAAAAAATTGGAGTTGTATCTCCAAAAGGTATATGCTAAAACTTGGTCTAAAATATTCTAACATCAAATGTATTACACAAAAAGGTCAAGTGGATGAATAAAAAATGAAATTCCAAAATTAATTACAAAGTATTTCAAACAATTCTAAGATAGGTCTAAAGAAACAAATGTTTGCTAGGTATTTTTGGAAAACAAAGAACAAAAAGCTAGGCTCAAAACAAGTATTGCTAGGTCTTTTAGAAAATGCACAAAAGCTAGACTTTAAACAAAGCAAGGTCTAAAGGTAAGAGAGTTATTCTAATTTTTTTGAAACACTTTGGCATAAGCTAGGCATTAAAATTTAAACATGAACTTGGTCATTTAGCAAATGACATGAAACAAAAGGCATATGAAAGATAGACTACTTCCCCAAACTCAATCACAAAGATAGTTTTCAAATTGACTAACTAATTAACTTAAGTTACACAACCTAAAAGTGAAAGATTGATGTATAGGCTAAATTTACATGAGGTATAGGCATAAATAGATTAATGTTTGGATTTGAACTTGTCAAGGCTAATTTAGAACTCAACTTAGAAAACTAGGCTTCTCAAAAATAGACAATAAGATAGATGAAAATGAATGGCATGACAATATTAGGTATAGATTCAAAAGGCACATGTGGTTTTCAAAAAGTTGATATTTTGGACACAAGGAAACAAGTCTTTGAAATAATTTGAGCAGTGTAATGATGTTATCATGCACTAAATGGATGGAAAATCTTTTGTTTCAAAAAAATCAAAGGCATATGACTTGAAGTAAATTGGGCAACATAATGACACCTTTTTTAATAAAGTGACACACACACAAATTTTTTGACAAATATTTTTAAGGTGAAGGTGTGATGTCAAATGGCCAATGTAACACCTCTTCAAACAAAGGAGTGATGCATATCTAAGACTCATTTTTGATATAGTATGACAAACAAATAGTTTAGACTCAAAACCATGCAAGAAAGGATAAAATGACACAAAAACCTACGCATAATGTCTTAAATCCTAAAACTGATAAGGTTACATAGTACTATCAAATTTCATTAATATACTTGCTCTCGAGTGGATTTTAAGTTGTTAATTCAAAAAGTAAAAATGCATTGAAAAGAAGGGTTTTTAGGACCAATCTTCTCAGAAGAGTTTGTACTATGACATGGAACTTTGAGTTGCTTGCCTTACATCAATAATATGTCCATGACAAGTGGGGTGTGTCTAAACTATTGATTCTCATTCATTTATAGATGGTCTCAAGTGTGGATAACACTAGTGATGCAATCATGTCATTTGAATCCACACCAATTCTCATGTTGTGAAATAGTCTTGTCCTTTTCACAACCACTACATCCATTAATTGCTCAGTGTAGTGTGATGCTTGGGTTACCCCTACATTTTGAGGCTGAGTACCACTAACAGAGATTGTTTTAACTACTTAAAATAAGCATCCTAATGGGTCACTCTAAATTTATATACCCCACCATAGAGTGGGGTTGAATGATGCTAAGAGATGAATTATTAGGTCAACACTTCTCTAGAAAGCCCATGAGGATGTGATGAATTCCTTATCACAAGCCAAAATGCATGAAATAAAGACAAGTGGAAAGAATTTAGGGCCATTTTGGGGTCAAACAAATCATGTAGATTTAGGGAGGACCATAACAAATTTCTTTCCATGCTTTTGGAATGAAGTGACAAAGGAAAATAATGAGCATTTTTTGATCACCCAAGATCCCTAAAGGAGATGTGGGGAGGTCATATATGCATAACTCAACTTGATTAAATAAACAAATTTAAAAAACGATCATAAAAAAACTCTTATGAGTATGTAACTAATGTGAGAGTTTATTTTATGACACCAAAACAAAGTATGTTATGAAATTTGAGTCCCTTGGCATTTGTTGTTAAAAACTTTGAAAAATAAAAAATGACTTAAACAAAAATATTATTAAAAACACCAATTTAAAATGTGAAATTTGTAACTTAGAATGTTTTTAAATGTATTCCTCTTAGCCTTTGGGTCCTAAAAACCATGTTAGGGGGTTCTTATGCTTAGAATAAAATTATAAGTGGATAGATGGCTTTCCAAATCTTGCTATCAGGTTTTTGATTTTTTACACAGAGTGCAAAACCATAGAAACATAGAGCAATATCATGACTTTCTTTGTAAATCCATGACTATTAACACAATACCACAACTTGCATGAAAATAAAGTATTAGTGAAATATCACTAGTCTAAACACAATAATGTAGAAATAAAGGCAATATCAATACTAATAGAATCATAATATTGTAACTTAACCCTATAACATGAAATGGTTAACAAGTAGACCATTAGTGGTTAACAATACCACTAAAATTATTGTGATATCATGACTTGTGAAGTTGTGATCTTATAATATAGTAATTTTCAAGGCAATAATGTGAATGTAGAGTTGTGATATTGTAATATTGTAGATTTTCCTACAAACACAAATAGTCAGTCCAAAAATTGTGGTGGTAAACATATTACTGTGACAATTATGACAATACCACGATTGTAAAGTAGAAATATTATGTAATATTGTGATTTTAGAGATAAAAATCATGAATACATAAATAAACTTTGGTACTTCCAAAAAAACATCTTTTGGCCTTTAATTTTCACTTATTTTGATCATCAAACTTGATTTTTTACATGAAAGTTGTTAGTAGAATGCTCTAAAAGGCCTTGGGATCAAATTTATAGGGTGCATGTCCCATTGGGCATGCCAAAATGTGGAAAAGAAATACATATCATTGAGGTTAGTCTTGTGTTATTCTAAGAAGTAAAACTCAAATAAACACACTAAAAATCCTAACACCTATAACCTAGACACTAGGGATATCTTAGGTAACAAAACTAAATGAAAGCACAACAAAAACATAAAAGAAATAAATCTTTTACCTTTCTTGGAGGTCTCAAATGACTTGCTTGGATTTTTCATCAAGAAGACTTTGACAATGAAGCTTGCTTGGCTCCTCTCCTTGACACCTTGGTTTATGATTGCTTGGCTTAAGATTTGAGAATGGTAACACTAATTGCAAGGAATTTAGGTATTATAACACTACATCAAAGATATTTTTAAACATATTTGTGTACAATAAATTTGCACCAAAATATTTTAAAATTTAATAGGCATGGCCTTTTATTTATAGCCTTAATAATTAACTCTCACCTAAGGTGAGTTAAGGTTAAGTTTAAACATAGAATGGTTTCAAACAAACCCTAGATGAATTGAGACTAACTCCAATTGAGTTAATAGTTGTCATGTAATTATGATTCAATTACTAGGCATGGATCTCAAATTAGATATTTTTTTGGAAGAGCTTGACAACTCATAAAGGCAATGATGAAAAAGGCTTGATATTTTAATTTTTAAAATTTCCATTTTTAGATACTCATTAATTGAAAATGGATAATTCAAATAAGCATATAATATTGTTTAATAAGATGATTGATTTTAATTAGTATTTTATCTCTTTCAATATTTTATCATGTTCCATACTTAATGGCTCCATAGGCCAAATTGATAGTTATTATGCTACAAGGTGGTTGGGGATAAATCTATGAGAAGTTATTGTTACATATGGGATAGCATCCCAAAAAGGGATGCCTGAACATGATTCTAAGCTTTGATGAATGATGCACAAAAAAAATTGTGATGTTTAGTGATTCTTAGGCTTAATTTAAAATGGTTGGTAGGAATCAATCTGAAGTCTGATCAGAGGCCAATTGTGGCCAGTTTTGGATGTCTACATTATGTAAACTATAGCCTACAAGTGATCTATGTCATCAGAATGTTAGGTTCAATCTATATTATAATAAATTAGGCATAATGAGATGATGAATTTGAACCGTTTAGTAATGAAAATGTCATAGATTTAAGGGTATAGATATGAATTGTAATAATACTACTCTTATGAATGATTTGGAAATAGGGAAGAATAGGGAAATACATCTTAATTGTACAAATGATTTTCATTAGTGCAATGTGAGCTTGAGAGGTTCTTGATAGATAGATAATGAATGACCTTTTATTTTTACTTATACCATACCTTTTGAAATAAATATCATGGGAGGGTTAAAGAAGAAAAATAGGTTTATTGGTACATATCAAGGGATTTGTAATTTGATCATTTGTAAGATAGGGACATTAGTGTCATAGTTGGGACACCAACATTGATGTTATAATTTAGATGCTAGTGTCATATAGGGTAAAAAGCTATCAAAGATATATAACAATTTGTTTAGGATGGAAATCAAGTTTTATGTAAACTATAGGCTACAAGTGGTCTATATCACCAAAATGTCAAGGTCAGACTATAGGATAAATAATTTGGCACACTAAGATGGTAAACATGATCCTTTGATAGTGGAAAGGCCATAAAATGAAGGGTTGAGTCATGATTGGTATTTGTCAAGTGTACAAGACTAGTATTTAATATAAAATCATTTTTTGTATCTACATACACTTAGTGGTTTCATGTACTGTGCATGTCTAAAATTGAAGGCTTGGGGCATAAAAGGTAGGAAAGTGGATCATGGGTCACTTATATTAGTATCTAGAGTTTTAGGATCACCTAGATATTAATGTATACCTTTAGTTGCTACCATATGATTTTATGAGCTAGGAATTTGACTCAATAGAGGATGGTTAGTATTATGTTAGTTTCAAAATGAAAACAAAATGAAAGAAACACACTAACTAGCATAACATCTCTAGTCCTATACACTAGGGAGAGATTAGTTCACAAACATGAATAAAACACATAACTAAAATGCAAAATAAACATTCTTTTACCTTCCTTGGATGCTCTAAAATTCTTGTTGTAGTGGCTTACTTGGTTTGTGCTCATGACGTCTTCATCAAAGGAGGCTTGGCTATCTCCTCTTCTCCTTGGCACCTTATGGCTTTGGATTGGATTAGATTAGAATCAATTTGTCATGGTAAAAATAATTTCAATAGATTTTATAATCATTTATGCATTATAACTTTACATTATCAAGACTTAATATTCAGTGGGTAAGGCCTCCTATATATAGATTTTTGAGATTGATCAGAATCAACCTGAACTATTCATCTCAAGATTGAGATGTGTGGCTAAGGATTAATATAATTTTTCAATTAAAATTTATAAATAGGCTCATAAATATTTGGGATAGAGGAACAATTAAGAGGCATAAAGGGATTTGATGAGGCATGGGAGGCATTAATCCTGATATTTGTGGCATTTATGGCTTAGGAATGTCTTCCTAAGAAATGAGGTCACTTAATGATGCAGATATTAAATATTCATTTTTAAAAACAAGTTTTCAACAAGTTTTCATGGAATTATTAATTAGGATCTAATTTGGTTTGATTAGCTCTTAAGCATGATTAAGCACTTTGTGCACAAATTACTCAAATTGATTAGAATGCCTTGTTATTAGTCCAAAATTTGACTAGATTGGAATTGGAAGTCAATGTTAGATGCATTCGAACCATTATCCCATTTAGGATGTTTTCAACACAAAATAACAAAGGCATGTGTCTCATGTAAGATATTTGATAGGAAAGAGCAATCCAGAGCACCTAGGTGTAAAATTAGCATTTTGACTCAGAATGCTCTGATCAAAGTTAGCTGGCCTATAAATTACATTACATCATTTAATGATACTCTAGCCAAAATTGGTACTTGAATATGTTAGATTCAAATATTTTAATGCATTTTAGTGTTTTAAAGCCAAATTGTGCACTTTGGGTGGAAATTGGTCAAAAGCCTGGTTAGAGGTCATTGGTGGCCAGATTTAGGTGTTTATAGTTTGCCCCTATTTGAGAAGGCATTACAAGATATAAGAATAATAAAATATTCTAAAAGAATGAAAAGGTCATAGATGCCTAAGATTTTAATGATGATAAACTAACTATATGATCCCCCCTTGAGGGAATGGTTGGCACAAGTAGGTCAACAAACGATCCTTGGAAAAGAAAGAAGTGAAACGAGGAGACCTAAGAAAAGAAAGATGATGGGGTGAAAACATAATGATATTGAAAAATTATTCAAAATCATTGAGAATTAAAGTAGGACAGTGTACAATGGTTTGCCCAAAGGTAGTTATAAGCATTATACCCTGATAGTGGCAATGTGATATGATAACACAATGATTTGCCCAAAGGCAGTTATAATCATTGATAAGATGGAGTTACCCCAATTATGATAGAAAAACAAGATAACAACATGCCCTTGAATGGAAAAAAATGTAAGGTGGTGACAACATAATAATTTACCCAAAGGTGGTTATAATAATTGAGAAATGCAGGTGGGACAGTGTGTAATGATTTACCCATAGGTGGTTATAATCATTGGACCCTGATTATGGCAAACATGATTGATTGAATGATTGATGATGGTAACTTAACATAGAGGGTAATGATGAATTGGAACAACCTACTAGTAAGGAGATGCCCATCTGAACTAATAAAGGTTGAAATTCTTTCGTGGTTAATTACTCTTTTTAGGATATGATTAAGATTGAATCAAGATGTTGGTGCCAAAAAGATGTTGATGTCACCATTGTTGAATAGAATTTTTAAAGTTGAGGTTTGTTGTAGCACATGTGAATAAGAATCATGGTATAAGATCATGCAAACTTGGCTAAAATATGCATAAGGATTGACTCCCAAAATCCAATACTCAAATAGAAAAAAATGCACCAATGATAGAAACCATGATGACAATGCAAACATATAAATATGGATGGATTTTAGTATATGTGTGGGAAAAGAATAACCCAATGAACACACATATAATGAATCAAGGAAATAGTGCTAAAAGCAAATAAATAGGCACACAAACAAAATAACACATAAATAAAAAAAAGAACCACTCAATAGAAACCATACAAACATTGTCCATAGAAAATAGGTGACAACTTAACAAAAAAAGAAAATGGGAGAATAGAAAAAAGGGGGTGGCTAAGCTATCTCCATATGCACTAGGTAAGTGGATGCTATCTACATAGTTCCATGGATGTATTATCTAATAAATTTTTTTAGGCCAAATGTAGTTCTCTCAAGGAATAGGAAGAATGTGATAACTGATGAAAATAAATACAATGGATGTGATAGCAGAATAGGAATGGTCTTGAAAAATGCTAAGTACATGAGAGAAAAGGCCAAAAAGGATGGGGAAACTAAGAAACAATTGATTTTTCTTGAAACTTAGTAAGGGTTCCCAAAATCCTTAAGGCAAAGAAGTGGTTAGTGTTTTTGGTTTTTCTAATGATTTTATAAATGTTTTTGAATTTTTTTGAAGTATCTCAACTCAATCAAGAATGATGAGACACTAAATGGTTCAAGCTTAAAAAATGGTGAGAGTTTTTAAACTTAGGTTGCTCAAAGAATGGTGAGAGCATTCAAACTTAGGTTTCTCATAAAATCATGAGAGCGTTCAAACTTAAGTTGCTCACAAAATAGTGAGAGCGTTCAAACTTAGGTTGCTCATAAAATGGTGAGAGCGTTCAAACTTAGGTTTCTCCCAAAATGGTGAGAGCATAGTGGAACTGAGCTGACCTCAACAAGTATTGAGTGATACCTACATAGTCCCAGAGTATGATCTCAATTCACTATAGTTATACCCTATAGTGGAAGAATTTGACTAGTGTAACAGTCAATTCAAACAAAACAAACATAGTTGGTAAAAAGGTATAGTATGGCATATAAAGTGGCAAGTTGGTACATACAAGATAAATAAATAAATGTTTCCCTTAGTTTTACCATAGGTAGTTATAACTAAGACGTAATGACATGGATCAATGGTACTAATTTGCCCACAGGCAATTATAATTAGTAGAAAGACTTGTGATAATAAATGAATAACAAATGAAGGATGCAACTACTAAAACTTCTATCATACTGCTCTAAAATATGATCTCTATCTGAAGTAATTGAAACAACTGATGAAACTGATCAAATTATTTGGTGTGAAAAATGTGTAATGAATGGTAAAAAAACCAAGGTCAAATGGGCTAGGCTTTAAAACATGTTTAGTCAAGAGATCATAAATTTAAAGTAGATATATCTAAGAGGTCAAATAAGAATGATGTTTTTACAAAGAACAATAATGATAAAATGGCACCACTAAAATGGTCCTTATATATAATACACCCTAACACTCAAGCATAGTACCACTTGAGATGAATACTATTCATTAGCTCAGGAAGTTCATCTCCATCTAGTGTGGCAAGCTTGTATGCTCCTGATCCATAATATATAGTAATGATGAAAGGCCCTCTCCAATTTGGTTTGAATTTACCTTTATGATTCTTCTTAGTCTTGTTATTATTTTGGTTTTCTTTAAGAACAAGATCACCAATTTCAAATGTTCTATACTTGCCATGCTAATTATAGTGGCCTTTAAGTCAGGTCTGATATGCCTAAAGATTATTGAGTGCAGATGTGTATTTTTCATCAAGTATGTATAGCTCTTATAGGTGAGCCACTTGATAGTCATGATCATATAGGACATGCTTGAAATATATGTGTAGTGAAGGAAACTTGACCTCAATGGGAAGGATGGATTCTATACCATAAATAAGTGAATATGGAATGGCTCCTATGGGTGTATGATGATTGGTATGGCATCCCCAAAGGGTAGGGAATATCTAGGTGCTAATCATGACCAACATCATTGACAATATTTTTGATAATATTGACAATGGTTTTGTTTGATGCTTCAATTTGGCCATTAATTTGAGGGTAATATGTTGTAGAAAAATGTTGTGTGATGTTATATTTGATACATAACTAGTCTACATCCTTATTCTTGAATGATTCTCCATTATCAGATATAATGTTAGAGGGAATACCATAATGGCAAATGAGATGGTTGAAGATGAACTTGGATTTTTTTTCCAGTCACGTAAGTGAGTGGTATAGCTTCAACCCACTTGGTGAAATATTTAGTGGTGGTAAAGATATGTTTATGGTCATCAGATGAAGTGGGGTTGATTTTCCCAATAAGGTTGATTCCTCATGTAGCAAATGGCCATGGTGTCAACATCAATTTTAGAGTTTGTGCTGGGGCATGAATCATATTCTCATGTCATTGACATTTGTCACACTTCTTTACATATGTAGTTGTATCTATATGTATTGTGGACCAATAATAACCAATACACAAGGGATTTTTGGATAAGATTAACCCACTAAAATGAGCACCACATACCCCTTCATGAAATTATCTTAATGCTAGCGTAGAATCTATCAAAGTTAAACAATGAAGCAAATTTCCATCAAAACTATGATGATAAAGAGTTGATCCAAGTAGAGCATAATGAGTGGAGTGATGGATAAAGGCTTTGGTTTGTATTTGAGATAGGTTAAGTGGTAGAACTTGGTCATGAAGGTATTTATAAAGGTCTAAGTACAAGATATAATTAGGACCAATTATATCACAAATCATTATAATGATTGAAGGTTCATGAACTGGTGCGAACGAATTCTCAACAAAGAATTGATATTCTCTAGCTTTGTCTATTTGTCAAATTAGAGAGATGATAGTAGCCATGGAATTTGTAGTTCTATTACTAGCCCTTGGTCTATGCTCAAATCAGATATTTGAAATTTATTATTTTAGGGTATCAACCATAGCCTTATATGAAACCAACTTGTCATCTTTGGTTTGGAAATGATCAGTGACCTAATTGATGATTAACTAAGAATCACCATAAACTTAGAGATGAGATATGTTCTAATGTACTACCTATCAAAGTCCTATGACAAGTGCTTCATACTCAGCCATGTTATTTGTATAAGGAAAATTGATTATGAATGATTTAAGGATTAGATCCCCCTATGGTGTGATAAATAAAAGGCCTACCCCTGATCCATGTGTAGTAAATAAACCATCAAAATATAGTTTTTAGTGCTGCTCCTCAAGAGGTGTGTTAATGATGGTCATGGATTTATCAAGAAAATGAAATTTGAGTGGTTTTGTGTCTATAATAGGTGCTATTGACCATTTTGGCCTTCCAGGCCAAAATTGGTCTCCTTTTTCCCCTGCTATTCTGAGCTAGTTCAAATTTGATTTTTACACAAGTCTTTCAGCAAAAGGAAAAACCAGTTCAGTGGTTCGACATCGGGGTCCAGTGGCATGATCTTTCCAATAATTTTGAACTTGAACTTTGAACCATTATTGGTTCAATGAGTTGGTTTATTTTAGTTGGTTCAATCTTTTGGTTTAGTTCAGTCAGTTCAAGTGATTGGTTCAACGGGTTGGTTCAAATGGGTTAGTTCAAGTGATGGTTCAATCAAAAAGTTCAAAGGAGTCTTCCAAAGCTCGAAGGACAAGTGCCCTTTTAGAGGGCAATCAAGCACAAACTAGTCCATTCTAGTAGGCTGTGGAGGGCACTTAGGTGATAAAAGGACCTTTGTAACTTTTCCAAAAAGCAAGTTTGGAGACCAAAAATCCTTGCAGAGGGCAAGTGATGAGAAAAATGGACCATTGTAAAAGTCTGAAGGGTAGCTTTGGACTTGATTTGCCCTTGTGGAGAACACAAAAGGGTAAGCAGAAAAAACATATCCTTCAAACAAAATGTCTGAAGGAATTCCTTCAGACATTTTGTCTGAAGGATGTGACTACCAAAAGGAGCCTGAAGGACCCCAAAGGGCAGGTACCCTTGCGGGGGACTCTCAGCCAAAAATGAAAGGACACTTTTCCAAAGCCGAAGGGATACCTCCCTTTTGGGAAGGACCAAACAAGAAAGCTGAAGGAATTGCCAAGGAGGGTGACAAGCCCACAAATGTCAAAGTTGGGCACCATGAACTAGTCGTTGGAATTTAGATGTCAGGTGATGTCCCTGAAGCCATCAAATTTAGGGCAATAAACTAGTTGTTAGCTTTCAAATGGTGATAGGCACGTAAATGTCAATTTTATGTCAATGAAATACCCGTTGATCCTTAAATACTAGAGCACCAACTAGAAGGGAGCCCAAGAGCTAAGAGAGGAAGAGACAAAACTAGTAAAAGACAAAGCTGGGAAAAGACAAAAGTTAAGAATGAACTCAGTGACCTTCTGATGAAAGAGCCCAAAGAGCCAGCAAAGGATGATAAGATAGCCCTGAGAGCTCAAATAGATATAAAAGACAAATCTAGGAAGAGACAAAAGAGCCAAGTGCAAAAATAGACAAAATAGTCTAAGTGGCAAAGGAAGGTGTTGACTCAAGGAGTTACTCTAGCGGTTGACACAGTGCCTGCCAAGTGGTCATCAAGGGGTGCGAATAGTGAATGGCGTGACCCATTTTTCTTCACTTTGCATTGATGAGCAGACAAAACACATGGATGCCTTGAAGGAGTGGTCTTGTTAGCAGATAAATAGTGTGGCCTATGTTTTCACACATGACATTTAATGTATTTAGATGCGTAAAGTCAAAATTAGAGCTGACACAGCTTTCTCTTTTAGCAGCTTCCTCTTCCCAATGCTCTCAGCACATGTGGGCCACTTGTTAAAAAAGTACCAAAGTCTTTTCCAAAAGGGGCACCTTTTGCCTCCTCTTTCTCTATATATATTGTAATCTCTCATTTGAAAGGGACATCTCTTGGCTTGTAAGGTGGAGCTCTACCAAATTTTACCTTGAATCAAGACAACATTTTTATCTCAATTTGAGCTTACGCTTTTGCATATGTCTATGGATTTGTTTTGTGTTAAGTCATTTTTATTTTATGCTTTCAGAAAATGATTCCAACATGTCTAGTGTATTATGAAGTTTCTTCTATTACAGGTCTGCTAGAAGTGTCTACAGCAGAGTATAGGCACATGTGAATAGGCTGCCATAGTGTGTCTTAGAACACCTCTGATAGTTCTTCCTCCCTGTATCTCTAGAGGACCCCTAGCTCACTAATGTAGAAGAGTTTCTCATATCAAATGAAGTGTATATCAGCTTGTTCTTGGTGGAAAGTGTATGTTCAAGCTAAGTAGATCAATTTTTTTGGTGTATCACCATTTAGTTTAGGTTTTGTTTTTAGCATCCTTCTCTCTTCCCCCACATTGTTAGCAGTAGAAAATCTAGGACCACAGAGATACATCAAAGGGAGCTAGCCCTTATCTAGAGACACTCCCCCTAGTTTTACAAGACCCACAAGCAAGAGAGGAGTTTCCATTATGATGTGTGGAAGATAGGAGCTCAGCCTCCTGTCAAGGGTGTAATCCACAGCATCAACAATTTTTGGCATGCTCGGTGGGACCACATTTTAACACTTAGAAAAGTTCTAGGATTAGTGTTGGTCCTATTACAATAGAATGAACCATTAATACAACATTTGACCTTTAATCAAGCGATTGTGGGACAAGTTTTGTCCAAAAATTTAAAGAATTTTGGTGTGTTCTTCAACAAACCAGCCTTTGGAGGCTTTTTCATCAACACCAATGGTGACTCTGAGTTAAATCAACTAGTTAAGCAGTCTTGGTGCCATCAAGAAATAATAGTTTGGTATGTATAATTCTATTGCTCAGAACCATGGGTCTTGTGTTCCTTCATATATTTTTGATCAAGATCAGGTTGTTCATGGAATCACCTCAAGCAACAAGGATGCATACGGTTATGAGTTCTTCCCTTTGCAGGTTTAATATGACTAGTCTTAGCCCTGTCATGAGCTATATCAGTCTTATGCCCAGTCTTCTCAATGTGTCACTTATCCTACACAACCTAATCTCTTTGCCAATCAACCCATTTCCACCTTCAAACAAGCACTGCTGGGATATGAAAAGTATGTAGTGGAGCTTGACACCATAAGGGGATGTGGCCAAGAAATCCCTGATCATGTCATCAATCAAGTTAGAAATGCACTAGATCTGGTTAAGAGTGAATGGACTCCCATTGAAAGAGCCAATTGGCAAAGGCTTACAAATGAGATGCTAGATGTGAGTGGTTTGATTACATCTTTGGAAGGGAGGTTGAGTATTCATGAGAGGCAACCTTACCGAGTCTATCAACCTGCATACCTACTACCCCAAGTTTCATATCAGCCATATGCAGTCCCTAATCATGAGCTAAGTCAAGCCTGTCAAAGTCCTTTCCCCAATCATGTTGAGGAGAGTTTTGAAATAGTAAATCTTGTGTTTAAGGCCAATCTTGATAAGCAGATTGAATTGGCAAATCTTCAAATGTAGTAGTCTATGTTGGCAGTAAGGAAAGCGGAATCCAAACCCTCACCACCCTCTCACATTGTAACCCCATCACCCCAAAAGGAGATGTCCAATCCTAATATCATGAGCTAGAATAAAGTATTTGAGTCATGGAACAATAAGGAGGAGAAAGAGATTGTCTAAGAGTGTGAGGTACAAAATGAGTCTAGTCCTTTTCAAGTCCCTCCCACTCTTCCTCAGGAAGCTTCTTGTATTCCATGGCAGCCTTCATGCACTCCCCATTTCCATGATGATTCCTATGAGCTCTAAGAAAGACTCTTTCAAGAAAATCTAGCTAAGCAAATTGAGGAATTAGAGGCAAAGGTGAGATTGCTTAGTGAAGGAGAGATGGAGGTTTTAGACCTTAGAGAGGAGCCTACACCAAAAGACACCCCTTCTACCAATCCTCAACTCTCTCAACATGATGTCTAGATTTTGAGTTGGAGGAGTGCTTATCATGAACCGGCTCAGGAGCTTGAAGAAGATAAAGCTGCTCCTATTCATCATGATGATGCTTGTGACCTCCAAGAAAGGCTCTTCCAAGAAAATATAGCCAAAAAAATTATAGATTTGGAATCTAGAATGAGGTTCCTTAGCCAAAGTGTGATGGATGGTTTTTGATCAAGTTGAAGATCCTACATTTGAACACACCCCATCTACACCCCTCCAAGAAAGCTATTAAGCCACATCTGATATAGATGAAGCACTGGCCAAATGGAAGGAGGAGAATCATTCGATTCTAGCTTAAGGTTTGCCTCTGCTTCCACCTAAGTTTAACCTTCAACTTTCCACTTCATCCCTTCTCAAGGGGGAAACTATTTTGAAAGAGGTGAGTGAAGAGGAGTATACTTAGTTCATGACTAATTAGGGAGACTCCATGAGTGCAGATGAGAAGGAGATCACCATAGATGTCATGGGGGAGCATGGAAAATCTCTTGTTCATGCTTTGAATGATTCATTTGAAGTCATTGGGGTAGGTTGCACTCTTCTTCAAGGAGGCTATGAGCTAGCTAAGGGTGGAAAAGGCAGCATTGGGACTCAAATAAATATGCAAAGGGGCTACAAGCTTTCAGATTTATCCTTTCAAGAGGTTGGTGAATCTGAAGATGATATTTTTGAAGTCATCAAGGAGGAACCTATTTTGAAAGAGGCAAGTGAAGAAAAAAATATCTAATTTGTAGATGATCAAGAAGCTCTCATGGATGTCAATGAGGAAGAAATCATCATGGATGCTCTTTTTGAACACATCATCAACAATGGAGAAGACACAGGTCATGCATACATGCGGATGTTCCAGCAATATGAAGAGGAAAGTAAGCATGGTGAGCTCTCTCCTCCCTTGTTTGATGAACTTCCTTGTCACTTTAATCAAGAAAATGACCATGCTAAGGAACCTGAGCTGGATGAGAATCAGGAGGATCCCTTTGAACAACTAGAGACTCTAGTTTTTGAGCAAGAAAAGGAGACACCTGTTCATCTTGAGGAAAACTTTGAAGAAGAGAGCCTTGAACAAGAAGGTGATGTTCTATGGGATGAGCAATTAGTCTCTGATCTCATTTCAGACATCAAAATAGTCACCCTTCTTCAAGAAAGCCATGAGGGAGTAGAGGATGAGTTTGACAGGGTCTTCAATAAAGTATAAGGGAATGGGCAAACCACGATGCATGTCAAAGGAGCTATGCATATCAAAGGGCTTATGGTGATGAGCCAATAGCCATCGATTTATTGGTAAAACATGCCAACATGAAGAGCTAGCATTTGAAAATATTTTAAGAACAATAAGAGTACATATATGTTGGGAGCATGTTTGAATTTGATCTACTCAGATGCAAGCCAATCGTGGTGGCATGCAAGAGGAGCAGATCACCAAGTCTCCATTCCATTCAGCCACTTGTTTGGCACCACAAGTTTCCTTTCCATGAAGGAGACTTAATAAATTTTCCCTTTGATCTAGGAGGGAGGCAAATATACCTAGTTAGCTGTACATAGTAGTTTGCTTTCAGTTTTCTTTTCCTATTTTCCCTAAGTGCTATTTGCACAAGTAGTGTTTGTAGCCTTGTGTGTGTTTTCCTTTGTGTTTGGGGTAAAAGATTCATGATTAACTCTTAGATATCTCAAGGCGGTTGCTAACTCTTTCAAAGCTGCATCTTGACTTCGTGCCTAATGGACTTTGAGGCTACTAGTTTCTAAGCATAACAGGCATGCTTCCCCTAGGAATTGCCATTTTGTTGACCATTTTGGCCTTGTAGGCCAAAATCGGTCTCCTTCTTCCCCTAATATTATGAGCCAATTCAAATTTTATTTTTTCACAAGTCTTTTAGCAAAAGGAGAAACTAGTTCAGTGGTTCAACGTTGGGGTCCAATGACATGATCTTTCCAATAATTTTGAACTTAAACTTTGAACCATTGTTGGTTCAATGAGTTGGTTTAGTTCAGTTGGTTTAATCTTTTGGTTCAGTTCAGTTAGTTCAAGTGATTGGTTCAAATGGGTTAGTTTAAGTGATGGTTCAATTAGAAAATTTAAAGGAGTCTTCCAAATCTTGAAGGACAAGTGCCCTTTTGGAGGGCAGTCAAGCACAAATTGGTTCATTCTAGTAGGCCACAAAGGGTACTTAAGAGACAAAAGGACCTTTGTAACTTTTCTAAAATTCAAGTTTGGAGACCAAATAGCCTTGTAGAGGTCAGGTGATGAGCAAAATGGACCGCTGTAAAGTTCCCAAGGGTAGCTTTGGACTTGATTTGCCCTTGCAAAGAAAACAAAAGGGTAAGTAGAAAAAACATAAAGGAAAGATATCCTTTAGACAAAATGTCTGAAGGAATTCCTTAAAACATTTTGTTCGAAGGATGTGACTACCAAAAGGAGCCTGAAGGACCCCGAAGGGTAAGTACCCTTGCAGGGGACTCTGGGCCAAAAATGAAGGGACACCTCCCCTTTGGGAAAGACCAAACAAGAAAGCTAAAGGAATTGCCAAGGAGGGTGATGGACCCATAGACATTAAATTTGGGCACCATGAACTAGCCATTGGAATCTAGACGTCAGGTGATGTCCCTGAAGCTATCAAATTTAGGGCAATAAACTAGCCATTGGCTTTCAAATGGTGACGGGCATGTGAATGTCAATTTTATGGCAATAAAATAGCCGTTGATCTTTAAATACTTGAGCACCAACCAAAAGGGAGCCCAAAGAACCAAGAGAGGAAGAGACAAAACCAATAAAAGACAAAGATGGGAAAAGACAAAAGTTAAGAATGAACTCAGTGACCTACTGATGAAAGAGCCCGAGGAGCTAGCAAAGGATGATAAGATAGCTCTGAGAGCTCAAATAGCTAGAAAAGACAAAGCCAGGAAGAGACAAAAGAGCCAAGTGTAGAAATGGAACAAATAGTCCAAGTGGCAAAGTAAGGTGTCGACTCAAGGAGTTACTCTAGTGGTTGATACAGTACTTGCCAAGTGGTCATCAAGGGGTGCAAACAGTGAACAACATGACCCATTTTTCTTCAATTTGCATTGATGAGCAGACAAACCACATGGATACCTTGAAGGAGTGGTCTTGTTAGCAGACAAATAACACGGCGTATGTTTTCACACATGACGTTTAATGTATTTAGATGCCTAAAGTCAAAATCAAAGCTGACACAACTGTCTCTTTCAGCGGCTTCCTCTTCCCAATGCTCTCAGTACATGTGGGCCACTTGTCAAAAAGTGCCAACCTCCTCTTTCTCTATATATATTGTAATCTCTCATTTGAGAGGGACATCCCCTAGCTTGTAAGGCAGAGCTCTACCAGATTTTACCTTTAATCAAGACAACATTTTTACCACCATTTGAGCTTACGCTTTTGCATATGTCTATGGATT
Organism: Torreya grandis; assembly: GCA_037957365.1. Taxonomy (NCBI): domain Eukaryota; kingdom Viridiplantae; phylum Streptophyta; class Pinopsida; order Cupressales; family Taxaceae; genus Torreya; species Torreya grandis. The sequence continues at coordinate 2,251,301 of JARHVA010001223.1, read as the reverse complement.
TGTTTTGTGTTAAGTTATTTTTATTTTATGCTTTCACAAAATGATTACAACATGTCTAGTGTATTGTGAAGTTTCTTCTTTTGCAGGGCTACCAAAAGTGTCTATAGCATAGTATAGGCACATGTGAATAAGCTGCCATAGTGTGTCTCAAAACACCTCTAATAGTTCTTCCTCCCTGTATCTCCAGAGGACCCCTAGCTTACTGATGCAGAAGAGTTTCTCATATCAAATGAAGTGTATATCAGCTTGTTCTTGGTGGAAAGTGTATGTTTAAGCTAAGTAGATCAACTTTTTTGGTGTATCACTATTTAGTTTAGGTTCTATTTTCAGCATCCTTCTCTCTTTCTCCCCCCCCCATTGTTAGCAGTAGAAAATATAGGACCATAGAGATACATCAAAGGGAGCTAGCTCTTATCTAGAGACTCTCCCCCCTAGTTTTGCTAGACCCACAGGCAAGAGAGGAGTTTCCATTGTGATGTGTGGAAGACGGGAGCTCAGCCTCCTATCAAGGGTGCAATCCACAGCGTCAACATGTGCTTCAGTAAGTTGATCTACAAGAACCTATCCGTTGATTGCCTTCTAATTGACATAATCTATGTCAAACTTACTAAGAAGCATGATCTATTTGGCTATTCTACCTTGTAAATCTATTTTAGATAGTGGATACTTGATTATATCTACTTTTGAAATTACCATGGTCTTATTGTTCAACATGTAATGGTACAATTTTTGTTCTATGAAGACCATGGCTAGATAAGATTTTTCAATAGCCACATAATTATGTTCATATGTGACTAAGGTATGGCTTAAGTAGTATACTACATGCTCTTTTGCATTATTATCATGTTGATCCAAAAGTGATCCCAAAGCATTGTCAGTGGATGATAGTTACTATAAGTATGGCCTTCCTAGAATAGGAGGTAACACAATAGGTTGATTAGCTAGATAGTCCTTGAGTTGTTGAAAAGCTATTTAGCAATGATCATCCTAGTGAAATACAACTCCATTATTCATAAGATGTGTAAATAGATGACACTTGTTTGCTAACTAAGAGATGAAGTGTTATATTGACTGGATCTTACCCTATAATCTACAGAGTTACTTTAAATTTATTGGTGGTGACATCTTAATTATAACATGGACTTTGGTTAGATTGACTTCAATGCCCCTACAAGACATAATGAAGCCAAGTAAGTTTCTTGAGGTTACTCCAAACACACATTTAGTTGGATTGAGTATGACTTTGTACTCTCATAGTCTTTCAAATATCCTACATAGCACTTTTAGATGGTTGGCTCTGGTCTTAGATTTTATTAATATCTCATTGACATAATATTCAACAATATCATGCATCATATCATGGAATATGATAGTCATGGCTCTTTGATATGTATCTTTAGCATTTTAAAGACTAAATGACATTACCTAATAACAAAATGTTCCCCTGGAATGGTGAATGCTATTTTATGTTAGTCTTTTGGTGCTATTCTACTCTGGTTGTATCCTAAAAAGCCATCCATGAGTGAAAGCATTTCATAACCCGCTGTGGAGTCAAATATCATGTCAATATTAGGTAATGGAAAGTCATCCTTAGGACAAGCTTTATTTGTCTCATAAATCAATACAAATTTGGATTCCTTTAGGATTTTTGCTAATAGGCACAACATTAGATATCTATTTTGAGTAGTCAATAGATTGAATACATCTTGATTCTAAGAGTTTTTTCAACTATTTCTTTACTAAGATAGAAATATGAGGATGCATCTTACATGATTTTGTTTCACTAGTTTGGCATCAGGATTGACCATAAGGTGGTTCCAGAACCAAGGTGAGGTCTAAACTTGGCATGTTAGAATAAGCCCATGCAAAGATATCTATAAATTATCTCAATAGAGCTGTAAAGACTTCACATTCCTCCTCAGTGAGGGACATGCCTAATTTTATCCATTTTGGGTCTGATGAAGTCCCAATGTTTACCTCTATTGTATCTTCAACTAGAAGGGTCAAACCATCTTCTAGGATAGTAGGCAAATACATGAACTATTAGACTATATCAGGGTCCTCTATTAGGACTTGCTCTTCAACGTCTCCTATGCATGAAGAATCTGAGTCACCTAATGGGAGAGTTGGCCATGTGATAAAAATAGTATGAAATTTTAGAAAAATTTGATCAAACACTCATTGCTCAAAACTAAACTTGAATCCATAGGCAAGTTCATCATTGATAGTCTCCTTATGTAAATTTGAAGAAGAATGAACACCCCTATATAATAGCACCTAAAACAAGTTTTCACTACTAGACTGGCCTTTATCTTTACTTTTTCCCTAGTCAGAAAGTGCCTCAAAGAGGTTTTCACTTTGGGACCTCAATGTTTTATTTAATTATTTTTGGCTAAGGGTGTTCACCTACTCTCCAAAATAGGCCTTAGGATCCAATGTAATTGAGAACCTTGATTTATGATCTCCCAATAGAATGTTGTCTCTAAGGCCTAAAAATTCATAGAATGCCTCATCATTTTGAAATTCATTGATCGACAAATTAGATTCTTGTTGGTCCCAATCTATTAGTTGGGGATAGTATAATGGTAATGGATTGTGATGAATGACTAGGGTAAGGATACAAATGGTATTGTTATTGAATTGTTTAGTCTCAACTAGGTCATCAAAGGTGAGGCTATGATCATAATTTGCTTCATTGTTGACATCATCATCACTAGCCACCAATGATGGAACTCGAATAAGATATGTGGGGTCACCTCCATGTAGTTTAAATCCAAGTCCATAGGGTATTTTGTACTTATGGAAATTAGCTCAATGGTTCCTTGTTGATTTGGTTTGAGGCATCATCCTTCATAATCTTGATGTTCCATTATTCTATTGAGAATAGAATACTTTACACTTTTTTAACAATTAGCTTGGTTGTCATTGTACAACCACGATTCATCCCCTTCAAGAGGGTCCAATTATAGGCTAGATGTTGATACAAACATGATAGGCCCTTGATTATGAAGTTTATATTTATATTTTTGTTTCCAATGCATGTGTGGGGTGACTTTAGGTTGCCCAAATGTCTTTGGATTCTAAGGAAGATTAGTAATATGGAAGGTATCATGGGTGACATACTCCCCTAGGCCATTAGCTAAAATGGTAAAATGATTGGAAGCTTTAGGAGGTAGCATGTGGGAAAGAGAATCTAAGGAATTAGGATCTATGCAATTATCCCCTGGAGAATCAATAATTATGGACTTTTCTTTATCCTGCTTGGAACTTGGATTCATGCAGTATTGGTAATTATAGCTTTGAAACTTGACCTCAAGATGTTTGTAGTGTTCATATGGGTGTAAATATCTTAGAATATTCACTTTCATCCTTGAGTGGGAGAACTTGATATATTGGTGTAGCATTGACGGGACTGCACAAATCTCATGTAACCAAGGCCTACCTAGAAGCATATTATATGACAACTTAAGATCAAGCACATGGCAAAGTGTATCATGGGTTAAAGGCCCAATGATAATTGGTAGGTTAATGGTGCCTTATGATTCTCTTTCCTAATTAACATAGGCTTTGATAGTTATCATTTTTAGCTAGAGATCTACAATTGTGTACCCAAGAAGCTTGATGAGCTTTAGAGACACTATGTTGAGGCCTGATCCATTTTATTTAAGGACATGTTTCACTTTATGTTACTTTATATAAAATTCTATGTACAATGGATTATTATGAAGTAGGCCAATAGAAGACATATCACTTTGGTTGAATGTGACTTGTTGGGCTGGAGCTAGGTGTCCAACCAAAGCTAAAAATTTATAAGGGGATATGTCACTGGCAATAGTGGATTGGGTTAAAAACTCATTCAAATGTTCTTGTGGATTGTTGATGTTCATAACAATTCTAAAATAGAAATTTGTGCTAGTGTCTTCTACAATTGTTCCTATTGATGTAGTGGATTTCACCCTAGGCAAGAGGTTGAGCTCTTGCCTTCCACACATCAAAATAAAAACTCCCCTCTCACCTGTGGGACCGGCGAAGCTGGAGGGGAGAGTCTCTAGATAGGGCTAGCTCCCTCTGATGTATGTTTTAGGTCCTGGACTTCTTATTACTAAAAAAATGAAAAAAGGGGGGATGAAAAGGGAGAAAGATGCTGAAGTAGAACCTAAACCTAAAAATAAAAAGGTTATACACCAAAAATGATGACCCACTCAGCTCGAACATACACTTTTCATCAAGAAGAAGCTCCCATACACTTCATTTGATGTGGGAGCCCCTTTTGTTTTAGTGAGTCAGGGGTTCATAGAGATACAGGGAGGAAGAACTATCAAAGGTGTTCTAAGACACACTTTGACAGCCTGTTCACATGCACCTATATTTCTACTGTAGACACTTCTAGTAGACCTGCAGAAGAAGAAACTTCACAATGCACTAGACATGCTGGAATCGATCTGTGAGAAGCATAAAAGGAAATGACTTAACACAAAAAGAAAACATAGACATATGCATGAGTGCAAGTCCAAATGGAAGTAAAAATGCCAAGTCTTGATTCAAGGTAAAATTTGGTAGAGTTTTGCCTTACAAGCCCGAGAGATTTTTGGGCAGAGCTTTTCCTTACAGGCTAAGAGAATGGATCCTTCTCAAATGAGAAGTTTTACAATATATAGAAAGAGAAGAGAACTTGGTGCTCCTTTTGAAAAGACTTTGGCACTCTTTACAAGCTAGCCCATGTGTGTTTTGAGCCTTGGGAAGAGGAAGTTGTTTGATTGTTGGCTCCTACTTTGACTTTGGCATTCCAACATTAATGTGAAAGCATGGGCCATGCCTCTTTTCTACAAACAGACTGCTCCCTTCAAGGCATTTATGTGGCTTGTCTGCTCATCAATGTGAAATGAAGAAAATAGGCTACACCACTTACTATTCATGTTGTTTGATGACCATCTGGCAATAACTCACCTTCCCTCGCCACTTAGACTATTTTGTCTTTTCCTTGCCTTGTCTCTTCCTAGTTTTGTCCCTTTCTGGATTTGTTGCTTTCTGGCTCCTTCAGCCCTCGGGGCTATCTTTTAGCGGGTCGCTGAGTTCCTTGGGCTCTCCTTGTTCTTTTCAAAATCAACAGCTATTTCATGAGCCTTGAAATTAACATTCGTGCACCCATCACTACATTTGAATTTCCAACAGCTAGTCCACTTCTCTAAAATTGACAGCTTTGGAGATGTCACCATCCTTTGACAATTTACTCAGCCTTTCCCTTTTCTTTTGGTTTCTTGTTGCTTCCTTTCCTTCGGGCTTCTTACTTGAACCTTCCTAAAAGGAAGGTGACCCTTCAGCTTATGGAGAAGTGCCCTTCATTTTGGCCGAGAGTCCCCCACAAGGGAACCTTCCCTTCAAGATCCTTCAGTGGCTTTTGGTCTCAAAAACCTTTGGAGCTTTCCCATAGACTTTTTTCCCACAGACAATTTTCTCATGAACAAAAAATTTGCAAGAATTGTCTCCGACCACTTTGATTTCCTTCAGATTTCTATTGGCTTTTCCTCCTTGACCTTCCTCTAAATTTATTTAGACTTTTTGTCTGAAGGAATTCCTTCCAACAAAAAGTCTGAAAGAATTCATTCAATGCCTTAGTCTTTATACTTGCTTTTCTTTGACTTTGTTGCCCTTCTGAATTCCTTCAGACTTTTTATCTGAAGGAATTCCTTCAAACAAAAAGTCTAAAGGATTTCTTCCTTTGCTTCTACCTTTGAAAAGTACCCTTCGGGAAAATTGAAATGACCCTTCTGAAGGGCATTTCCTTTGCCTTAGACAAATTTCTGAAAGAAACTTACCTTTGCAACTTTTCTCTGCAGCCTCTTTTGAAAGTGTTCCCTACCCTCTGCAAGGGCTGTTGAATCCTAAACTACCCTCTACAAGGGCACTTGGAATGATCCATTTTGTGCCTAAGTGTTGGGAACTCATTTCTGCCTGCTGAGTCCATAGAAAATTTCACTGCTGAGTCCGTAGAAATCCATGCCTATAGAGTCCATAGAAATGGACCTATAGAGTCTATAGAAATCTCTTTATAGAGTTTGTAGAAATTAGACCTATAGAGTCCATAGAAATGGACCTATAGAGTTTGTAGAAAATCTTGTAGAGTCTATAGAGATTTCTAGACTTGTGAAAGATCAAGAAATGAACTGGCTCAGAACAATAGGGAAAGAAGGGGACTAATTTTTGGCCTGTTAGACCAAAAATGGTTAACAAATTGGCAACTCCCAGGGGAAGCATGCCTGCTATGCTTAGAGACCAGTTGCCTTAAATTCCATTGGGCACAGAGTTAGAATGTAGCTTTGAAAGAGTTAGCAACTACCTTGATAGATCTTAGAATCAATCATGAAGCCTTTTACCCCAGACACAAGGGAAAACACACACAAGACTAAAAACTCTACATGTGAAAACTACACTTAGGGAAAGTAGGAAAAGAAACTAAAAGCAAACTAATATATACAGCTAACCAGGTATATTTTCCTCCCTCCCAGATAAAGGGAAAATTTCTTAAGTCCCCTTTTTGGCAAGGAGACTTATGGTGCCAGACAAGTGGCTGAATGAAATGGAGAGTTGGTGACTTGCTCCTCTTGCCTGCCACCTAGATTGGCCTGCATATGAGTGGATCAAAATTGAACATGCTCCCAACATATATGTACTCTACTTTTTCTTGGAATCTTGTTGAATACTGTTCCTTCATGTTAGTGCATTTCACCAAGAAATCTATGGTTGTTGGCTCATCACCATAATCGCTTTGTTGTGCATGATCCCTTTGCAAAGCATCATGGTTTGATCCATTTCCTTTTGCTTCATTGAAGATCCTATCAAACTCATCCTCTGCTCCCTCAAGGCTTTCTTGAAGAAGGGTGAATGTTGTGATGTCTGAAATGGAATTATAAATTGATTGCTCATCCCATAGAACATCACCCTTTTGTTCAAATATTTCTTCTTCAAGGCTTTCCTCAAGGTAGATAGACCTCTCCTTTTCTTGCTCAAGGATCAGAGTCTTTGGTTGTTAAAAGACATTCATCTGATCCTCTTCCAACTCAAGCTCCTCAGCATAGTCATCCTCCTCATCGAAGCAATAAGGAAGTTCATTAAATAGAGGAGGAGAGAGCTCACCATGCTTACATTCCTCTTCATATTGGTGGAACATTTGCATGTATGCATGCCCTGAGTCTTCTCCATTGTTGATGATGTATTCATAAGGAGCATTGATGATGATTTTTTCTTCATTGTTGCTCATGATAGCCTCTTAGAAAGCTACAAATTAGATCTTTTGCTCCTCACTTGCCTCCTGCAAAATAGGTTTCTCTTTGAGAAGGGGTGAAGTGAAAAAACCATGTGGAAGAGGAGGAAGTCCTTGAGCTAGAACCGAATGATTCTCCTCCTTCCATCTGGATAGTACTTCATCAATATTAGGTGTGACATGATAGCTCTCTTGGAAGTGTGTAGATAGGGTGTGTTCAGACATGGAATGTGCTATTGGGTCTGAACCATCCATCACACATTGGCTGAGGAATCTCTCTCTAGATTCCAACTCTACAATTCTCTTGGCTATATCTTCTTGGAAGAGCCTTTCTTGGAGATCATAGGAATCATCATGAATAGGTGCAGGTTCATCCTCTTTAAGGTTTTGAGCAAAACCTTTATTCTCCTCTTTCCTGTCCCATGATTCCACTGTTTCCTTCCAAGTCAGGATCTTGCCATTAGGATAAGTGACCTGAGGGAGTTGAGGAAGACTAGGAAAGATGCTTGAGTGGATTGCATAAAAAATGTGAGTTTGATCATGGTAATATGAATGAACACAAGGCCCATGATGTTGGGCGAAGGGATTCTACATAAAAAATAAGATTTCTTAATGGCACCTATACTGCTTAACCAACTGATTCAACTCGGAGTTGCCATTGGTGTTTATGAAAAATCCTCCTAAGGCTAGTTGGCTAAAGAACACACCAAAAATTATTCAACTCTTTGGACACAACTTGTCCTAGTTGGTCCCATCGGGCATGCTAGAAACTGTTGATGCAGTGGATTGCACCCTGGGCAGGAGGCTGAGCTCCTGCCTTCCACACATCAAAATGGAAACTCCCCTCTCACCAATGGGACTAGTGAAGCTGGAGGGGAGAGTCTCTAGATAGGCCTAGCTCCCTCTGATGTATCTTTTAGGTCCTAGACTTCCTACTGCTAACAAAAAATGAAAAAAAAGGGGGGGATGAAAAGGGAGAAAGATGCTGAAGCAAAACCTAAACCTAAAAATAAAAAGGTGATACACCAAAAATGATGACCCACTTAGCTCGAACATACACTTTTCATCAAGAAGAAGCTCCCATACACTTCATCTGATGTGGGAGCCCCTTCTATTTTAGTGAGTTAGGGGTCCATAGAGATATAGGGAGGAAGAACTATCAAAGGTGTTTTGAGACACACTTTGGCAGCCTATTCACATGCACCTATATTTCTACTGTAGACACTTCTGGCAGACCTGCAAAAGAAGAAACTTCACAATGCACTAGACATGCTGGAATCAATCTCTGAGAAGCATAAAAGGAAATGACTTAACATAAAAGGAAAACATAGACATATGCATTAGTGCAAGTACAAATGGAGGTAAAAATGCCAAGTCTTGATTCAAGGTAAAATCCAACAGAGTTCTGCCTTACAAGCCTAAGATATTTTTGGGTAGAGCTTTACCTTACAGGCTAAGAGAATGGATCCTTCTCAAATGAGAAGTTTTACAATATATAGAAAGAGAAGATAACTTGGCACTCCTTTTGAAAATAATTTGGTGCTCTTGATAAGGTGGCCCATGTGCATTTTCAGCCTTGGCAAGAGGAAGTCATTTGATTATCAGCTCTTACCTTTACTTTGGCATTCCAACATTAATGTGAAAGCATGGGCTGTGCCTCTTTTCTGCAAACAGACTGCTCCCTTCAAGGCATTTACGTGGCTTGTCTGATCATCAATGTGAAATGAAGAAAATAGATCACATTGCTTACTATTCATGTCATTTGATGACCATCTGGAAATAACTCACCTTCCCTCGCCACTTGGACTGTTTTGTGTTTTCCTTACCTTGTCTCTTCTTAGTTTTGTCCCTTTTTGGCTTTGTCACTTTCTGGCTCCTTTGGCCTTCGAGGCTATCTTTTGGCAAGTCACTGAGTTCCTTGGGCTCTCCTTGTTCTTTTCAAAATCAACAGCTATTTCATGAGCCTTGAAATTGACGTTCACACACCCGTCACTACATTTGAATTTCCAACGGCTAGTTTGCTTCTCTAAAATTTATGGCTTTGAAGACGTCAAAGTCCTTTGACAATTTACTCAACCTTTCCCTTTTCTTTTAGCTTCTTATTGCTTCCTTTCCTTTGGGCTTGTTGCTTGAACCTTCTCAAAAGGAAGGTGACCCTTCAGCTTATGGAGAAGTGCCCTTCATTTTGGCTGAGAGTCCCCCGCAAGGGCACCTGCCCTTCAGGATCCTTTGGTGGCTTTTGGTCTCAAAAACCTTTGGAGCTTTTCTATGGACTTTTTTCTTATAGACAATTTTCTTCCAGACAAAAAGTCTGCAAGAATTGTCTTCGACCACTTTGCTTTCCTTCAGATTTCTATCAACTTTTCCTCCCGCGACCTTCCTCCAAATTTCTTCAGACTTTTTATCTGAAGGAATTCCTTCAAACAAAAAGTTTGAAAAATTTGTTCAATGCCTTAGTCTTTATACTTACTTTTCTTCGGCTTTGTTGCCCTTCTGAATTCCTTTAGACATTTTATTTGAAGGAATTCCTTTGAACAAAAAGTCTGAAGGATTTCTTCCTTTGCTTCTGCCTTTGAAAAGTGCCCTTCGGGAAAATTGAAACGACCCTTCCGAAGGGCATTTCCTTTGCGTTAGACAAATTTCTAAAAAAAACTTACCTTTGTGGCTTTTCTCTATAGCCTCTTTTGAAAGTGTTCCCTGCCCTCTGTAAGGGCTCTTGAATCCTGAACTACCCTCTGCAAGGGCACTTGGAATGATCCATTTTGTGCCTAAGTGTTGGGAACTTGTTTCTACCTGCTGAGTTCATAAAAAATTACATTGTTGAGTCCATTTAAATCCATGCCTACAGAGTCTGTAGAAATGGGCTTATAGAGTCTGTAGAAATCTCTTTACAAAGTTCATAGAAATTAGACCTACAGAGTCTGTAGAAATGGACCTACAAATTTTGTAAAAAATCCTATGTAGTATGTAGAAATTTCTAGACTCGTGAAAGATCAAGAAATGAACTGGCTCAGAATAGTAGGGAAAGAAGGGGATTGATTTTTGGCCTGTTAGACCAAAAATGGTCAATAGTTCCATAATATCAAACTTCTTGTCTTGGTCAATGGTGAATGATTTATTCTAAGGTAGAATGGTTGGTTGGATAACAAGCAAAGTGGTAGATGGTTGTGGACTTAGGATAGTAATATTTGACCTTTGAGTTGTGATTGCATAATCAAGATTAGATGCTAGACCATAATTACTAATAAATGTTGGGAATGGTTTGAGAATAGATAAGATAAGTCTTAGTTGCTGGTGCACTTGTATGTGGTCACGTAACAAGGGCAAGTTATCAGTATATCATCCAAAAGTGGGAGTCCCAGTTTTCTAGTTTGCCTATCTACAATCCCAGGTCAAAGAAGGATTATCCATGTAATTTGGTTGAATGGTATTGTTAACAATGGTCTAAATTGATTAGTTCTCAGTATAAGATTATTGGAGATGATATTAATGCTACCCACTACAATATGACCTACAACCCTATTATAGTCATGTGTAACTACATGGTAGATTTGTTGGTTATTACCATTCTGACATTATGGGTTATATTGATTTAGTTGATTAAACCTTTGATTTGGATACTATTGATTTTGTTATTGCACTGGCTAGTGTTATTGTTATTGTTACTAATTGTTATGCTACTATTGTGTGTTATGCTGGGGAAAGAGGTTTTGATAAAATCATTATTATATAATGTTATCTCCCCATTCTCCAACATATTCTCAATAAAATGCTTGATTTTCACACATCTTCATAGATTATGCACATTGACCCAATGATATTCATATAATTCATTTTCATGGTACCAATCAGGATAAGGAATGCCTTGTGGATAATGCTTTGGTATAGGCCAACTAATTAGATTAGCAGTGGTAAGTTTAAAAAACATAGACTCAATAGGCTCTCTTAGGTCACTAAAGACATGATGCATAGGCATAGTTCTTCTTGGAAGAGGGGCTTGTAATGGTAAAGGTTTCTATATTTGTTGCATGGGTCTTGGTTGTTGTGCTTGTAGCATTAGTTAGAGAGGTTTTTGGGTAGGAGTAATATGAAAAGGTGGTGTAGATTATGTTTGCACTATTTGGACAGGATGTGACTTAGTTACTTCATTACCCACAACATTCTTATGGTGGTTGAATTGCTTTGGTCTATCTTGGTTATTGGCCTTTGTTGGTTATGATGCTTGTACTTAGATTAGATGTTTTTGGTCACTTACCTGATTGGTACCTTGATTCTAATTAGTTTATGTAAGCTTGATGATACCTTTATTAATAAGGGCTTGCTCAATCAAAAATCCTTTGTCAATGAGCTCCTTAAAATTATGTGCACATTATAGTTCTAGATTATAAGCCATCTCACTCTATAAATTTTTAGTAAACACAGTGGCTAATTATTTATTTGGTAAACTAGGAGTGAATCATCTTGCAAGGGCTCTTCATTGCTATAGATAACTTGTAAAACTCTCACCATCCTTTTGTTTTGCTTGTGTTAAGTCAACCAATGAAATCTCATGTTCGAGATTATAGGCAAATTGCTGTACAATCTTATCAAAAAGATCATCAAAATATGTTACTAAATTCTTGGGTAGCTTTAAGAACCACTCCAAGGCTTATCTAGTGAAGCTCCTTAGAAACAACAATAAAAGGTATATATCACTATATGCCACTGGTTGATATGTGACAACAAATTTAGTTAAATGGGACTTAGGGTCACCTTTCCCTTTATATTTGTCAAATTTTGGTGATTCGTATCTTAGAGGAAATGGTATCTAAAAGTAATCCATGTTGAATGGATAAGAGCACATGTCATCCAACTTAAACTTTTTAATCTATTTCCCAGCCTGAATGGCAACAATTACATCCTTTATTTGTTGTAATTCTTGGGATAGGAAACTGGAAGGAACATTGGTTTGAGAGAGAATATTGGTTTGGGTAGATGGTTAAGAGGTCACAAGTGGGACACTTTGATGAGGGTATGATGGAGATATCTATTGGGGTATATTGGTTTGGTTGGGAAATGGACCAAGAATATGCATATGTGGATTAGGATGTACTTGAAATTGCACATTTGGTTGTGTGATATTCTAGTTTGGATTGGATATAAAGGTTTGAATTGGAGTATTTTGTGGTTGGGATGGAGGGATATAACTATACTATGTCTACTATGGTTGAAAAGGGACATGCTACCAACTAATCGAACCTAATTATTGAGTGGGAACTTGTGAACCAAAACCCTGTCTCTAAATTTGTGGCACATTTTGAACCAATTATTGTCTAGTAGGTACTTGAGAAACATGAGAGCCTCTTTTTTGCATGAATCCTTGTTTGGAAGCAAAATCATGTTAAAGATTCAACATCTATCATTGACCAATATTTACACACTGTTGGCTAGTCATCATTTGGTTTGGATTGGTACACTAGACTACGACTAAGGAGATATATTTACCTCTACATGATGAGGTGGAACATTAGTTGCCCTTTATTGAGGTGGTAATACATTCAAACTCTACTATATTGGTACACTAGATGATGCCTAATATTATGGAATACTACTCATCCCTTATTGAGGAAGAGTAGGATTCATTACACTCTATGGTTGAGCCATGATATTGGTTATTAGTTGACTACCTAATCCTGTTGGTTACACACTTGATGAAGCAGCTAGTTAAGGTTGGGATGTATAAACTCCTACTCCCTGGTATGATGGTCCACTCAAGGTATTAACTATAGGCACATGTTGTTGAATAGTTTTTTGTGTGTTAGTACCACTTTTATTTAGATTGGATGTTGCTTGCACATTATCCACTATATTTTGCTCATTATTCTATGTAGAAACAAAAGACACTTCTTTAATAATGGGCATATACAAAAAGTTGTCTACCAAAGTGTTTTTCATGAATGGGTCTAAACTCTAATTGTCTTGACCAGTTAACTCCATCAAAACTTCTATTGAAGGAACTAAGTCAATAAGAGGTTTGCTCACCATGGTCATCTAATTGAAATTGTGTGCTAGATTCAGGTAGGTTTGATAAGCCATCTACATTTGGGTAAAGTGGTCTTCCATGAATTTTTTGCCTCTATTAGGCATATTAGGGTCTTGATACGTTATTTCAACTATAGCTAAAGGATTTTAAGAATAAGCATGTTGATCATAAATTATATTATGGGGCATTATTACTAGGCTTGATAAATTCTCATGAGAGAAATCTATTGGAAACTTGGCCCCTACCTCTATGGCTCTAACCAAAATCTCATCTTTATTCTCCAACAAATGATGCTCAAATAAAAATAGATCATAAGTGGAAGGTGTATTAGTAGAGCATGATTATTGAAGAACTGGTTCATCAGTTATGGGTATTGTAGCTAGGTATTGTGCAGTTTGTTCTTGGTCTTGTTATGAATAAGGTGGTGTATTAACCAAATAGTTATCCAATGGATCTTGGATTTGTGACACTCATTGAATATTATAAGAGGGATATAGATCTATCTCATAGTCCATATTATCTACATAGGGGTCTTGCACCATTTCTTCCTATACAACTACATTACTAATCCTCGTATTGTATATGAGTCCACTATGAGTGTAGGAATACATGTTGGGATCCATAATAAATGTTTTTGAATAAAAGGCTAAAGAGTTCAACAAAAACTAAAAAGACAATGTCTGAAAGTTGATGTTCAAACTTGGTCTAGATTCATCAAAAGGATCAAAAGGTTTATGCAAAGATTTATGAAAACACAAGCTAGCATTAAGTGTTAAACGTTACATGTCTTACACAAAAAGATTAAGTAAATGAACCAAAAATAAAAATGCCAAACTCTAAGGTCAAAGTGTTTCAAATCAGTCTAATCTAGAAAATTAAAAGTTAGTAGGTCTTTTAGCCAAAATGCAGTGTCAGAAGCTAGGTTCAAACAAGGCATGCGCTAGGACTCTTGGCCAAATGATGTAAAAAGATAGACTTTAAAATAGATGAAAGTTTTAATTTAACAGATTTGAAACACTTCTAAGAAACACTAGGTATTTAATTCTTGGACATGGTCTCAATCAAATAAGTATAAGGTATGAAACAAAAGGCACTTTAGAGATAGTTTGTTTTCTCACAAATAAAGGTATAAAACTTGGTTCTTTTGAAAAATAAGCTAGACAAAAAGTGAACAACATAACTTTGCTAGAAAAAGGTTCACAAAGGTATACTTAGATTGGTTTGAAAATGTAGGAACAAATTTGAACTTTATACAAGAGTGCCTATGAAATAATATCTAAAATGTTTTGGGTAGTGTAATAGTGATAGGCTACCCATTTGATGTGACAAAATGCTTGTTTCAAAAACTCTTTAAGACAAAGATAATTCCTCACAAATTTGATAGGATAACACTACCTTTCTAGACTCAAAATTTTGTGGTGCATAGACTCAATGTGTAAGTGTTTAGCACAAAATGACTTAAGTCTATCAAGTGGTGATAACAATCACGAGCCTTTAAATGGCCTTCAACCCAAATTGGGAATTAAACTTAGGTTCCCTCAAGTTTAGTGTAAATGGTGAACCCACTTAACACATCATCACTATAAACTTATAAAGGTGTAATTTTGAATTTATATTATAAATGAAGGACTTAAACAACTTTGGCAAAGATCTAGACTCAATTGGGTATCATAACTGCACCAAAGTGGATGATATGACTCCAAGTTTTGATGAATTTTAAACAAGGAAAATTGATGATTTCTCACAAATTTGAAAACATAACACTACCTTGTTCAAACAAAATTAGGGAACATGTCTTTGGTTTGTATTGTTTGTTTACACCAAGTTTTTACTCTAAACAAGACTTTAATCTAGGATAAAACTAATTAATTAATCACCCTTAGATCCTAAATTGTCAAGGTTGCTTGGTATTGTTAGAATACATCAATATACATCATTTGAGAGGATTTTAAATGTTCATCCAAAAGTAAATATGCATTATATAGTAGGGTTTTTACACCCCTCCTCTCAAATGATAGTACTGTGACATAGACCTTGAAGTGCACCTTGCACCAACAATACTTCCAAAGTAAGTGGAGATTTGTCTAAGATCTACACATTTCTAAATGTTCTAGGGGAATCAATTTCACAATGACTTTCATGTCAAACAATGCAAAATAAAATCATAGATTTTGGGTACATATCACTTGGCTTATTGCAAAAAGGTCTAGTCCTTTATGCAACCACTACATCCTACTATTTTATTAGTGTAGTGCGATGTCCAAAGTGCCACTACATCCAATGTGCAACTCCAATATGGAGCCAAATGAAGTCAATGCCAGGAGATGAAACCCAAGGCCAAAGCTTCCCTAAAGAACTCATGGGAGGTAATTATGCCCCCCTCACAAGCCAAGTTTTCATGAAAATAAAAGATGAATAAAAAGACTTTAAGGTTGTTTTCAAGGTCACCCAAACTTTGATGAGTTTTTGGAGAGTGATTTAGATGACATTCTTTCTAAGCCTTGGACTAGGATTTTTGCAATAGGAATGACACTTTTGATTCTAAAGGTTCCCTAAAGGGGACAAAATGAAGAGCATACATGCAACACCCCTCTCTTTGCTAAAAAAAATTAGATCAAACAACTATTGAAGACAAAAATGACAAGTGTGTTCAATTTTAAGCCCAAATGAAATATTTGGTGGTGTTCATTTGACCCCTTGGTCTTAATTTTTAACTTTGAAAGATAACTACAAGATTTAAGCAATAGCACCTAAATGATTTCTTTTAAGGATCAAAATGAAAAGTTTGATTCATTTTAAAACACCTTAAAAGATGTTTTAAAGGATCTATTTAAGCATGCTTTGATTATTTTTCAAGTAAAACCTGCAAAAAAAATGTTAACAAGATGTTTAGCTTAGAAGCACTTTTGAAGATGAAATAACCAACTTAGAAAAATGAGCTCTTAGGTTTGCATAAAAAAAACACAATGACCATCATCAGTTATACTAACCAATGATGGTGACTTTTATGTAGAATGATGATGGTTTTACTAATTGGTGATGGTTGTGCAAACCAATGTAAGTTTTACTAACTTAATCGATGATGGTTATACATACCGATGATGGTTTATTCAATTGATGATGGTTACTATGTAAACCTGTGACAAAGAAAAATGGCAAAATAAAGTTAAAAAATCAAATTGTAAAAGTTTTAATAATCCAAATGAAGATTTTAAAGTTTCAGAATGATCTTCTTCATGTGTGGTATGTGTTGGGTCCCATAAGGCATTCCACTATGTGAGCTAAGAATTTGACTAAAGAGAGGATGGTTAGTATCGTGTTAGTTTCAAAATGAAAACAAAATGAAAGAAACACACTAACTAGCATAACATCTCTAGACTTAGACACTAGGGAGAGCTTAGTTAAAAAATATGAATACAACACACAACTAAAATGCAAAATAAACCTTCTTTTACCTTCCTTAGATGCTCTAAATTTTTTGTTGTAGTGGCTTGCTTAGCTTGTGCTCATGAAGTCTTCATCAAAGGAGGCTTCAATATCTCCTCTTCTCTTTGGCACCTTGTGGCTTTAGATTGGCTTGGATTGGAATAAATTTGGCATGGTAACACTAATTGAAATAGCTTTTGGAATCATTTGTGCATTATAAATTTTCATTATCAAGACTTAAGATTCAATAGGTAAGGCCTCCTATTTATAGATTTTTGAGATTGATCAGAATCGACCTGAACCATCCATCTCAAGATTGAGATGTGTGGCTAAGGATTAATCCAATTTTGAAATTAAAATTGATAAATAGGCTCATCAATATTTGGGATAAAGGAATAATTAAGAGGCATGGAGGGCTTTGATGAGGCATGGGAGGCATGAATCCTGATATTTGTGGTATTTATGGCCTAATAATGTCTTTCCAAGAAATGAGGTCACCTAATGATATAGATATTAAATATTAATTTTTAAAAACAAGTATGCAACAAGTTTCCATGGAATTATTAATTAGTTTCTAATTTGGTTTAATTATCTCTTAAGCAAGATTAAGCACTTTGTGCACAAATTACTCAAATTGATCAGAAAGCCTTGTTATTGGTCCAAAAGTTGATTAGATTAAAATTGGAAGTCAATTTTAGATGCATTGGAACCGTTATCCCATTTAGGATGTTTTAAATACAAAATAACAAAGGCACGTGTCTCGTGAAATACATTTTATAGGAAAGAGCAATCTAGAGCACCTAGGTACAAAATTGGCATTTTGACTTAGAATGATCTGATCAAAGTTAGCTGGCCCATAGATTGCATTACCCCATTTAATGATACTCTAGCCAAGATTGGAAGTTGAATATTTTAGATTCAAATATTTTAATACATTTTAGTGTTTTAAAGCCAAATTATGCTCTTTGGGTGGAAATTAGTCAAAAGCCTAGTTGGAGGTAATTGGTGGCCAGATTTAGGTGTCTATAGTTTTTATGTTCTAAATCTAATGATTTCATTTGTATAAATCTTGTTTTTTTGTTCTAGTACAAGCCACTATGATCAATTCTCTTATGCTTGTGTAGACACACAAATATGGTCATTAATACTTAACAATATTAATTATTGACACATCCTAAACCATATGACTTACACCCAAATACATGAATCTTATTCAGCATTCCTCTAAGTCATTTATCTATATGCAGGATCAAACCTTTGTTTGGCATCACTAATACATAATTTTTAAAAAATCAAATGTACAAATTGCTTAATATCACCCTCAACTATCTCTAGCTTAGGATAGTTATCCCTAATATTTTAGGACAAGTCTATACTAGGTAGATAGGAACACTACCATGGGCCTGTCACCTAGGGTGGCCATATCTTGTGCCAAATAATGAATACTTTCTAATTTTCTAATCATTCTTTTGGGACTTGCCATGTATTTCATAAATTTGGATAAAGGAAATTATCAAAATCTTTTCCCATAAATACACATCAAATGTCATTCATTATCCCCATTTATTATCACTTGGTTGCAAGCTTACACACTTTACACATTGATAGAATCAACCCTATTCCTATTAAAGTCAAAATAATTTATAAGGCACCGCCATAGGACAAGTCTAAAGCATCTCAAACTAGGTGAAGAACTATCATTATGAACTGTTAAATCCATATCATTATGAAGTATTAAGACCATATTTTTATCTGCATACACATAGTCAAAGATCACAATTGCATAATCAATCTAGGTGGGAGAACTGTGTGGTTGATTTACCTTAGAGAATTTGATAAGTAGGAAAAAAACAATCATATAGGGGGTGATTGAGGCCAAATTAGTCCATTACACTCTACTCTTTTATTTATAATTTTCAATTTTTTAAGGTGCCCTTAGGGTATCAAGGATAAAACAAGGAAAAAAATAATTATACATTGTATAATATGAATCAAAATATCTTGCCTTACTCAATAGAATTATGCACAAGAGGCCCAATAGTTACTTTTTTATCATAGTCAATGAGGACAAGTCAATGGTCAATAGACTCAAGTGACTTAAATTATTGTCTAGATACAAAAATCCTATTCATGAATATTTTTAGATCCTACCTTTGATCTATCACTATAAAAATAATAGTTTCTCTACCAGTCACTAGACATAGTCAACTAAGATAAGTCCATCGTGAATGAACTCAAGAAGCTTGTGTTATAGTCCAAAAACAATAGTCTTATCCAAGATAAGTTTAATATTATATTTCTAATCTTGAACGTACACAGTTACATTTTTTTTATTTCCACTTTCAGATATTTGAAATTGTCAACAAAGATCCCAATTTGAGATATGTACTCCTCTTCTTAATGTTTTCTAAACATAAAATTTTTCCATATTTATCAATTTATAACATTAAAATTGTTAATTATTGTACATATTTAACATTCTAATATCTATCTAGTTTTACACCTATTAGCATCAAAACATTTATTTTTAAATAAAAAATAGGGCAAAACAACTTGTGTGTGTGATAAAGGGATGTGACTATGCATGTAATACCCAAAAATATGTCTTAGTCTATTGAAACCCCAAGTACACTATTAACATTAGGTTTAGGCCTACAGATTAGGAAAAAAGTGAGTTGAGTTAACCCTAACCAATCCCATTGAATGTCTTAGTATTGTCTACATATCTGATACTCCAAAGAGGTAAGTCAAACTACATGTAGTTTTCCCCATTAAATGAATGTGTGCAATAGTGATCCTTGAATTTATGAAGCTTGTAATTTAGCTTTCAATAATTTAAAAATTACAACTTTGACTTGGGATTAAGTAGCTCCATACTTGGCTAGGATATACTCTTTTTGATTGATGGTGGAATTGGAAATAATAGTGTAGTGCCTTTGAATTTACAAGTGTTTACGTATGTTTGATAGATGTTTACTAAATGGGTAATAGGTTTATACCTATTTTGTATTTATTTAAGAATATATGGGTACTTTCTCACACCAATATCATGTGAAATGTACATACCAACCCATAAGAAGGATTTTAATTTTAAATGTGACTATTTCTTGGTGTAGGATGAAACCATTAGGTTTGGATGGTTTTATTTGAGAGATAGGAACACTAATATAATTATATAGAGATGTATAAGTATGATACTTAACTAGTTTGGCACATACCAAAGAACTTGATAGAGGTGCTTGATAACAACTAGAGAGTATTGGAACCTTGGAAGACATGTGGATGGGATATAATGATGAAACAAATCACACATATATGTATAAGACATATAAGATAAAGTTAGGTCAAAAATGATATTGCCAAGTATCTAATACTAGATATTAGTATCTAAAAATACCCCCATTTTATTTTAGTATTGAAAAGTAATACATATGCTAGAGTAAAAGGATAAATATATGTACCTAAGTTTGAACACCACACTTTGTCTTTAAGAGATGATTTTAATGCGCAACTTTCTCTAAAACCTATAATGAACATATAGAAATCAATGTACATGAAATGAAATATAAAATTGATTAATTAAAACTTTTAAAAATTAAGAACAAGAAAGGAATGCACATGTAAGTGGGTCAAATATGTTTCCCCATAATTTTTTAGAGATGATGATTCCTTGTTGAAGCATCAGAGAATTATGTTTTCCATTAAGTCACATGTAGAATGGTTCTTCTTGTTGAAACCTTTGGATAATTGGGGATGATCAAGTCCCAATTTATGTAATTAAGTTAAGGCCATGAGTTAAAAAGATAAATGATCCAAAAATCATGAATAAGGAGTAGTACCAAGTATATTGAGGGTGTTGTATCTCGAGCACACTAGTTATGTAACTAATATTATACCCCAAAATAATGCTCACAAAATAATGCCAGGCCACTAAGGGTGTTAAAATCAACATCGTTACTCATTTAAACATGAATCAACCACTACAAATGAACTTATAAATTAGAGGGTGTTTATTTTAATGTATTATCAAATATGTTTGTTAATGTGGGTCTTATGCACATCCCTAAATTAAATGAGGTAGCCTCTGACATTTTAGGATCTTGATGGAGGTAAACTCCACTCTAGGGCATGAGTTATAGGTATGGGTTAAACAACCTTGTGGTGGAATAATAAGTAGAGCATGAATATTTTTAATCAATTTTTATTTTAGTGAAAATAATCTTAGTAAATAAATCAAACCTAAATGAGTGGGACAAATGGGTGGTACCTAATCTAGAGTGGGTAGGCCTCAATCAAATAAACTTCAAAAAGATGGAAGGGTAGAGCATAAACTAAGTTTTTATGGTCCCAAGAGGTTGTTATAAGTAAAAATACTAGGGGGGTGGGTGAATTATTTTCCTTAAAACAATCCTTAAATTTCACTTAACATCCATGAAGCATTCATTCATATACATACATTAACTAATGCATAAACAAGCATATATGAAAAAAAATAACATAAGAACACAAGAGATATGTCTGAAATACTCTTGGGAAATAAAAAAAATGATACATATCTTTTAATATAGTCCTATAATCAATGAATCAAATTTTATTGAGGCACCAACCCCACAAGGAACACCAATCCCTTCTCTAGTCAAACACCAACTCAACTAGTCCTTTAACAAGCACTAACTTGTAAGGAGGCACCAACCCCTTAGGTAACTCAGCACAAAATTAGATACCTTGAATATATAATCACCCTTGGAAACTTTTTTATCACTCAGTTGAATATGACCACCTTATTTTTCTCTTCTCACTCTTGTATCTCTCTCAAACAACCTATTAGACCTTCTCGTTCAACTAGCCCTTTCTTTGGTAGAATCAGGTCATATGAAATTGATCATTATCTATAGTAACATAATTAGATATAAATTTGGTATTAAATCCCTCTACATTATTTCCAAAACTTTATATCATTCGCTCATGTCCTTAATATTCTAACTAGTCAATTATGCCTATTAGACCTTTTTATACTTGGCTCTTGCTCTTACCCATATTAGTTAGAAAATAACATTTAAATACTTGGATAACCATTTTAAAATATAAAAAAACACATTTTATAAGTTAAAAAACAATTACATAGGTTGGTCATTACCCTTAAAGGCCAACACCCCCATTAGGCCTAATAGAGACCTAATGTAATTAGTCATTCTCAAAGCACACATTTCACTTTGGCCTCCTTGAAAAACCTTGAGAATAAAAAAATGAATGAAAAAATTCATAAATTATTAAATTATACCCATTATAATGTCACCTTAAGCACCCAACACCATTTATCTCATTTCACTCTTTAAACCACACAATTAGGTCTACTTGCAATTAGGCCTTCTCACTGCCAAAAAAATTGTCTTGTAAATCTGAAGCATACAATCAAATTTTCCTCATAACCCAAAAAAAAAAACATGGATAGAAAATAAATTAACTAAAGGTCACCATAATATTCATTTTATTTCACCAAAGAATGTATAATACCTCAAACTAACCATTTTCATATGCTTACTCAAAACTGTACACATGCTTCAAAAACTTGGTCAAGAACCTTTGACTTTTCACAAATTCATAGGAGTTTATCATGAATATAAATAAATTAAAAATAAAATATGAGATATATATATAAAAAATTAATATGAATTTTATTATTCAAATATATTCAAAAATACTTAGGAACATCATTCTCACTTATACACAGAAAATTGACTATAACTCCAAAAACACCACCATGCAAACTAAGTCTTAAAACAACTGTGGGAACACTTTTATAAAATTTTAATTGTTTATATGATACTTAAAAAATATTATATATATATATATATATATATATATATATATATATATATATATTACATGGTTCAATATCAATATTCATCTTACAAATCAATATCATGTCTTCACCCTACATAGACCTCACTGTGTTAGACATGTTATTTTGAGAACAACTTTTTACTTGTATATGAGCATCACCAAAACTTATATTAAAGGGGTAAATGTGATATAGGTATTTAAAAATGACCCCATTAATTTGGATCCATCCCTAATCCACTATAACCCATCCCTAATCTCATTTTCACTTCTTCTTGGTTTTCTCACAATCATCTTCATTAGTCCTATTTAGCGATGGGTTAAATCCCACAACCAATTTATAATATTTAAAGTCTGAAAAATACTCGAAAACTGCCATGGTAATAATATATAGGTATCAATTTTTGACCTAAAACAAATTTGATGCTTTGACTTGGTCAACCCTACATGTTACACCAAAAATCTAAGAAATAAGAGGTTTCTTATAGCTTTTATTCACTTTTATGATAGAACAATACCACATGGAGAAAAATAAGAGAGTAATATACATGATATAATCATAAAACTAGGTCATCCAATCCATTCTAATCCATTTCCAACAAGATCTTTCTTAGCAAGTCATTATGAGGGTTTTGATTGCTTTCCATTCTTAACAATTATTCCTAAAAGATTTCCATTAAAATCCAAAACTAATGATAGAAAATTCAAGATAGTACTATTAGTGTAGGTTTTTATTTTTCCCTATTTATTAATTAGGGAATATTATATATTTGTACATACATGGAGTTTTCCTACATTCGTGGGATAGGCTAGCTTATGTGGAGATTGTGTGTCATATTTGTGTCATAAGGTGTCATAAGAATGTCATAAGATACTTCTATTCCGGGTATGGGAGTTACTTCTCTATTCTTGGCACCTTGTCACCACTTTTTTTGGAGGAGCCTATTCTTGGGGTGCTCTGACCACCTTTTATGGAGGAGTCTATTCTTGGGGTGCTTTAACCACCATTTGTGGAGGAGTTACTTACTAGCTCTTCTATATGTATTCTTCATTTTGGCCATTTCATGTGAATAATTAGATTTTGGTTTTCTCTATTTTTGTCTTGTGCAATTCATCTTCTTATTTTCAAATTACTTTAGCATCTTGTGGTGTGCACTTGTTCATCTTGTGTGATTACGTCTCCATTGCACTCGTGTTATCCAGATTCTGGCAACAACTCCAATATGGTATCAGAGCATTCTCGGTAATCTTGTGTGTGATTATGCTTTTAGCTTATTTTGGAATCAAGAGGAGTGGAGTTCATTTTTTTATTTTTAGATTTGATCAAAAATTTAAAAAAAAAAAAAAACTTTCAACATCTTTTCTGGTTAGTTTTCTTAGAGATCCTTGCATTTGGGTGTCTTTGTTAGTTCAGCAGTTAGCTTGGGCGCTATTGTTGAGCACTCAACACAAAGGGAGGAGCAGCACTCATCTGGTTCAGCCATTCCTTCTGGGCAGCAGTCAACTTTGCACACCAAGCAGTAGCAAGGCGCCTTCAACAGGCCGTATGACGTCCTTTTTTGGACTAGTTTTCTGTCTGCAAGTTCACCAACTTCTACAACGCCTCCTTCAAGTGTCCACGCCAAATTTTAGGAGCTGCATCCTTCTAGCTAGGCACCTTAGGCCGTACGGCAGGATTGCTGTCTTTTTTTGTTGTTTTTTGCAAAAAAATTTCAGATTTGCGCCCTCCTTGTTTGGACGCCACATATTTTTGCTTGCTGTTTGGTCTAGCTTCTGCGCCTATTTTTTTAGCTCCAGTTCTGCCACATATTAGGCCGTATAGATTCTACAGGCTGCATTTGAATTTGTGACTTTTCTAAGTCAAAAATCTGGACTGTGCATTTTTGGACGCCCCTGCCTTACTTGGCATCCTATTTGGCATCCTTTGGACACGTGGCATCTATCCAAATTGTCTTTGATTCATTTTTTTAGTATAAAATTGACTTGATAAAACAAAAATCAGTCAATTTGACTGAATATTAAGGATTTTAGACAATTTTGTATTTTAGAGATTTTCAATTAAAACTTGTATCTTAGCCTGTCGAAGACGGAGGGTGAGGCCCGGGTTTGCAGGAGGCCAATTCCCCCTCAAACAAACCTCATTTAGATTCCTCATTCTGTGATGAATCTAATGAGTGGTTGGAAGGCCACTTTCTTTCCCCATAACAGGCATTTTTTTAATGTTTTAGTGTTTTTTTTGCAAAAACACTAGTTTACGAAAAAATTATAACTTTAATATCTTGCAAACGGTAGCTCGGTTTTGCATACCATTTTTTGCAAAAGTGTTTGTAATTCAATTTTTCATAGTGTAGAATTATTATTTGTCAAAAACACACTATTTTATAAAGTGCCAAAAATTTGGGTCTCTCAGACGCATTTTCGGCTGAATCCGACGTCCTGTTTCCTTAAGTCTTGCACTGATTGCTCTAAGACGCATTTTCAGCTGAGTCTAATGTATTTTGAGTGTGCACTTGCATATTTGAGGAGGGGCTCAACATTTTGGGGGGGTGTGATTGCTTTTCACAACTTGCTTTCATTCTCCTTTCTGCATAAATTCACAACTTGCAATCAACTCAACTTCACCTAAATTCAGCTAAAAATATATTCTTTTCAACTTAAACCCCTAACAACCTTCAACTATCATGAATGGAAAGTCAAAATGTCAATTATTCTTAGAAGCAAAGGGTTGTATAGGATCACCATGGGTACAGAAATAGAACCCAAAACAGATGCTGAAAAGGTTAAGTGGTACAACTGTAGTGATGAAGCCTTTGGGTTATTGAGCTTATCTATGTCTCCAGAACTTCTCTTCCACTTAGAATCCTCCCAAACTCTTAATGACATATGGGACACCTTAGAAAAGTTATTTGGGAAGCTTGATGAGATGAGAGGTCATGAGCTCGAAAACGAACTCATAAGTCTAAGTCCTAGTAACTTTGACACCCTACAAGACTTTTTCACTAAGTTTAAGGCCCTTAGATTGCAATTGAAAGAATGTGGGATAGAGAAGAAAGATGATCAACTCATTTTTTCTATTCTCGCAAAGTTAGGTCCAAGCTATTCAGTCTTTGTCTCCACTTTCCATGCGACAAAAAGTGCCCTTGGCACTACATAGAAAATGCCTTCTTTGGATTCATTCATTGTCGACTTGACTAGGGAGCAAGATAAGCTAATTCAGATGGGCACAATGAAGTCTACTCAACTCCAAGCTTTGATAGCTAGAAATATTAAGAACAAGACTTCAATAAAGGAGAAAAAGAAAAAAAACAAGGACCAGGAAAAGAAAGAAAATAATAATCCTGCCAAAAACAACACTGAGTCTTCATCCTCCAATGCTAAACCGAAGAAGGAGAAGGTTAAGTGTGCCTATTGTAAAAATACAGGGCATGATGAACACAAGTGCATGAAGAAACAAATAGACCACCTAACTCATCTTCTAGAGAAGAACAACATAGGTGTTCCTGAGTCCATCAAGCATAATTCATCAACCCAAGATTCTACTAAGGCAAAAGGCAAGGGTAAGGAGAAAGAAAAGGGCAAGGCCCTTGTAGTAACTGTAGCTTCTACATCTTCATGGGTCATAGACTCAGGTGCTTCTCACCACATGGGCTCTTCACTAGTTGAGTTTTCATCTTTAGAGCCTTGTAGCATGACTTCAATTAGTTTGGGTGATGACACATCAGTTTCTATTTCAGGGAGAGGGTCAATTGAAATGGAAGGAGGAACATTCAATAATGTTCTAAGTGTTCCTTCTCTTTCAACCAATCTCCTATCAGTGTACCAAATCACTCACATTGGTCGGGGCATGAGAGTTGAGTTTTCACCAGATTCAGTGTCTATCAGGGAGTTGCATAGTGATACTATAGTGGCAGTGGGTAGGGCAAATCACCAAGCTAAGTTATACACCTTCTCACATTTTGCATCAGATTCTTCTCTGACAGCATTACTGACTCATTCAGATGAATTTAGAAAATTGTGGCATTAGCGGTTTGGCCACCTTAACTACTGCTATCTTGAGCAACTTTGCAAAAATGACATGGTCATTGGCTTGCCTCGAGTCCAATTCTCAAAAGGACTTTGTGAGGGGTGCTCCCTTGGGAAGCATCCCAAAGCAAAATTTGATAAAGGCAAAGCTTGGAGGGCTTCACAACCTTTGGAGTTAGTCCACAGTGATGTATCAGGACCTTTTCCCAAACCATCGTTCACAAGGGCCAAGTACATCCTCACTTTCATTGATGACTTCTCTAGGTACACTTGGATATATTTTCTCAAAAAAAAGTCTAAAGTGTTTGAAAAATTTCTAGACTTCAAGGCTCTTGTTGAGAAATAGAATGCGAAATCCATCAAGGTTCTTCGAACGAATAATGGAGGGGAGTATGTCAGCATCAGGTTTGAATAGTTTTGCACCATAGAGGAGATTGATTTGCAATGCATAGTCACTTACAGTCTTTCACAGAATGGGGTTGCAGAATGCAAAAATAGGTTCTTGAAAGAGATGGGTAGCTATATGATTCACTCCAAATCCTTAGCACCACAGTACTGGGCTGAAGCCATCAATTGTGCTTGCTACATTCAAAATAGGGTTCCTCATAAAGCTTTGAAAGGGATAACACCCTTTGAAGCTTGGCATAAAAGGAAACCTGATGTTGAGCACCTTAGAGTTTTCAGATCCCCAGCCATGGCCCGCATTTTGAAGAAGAAACACAAAGCTATGGAACGTCAGTCCAAGCCTTGCATCTTTGTAGGATATCCAGATGGTATTAAGGGATACCAACTTCTAGATCTTGTCACTCATGAGTTCTTCATCGAGAGAAGTGTCCATTTTCAAGAGAGTCCTAGAGACTCAACACTTGATACTTCTCCCTCATCGGATCTACTTCTTCATGATGATTCCTTGTCAGATTCATATCAACCACAATAGGTTCTTAGGCCAGAGACATCTTCTTCTTCTTCGAGTTTAGACAATGAGGATAGTGATGTAGTGTCATCCATCTCTAGTTAGTCAGAGGATGAGGAGTTAACACCTGACTCGCCCACTTTTGGGCCACTTTGGGCTAGATAGACACTTGAGAGTGTTGGCACTTGGGTAGGAGATCTTGCAGATGATAGACGTACTAGGAGGGATTTTTAGAGAGATCCACATGCCTTCTTTGCTATAATTTTAGATCCACAGACCGTTCGAGAGGCATCGAGGGTACCTGAGTGGGATAGTGCTATAGAGGAAGAATATTCTTCCTTAATAAAAAATCACACTTGGGATTTGACTTCACTTCCTAAGGGAAGAAAGATGGTTCGATGTAGGTGGATATATCGGACCAAGTTTGTAGCAAATGGGTCGGTTGATAAGTACAAGGTGTGATTGGTCACCAAAGGTTTCTCATAGGTGGTAGGCATTGACTACTCAGAGACTTTTACACCCATTACAAAGATGACTTCTATTTGACTCACCTTGGCTATTGCCACAACACATGGTTGGAATGTGCATCAAATAGATGTGAAGAGTGCCTTTCTTCATGGAGACCTAGAGGAGGAGATCTACATGGAGCAACTGCCAGGATCTATTCAGGATTCTTCATTAGTATGCAGACTTAGGAAATATATCTATGGCCTCAAACAGGCCCCTTAGGCTTGGTATGCCAAGATGAATTCCTTCCTTCTCACAGTGGGTTTCACTAGGTGCCATTCTGATCCCAATGTCTACTTCTTGCGACAGGATGATTCGCTCTTGATTTTGGTTCTAAATGTTGATGACCTTTTGATCACTGAGAGTTTTTCATCAGCTATTGTAGTAGTGAAGGCATCTCTCTAGGATAGATTTGACATGACAGACTTAGGTTTGTTGCACTACTTCCTTGGCATTGAGATCTCATAGTCAGATTCAGGGATTTCTCTTGCACAACCTAAGTATGCTCTTGACTTATTGGCTTGGTTTCACATGGCTAATTGTAAGCCATCTCCAACTCCCTTTCTATCAGGAGTCAAGCTTGAGGCTGATTTTTCTTCACCATTGGTTGATGCGACTTAGAATCGACAACTTGTTGGCAGTCTCATCTACTTGACTCACACCAGGCCCAACATATCATATGCAGTGGGACTTGTCTCCAGATTCATGTAGGAACCCCATGAGCTGCATTGGAAAGTAGCTAAGAGGATTTTGCATTACATACAGGGTTCACATAGATATGGGATTCATTACAGATTTGGCACAGAGGTTGACTTGGTTGGATATATTGATTCAGAATGGGCTAGCAATTCACAGACTCGCAAGTCCACTTTTGGTTAGAGTTTCTCTCTAGATTTAGGTCATGTCAGTTGGTCTAGCAAGAAGCAGAATGCTATTGCTATATCATCCACAGAGGTAGAGTACAGGGGAGTTGTTAATGTAGCTACTAAGGCTATTTGGCTTCAGGGGATTCTTTCTGAGTTTGGCATTCCCATCGGGCAGCCCACCATCATTTATTGTGACAACTAGAGTATCATTCAAATTTGCAGTAATTTGGTTTAGCACCAGCAGACCAAGCACATAGAGATTCACATGCATTTCATTCGGGAGCTTATTCATAGTCAGGTCATTGACTTAATATTTTACCAGTCTAAGGAGTAGGTTGCAGACATCTTCACCAAACCTTTCACCAAGAGCAAGTTCATTCATCTACGAGCTCTTCTTGGGGTGTGGTCTACATCTGTAGCAACATCATCTTCAAGGCGGGCCTTCTAGCCTCTTCTTTTCTTTTATGTATATCTTTTGGGGGGAGTTTTTTCCTACGAGTTTTCTCCTTTTCTCTATCTTATGGGAGATTGCATTTGTACATGGGTACCTCATCAGGCCTAGTTACCGGGACCCATTTTATATTTCCACACTTCCCACCTAAGCTGCGCTTATGGGGGGGTATTAGTGTAGGTTTTTATTTTTCCCTATTTATTAATTAGGGAATATTATATATTTGTGCATACATGGAGTTTTCCTACATTCATGGGATAGGCTAGCTTATGTGGAGATTGTGTGTCATAAGGTGTCATAAGAATGTCATAAGATACTCCTATTCTGGGTATGGGAGTTACTTCTCTATTCTTGGCACCTTGTCACCACCTTTTTTGGAGGAGTCTATTCTTGGGGTGCTTTGACCACCTTTTGTGGAGGAGTCTATTCTTGGGGTGCTTTGACCACCATTTGTGGAGGAGTTACTTACTAGCTCTCCTATATGTATTCTTCATTTTGGCCATTTCATGTTAATAATCAGATTTTGGTTTTCTCTATTTTGTCTTGTGCAAATTCTCTTATTGTGTTAATTTCAATCTGCTTTAGCATCTTGTGGTGTGCACTTGTTTTAACTAGTGTGATCGCGTCTCCATTGCACTCGCATTATCCAGATTTTGGCAATAATTCTGATAAGTACCCTTAAAAAAAATCCATGAACTACTAAAGTATCTCATGAAAATGTTACACATGCCAACAAGCATAATAAAAACCTTCTCAGTTCTGCAATACCTCATTCTGTGCACATAAAAAACCTCAACACCAAATTTTATGCTTTCTCCTTCAATATTTGACCTCAAACTTGGTTAATAAAATTTAAAACATCTCTCACACCTATAAAAATTATATTATGAGATTTGTAACCTTGGGAACTAAAATTGACCCCTTATTAGGTCACAATAGGTCTCTTTGCACATTCGGCCTTGAACTGCCAATTATACTTAGACCTTGATAAAACCTTGAAATCTATTGTACTATTCTAAAAAACTCATTATCATGTCATAAAACCTTATACCATGCTCACACACTACCAAAATTCTTCACATAAGTCTCATACTGCTCATCTCATCATCCTATTAGGCTTATGCCTTCTTAGGTCTCTCAATACAAAGAATAAACTTCAAAACTAACCTTAGAACTCTTATGAAGGATTCTTTGCCTCTTTCACATGTTTACACAACTTTATACACTCTCTCATGCATATAATAACATAATTTACCAAGATTCACTATGCTTTTTGCATACACCTCACAAGACTAGACTAGGCTTCTCAAGACACCTAGTAATCAACAATAGCTTACCTTGCATCATGATCTTTACCTTGACATGCCATCAACCTCATAATAATTAATAGGTTTCCTTAAAATTATCTCTCAATAAGAGACAATAGGTTGCCTTCAAATTCTCTTTTATCGTAAGACTCCTTGTCACATACCATTTCACCATGCATGACATCAACTTTGATTTTAACATTAATGACCTCCATCTTGATCTTGACATCAATGACACAACACTATAAATAAGAACATAACTCAATTGAGGTCACTTCCTAGGTTAGTTTATTCATGGATAAATTTTTTTATAACTAATGCTTACTACTTGTAGTTGTTGCACACTCATAGGCAAACATAATTATGCAATCTAGGGAAGATGGTATGGGACACTAAATGGTCTTAACTGAAGGTTGTTCCATTTAGATTTGATATTACACACCTTTAATTGGGAAATTATATCTTAAATCAGGAAGGCATCTAAGGTAGCTATGGCACACACTTATAAGACTATACAAGAGAAAGAACACTCCTACACAATAAAAATATTAACATAGTTTTAACCAATTTATCAATACTCAATGAAATATACTAACTTTAAATAGATTTTTCACATCTAATATTAGCATACATTAATGAAAACAATCAAAATTATTCATAGATTTTTCATACTTCAAATTATTGTCTTAACAAAACCAAGAAAGCAAAACCTTAATAACATAGAAATGGAAAGAAAGAACACCAATCTAGTTACATGCCAATCAAAACTAATTTATGTTTATATTGATAAAAATTACAACCCTTTGGAATGTGTAATTACATGAATATATAGACTCAGGGAGGAGACTCCTCAACCTCAAAGTGCATGTGAAATAATGGTTACATTACACAATTATAACCTTAGTTTTAATTTTAGCATCAAAATTACATGTGTGCATGCTCATAGCTAATTACAACTATGTCAAGATTAGTTGGCCTATACAATGTAATACAATATGTTCATGCTTACATGCAATTTAGGAAACTTTACATTTATGTGATAAATATAAGTAAATTTTAAGTATAAAGACAACTACTATTTACATGTGTACATATAAAATTAGCCTTTAACATAAGGTTTACTAGGTGTTTGCATGGCATTAGAGGTTATTGGAGGCATTGAATTTATAACTTGTGCTAAACTAGAAGTTGAAGCATCAATTTTTTTCTTTGCTTCTAATACTTGATAGTGCTTATTGTTGATGTCATGTTAGTACTTGATAATGTCCATAGTAAATAATGGAGGTCTATGCACCCTATTGAATTATTCAAGGAACCTTGTATGCTCAACCTTTATGTTTCTAAAATTAGTTCTAAAGATTTTAACTTTTATGACCTTTTTCTAAGAAAAATTTAGTTTGAATTCTATTTATTCTAATGTATTTCCTTGTAATTTCTATTGGAATCTTGTTGAAGCATATTGTAAGATCTGATCAAAATTGGCCTTGCTAATAAGCCCACCTATGGAATCCCTAGCTTGTGATAGTTTTATCTCATCTAGAATCTATAAAATAGGAGTTTCATGTTATACATATTTATGCCTTACTACCTCAACTACCATGATCCATTCTCTAGCCTCTTATGTCATGATGACTACCAAATTGAGGGAATTGGTAGCCTCTAATGGTGCCATCATATTCAAGCATGCATATGCCTTACTAGTTATGTATATAATAAGAAATTTTAATTTATTTTCAGCTAGTTTCAAATAAATATACAATTTAGTGGTTTATACTATTTTAGGTGCCAATTCTTCTTTCATTGCAAAAAAAAGCTTTTAGGATATTGTACAATCTAGATATGATATTTTGCACATCTGTCTCTATCTGTACGAGAACATGCATAATTTTCTATTATTCCATTATTTATTCTAGTTCTTGTTCCAACTCTTTTCTTTCCATTTTAGTTCCTTCATGTATTTACACTAAAGCATCATTATGAGTATCAAAATAGGATTTGAAATCCTTTATGTATGGGGACTACCCTAATTTCCTATCCTTCATTTTAGATAACGTAAACACTTCTTATCTCTCTTCCAATATGACCCCTCATCATTACCATCTTATAGTTTCCTCTTCCTTACCCTCTGCACATTCCTTGTATATTTTTCAAATTTGGAACTTATAGTGGGCAACTATATAATTTTAAGATTAAGCCTTTGAGATGCCTTTGAATGCATATTTATCTCCAATTTTGGGAGGACTAACTAGGCTAGATCTGTGGGTTAAGTATCTTGAATAGTAGTTTCACCCAATAATTATCCTAATGTCTACTACAAAGTTTATTCTAGTAGGGGATCAAGAAGTGAAGGCCTAATAATTTTAGACCAGTCCACTCCACCATATTGAGGTAGTGGTGAATTGTATAAACTAGCTTCTTCTTCTTAGCCTTCTTTATTGTTATCATAGTAGTATACTATGAGGAACTGGGGGAGGTACTAGTAAACCCAATTGAGTAGATGAAACATGGAGCTAAGGACTTGCTACTACTCCCCTAGCCTTGTTTGTTTCCAATTTATTTATCTTTGTATGATATGGGATAATAGTGGAAGGAACCATAGTATGAATAATAGGAATGGATATAAAAGACGTAATTATAGGTAGACTAACTGGGGAATTAATAACAAGGGTAGGAAATATACTCTACCTTTAGAAAAATCAAGGTTGGTTGGGCACTTAGTTTTGTAGGAACAACCTCTACTTTTGGTACCAAGAGGGAAGGGGGACCACTAGGATTAAGTAAAATAGAATAAAATGTACTAATAGTAAAAGGAGAAACATGAGACATAATAGAAGTAGTGGAAACTAAAGGGACTATTTGCTCACCTAATGACTAACCATGTAATGGTGTTTTCCCTTTTATGTATTATAGGCTTAAGATCTTAGCTCTTTGAAGTTATACCTCCTCATTAGTAGATTCACCTCCAACTACCTTTTTAGATGGTGCTTTAATAATTGAGCTCTATGGAGGGGGACAAGTGCTCAACTTTCTCTTGTAATAAATGGTTGTCTTCCCATATATGTAAGTTGCCTCTTATGTGGTTTTAGTTAATGTAACCCCAACATAAACCTTTAGTATCAATGCACATTTGGTTATCCAGGGTCTTTAGAATTTGAAGAGTCAAAACAAATAGGCTCATCTTATA